>CM071936.1:12250006-12877804 GCA_016081115.2 Rehmannia glutinosa | reverse complement strand
AGTTATATTGCTGATTTCCACAGAAACACACAGTAACTGGTTAACCAACATAAAGGGTAACAACTGCACCAATCACCAGTGTCAAAATTTAGGATTTTCAAACAAGTTTTGAACTTTGATATGGTAGACACTTAGTACCCATATCAAACAGATTAACTCGTATGCCACTTCTTTTTCAAGATTAACCAAACCTTTGAAACAATATCTCTTATAAAATGAAACGAACATCAACGTGTTTCCGTTCTATCATGAAAACCGGCTGTGCAGTTGAATACCAGATTGTGAGTCGAAAATACAATAACTTTTAAGTTATAGAAAAACCACCTCTGGGAACAAGACTTTGTCATTAAAAAGTCTTTCTTTTAAAGTTCAAGTAATAAAGAACATATTCTGATCACAGACAAAATAATATGTTGCAGCTGGGATTTCCAACTAATACACGAGCCACACAAAACATGCTAGTTGCTGATTTTCCTCGCTGTCTTTATCATTGGCACAAGAATCAACATATCCTTTCAAAAATTATACCGTGAGTCACATTTTGAAAACACAACCATACCAAGCACGCCCTGTGATATCTAAGCAATCACTTACCAAAGATTCCAGTTGCACCATACCAGGATCGACATATCTACTCAAACAAGAAACAACATAGGCCATATCGTGCCTAGTGCTCACCATTAAGTACATACTGCATCCAATAGCATTAAAGATAAGGAATGTTTTGCATAGCACATATTTCAAAGTCTGCCTAGAGACCTGCTCCTTACGCAATGTAAATGAGATACAAGAGCAGACATTCACAAAGTTTAGCATTGTATATAGAAAATTTTTGGTAAAATCTTTTTCTATATAAGAGGATCGATGCAATAAATGACAGATTAGACTGCCCCTATCAATGTTCATTCCCAAAATCTTGTTAGCATCACCCAAGCATTTCATGTCAAATTTAGCACTTAGACAATTTCTAACATGATCAACGGATTTAACGCAGTTGTCCACAAGTAACATATCATCAACATACAACAAGAAGAACAATATGGAGTTTCATGATCAAGTTTAAAGTAAAGACAATGATCAATCGCTTACAAAACTTTAACTCAAGCATACATTGATCAAACTTTATTCCATTGTCTTGAGACCTGCTTAGACCATACAGAGATTTTTCGAAAGCAAATGTGCATAAAGGCTTGGATTTGTCCTCAAAACCTCAAAGTTGTTTCATAAAATTTGTTCATCCAAGTCAATATTAAGGAAAAAGCAGCTTTTAACATACAATTGTTTCAATTCCCTACCAAACTGGAACAAGAGCAAGATAATTCTCACAAGAATAAATTTAACATCAGTGCAAAAATTTCGTAATCAATCCTTCCTTCCGAGTAAAACCAGCAACTAATCTAGCTTTAAACCTAACACCTTCGCATTCTTGTTTAATCTTTGTAAAGCCATTTACAATCAACTATAGAACAACAGTGGTTTGTGAACAAGAATCCAGTGTTATTAACATTGTTAAGTCATTTCTTCATGCATAAAGACTTACCATTTAGTGGATTCAAATAGAGTTCATATTTGCATAAGTTTGTGCTCAACCATCAATAGATTTAAACACGTAAAACACATAAGATGTCATGTGAAATCAAGAAATTTAATTGGGGACTCTAATACGCCTCTCCTAGCTTCTATCCTAGTTAACACATAATCATTCAATTCATCATGATTATCAAGAATGCGTTCATTTTCGTTGTTAACATCGTGAAATCTATTATGCATGCCATGCACATTATCATGCCGAGTATCATCTTTCAATATGCACATCATTATCATTCATTGACAGTAAAGCATCATTGATATGAGAATCAACAGAACAACAATATTAGGAGACACATTAGATAGCCTCCACCTCATTTGGAGTATTATCATTTTCGTAAATGGGGCTTGAGGAGAAGTTAATGCACAAAGCAAGGGAATTTAAGTTCATTGAATAACACATCCTACTAATTATAGTTTTAAACTGTGTTTCCCATTCCAAAGTTTCAAGTACCTTTTAACCCCTTCACAGCAGAGCTACAAGAAAAACACATTATGTACCTTGGATCTAATTTGTCATTCTTTGATGTACAAATGCGTATCATCCAAAGATTTTCAAATTAGAGAAATCAATCGCTTCCTAAAATTAATTTCTTCGTGGTATTTTCCAGGACCGGCGTGACCTATTTATTAATAGTGTTTATTTTCTGACTTAACACCAATAAAATCTTTTAGAAAGTCGAGGTAGCAAGCATCGTCCTCATCTTTCTAAAAGTGTTCTATTCATCTTTCGGCAACACCATTTCTTTGAGAGAATAAACTTTGCCTCTTGTACTTTTTATACCAAATTCATCACCATGATTATCGTTAATTGATTACAAAATTCAGGCCATTATCAGTTCTTAAAACTTTAATCCTTGCGATTTAGTTTTAAATAAAGTTTCCAAGTTTTAAACTTATCAAAACATCGGTTGTTCTTCATTAAAACACCCAGACTTCACTGGAATAATCATCCCGGTCTGGACATAAAATATCTATTCACTCGTGAGTAGGCACGGAAGAGGGACCACGAACATCCAGCATTACAAGTGTTCAAGCGATTCGGTACTAGATTGTTTAGGATTAGTAAGGAGAGGGAACTTGACTTCTTTGATGTTTACAGTACTACATGATTCTGAAAATAAGCATCAAGTTTGTTTTTACCAAACAAACTTTACGAAGAATGTCCAGACACCTTTTTGTGAGCTAATGTGACCAAGTCTTTATGCCACAAATCGAAATCATTTGACACAAAAGGGTAGAGGCAAACAACATTCCGCGAGAATTTGGCACATAAGAATCAGTTTAGCATGTAAAACATAAAGATTACATTTCACCGACTTTTTGCAATAATCTCACGAACCCACCGTTTAGCCTGTAACACCCTTCCTCCTTCCTCATGATGCAAATCATGTTCAACATAAAGACAGGATATCAAATTATTAGATAAATCAAACATATCTTACATCATTGGAGTGTCAAAACATAACCAAGATCAAGTTTTAAACACACGGTACCAACACCAATCAACGACACTTTTTTTTATCATTAGCCATGGAAAGCATCCATTTTTTCATCGAAGCATAAAAGACAAAAGCGTATGTTTAAAAGGTGTCATGGGAATGTGCATCGCGTAGTCGGTAGCCATTCATAATCACTCTAAAGCATTTGAAGGCACAAATTCTGGTCGGCGACTGTCGCATAAACACATCACCCATATGATCATTAAAGTAGTCAAGTTCCACAGTCATTGGTTTGGTTTTATTACTGCTCGTTATTGTTTTGATTATTATTCACGGTTATTCCTGGGTTTATTGCACTCTTTGATGTAATGACCATGCTCACCACAATTATAGCATTTCTTATTCCTAGGTCAGAATCAGACCTACATCTATTTCTTCTTTTCTTCCCCGATTTATTGTTATTGTTGTTCCCATTTTTTCCCCTTAGTTCCGAGGTCTACCCGACATGCATAACCTTGCGACCGCCGTTCATTCCTCGATATTTTCGGATCTAATTCCTTACTCTTGGCCATTAATCACAAAGGTAATAGAGTCTCTACCATACTTAATGGCGGATTTCACATCGGCCCTTAAGATCGGGGATGGCATTTAGCAACACAATAGGGGTGTAATCATCATGTTTTTATCACCCGTCCTTTATATCTTGAATCGGTTTAGTAAAAACATCAAGATTTTCATCCATATCCTTTGTCAAGCCAGTTTAAATCTAAAACTTTTCAAGTAAGAGCAGTTTGGAAAGGTAATGAGTTTCGAAAGAAGTTCTTCCAACTTGTTCCACAATTCCTTGGCAACTTGACAACTTGCCAACTTTCTTAACACGAATCGAGAAAGGTTTAGGATAATGGATGAATAAGCAAACTCATCAAGTTCGACTTTAATCTCGGATATCTTTTATCGGTATATTTACGTTCAATGACTTTAAAACATTTTTGTTGAATCAGAATGCCGCCTCATCTTTTGTTGCGAAATAGAAAAATCGATTTTCCATTGAAGGGTTCCAAGTGATTAACCCGAACACGCGATCGTTATCACGATATAATCAAGAATATATATCACACGATAAGACACGGGTAATTCCACGAGTACTGCGAACACCAAGAAATCCGCAAGGCCCGAATCGTGAAAGCGATGTAGGTGGACCACCACGAGTCGAAAATGCAACAATAAGATGAGCAATGAAATCTGAGACCGCGAAGTCAGCGAAAAATGCAACACAGTCCAAAAGTCAGCGATAAGGAGGACGCACGAGTCGGTAAAATAATAATAACTAAGGTGGATCCCCCCGCCGCCCGAGGATTCACTCGCGCTTCGTGTACGAGTCGAGAGTTTAACAATGCTAGGGTTTCCCTAAAACTACTACTGTCAAAATAAGGAGGAGGGAGGAGATAAATCACTTCGCCCAGGAGCAAGTCCCCGGGTATCAAGCCTGGCCAATGAGTTCACCAGGAGCGAGAATCACCAAGATTCAAAGACGAACGACGAAGCGCTGACCACCAAGGCGGATGGGTGCTGCGATACCCTTTTACATTAGGTATCTATCTGCCTCTAATAGTCGATCTGACACTAATCACGGAAACCAAAAATTACGGACTCGATCACCTATTAATACAAATATACTACAGACTCTTGCAATAAAAAAAGTACACTAAAAGAAAGATCACGATTCTGATAAAAATGTAACACAATGGTATGAGATACTGACCCTGATCCAGAATATTGAGATTATTCGGCTGGGACCAGTGTAAACCCTAAGAAGCTGTCACCACGAATCACAACCCAGAGAACCAAGGAAGAAGCCACAAAAGCACTCGCCCACAACACTTAAAAACCTCAGGCCTTTAAACTTTAAACCAAAACCACAGGAACCCTGGATCCGAATCGAATCACCCAAAACCTAATCACTGAGAAATAAGGATCTTGTACACAGGTTGGTGAACAAGACGGCAAAGAAAAGGATCTCACCTCTCACACACAAAGAAACCCCCAAATCTATCCAAAGATGGTGAGGTTTAGAGAGAGAAGAAGAGCACATGCCGCAGAAGAATCGAGAGAATTTGAGAGAGAGAAAATGTGATCGTACCAGAATGAATTAGGGTTACGGAAAGTACCATAAATAGGCACATCAGCGGTTTAGATGAAGTAGAAATCAGCGGACAAAATCGTGGCCAAGGATCCCGGATTGTAACCCAGGATCCGTGATCCCGATTCGAAGACCAGCCTAACCTGGGCCAATGGATGGTTTATTGAGGTCAAAGTGGCTTTATGGTCTTGAGGCTGCATTTTGGGCGAAACGATGGGCCATCATTATCAAGAACACTAAAATATAAAGAGATAAAATCTGTCCGAATATAGAAAGGACTTCGGTTGAGGGACCAGAAATCCTACACAAAGTCACCATGAATCACCCCAGAGAATCCGGAAAGCAAATCACCCAAGAAACGGACCGCCACAAAGAACCTCCAAAACAAGTCCTCGAAATTGTTTTCACTCGGAAAAACTAGAAAATACCCCGGATACCGAAAAACCCTAAGCTCACCAAGTAGGATTGTATCATGAGAAGATGGACATACACTCGAATCACACAGATCGTATCCCACCCATAATCTCACGAAGATCCAACGAGGATCGGGAATTTTCTAAAGAGAGAGAGAAATGAAACCTGAGAACTCGAGAGGGAGATTTAAGAGATGAGAGAAAAAGAAAACTTGAGAATGAATTAGGGTTTCGTCTTTTGGGCATTTTAGGGGCAATGAATGGCCTAGATTAATCCCGGACAAACGGGCGCGCTTAGATCAATCCAAGAAGGATCGCGGACAAGGGAATCGGATCCATGATCAGAGTAAATAACCAGGGAGAAAAAAAGTGGGCTTGGGTTGCTCAAATAAAAGCTACTGAAACTTGGGCTTTAATTAATAAGTTATGGCCAACACAACAATGGGCGAATTAACTTAACAGGATATTTTTATTTTGAGCTCCAAGTTGGGGATATTCTAATGAGTTAGATTGATACATATGACCTTCTCCTTGTTGATATATTTACTAGAAGATGTTGACTCTATATATAGATGTTTACAATTTGACTTTAATAGAATTAGATCTATAATGATACCAATAACTTAATTTGTGACATTGCCAAGATTTGACTTATAAGACTATTTTGGAATAGCACAAAATTTTCCAAACAGTGCCATATGAGCACGGAACAACACAGAAAGTGTGAACAGTACCATTATATCTTTCTTTTCAGCCACACGAGATCTTTTCTTTTATTTTCTATCTCATTTAATACACACGATATAATTAATATACATGTGGCATCCATATAATATATTGATATACCAAATTTAGTAGAGAAATATAATGGAACAAAAGATCCATATGAGGAATAGATACACGGATCCCTATTTTATTTTATAATTCATATATTATTTAAATCGATAATTACAAAAACTACACCTGAGATATTTGGGTCAACTACAAAAAAAAAAAAAAAAAACAATGATGTTTGAAAATTACAAAAAGAAGACCTTGAGATTTTTGTTGTGTGTTAGATGTAAGAGGGTAGTTGCAATATTGTTACAAATATAAAGGGGTATTTGAAATGTTTTGGAGCATGAATGGGGTAAAGTGTACATAATCAAATCTCACGTGGTTTTGTTATTTTAAAAATATTTGGCTTTTTTTGTAATTAAGACAAACCTAAGGGTAGTTTGTAACTATCATATTTCAATATCGCTTGTAATATATCGATTGTCACTCTCCAACACTTTCTCTCGTCAGATACATCGCGCGGAGCTTCCTATTGCGGTTTCTTGACTTGAGTTAAAAAAAGCAAATGAAGGTTAACTAATGCACACTCGAAGAATAATAAACGGCTCACAATTAAAATCAAAAAAAAAAAAAATGAAACGATCTTGATCGGATTGAGATTTTCTATTTTATTTTTAACTTATTCCTTAAAGAGATTAATGGCTTAACGTTATCTGAAGATAATTTTATAATTGTCAATAAATGACATGAAACAATTAGAAGCAACTATAAAAGCACAAGTCAAATCCAAAACACAATCACTCACGCTAAAAAACACTACCGCTCACTATAGCACTCACCCGAAACAAAACCCAAAAAAGCGTGACCCCTCAAACCTCCTCCAATGTCTCCCCTTTTCATCTTCTTCCTCATTTTCTCCCTTTCTCTCTGTTTTCAGAGCCGAAGATCGTTCTCATGGTCTTGCCAATGAGAGCCCAATGGCCATATCCCCACAAGCTTACGCATTCTTCCACCCCAACGCCCTATCGCCGACCACAGACAACCCCTCGTCGACGCTGCCTCTAGCCGCCACCGTGCAGTCCACTCCGGGCCACGAGAGCGCCGCCTCGAGCGGCCGACGAGGGTTGGCGCCGGCGGCATTGCTGGGATTTCGTTGAGTTTTCTATTCGTGTGCCTAATCGGAATGGGAGTTTACTACGTGATAATCAAGCGGCGAGCTAACTTGCAGAGAGCCAATCCCGAGCAGCCGGCGGCCGCGGCGGTATGATGGGTGCGCGTGAGGATGTGGTTAATCGAGCATTTCTCCGCGCCGCTTGCCATTTTTCTTTTGTTTTTTTGTTTTTATATAGTCAGTCATGTATTTTCTCTCTTCTGGCTTGTGTGGTATTAATCACCATAACACATTGGGTTTTTTTCAATCCAATCCTGCAGAATTCGAGATGAGAATGTTCCTATTTTGGTTAGGGTAATAGAGAATTGACGGTTTTGTACAAAAACAATGCCTGCTACTACTCCAGTTCACAATAATTGTCATTTCGAGTTTCGACTGATAAAACATCCTTTGAAAATATAGGCTTAGTATGGTTATGTTTATTGGATGCCATTTCAGTTTAGTGTTGGAAAATGAATTTTGAGAATTTTTGGTTTTGCGTGGCTGGAATTGTGTTTGGATAAGTGAATGAAAATAAGTATTAAGTAGATTTAAAAATGAGATTATGTTTGGTTGAGTAATTTTGAAATAATATTTTATGTATATAATAATTTGAAAAGTTGATTGTGATTGAATATTTTAATTGAATATATAGTATTATATTTGTAAGATTGTAAGCTAGTGGATTCTATTAGATATGTATGGTAATATTTTAAGTAGATAAAGTTGATAATGGAGAGTCCCACATATATATTTGAATAAAAAAAATGAGAATAGCTATTGATGAGTGATGTTGGGTAGGGTATAGTGTTGAGAATTGAAATTATAGTTTTAAAATGTTGCTTTGTGTGAAAAATAAAAAGTGAAAATGATGATTTCTATTGAAAAATTTATAAACAAACATGATTCCATTTCTATGAATAGTTGGAAATTGGAAATTGTGGCTTGGAAACATAAACAAACAAGATCATAAGCCTTGTATGGTTATGTTTCCATGGACTAGTTCTAGTTTCTAGTGTTGGAAAATGAATTTTCAAAATTTATTGGTTTTTGTGTGAAAATTGGAATTATGTTTGGATAAGTGAATGAGAATGAGTTTTATATAGGTTTGGAAATGAGATTATGTTTGGTTAAATAATTTTGAAATAGTATTTTAGAATATAATAATTTGAAAAGTTAATTGTGGCCGAATATTTTAATTGTATATATAATATTATATTTGTAAGATTGTAGGCTAGTGAATCTCATTAGATATATATAGTAGTATTTTAAGTAGATAAAGTTGGTAATGGAGGGTCCCAAATATATAATTGGATTAAAAAATAAGAATAGTGATTGATAAGTGATGTAGGGGAGTGTATATGATTGAGAATTGAAATTGTAGGTTTGAGATGATGTTTTATGTGAAAAGTGGAAAGTGGAAAGTGGAAATGATGATTTCCATTGGAAATTTTAGAAACAAATATGATTCCATTTCTATGAATAGTTGGAAATTGGAAATTGGGCCTTGGAAACATAAACAAACAAGGCTTAAATATCACTTGTAATTAAAAATTTGGGCTACTCCAATTCAGGATAAAGCCAACAACTCACGCCTAGGGTGGCAAAATCGTATAATTGTTTCGTATTTAGTGTCGATATCTAATGATACGATCACGATAAAGTTAAGCACGAACACGACCGCGATAATGATTTGTACATACATGAACACGAATTACGAAATTTTTCGGCGTTGACACCTTTTGCACGACACCATTTGGCATAATAAGTCGGAACAAAAAAGAAATTGATTTACGTCTAAGCGAAGTAAATCACATGATATTCTAATTTACGATATACGATACAAACATACAAAATATTAGATTATCATGTGTCACTATCGTGTCACTAGATAAACATGTCATTATCTGTGCTACTATCGTGTCACTAACATGTAACATTGTCATTATCGTGTCTTTATCATGTCATTAACAAATTAATAGGTCATTAGTAGGTTAACGTTCTGTCATTTATTTTTTTATCGTGTTTACATGAACACGACACAAAATTTCGTGTCGCTTGCGACACGATAAGACACGAACACAATAAGACTAAACACTAACTTCATTATTTTCGTATTGTGTCAAGATCTATGCCACACGGCAAAACCATGAACCATCGATCTCCTATTGTGTTTTAACTTGAATTTTAATACACCGATGAAAAATAACATTTTCTATACACATTGAAAAAGGAAGATCTCAAATAAGGAAAACATCAGTAGAAAATAGGAGGAAAACAAAAAGAAACCCAGGATGCTATCTATATACATGTATATATTAGACAGCATAAAATGTTTAAAAAAAATGCAGCAAGCACCAATAGTTAATTGGATTTGATCATCAAGAATTCAAGATAGCCATTCTTCCAGGCATATCAATAAAAAGAAAAGGACCATCTGCCCTCTACATTATACAGTCCCAATCTTTTTTTATTTTCAGAGGGTACCCAATCTTTTGTTGTTCTACAGTTAAGACATTAACGCTGAGGGAGCTAGAAAAGAAGAAAGAGAAATTAGGCAGGAAATTTATAAATGTCATTGTTTATATTTAAGATATTTTTTCCTCTCAAAAAAAAAAAAAATATCTTAAACTAGAATGACATTAAACTGTGAAATAAAAGTATGCTAAACAAATTGACAGGACGTGTTTTTTTCACAAAATATTGTTTGAAAATGTATTTTGTTTTGAATCTTTTTTATTTTAATAAATTTTAGTTAAATGTGGATTTAGTTTACCAAACATTTTCGGAAGATCTATTTGGTTGTTGATCTTTGACAAAAACATTTGTGTTCAATAATTTAATTATTAATCAAACAAGCAAAATTTAACAAAAGATAAACGATTGATATTGAATAACAATTTTCTTTTCTTTCCTTCTTCTTGCTCTTTTCTTTCATCCATCCTCTTTATCTTTTTGTGGTTCCACTTCCATTACCACCACAAGCATTACTCTACCACCGTCCACCAGCCCAATGCCACCAACTCTGTAAATACTGTGAACATGAAATGAGTTTAAAATTGAACCAAACTTTATTTTCCACCATCTTCTGCAAATATTGCTCTAAGAATTGGCTACTGTTTGAGATATATTTTTCTAGAGAAAATCAGAAGTTTTCATTACCAAAACACATCAATGAGATTTTTCTTTGGCTCTATAAACAGTTTCTCCAAGAATTTCTCACAAGCTTTACCGCATTAGTATACTACTATGAGAAAAGCGAACGGGAACCAAGAAGAAAAACATGCACTGCCATTAACATGCAGAAATATGGACAGGAAAAGCCATTCTAATCTGGCACACAAGAACGATATTACATGACAATTAGAAAACCAGATTCATTTGAGTTGAAGCCAAGTACACTCATTAATAACAAAGATGTTAGCAACCACAACGCTGAGGAATGAATGAAGTTCTCCAACCAGCCCAGAAATGCAACAGTATAATACGGGCACATAGCAGAATATGGGTTCAGCGTCAACAAACATATGTTCAATCACAATGAAAGACTCTTATATTGGGCGAAATGTACATATACTACATGATCATGATTTACCATACACACAATTACATCAATACTCTTGCACCCCGTAAAAGAATATCCAGAAAGATTAATAAAGTAAGAAATTGCTCGAGAATTGCAAATGCTGAAGACCGCAGCAGATATGATCTAACAAAACAAAGATAACCTTCACATACGACCATATTATTGGAAGCTTTTCCTACCATCCGCGTGAGCTTAGAGACTCAATGAGAGGTCCTAATGTCTTATCCACAGATTTATTCCATATGTGTGCAAACTCTTGGCGGGACTTTCTTCCAAAAATATGCTCTCTCGGCTGAAAAAGGTGAAAACAGAAATTCTAGTTAAATAGAAACAACTTAAATCATCCTTACAACCATGACGTTTATAAATGCAATGAATACAAAACCAAGTTTATGTGTATTTGCCTAATCGGCATAAATTGAAAGAAAGAGTCCAATAACTTTTGGGTGTCTTTGTTACTGTTCTTGTGCCTTTTCTTAGTCTGATGGTAGTTTCAGTGCCAAAATACTTGCCATCAGGGATTAACCGTCGATGCACTCATTTCTCAAGATGTTAGTCTAACATGGTATCTAAACCTAGTTTGCTTGCTTTTAGACTAACGATGTAGCATACATGTAAACTATAAATATACCCTGCATTTTGTCCACTTACATAGTAGCATGTGCACATATATTGTGGTCCAGCACTCTATCCTAATAAGCATTTTGGTTTCCCATCTTGCTTGGTTTGACTTGGTCAAGTTTTTCATGCAGAAGCATCAAAGAAAATAAAAAACAAATAATGCAGTGCAGGTGTAAAGGGCTTATCCCGTATCCGAATTCCCTTCCCTTTTTTCTTTCATTTTTCATTTTATTTTATTGGGGGTGACAAGAGCATGTCATGTATGCAGTCGGCATTTTCTACATAAACCTAAAGATCTCTCAACCATGGCCTTCCCACTCCAGGCCACAGGAACTTTAACTGAATCCTACAATACCTCTCAGGTGCAGTTACCACACATGCATTTACTCTTTGTTGATCTAAGTCAAAACATACTGAGATCATAGTACATGAACATCTTTACATGATCAGCAACAAAAGCTAAATAATGCAACTTCACTTATAACTAAATTATCAGTGTTTCATTACTCGTATTGCAAATTTTGTCTTTTCAAATAAATTAATTTATATAATCTAGAGCGTTCAAAAACTTACCAATCTCAAGCAAACATATTTCCACATAGAAAAGATTGACAGTAACAAGAGCCAATGTACAATTATCTCCGCATAAAAAGCAAATTTGAATGAATACCACCCCTCTAGTTAAAAATGTATGAGATGATGAGAAGGTAAAAAGAATGGAACCTAATACAGCATATATATAGAATGATAAGTTTATATAAACTTGCATCTCTGCATAAGCAAGAGAAATGCATCAGGGCGACTCTCACACAATCAGCATAGTGAGTAAGTTTCAACATCTTTATGCCCACAGGGCAAGCAATGCCTCAGGTTGATTAAGGAAACATCTAAAGGAGTACTTGCTTATAACAAGTTATTGTAAAAATTTTCTGAGTTTTTGTCCCAACATATGATCGTGTGTAAAGTTATAAAAACAATACACTACTCACTCTCACTTCTCAATAATTACCAGTCACAGCTCTAAATACTCCAATGGACAAACATTACATCAAATGTCATCATTAAACTTTCATCTCACAAAGTACACGATTCACCACTCTCATTTTTCAATTGCCAATCACATTTAATCACCATTTCACTAAAAAAAAACATCACATCCAATCACATTCTTAAAATTCATTCTTATTTATGTAAATTTGCCACTGAATCTCTAGCCAAGTAAAAATTTCCAAAATAAAAGTCAAGCAATCACTTTCTAAGGTTTTCCAATATGTAATTCCCTGGACTCTGGTCCTCTGGAGTTCATGTTCTTCTTACTTACTTTCTTATAGAAGATAGAAATTTACAACCACAATTCCATGAAGATGTATGGACAAAGCTGCTTCAATATATAGCTAATGGCTGTTTGCAGAAATAATAACAAAAGCATGGATAAAACAAAAGTTTGTTCCAGCAAGAGTTTACATTTTGGTTTTAATCTATTACCTCTGTATACTATATTGAAAATTCATCTATGAAAATAGCAAAACTTGTCCAAATCCTATCAGCTCATTCTGAGGAAATGAAAAGAAAAGAAGAAACTTCAATAAAATTCGAAAGTCGGTTGTAATTTGATTCTCATATTTCCAATATTCACAACTTTATTCAAATGTGTGCCCTAAACAAACTGAAAGGTAAAGCATCCAAACAACTAAGGCTATCAGCCAATCGGCAAAAAAAAAAAATAGCTTCTTTGCATCCTAGTTAGCATTTGGGTAGCAACATCGACAGAATCAATTAAACCTATTATCAAAGACATCCATAATTAAACAATAAGAAACTCCATGGGAATTAATAACAACGGAAAATTACCTGAGGTTCAGATTGAGAAATGGATTTATAGATGCTTTTCCGATGCTCAAAAATCACGACTCAGTTAAGATGCTCCCCAGCGCCGCGCCTAACAGACGCTCCTGCAGATACACCCACACACACAAACACACACACAGAATCTATAAGAATAAATATATAGACATAAACTATAAAAAAAAAAATGAACAAGCGGATAATTTCGATAATATATCGATAAGGGAAAAAAAACCTGAGCCAAGATGCCGATCATGATTATTCCAACGGATTGAGATAATTATGCTAAGAGATAAAAAAAAAAAAAAAAAAAAAAGCCTGCGTTGGATTTTGGAGGGATTGATGAAGGGGAAGACTGACTGATCCAGGACCTCAATACTACTTCGCTAGAAGAGGCTTTATTGCACTTTTGGTAATGGGGGGCGCTATTACCACCCCAAAACCTATTAATACACTCCTTTTCTTAATACACCCCCAATTCTTTTTAAGTATAATATATTTACTCAATACACCCCCAAACCTTTCCCAATTTACCCTTCTTCAATAAGAAATTTAATAGTATTATACAACTTTATTTAAATATCAAAATCAAAATCAATACACATATTGACTCACAATACCAGGAAAGAAAAAAAAAATATACAAGAGATCAGTAAGAAACTCACTTCGTTGTGACCCTTAAGTTTCTCTATACATTTTCCACAGAAATTACCAACTCTTCATTTCCTGTCTCCCGAGTAGACATTGACAAAATTGACGTCATATACAAGTGTTGCATTTGCAGGTATGTTACAGTCCCTGTTCCAAAAATGTAAATGTGTTAGAATTAGGTATTGCGACAAAAAATAATTCGGTTCTTTGAAAGCATCCAAAATCCTCAAGTGTGTGCACCCAAAAGGAAGACTAGATATAGCTGGAGGTCTCATTTATATTTTCAAGGCTGTTGAAACTGATGATTTGATTCTAGCATCAGTGTGACAAAAATCGATTCCCAAAGACATTGCCATATAGAACCATAATTGTTTTCCAATTGGACTCTGCTTCACTGGCTATTGAAGTTTATGTGGCTGGTAGCTTTTTGAGTAGTCCTATTATATTGACTAAAGCTTTGCAGCTTAGTTATAGGAAGAAGCAAACAAGGAAAGGAATGCTGGAATCTATACCAGAATATGAGGCAACTTGTACGGTCTGAAGAATTTTATTTATTCTAATGTTATTTATTCTCTAAAAAAAGGGGTCAATTTCTTTTTCAGTGTTCATTGGATTTGCTCTGTTTATCATCATCATTCAATTTTTCTTACTTTTTTCTGAATTGGAAATGCATAAAAAAGTATTTTTTTTCCTTCACTCATGACTCAGTTTTGTTTATGCTTGACAGGTTTGCGCCATTACAATTACAATGAGTTATGTTCGTACTCAGATTGTAAATAATCAATGGATTATAAAACCAAGTTAGAAAAGATATCAACCACAACTACTAAAGAATGAGGCACTGAACATATGAAAGAAATTTATAACTTTGCTAGCTAGTCCAAATTTATCGTGTCAAGATTATGAACAACACAACTACTTCCTATACTTTCAATATATAAACTGGTTGTTTACTATAAAATCCTTCCACCATGCTGCACACTCATGATGAAATGAGTCCCACATGGTTGCCACGTGGTGGTAATGGGTGACCCTCGCGTAAGAACACCTACATATAACAAATATATCAATAAAGGTATCCGTATAATATAAATCACATGATTGAAATGCGAGTCATGTATACCTCAATAAAATGGTTCCCATTCACAAACCCGATACAAGTAAGCTTTGGAGTACATGGGACTTGTTCAAAGGTAGATATGTGAGTGACATTCTCTTATCCAAACATACGAAAGCAACATTGTAAATCGATGCAACCAAATAACTCATATCCGTGAAGCAAAACCAATGTTTTTTAGGTGCACGCTCTCATAACAATCGAGACTTTTGGGATTTTGTCAATACGACCATGTTTAATGAAAACATGGGTATACAAGTCTTTGTTTGTTGTCAATTCATGAATGAGATCTCCTCGGGCCCGACCCCAAGATTCCTCACCGTAGCCAAGTAAGTCCAACGACACGAAAACCACAATGACCATCACTATCAACGTTCTTAGTCCCATAATATAAGCGTGTAGGTAGGATGGTAGTTGGTTCATAAAACCACTAAGCGATCTCAGGCCAAGATGCGACGACGCACAACCTATTGAAATACGAAACATTAAAATCGAAAATAAGTTAAAATATTTGCATCTACAATAAAATGAGCAAATTTACCTTGTAGCTTTGGCCTCTTGTCGTAGTGAATAGAATAGGTTTATTTGATGGACCAACCTCGTAGATTACACCTTCATGAACAACTATCTTTGATTGACTCCGTATACTCAAACTTACTCGGATCACGTTTGGTTGATTTAGATTGTTTCACTTTTGTGGACTTAGGACGACCACGCGTGTGAGTCTGGATCTCGGGCTCAATTAGTGAGGTTGTTGCTGGATTCGCAATCTCTACCATTCTTTTCAACATTAACAACCTCTCCGACTCAGAGGTTTGTTCAAATTTGGTGTAAAGATTACCAACACACTGAGTCCACCGAGTCCCAATTTCATGCCCAATACCAACATCATCTCCTTTAGTTGGTAACATGTCTAATTTTCTCCAAAATGCATCAACATGATCAAGGGGAATTGGCTTGTCCAATCTCACATATTCAGAAATCTCATGAGCACATGGTAATCCGCACGTCTTTCTCAATATACACCCACACAATAAAGGGTCTATATTACCCTCATTTGTACAATTCATTTCTTCATATATTTTATTCAACGCATGTATAGATACCATACCTCGCAACGACATGAATACAACTGATTTGTATTTATGTTGAACTACAGTTCTGCTCTTCTCAAACGACTGTTTGATTGCATTGTGTGACGTCTCAATGAGGGTGTGAATCTGTTCCCAACATGTCTCAAAGTTACCCTGACTCGATCCAAGTTGTCTTTTTAATAATGCATGGTGACTCTCCACCCTAAAATAAGATACAATCATTTAATATTTTAGGTTATACATAATGAAATATATGGAACATTACAAATAAGATAAAATAAGTTGATGCACATATATACATGTATGAAACTTTGTTTTATCCATAAAAAACGAATATATACATATATTAGTTATCAGGGAATGAAGCAGGACAGTTGCAAATTGATGATTTTCTGGGCTAGAAATTGAAATTAGGATTTGATTGAAAAGCTTGAAATAAAGAATGAGATGGAGGTTGCAAATATGCTCAATCATCTCATAATTTGATGCTCTGTTGTGGGGACAAAAAAATAGATGGGTAACATTACAAAGAACAACTCTGTGATGGACATATAACTAATTAGATTTTGCCGTCAACTCGTATATAATTGGTATATAACAAATGATATCATATAACTAATATAACAAATGATAATGATTTAGCAGTCAAAGTTAATGATATATAACTGGTTACGTAGAAATATAGAAAGCAATGAATGCGAGAATACAATGAAATACCTATTTGTTATGGTATTGTCGAAATGCATGACATTATTTATCCAACAAGACACAAATCTTTCCTTGTACGGCCCTACCCATTGCTCCATGGCATATTGAATAACAGCTGGATATTCTACGAATTCTGGCTGGAATCTCGTAAGCAAGTCATAAAATGATGACTCAGTATTTGCAGTCACCAACAAATTCCAATGCATATTAAACGAATCCCAATTCTCTTTTGTGCGAAACATTTTTTTGCGTACAGTTTGCCATAATATTCCTATTAATATGACACCGGCAAAGAAAATGTCTGGATGTGGAAAAAGTTCTCTCAATTGCATTCATTAAAGCTATTTCTCTATCAGTAACAATCACAGTTGGGATGGAGGTTGGGTTCATCAATTATTTCAAGATTGTGCATGCCCATATATAGTTGTCTTCCCGCTCGAACTCTAAATAAGCGGCTGCAATATGAAATGTCATATGTGTTGACGTCACACCAACAATCTCCAATAAAGGTAATTTGTATCTATTTGTCTTGTATGTGCAATCCCTAAAGAGGACATTCGGAAAAGAACGCAACAACTCAACACTCGTTGGGTGAGCAAAGAATATATCCTTCACAGTGTTACTTGTCACGCAACGCCTATGATGATAGAAATATCCATGCTCTTTCAATTTCCACATAAGTTGTTGCATCTGCGATCTACCATCACGCTCAATAATTTTATTCCTCATACGAATATTGTAAATAGTCCTTATCGTAGACTTATTATTTACAAATTTCTGTTGTAAACCAAACAATATGTCTTTTGGACGAGTATTGCCATGTGACATATCCAAAACATAGTCCTCCTCAACCTTTGATAATCGACCAGCATATGGGTGACCCTCCAAGTATTGTGCACTTGGATGATTATGTACACCACATACAACATCCAATGCCCATTCTCCATCAACCGATACTTGCTTCCTCCTCAAATGAAATGGACAACCACACTTTTTTTGTTCCGGTATCTCTTCTACTAACTTTCTTTTTTTACTTTACTAACATCGGTGTTTTTGAAATTTTCCTCCGGATAATTTTCTTGATATGATTTTCCTTAAATACACGTAATGCCCACTACGTTCACAAGCAAAAATAATCGAGGTTTTTCTTACCCAAACCACTATCCGACTTGCTAATTACTATAACCATGTCATGCTCCTTATCTCTATCACGCACCCAATCAAATAATTTATCGCGAGATGAAAAAATCTCGTGCGTCATGAACACATCTGTGTAATCCATGATAATATCTTGAACAGGACTGAAGAAGAAAAATAAGGAATAAAAAAAGATGAAAAATAAACTAAAGAAAAAAAGCATTGCTTAAAAATGAAAAATGGAAAAGAAAGAAAGAAAAACAAAAAAAGTAAAAAGAACAAAATTCTAATTCTAATTCAATATAGGTAGTAATGATGTTTCCAACATATGGGTTATTGTACTAACTTCATTTTTGTGACAAAAGTTGAGGAGGAATTTGATGATGGTGGCGTTAGGTTGATGAAGATGATGATGTTCTTGGCCAAGAAGAGATTGAATACCGTGAATAATTTAAATTGTGGTTTAGACAAATTTGTATAATACTATTATGTTTTTAATTGAGTAAGGGTAAATTGGGAAAAGTTTAGAGGTGTATTAAGTAAATATTTTTACTTAAAAAGAATCAAAGTGTATTAAGAGAGAGGTGTATTGATAAATTTTGGGGGTGTTAATAGTGACCCCCTTTGGTAATATGAGTATAAGGAATGACGTATTTGGACCTATAAGTATTTTATATAGTAATTTTGGTCCTATAAATTCAATGGAAAGTCATATTTGATTCTATAAGTATGTTATGTAGCAATTAAGGTCCTATAAATTTTTATTTTTTGTGCAATTTGGGTTTCATAAGTTTTATTTTGTGCAATTTTGGTCCCAAATGGGTAAGTCATATTTCATCATTTGAGGACCGAAATTGCACAAACTTAGAAATTATGGGGCCAAAATTGCAACAAAATCAAAATTTGCGGGGCTAAAATTGCTACATAGCATACTTAGTGGACTAAATATGCCAATTTTTAATACATATAGGATCAAAATTGCTATACATAATAATTATAGAACTAAATATACCACCTTCTTATATTTATAGGACTAAAACTGCAATTAAGCCGCTGGAAGAAAGTGAATATTTCATATATGGCGTTATTCGGCCATACACTATAGATCGTCTAAGGCTTGGGCCAAAAAGTGTGATCGCAATGGAATATACACTGAACGGCCCAGTTTAACAGATGGGCCGTTCTGGGAAAATCTTTAAACAGTTTTGTGTTAATGTTTGGATCAAAATTTGATTAAACACTTTCCAATCGACGACATGGACAAAAATCATGATTCTTTTCCAGTTTTATTGTTGTTGTTATGACTAATTTGTCTTTGTATGGACTTTAACACTCACAAGTCCAATAGTACTAAATCTTGTGATTATTAATTGCACATGCAAGATTCCATTTATGTGTATAAATACCTTGATGCAATGAAATGAAAGACACGGTTTTCATAGCCAACAAATCATTACTGCTTTCTTTCATTTTGATTACTTTATCTTCTATTAATTACAATTTTCACATATCATTAGCCTATACAATTTGCCATCTATCATTCCTCTCCGAAAAACTGCATACTTTATCTTCTATTAATTACAATTTGCCATCTATCATTCCTCTCCGAAAAACTGCATATTAATCTAAGTAATCTTATTATATCCTAGCAATTATTTATAACACGTTTTCACATATCATTAGCTTTATACAATTTTCCATCTATCATTCCTCTCCGAAAAACGCATATTAATCTTAGTAATCTTATCATATCATAGTAATTATTTATAACACGTTATCAACACGAGTTATTGCTCGAGAAAAGGTTTGTATATTTCAAGTTTGAATTTTTGTGTACTAATTTATTTTATTTCCTTTGTAGAAAAATAGCCGGAATTGAAAAGCAAAAATTCCGGATCCTCGACACCATCGAAAAATTATTTATCATGGTGTCCGGATGTTAAATTGCACCTTCAGGTCAAGATCCGCAAAAACTTGAAGCCTGTAAATATTGAGGAGGCCGTTGTGAAAGATAAGGCGAACGCAATGATATTTATTCGCCATCATTTATCCGATGATTTAAAAAATGAATATATACAAATTGAAAGGCCTTCGAGCTATGGCAAAAGCTCAATGAAAGGTTTGATCACACCGAATAGTGATACTCCCTCAAGCACAATATGATTGGCAACATCTAGGTTGCGGACTTTTAAGTCCGTTCTTGCCGACTATAATTCGGTATTATTTAAAATTGAGTCCCGATTGGCTCTTTGTGGGACTAAGTTGTCAATATGACAAATTGAGAAAACATTCTCCACTATGCATAAATCAAATATTGTGCTACAACAAAGAAAAGATAGACAACGCCAGCTTAAAACATATTCTCGAATTAGTTTTTCTTCTCACTACCGAGAAAACCAATGAATTGTCATTGAGAAATCACGATTTGCGACCTTCCAAGTCCAATGCGCACCAAGCACATGCTAACTCCTAGAGATGAGGGGGCGATTTAGAGGCCGTGGGTATAAACCTCCGGCGTGGAGGCCGCAGGGCCGTGGCCATGGTGGTCCACATCAAAATACTCACAGATATGATCATGGCGGTCGTAATTACTATAATAGAGATAATTATCACTATACCCGCCAAAACGATTATAATGCTTAAATAGGGGCATCCAAATCACCAAATCGTGATAAGGAAAAATGCATATGGAAATAATCGGTGATGATCTCATTGTCACGATGTGGTATGACAGTCATTGGGCCAAAACATGTCGAATCGCCTAGCACTGGTAAAATTATACCAGAATCAAAGAAGAATAAAGGCAAAAATGTTCAAACACATGCCACATCGGGCAGTGGAGCCACCTAATAGCAGTGGAGCCACCTAATATTAATGAGGCCTACACATCCGAAATTATACGTGATCAAAATCCTGTCCAGATCGAAACCGCCGATATATCTCGATTTTCTTGAAGATCATGAGGCCAAGGTACATATGGGAAACACCGAGAAAAAGAGAATATTGTCTTACTTGATAGTGCAACAACGCATTCAATATTAGGAAATATAGTATATTTCTCGAGTGTGAAATTGTGCAAGACACAACCTTTACAACTATATCTAGTCCTAGGTTGAGATTATTGATGGCTCAGGAATGCAACCTCGTGGTGTTGCCTAATGGTACAATATTGAATATTGAGAATGCATTGTTATCTAGTAGATAAAAAAGAAATCTACTAAGTTTTAAGGATGTGCGTGATAATGGCTATCACTTGGAGACACTAAATGAAAATAATAAAGAGTGTCTATGTATCACATCCTATAAAATGGGAAAAAGAATCGCCCATGAGAAATTTGAAGCAACAACTTCTAGATTGTATTGTGTCCAAATTAAAGCTTTTGAGTCCTATGCCACCATGCCTGAAGTCGGTGAATCCTCGATATATTTGGGTTACGGCATGATCGCCTGGGACACCCAGGAACAACTATGATGCGTAGGATTGTTGAACACACTAATGGACATCCATTGAAAAGCACGAAGATGCTAATGTCCAAAGATTATTTCTGTGAATCGTGTTCACAAGGAAAATTTATTACTAAACATTCCATGGAAAATGTTGGTTATGAATCACCATCATTTTTACAACGTATTCATGGTGATATTTGTGGATCAATACATCCTGCAAGTGGACCATTTAGATATTTCATGGTCTTAATAGATGCATCGTGTCGATGGTCACACATATGCTTATTATCTACCAGAAATGTGGCATTTGCTCAATCATTAGCACAAATTATTAAACTCCGAGCATATTTCCCTGATTATCCTATCAAGAATATAAGAATGGATAATGCCGGAGAATTTACATCAAAAAGCTTTGATGAATATTGCGCAGCACTGGGAATTAATGTTGAGCACCCAGTAGCACATGTTCATACTTAAAATGGATTGGCAGAATCCCTGATTAAACGAGTTCAAATAATTGTTCGTACATTATTAATGAGATCAAAGCTCACTAGTGCAGCATGGGGTCATGTAGTATTACATGCATCAGCACTCATTAGATTACGCCCCACTGCTTATCATATGCACTCCCCAATGCAATTAACTCTTGGTTTTGAGCCAAATATTTCGCACCTACGCACTTTTGACTGTGCTGTTGAGGTGCCGATTCCACCTCCTCAAAGGACAAAAATAGGTCCACAACGTAGACTTGGTATATACGTTGGATTTGATTCTCCATCAATTGTTCGGTATTTAGAACCGATGACGGGAGATTTATTTACCGCTAGATTTGTGGGTTGTCATTTTGATGAGACAACATTTCCATCATTGGGAAGAGATAATGGTATTTTAAATAAACAAAAACCAGTTGAGAATATCTCCTGGAATGAAAAAAGCTTATCCCATTTAGATCCATGTACTTCTGAATGTGAAAGTGAGGTGAATATAATCATTCATTTACAAAATATTGCTAATAGACTTCCTGATGCATTTAATGATGCTAGTAAAGTCACGAAGTCTCATATTCCGGCTGCAAATGCTCCAGCCAGGATTATTGTTCCAAATGAAAATAAGAATATGAATGATGATAACCCACGACAAAAACGTAGTAGACCTATTGGCTCAAAAGATACTGTTCCTCGAAAAAGAAAAGGGAGAATTGATAATAATGATCATGCTCCAGATAAATCTATCGAGCCTAACACCTCAGAAAATATACAAAATTCTGGTAGCACCGAGAACCATTCTTGTCGCATGTGGTATCATAGACTTAATGAATATCTTTCTAAGGAAGGTTACAAAAACGATACCATTTGCCCATGTGTTTTTATCAAAATATCAGATACCGGATTTGCTATCATTGTTGTTTATGTCGATGACATGAATTTGATTGGCACCTCTGAAGAATTATTCAATGCTGCTGAATATCTAAAGAAAGAGTTTGAGGTGAAAGACCTTGGAAAAACTAAACTTTGTCTTGGTATTGAGTTAGAGCATAAAGATAAGAGATACTTGTCCACCAATCTGCTTACACTAAACAGATACTCAAACGATTCAATATGGACAAGGCTCATGAGTACTCCTATGGTTGTGCGCAGTATAGATCCCTAGAAAGATCCATTTTGACCAAAAGAATCTGGTGAAGAGACTTTGGGTCTCCGAAGTGCCTTACCTTAATGCTATTGGAGCATTAATGTATCCGCACAATGTACTTTCGACTTTGATATTTCTTTTGTCTTTGTCAATCTACTTGCGCGATATAGCTTTGAGCCAACTCGAAGACACTCGAATGGTATTAAACACATCTTTCGATATCTTGGTGGTACTACTGATTTGGGATTGTTCTACTCCAAGAAATCTACTAATGCGGTTAGTGGGTTATCTTTTGATCTTTGGGTATAGATCCGATCCGCACAAAGCTCGATCTCAATCAAGTTATGTATTTTGCTATAATGATACAACTATATCATGGAGATCTACCGAAAAAACATTAGTTGCTACTTCTTCCAATCATTCTGAAATTATTGCTCTTCACGAAGCTGGTAAAGAATGTGTTTGGTTAAGATTAGTTATAGCTCATATACGAAACGCTTGTCAACTGAAACAAGTTACAGACACTCCTACTATTATTTATGAGAATAATGCGGCATGTATAGCACAAGTGAGAGGTGGTTACATAAAAGGTGATAGGACCAAGCATATTTCATCAAAGTTTTTCCACACACATGAACTCCAAAAAAATGGAGAGATAGATATTCTGCAGATTCGCTCATGTCACAATCTTGCCAATTTGTTTACAAAATCCTTACCAACATCTACATTTGAAAAGTTGGTTTAAAATATCGGAATGAGGAGAGTCCATACGATGCAAGATTGATGGATCAATTATGCAGCTAATATTCTTCATTTCAGGGGGAGCAAATATATTGTGCGCTGTACTCTTTTTCCCTTATGTCTGGTTTTTGTCCCATTGGGTTTTTCCAGCTTAAGGTTTTTAACGAGGCAGCTTATGTACAAGGTCTGGAATTTGAGAATGTACTTTTTTTCCCTTATGTCCGATTTTTCCCACAGGGTTTTTCGGCTTGAGGTTTTTAATGAGGCATACTCATCCAAACTTACTATAAAGTGCTACGTCCAAGAGGGAGTGTTATGACTAATTTGTCTTTGTATGGACTTTAGCACTCACCAGTCCAATAGTACTAAATCTTGTGATTATTAATTGCACATGCAAGATTCCATTTATGTGTATAAATACCTTGATGCAATGAAATAAAAGACACGATTTTCATAGCCAACAAATCATTACTGCTTTCTTTCATTTTGATTACTTTATCTTCTATTAATTACAATTTTCACATATCATTAGCCTATACAATTTGCCATCTATCATTCCTCTCCGAAAAACTGCATATTAATCTAAGTAATCTTATCATATCATAGTAATTATTTATAACAGTTGTAAATTAATTATGATTTTTTTGTTTTATAGTTTTGATAGGATAAAACGTTTAATGCCTTTTTCTTTTCTTAATGTCTCAGCTTTCAGGTTTGCGTTTGACTATAGCTTGGGGGGACAGACGACTCTTCACCCTGGTTCACCCTCTGGCCCCTAGCTAGGTAAATCCACATGCGAACACAACTTATGCACACTCGTTGTGATTATGTGTCACACCTTCTAGTTGTGATATACAAACCAAGTTTGGCCTTAAAAGAAAACTGGCCTTGTCTATTTTCAAGATCATAAACTTTGAATCAAACAAGGTTTAATCATATGCTAAGGCGTCCCCTCAAAAAAAAAAAATATATGAATATAATGTTATTATCAAACATTATATAAGTAAGAAAATAGGAATGTAAATCATTTATGAATATACTAATTCTACTTAAGTATTATCTTTAAATTAATTGTGTCATACTTATAAATTTAACAAAATAAAAATAATAATAAAATATTTTTTACATTATTTAAATATAACAATCAAAATGATACATATAAAAATAATATAAAAAAGCTGTGATTTTTCTTCCAAACAATTCTTTGACATTGTATTTTACGTATACGTCTGTCGTACTCATATTTAAACAATTTCTATGTTTTCTATGTCAATTTTTTTTAACCATAACTTTTCACAGATATTTATAGGTTACTTATACGTATAGTATCCACCAAATTCCAAAATATTATTAATTCCTTTTGTAATTAATAACAAGTATTGGTTTTCTTCCATTGATTTCTCCATGATTCGGGACTAAAAATCCCGGACTACTGTATGGAGAAACTTCTGGTGAAATTAACTTAAGGTCAAGATGTTCCTTAAGTATCTTTTGCATATCCTCACGATCCTCTTGGTTCATAAGGATTGGTTTGAATCTCATGAGCTCGTATTTCTTCCTTGGTTTGACTTTTAAGGAAGTTTTGAGCTTGTTCTTATCCCACCATAACAAAGGATCTTCATTATAATTCTTTTGGATCTTTTTCTTGACATCCTCGAGTGATATCTGCTCTTCTAAGGTAACATCGAAATTCAAACTTGCACAGTGCCTCCATAGTATCTGAAAATGACATTTTCGTTGAAAAAGATGTTTTGGTTGAAAATTATAAAAATGCACAGTACTTGAATAGTGTTTTGATAATAACATGTAATCTATTATAAATTGACATCAATTGATTCATAATAAAACTACATCTTTCTTCCTTTTCTATGATTCTTCCTCTTAAGGCTTATTTTATAGTATTAATTTCTTATTTTTTACAACATAAATAGAGTTGTTGGTTATTTACTAGGTGATTTGAATGTAAAATAAGTTTTTCACGTCAACACTTTCATTATTTTACCTTAGACATTTTTCAAAAATATTTTCAAGATACAAACACATTCATGAGACTTTTCGAGCACAGTAGTGCTATCACGAGAACAAACAAGTGAGTCAACTTAAGTGCTATCACGAGATCAAGCTAGTACAAGTACAAAATATCGGGTTCATGCTGATCAAGCATCAGAGCTCATCCATTCTCCTTATCACTCCACAAGCAAGATAGACCGAAGCCCAAGGTTATCTTATAACTACCCCAAGTGGTTTGACATCTCTTTAGCTTAGGCATTTTGCCTAGAGAATTGTCATAATTATGATTATGCCGATACAACGATCCAGTTCACTTGGTACTTGGTGGATACTTTGTTATTCCCAACCTCATGAGGGCCCGACACTACCACATAGTACGTAAATTTCTCAAATCAATCAATGATTCATGGAGTCTCAATCACGTAATAGTAAAAATAAAACTGGCTCACAGGCTGATCACTAGATTTTGTTTCACTCGACGATTTTAGAATAAGGAAATGGCACTTGAGATTTATTGAGATTTACAAGTTGAATTAAAATGCACGATGAATCATTGAATGAGATTTGCCTATAGGTAAAATGAATAAATGGAGTTATGAAACGTTCAACAACAATCGACTATAATTTAATTACACATGATCTCATTATAAATTTTTATAACGTGATAGGCCACAGTAAATCCACATCGTGGATTTTGCAACCTCCATTTATGAAAATAACCATATTGCAAAATTATGTTTTGTGTAAGAAAGAAGTCAATTTAGTACTATAAATTAGCCCCTTGTTTATATTGATAAAACCACAAGTTGTTCTATTTTCAATTGTTTCTTCTTGCTCTGATCTATTATTTAATCATGAGTTCTTTAGGTTAGAACAACTCAATAAGGAAGGAGAAAGGTCGCCAAAAGGTGAACATGGTGAATGAAATCGTCTCCACATTCGGGTGGCCAATGAAATGTGTTTTGTCACCTGGGGAGAAAACAACGACAACAGATTTGACTCCACAGAGAGGGCATCGAGTTTGCTAGCTTTCTTGAATAAACTAGCACGACAGCACGCCGCTTACAAAAGGTGAGCATGGTGAAGATAGAAAACAAGACCAATCTTTAGCCCACTTTTTGTAAGCGTCGTGCTGGTTTATTCAAGAAAGCTAGAGATCTCAGCACTCTCTGTGGAGCTAAAACTGTTGTGGTTGTTTTCTCCCCTGGAAACAAAGCACATTTCTTCGCCCACCCCAATGTGGAGGAGATTTCAAATAGATTTCTTAACAAAACTATCCCACAAATGAGTGATGCTGACGAATTACTTAAGGCCCAACATAAAGCAAATATAAGCCAACTAGCTCTGTGTTAGAGATAGTGCACTTAAAGCAATTGTGTATTATTTTTTTATTATTAATGTTAGTGTTATTGAAGTTGACAAATTTGGTCCGTTTAGCACAGTGCATGTTCTAGTGTTGTAACACTGGTTATGCAACACTAGCTCACAGAATCTGGGCGGATTTTATACCAGATTCTGTGTTGTGTTTTTTGGCAAGATCTTTATTTTGTGAATGTTGCTGATATTATTGATGATGTTTATCTTAATTGATTTAACATCTTTTTAGATTGCCAATTATTCCTTTTAAATCACTTTCCTTGTGTAATTGATTCTTACCCACAAGGAAATGATTTTGTTTTCTGATTTCCTTCCTTTTGCAAGAAATTGTCCATCTTCAAATCTGGGATATGATTTCTTCTTGATGGCTATAAAGAAGAGAAGTCAGACCTTGGAGAAACCATCGAGCATAAGCATAAACAAAGCTTTATTTTGCACTTCTTCAAGAAATCATTGGTTCGATATTTTTATTCTTCGGGAGAAGAAGGTGAAGATCTACGGCGTGGATCGACTCAACCGTTCAAGGGATTTGAAGTTGGAGGGATTCCAACAAGGTTGAGATTGTGGAAGAATCAATCAAAAGATTAGTTTTATACGAGTGTTGGTGAATTGATAAAGAGGGAGTCTTTATGCTATTCGTAAATCCAGTCGTATTTGTAATAAGCTTTGCTTTTCTAATATTGGATTGTTTTTTCTCTGGGCGTGGCCTCGTGCATTAAGATTGAGGAATCTAAGCACGTTAAAAATTCTGGTGTTATTTATATTTCCGATGTGTGAGTGTGTCGTATGTTTCAGTGTTACAACATTAACATACAACACTGTTTGAATCCGAACATCTAGGCTTTTGTATTAATATATTGATTAATAGGGCAACATATTTTATCAATTGGTATCAGAGCCTAACACTAATTCTTATTAGTGAGATCATGTTTTGTATTTGTTGCTAACATGCCTTCTGTTTATGAAGAAAGTTCGGTTTTACACCCTCAATTCCTTAATAAAAAAGAATGAAGAAACAAATCCTCGATCAAAAGCAAAAGTATTCAATGCAGAGAATGTGGTGGCGTTGGACACATCCAGGTTGAATGTGCAAATACTCGAAAGAAGAATGGGAAATCATTCACCTTCATTGACAAAGAGATTGGTCGTAATGAAACGCACCCTGCTATTTCGTGTTACAACACCAAGCGGGTATGACACACTAACTTTCCTTTTGTTGAAAAATGTCTAAACTCTGTACTTCTTGCAGAAGAGATCAATTCAGATACTGAGAGTTCTGAGGATGAGTCCGATCTAGATGAGAGTCAAGGAATGAGGAACTAAGAAGAATTTATCAAAAGATGCTTGACAAATGCGAATTCGTCGAAGACAAATGTGACTGAGAAGAAAGTTGTATCTCCTATCACGAAAAATAGATACTCAGGGGAAGTGGTTAGACTCGAAGACTTGCTACCGATAGGAGAGAAGAACTTGTTAAAGTGAAGGAATAACTCAATGAGATGAAAAATTCTGTCAAAAAACTGAGCACTGGCGAGGAGAGATTAGATGAAATTACATCTCAAGGAAAATATCATCAAGATCGTGCGGTATTGGTTTAAGTTCTAATTCTAACAAAATTTTTGCTAAAAAGGATAAAAATTCTAAAAATGCTTTTGTTAAAGAAGGAACTATATCTAATAATGTTGGAAAAATAAATGGATTTGTTCCTATTTGTCACTATTGCAATCGTCCTGCCATATAAGACCTAATTGTTATCGTCTTTGAAACACTTTAGGCAAGGCAGAGTGCGCTTTCATGTGTTCAAACATCACCAAAGAAACACTTCTTATTTTAAAGTTGATTTATCCAACAAACCCAAGAAAATGCAGGTTAGGAAAAATGAGTTTTCTTGTAATGTTGCTCACACATCTTTAAAAGCTAATGTGATCAATCATGGTATTTTGACAAATGGGGTGTTCTCGCCATATGATCGAGAATTGGAAAACCTCATTGATTTTGAAAAACATGAAAACGGTTTGGTCACTTTTGGTGATGGTGCTAAAGGAAAGGTTTTGGGAAAAGGAACGTTAAATGTCGTAGGACTTCCCCATTTAAAAAATGTCCTGTATGTTGAAGGCTTGAAAGCTAATCTTATTAGAATTAGCCAGTTGTGTGATGATGATTTGTGTGTCAAATTTGATAAGAATGTTAGTAATGTCTTTGATAATTCTGACAATTGTATTCTGAAGGGAAATAGGTCCTCCGCTAACTGTTATTTGTTGCAGGAAGAGCTCCAGTGTTACAACACCAAGTGTCAAAACACTAACTTGAATGTGTTTAGTGATGATAATTTGATAGGATGTGTTTAGTGATGATAATTTGACAGGAAGAGCTCCAGTGTTACAACACCAAGAGCACTCCTGGAGGATGTGTCTACCTTGGTAACAATTTAGTTTCATGGTACGGTAAGGAACAAAGTTGTGTATCCCTATCCACTATTGAGTCTGAATATACGACCCTTAGGGAGCTTTTGTTCTCAAATGTTGTGGATGATACAAGTGTTGATCGACTATGGGGTTGAAGAGAAAACTCTTATCACATCTTTGTGATAATTCAAGTGCCATGAACATTTTTAAAAACCCCGTGCAACACTCTAGAGCTAAACACATCAATATTCGACACTATTTTATTAGAGACTTGGTTGAGAATAAGATTGTTACCATTGATTTTGTTACCACCGAGAATCAAATTGCGATATTTTCACCAAAGCCCTAGACTTTCAAAGGTTTAATTACCCGAAACAATCTCTCGGGTGTCTTTCTTTTCCTGACGACTGCCAGTGTGTGGTTTCATGTTGCAACACCATATGCATCATCTCTCTTATTGATGTGTTGCAACCTCTTTTTGATCTTAATTCTTGTGCATTAGACATTTTGCATTTTTAAGATCATTTCATCGCTTTTCTTTTATTATTGTCAAAACCCTATTGAGTACTCCTTTGATGAATTTTACGCCTAAAAACAATTGTGGATCAAATTGCAAATGTAATGATTTTTCCCATGTGAAAGATGTTTTTATTTTTGGGCCTTTGACGGCAAAAGTCCCTTACATTGTGTGTGAAAGCTATTCGATTGTGAACTCGTTTCTATGTTCTTTTATATGCTTGAATCTTGTTATGATCTTCTCGAAAGAGTTACCCATGTTTTTGGAGCGAAAGCTACCGATCGCTAATTGTTCTTCTCGTTGATTCCTTTCACTCAAAAGATTTATTAAATGGGAAAAGGATTTTGTTCCATTGACTTTGTATGGTGGTGTTCTTGAAAAAGGTGGTACAACACCGGTTACCGCACTGCAGCGCGCGAGGCCTTTTTATTCTTGTCGAGAAATAAACTCATCATTCTAGACATCCATCAGGATCATTTTTGGGCTTGTGGAAAATATCTTCTCTCTTGATTCGATGTGGTGTATTATTTTTAGAAATAATTTATTCCTTAAATTTGTCTCTGATAATAAATGGTATTGTTCATCTGTGCTTATTTGGATTAATTGCACACCTTGAATTATGTGACTTTTCCAAAAATATTTGAATTTGTAGTTGGAGGCTTTTCTTGGAAACTCCCATAGTCGCCATTTGTATCACTCCAATTTTGGCGGTTCATTCTCTCATCAATTTTGGTAAGGACTACATACATTTTCTTGAAGGAGATTGTTTTGACCAAAAAATAGCCAAAGTTTGGTTGGCTTCGTTTGTCTTTTTTTGGTCAAAAAGGGAGAGAGATGAGACTCAAGTGAGGTGAGACCCAAGTAAGGGGGAGCAAACTGAGTCAAGTGAGATGGTGAGATGAGACCCACTTGAGGGAGAGTCCGAAAAGTCATGATGAGGAAGAAGTTAATGATGATCTTGATGACTTAGCGGATGCAACCATTGATGCTGAAGAAGCACATTCTGAGGGGGAGTCTAGTGCTGAGGAAGATGCTGCTTCGGAGGGGGAGTCTCAATCTCCATCTGAAGATGAAGCTGACTCTGAGAGGGAGTCGAAGGAGGCTAGTGGCTCTGATTGAAATTGCAGCATCTCTGAATGTTCTTGTTTGTTTTTGTTCAAATGATAAACTGGGTTAAACTAGTTCTGTTAAACTAGTATTTTGGACAAAGTGTTGGATGTATTTGAACTGTTTGCATGCTTTTCTGAACTGTGCTAACTTGCAGGTTTCTGTTATTGACTTCTCTTGTCATATCCTATATATATCCTGTTAAGTGTTGTTTTGACCAAAAGTGCCAAAGGGGGAGATTGTTATTGTTATTGAAGTTGGCAAATTTCGTCCGTTTAGCACAGTGCATGTTCTAGTGTTGTAACACTGGTTATGCAACACTAGCTCACAGAATCTGGGCCGATTTTATGCCAGATTCTGTGTTGTGTTTTTTGGCAAGATCTTTATTTTGTGAATGTTGTTGATATTATTGATGATGTTTATCTTTATTGATTCAACATCTTTTTAGATTGCCAATTATTCCTTTTAAATCACTTTCCTTGTGTAATTGATTCTTACCCACAAGGAAATGATTTTGTTTTCTGATTTCCTTCCTTTTGCAAGAAATCGTCCATCTTGAAATCTGGGATATGATTTCTTCTTAATGGCTATAAAGAAGAGAAGTCGGACCTGGATAAACCATCGAGCATAAGCATAGACAAAGCTTTATTTTGCACTTCTTCAAGAAATCATTGGTTCGATATTTTTATTCTTCGGGAGAAGAAGGTGAATCTACGGCGTGGATCGACTCAACCGTTCAAGGGATTTGAAGTTGGAGGGATTCCAACAAGGTTGAGATTGTGGAAGAATCAATCAAAAGATTAGTTTTATACGAGTGTTGTGAATTGATAAAGAGGAGTCTTTATGCTATTCAAATCCAAATATTTTGTAATAAGCTTTGCTTTTCTAATATTGATTGTTTTTCTTCCGGCGTGGCCTCGTGCATTAAGATTGAGGAATCTAAGCACGTTAAAAATTCTCGTGTTATTTATATTTCCAATTTGTGTGAGTGTGTCATATGTTTCGATGTTACAACATTAACATACAACACTGTTTGAATCCGAACATCCAGGGTTTTGTATTAATATATTGATTAATAGGACAACATATTTTATCAATTAATAAATACGACATTTATTTTTAAACTCTATTACGTATTGTATGTGTTTTCTTGAACATCATGAAAATCCCTAGTTTATTTATTGTAACCATAATCTTAGTATATAAGAGTTATATACAAGAGGATTAAGATTATGGATAATAAACTAAAATTAAGTCCGTGATGAAATTAATTAAAGTATTGGATCTTTAATTAAAACATCACTAATGCGGCCCAGAACATTTTGAATGTGACTGTCTTATCCGGACTGTCGATGTGGAGACATCTTAGTGGGGGCATTTATATATGATTTGATCATGTAGGACTTGGACCGATTTAATTTGAATTTTTCATACAAATTCCGTTGTAGAAATGGAAAATCAAATTAAATCACTAGATGATCATATATGGATAAATCTTAATCCTGAGTGATTATAGACTCATGTTTATTTCTTTGTGATTCTTAATTTGCTCGTTTAAGTTTGTCCTACGACATTCCCAACACTTGCATTTTAGATTCACATTTGAATTAAATAGCTGGGAATATAAATTCACAGATATGGAATCCATTCCTTCTTGCGAGAAGTAGAAAGACGATTCCCTCATTTGTTAATTCTAGAACTGAATGGTTTGAGATCTCTAATTTATAATCTGATTATAAATTAACCATTCGCTAGTGAATTAATGGTAAATGAGGATAAGAGGTAATTGAAGAGTTTTAACGGATACTACCTAGCTTTAATTACGAATTTTCTATGGAGGATTAATCTATATGTAATGATTATATCAGTGGACTGCTCAATTCGTAGATTAAGATATTCTGTAATTATAAGAGTGCAATTACGAATTTATAGTGGAGTAATATCGGAATTAATAAGTCGAATAAATTAATTAAAGAGTTAATTATTTATTCGATTTATTGGAGCTTATAATTATAGGTCCATGGTCTCCGGTTTGCCTTCCTAGAGTAAACGGGTTAGAAATAATATTTCATGTTCCTAAGGATTTTTGGAAAAGAGTTTTCCACAATATTTGGGCTAATATATTAATATCAATTAATTTCGGGAATATTTGATATTCTACAGTTTTGACTGTATTGGGAATTAAATAAATATAAGATATTTATGATATTAATATAATTATTAAATTAATAAATACATGGATAATTATCAAATTAGAGTTTGAGTCTATCTAGAATTAAGAATTCTAGATTAGATAGAAAAGTAAGTTGGAGTGGGAAAAATTGAACAATGCCTATAAAAAGGGGACCACATCCTCACAATTGAAAGAGTAATTTTCCGCCCAATTATCCGGGAATTACTACGATTAAAAAGTTTTTCTTCCTTGGAAAAATAGTAATCAAACTTTTCGCCACCGTTCTCGCAATTGATTGATTTGATCATCTCCAAATTGTTAAGTAGTTTTATTGATCAATTTGGTCAACTTAAAAGAAAATATTTTTTTGGCCAATTCATACTTAAAGTTTGGCAACCAATGTTGGCGGAACATCTTCAGGCGATGGATGGCAGACGTAATTTTGTCCTTTACAAAGTGAAAGTTTGTGGTTTATTTTTTAGGCCTAGTTCAATTCCCCTCCTATTCAGTTAGCCCAATCCTACGATCTCATGAGTTGAGTACATCGTAGGAAAATTAAAGTTAGGAACTTAGAATTATTATTTGGGTGTCCACACACTGCCATTGATCGGGAGGATCGAATTGGAAGATCGTGGTGTCTACGAGCTTCGGGAATTCAAAGGATTGACAGAGAAAAAGCGAAGAACAAGAAAATCGTCGAAAGAGGTAAATTTTCTTTTCTTCCTTTAGTTTGAATAAATTTAATACGCGTGATCTTGTGTTCTTATATCTAAAACTCGATTTTTGAATCCCTCGCTTCCGCTTTCATTCGATTAAATCGAAAAGACGGATCTTTTTTGGCCCAGATTAGATCCGGGACCCGAATAATTTTCAACAAATGGTATCAAAGCCATTTGGTTTTTGATATAAGAACTAGATGTACTTTATTAAATTTATTTTGGATTGGGTTTAGGATTTGATCTTGCATGTTTTGATATATGGATGCATGGGCATTTTTGAATTTAAGGCATCGATTCAAATCGTCATATTTATTATTTCGCGGATTAATATTTATGTGATGTATATGTGATATATGTAAGTCCAAGCGGCTACGATAATCTAGAGGGGGGTGAATAGATTATCTCCATCTTTTCGAATTCGCCCTCTTTTTCGAACCAAATGCTCAAACATGTATCGAATAGTATTTGAACAAAAGTTGACAAAGCAAATATGTGCAATCAAATATCGAATAGTGCATTTCAAAAAATCCTCTTAATGGCACTTGTATGAAATATTATAAAAAACAAGCACATAGGCATATGGCAATACATATATCGAGTCTGTAAGAGTAAAAGTAACACAAGTAAACGTACCTCGATAATATATGCCTTTCTTGACAAAATGGCCATTTGTGAAAATATGTAAATCCTACACAATTCTTAAAACAAACCTAGCACAAATCATAATGATAAAAGTGTAGCTAAGAGATATCACAAGTAAGCTCATGCCATAAAAATCCATAAGAGATGATAATACACTTTAGTCTACAAAAATGCACAAGAGTTTTAAAAACATCATATAAGGTCTTCTTTTTCAAAAATTTTAAAAATACAAATAAGTTTTGAAGACCTTAATTTAAAATTTAAATACATGAAAACTCATTTTGCAAGTAGGACACAAATAAAAATATGCATAATAGACAAATAAAATGCATATTTAATTAGGGAGATACGGTTTACCAATTATGCCGTTTCCATGGGTTTTCCCATTGTTGATGATATTTTCCCTTTTGAAAATCTTCATGTTGATGGTAAACTCTCCAATTACTCCATCTCCAAAATTTTTGTCCTTCCCATTGTTGATGGTCTCTTCTTCTTTGAAAATCATCTTGTTGATGATGTCTTTGCCATTTCCAAGGATTGTGTTCTTCCCATTTTTGATTATATCCTCTTCTTGGAAATTGGCTTTGTCAAAAATAGTTTCTCCTTCTTTGATCAAATGAAACGGTCATTTGATGTCTTCTTGGCGATATAAATTTTCTTCGATCATTATTTCGCTGGGTACCTAATATGACATTGTTTTGTGGTACCCTTATGTGTTTGGGTCCTTTGGGATTAGTCTTGAGACTTTTAGGTCTCCAACAATAATTGGAGCTATTTCTAGCCCGACAAGTATTTACCGTATGACCCTTTTTACCGCAATAAAAGCATGTAATAATTCTAGAAGCATAATGACCAACGTGCTTAGAGACTTGATTCTTTTTCATGTGATTGACACCCCTAGGCTTATGATCAAGTTCTAGTTTCGAATTATCACAACAATCAACAATATTGGTCATTCTATCGGTACTCAAGTTGGATTTAGATAAATCATTTTTCAAGCAATTTATATCCTCAACAAGAGTAGTATTTTCTTTCTCAATGTTTCTAACCTTGTCAAAAGTGGTGGTGTGAGCACATGATAGTGATTCATAGGAAGTAAATAAACTATCCTTATCATTCTTTAAGATAATGAATTCCTTTTTCAAATATTTGTATTTAACAAGTAAGTTTTGGAATTCATCTTGTAATTCATCAAAATCATTTTGAAAATCACTATAATCATTATCATAGGAAGTAGAGGGTTTAGAACTTACCTCGTTTTCTTCTTTGATGCCTATGAGGCATTGTTCAACTTCTTCATCATGGGAGGTTGTAGAAGGCTCATCCCATGTTGTTGGATTTGATGTTGTATCCATTTGTGAAGTAGATGCTTTTGAGTTGCTCCTTTCATTTGCATACACTTCACAGATGGCTTCTAATTTTTGCCATACTTCATGTGCCGATCGAATACCTACAACATGATCAAATTCCAAAGTAATAAGTGAACAATACAAAATACTAAGAGCTTTACCATTTAAGGAGATGATTCTCTTCTCTTCATCATTGAGCTCTTTGAAGCCTTTAGAGGTGTGTGGTGTATTCTTCGTCAGAATGGATTCTCCATTGATGATGGTTTTCCAAATATCAAACCCGCAACCTTGTAAATAGCATTCCATTATTTCTTTCCAAAATATAAAATTTTTGGAATCAAACCGAGGTGGCTTGGTGGTGGAGGTGCCGGAAAGATGAGCTTCGTTTGTAGCCGACGATTGTTTCTCTTCACTCGCGATGTGAAACGAGCTTGCCAAAGAGTTTGACTCTGATACCACTTATAAGTCCGAGCGGCTACGATAATCTAGAGGGGGAGTGAATAGATTATCTCCATCTTTTCGAATTCGCCCTCTTTTTCGAACCAAATGCTCAAACACATAATAAAGGTGCGGAAAGTAAACAACACACGTCGATTTATAGAGGTTCAACCCACCTAGGGCCTAATCCTCTACCACCCCAAATATCCGGTGGATTTCAAAAAGAAAAAAGATTTTATTAATTTACCACAAATTAATACAACACCAACTTACAACAACACCTTGAAGAGCACCACACTCTTCTTCAACACCACCTTTGAGATTACCACAATCTCGCGCAAGATTACCACAATCTCCAACGGCACCTTGTGAAGATTACCACAATCTTCAACCTTGAAAAATACCAAATTCTTCAACACCTCAACAAGAAGATTACCACAATCTTCTTACACCTAGCACCTAGATCACCCAAGTGTGTTCTTACCACAAGAACACTCACAAGGATATCTTATGTTGAATGATTACCCAAATTCAAGATTACAACTCGATAATTGATAATACAATAGAGTGCAAGTGTAATCAAGAAAAACCTAGACCTCAAGAATGTGAAAGTGAATAGCTAGGAAAATTACAACAAGAAATAAGACAATGTAAGAACAAGTGTATTCTTGAGTGTATCTTGTTGTGTTGTAGTTTTCTCTCTTGTAGTTGTGCTTTAAAACTTCCTCTATTTATAGGAGATGATTGACACTTGATAGGCTCCTCTTGGAATCTGATTTCTACAAAAATTGCAATTAAAAACAAGATTATAGTTGTTAGAAATCAATTCTACAATTTAAGGAAAAGTCTGTCACGCACAACGGTTAGAATTTTCTTTGTCATTAAACTTAAGAGCGACTGTCACAAGACAAATAGACATTTGAAAATGAGAAAACACATTTACATAGGGCGACCGGTCGATGGGGTCCGACCGGTCGACCCCATCTTGTGCACCAATGAGCAAGACCAAAAACGAGTCGAAGCTCTGTTTGAAAATTGCTCCTGTGCACGGTCACCCGATCGACCGGTTGCCGACCATTTTTTTTCTCGCAAACATGAAGTTTTCTGTTTTCCTCAACTTTCTCCGTACGGGTTGCCTATACGGTGACCGGTTGACCTCAAAACAAAAGTGTTATCCAATTTTATATCGAAAATAAACTTCAAGAAATACTCCGAGAAATAGTGAAAATATTTTAGACCGATCGGGAGTATTAGGACAATATTTAGAAACATTGTTTTGGTGAAAGAAACCATTGACATAAAATCACTAAAAGTGTTGTCCAATTTTGTCGAAAATAAAACTTGAAGAAATACTCCGGAAAATATTAAAACCATTTTAAATCATTTAGGAGTATTTGGACAACCTTTAAAAACATTGTTTTGGTATAAAAACAAAATCATCAAAATCATGATAAAACCATTTATCAAACAATCTCCCCATTTTTGATGATTACAAACCAAAACAATTTTAACGAGGTCAATTTTGAAAACAAAAACAATTTTACCGGTTAAAAAGAGCTATACGTTGTGAGCGACAGCATTCCATGCAATATAAACACAAGGATGGGAGTAGAGATATTCAAACATATATAGCAAAAGCTCCCCCTATCAATATGCACAACAAAAGTAATGTAAAAGCAATCAACCACAAGCTAAAAGCTTAGCTTTTACATATTGACCTTAGGTTCAAGAGCTTATAAGCTCCCCCTGTCAACAAAATATCATTAGACAAGTATATAAGTCCATCATACATCAATTGGACTAAGTATAATGCACAACTTATGGCTTTATCAAGCCATAGCTTATAGCTTCTTTTGTTAAGCTTAACTTAGCTTTTATGAGCTAATGAGCTTATAACCTATTTCTCCCCCTTTGGAATCATCAAAAAGAATGTTAACATGATAAATACATCATATATTCATATCAAAGTGCGCAACTAAACCGATGTATCGAGCTATTTGAACATTGAAGCTTATAAACCAAATAGGAGGGAAGAGTCGAATCATACGACTTGTAGAAGCTTATGAAAGATCATTTGATAAGCAAAACATGATTTCTATAAATATATAAGACTTTTCAAATCAAGAGAATCATGTAGGTGATGAATTTTTCATTGAAACATTTCGTCGAACACTTGGCGTCGTCGAATAAAACTAGAAGAATATAACGCCTTTGCAATTTGTTTAAGCCAAAAAATTCATCACCAAATTAGTTCAACCAACATTCATCCATCAACAATAATAATTCACAACACAACTTTGCAAGAATTCCAACAAAAACAATACATAAGCACTTTCTCGGGTTCCACCCAATTGAGATAAAGGAGTAGAATTCTTACCAATTAATCGGAGAAGTCGAGTAATAAGGATGATAATCCCGTACTATAAACCCAAAAATATAGAATATACAAGAAAGAAATCATTTTGGGTGAATTGTGTGTGAAAAATGCGAAGGGGTTCGATTTTGGAAGAAAAGAACCAAAATAACGTTTAAGAAAACGAGAACCATTTTTAACTCCGAAAATGGCAAAGGGCGACCGGTTGGAGGGTTGGGCGACGGTGGAGGCTAGGGCGGCCGGTCGGCCTCGGCTCCTTCAGCCCACTGCTTCTTTCTGTTTTGCAAATTCCGAAGTTTGATCCAAAAATCCGATTTATCGCCCCTAAGTTTTAAAAACGTGCAAAATGCAAACGTAGACTTCATTCAATATACATTATGTCATAATCAAGCTCGAAATGAGGTAAAATACTCGGCGGTTAATGATTAAAAAGTCCGCGAGTTATCCTTGAGATGGAATTAAACACATCTCAATTTTTCGTTTAGAAACGCAATCCCTTAGAAAAATTTCAATCTCAATATGTTTAGTTCGATTATGACGAACCATATTTTGATAAATTGTAAACACGAACCTGTTATCCCTAAAAATAAAAAAGTTTTAATACTTTGGATATACAAGTCATAAGAAGAAGTGCCCTTCAAATTTTTGAAAATTTCTTTTAACGGCACTTTAATGAGATTCGTTGGGATAGTTTTTGAAGTCGAGCATATAGACATAATGCATATGGAATGTCGAGTCTATAGAAATTATACAAGAAAACATACCTCGAATTTGTTTGTCGGCCGATATGCATTTCTCAACCTTTGTCAATCTTTAGCCATAGAGGTTGAGATAGTTCTTCTTTCTTCAATGCTTAACTCCTTTAAGAGCTCTTTTGAAATATAACCGTCTTCTTGGCATTGAGTAATTTGAATTCTAATGATCAAATTTGAGCTTCCTCATCATGATCATCTTAGGTTCACCTTGCATTGACTTGGAAAAATATCTTGCACAAATATTTATTAGTAGCACCATAAATATTATCATCATAAATTTGCACAAGTAAACAACCTTGCCCTTTTTAAAACAAGAAGTGTACTATCAACTTTACCTTTTGTAAAAACATTTTGCAAAAATAGCTAAGTCTATCAACCGTACAAGGCTTTTATAAAAATCATTTGGCCTAGAAAAGATTTTAAACCCCCGGTGGTTGTTTTACAAAGATTTCTTCTTGAATAAAACCATTGAGAAAATTGGATTTAACATCCATTTGGTAAAGCTTGAAATATTCTTAAAACAAGAATTGGCAAGTAAAATGCAAATAGCTACTAAATGTGCTATGAGTGCAAATGTTACATCAAAATCGATTACCTTCTTCTTGAAAATACCTTCGAGCTACTAACCTTGCCGTAGTTCGACCAATGTTGCCTTGGTCATCGAGTTTGTTCCGGAATACCCTTTTTGTCTTCTTCATAGGGCATCCAATTGATCTAAGGTGTTCATAATAGAACATTTACATCCAAATATTTTGAGGTAACTAATATTTGAAGTACTTCATTTCTCATCTACACACATTAACAAACTTATTACCGACATCGCTTATATAAGCAAGAAAACATAGCCCAAGTGTAACAACATGCCTCAATCATCAATCACAAAAATATCTTGCATAAGAGCATAGTAGAAATATACACTATATATATAGACCATGAAGCAAGAAACATATACTATGCATTTAGAAGATCATCAAGAGTCTAATAAATCATGCAAGTTCAAATAAGCTTAAGAAAGCTACAAAAGGTCTCTTTTGAAATTTGAAAATCCGATAGCATATAATTGAGATCTCATTTAAAAGAAGTATTTGAACAAAAGTTGACAAAGCAAATATGTGCAATCAAATATCGAATAGTGCCTTTCAAAAAATCCTCTTAATGGCACTTGTATGAAATATTATAAAAAACAAGCACATAGGCATATGGCAATACATATATCGAGTCTATAAGAGTAAAAGTAACACAAGTAAACGTACCTCGATAATATATGCCTTTCTTGACAAAATGGCCATTTGTGAAAATATGTAAATCCTACACAATTCTTAAAACAAATCTAGCACAAATCATAATGATAAAAGTGTAGGCTAAGAGATATCACAAGTAAGCTCATGCCATAAAAATCCATAAGAGATGATAATACACTTTAGTCTACAAAAATGCACAAGAGTTTTAAAAACATCATATAAGGTCTTCTTTTTCAAAAATTTTAAAAATACAAATAAGTTTTGAAGACCTTAATTTAAAATTTAAATACATGAAAACTCATTTTGCAAGTAGGACACAAATAAAAATATGCATAATAGACAAATAAAATGCATATTTAATTAGGGAGATACGATTTACCAATTATGCCGTTTCCATGGGTTTTCCCATTGTTGATGATATTTTCCCTTTTGAAAATCTTCATGTTGATGGTAATCTCTCCAATTACTCCATCTCCAAAATTTTTGTCCTTCCCATTGTTGATGGTCTCTTCTTCTTTGAAAATCATCTTGTTGATGATGTCTTTGCCATTTCCAAGGATTGTGTTCTTCCCATTTTTGATTATATCCTCTTCTTGGAAATTGGCTTTGTCAAAAATAGTTTCTCCTTCTTTGATCAAATGAAACGGTCATTTGATGTCTTCTTGCGATATAAATTTTCTTGATCATTATTTATTTGGGTACCTAATATGACATTGTTTTGTGGTACCCTTATGTGTTTGGGTCCTTTGGGATTAGTCTTGAGACTTTTAGGTCTCCAACAATAATTGGAGCTATTTCTAGCCCGACAAGTATTTACCGTATGACCCTTTTTACCGCAATAAAAGCATGTAATAATTCTAGAAGCATAATGACCAACGTGCTTAGAGACTTGATTCTTTTTCATGTGATTGACACCCTTAGGCTTATGATCAAGTTCTAGTTTCGAATTATCACAACAATCAACAATATTGGTCATTCTATCGGTACTCAAGTTGGATTTAGATAAATCATTTTTCAAGCAATTTATATCCTCAACAAGAGTACTATTTTCTTTCTCAAGGTTTCTAACCTTGTCAAGAGTGGTGGTGTGAGCACATGATAGTGATTCATAGGAAGTAAATAAACTATCCTTATCATTCTTTAAGACAATGAATTCCTTTTTCAAATATTTGTATTTAACAAGTAAGTTTTGGAATTCATCTTGTAATTCATCAAAATCATTTTGCAAATCACTATAATCATTATCATAGGAAGTAGAGGGTTTAAAACTTACCTCGTTTTCTTCTTTGATGCCTATGAGGCATTGTTCAACTTCTTCATCATGGGAGGTTGTAGAAGGCTCATCCCATGTTGTTGGATTTGATGTTGTATCCATTTGTGAAGTAGATGCTTTTGAGTTGCTCCTTTCATTTGCATACACTTCATAGATGGCTTCTAATTTTTGCCATACTTCATGTGCCGATCGAATACCTATAACATGATCAAATTCCAAAGTAGTAAGTGAACAATACAAAATACTAAGAGCTTTACCATTTAAGGAGATGATTCTCTTCTCTTCATCATTGAGCTCTTTGAAGCCTTTAGAGGTGTGTGGTGTATTCTTCGTCGGAATGGATTCTCCATTGATGACGGTGTTCCAAATATCAAACCCGCAACCTTGTAAATATCATTCCATTCTTTCTTTCCAAAATATAAAATTTTTGGAATCAAACCGAGGTGGCTTGGTGGTGGAGGTGCGGAAAGATGAGCTTCGTTCAGAGCCGACGATCGTTTCTCTTCACTCGCGATGTGAAACGAGCTTGCCAAAGAGTTTGGCTCTGATACCACTTGTAAGTCCAAGCGGCTACGATAATCTAGATGGGGGGTGAATAGATTATCTCCATCTTTTCGAATTCGCCCTCTTTTTCGAACCAAATGCTCAAACACAATAATAAAGGTGCGGAAAGTAAACAACACACGTTGATTTATAGAGGTTCAACCCACCTAGGGCCTAATCCTCTACCACCCCAGTATATCCGGGATGGATTTCAAAAAGAAAAAAAGGTTTTATTAATTTACCACAAATTAATACAACACCAACTTACAACAACACCTTGAAGAGCACCACACTCTTCTTCAACACCACCTTTGATATTACCACAATCTCTTCTTGAAGATTACTACAATCTCCAACGGCACCTTGTGAAGATTACCACAATCTTCAACCTTGAAGAATACCAAATTCTTCAACACCTCAACAAGAAGATTACCACAATCTTCTCACACCTAACACCTAGATCGCCCAAGTGTGTTCGTACCACAAGAACACTCACAAGGATATCTTGTGTTGAATGATTACCCAAATTCAAGATTACAACTCGATAATTGATAATACAATAGAGTGCAAGTGTAATCAAGAAAATCCTAGACCTCAAGAATGTGAAATTGAATAGCTAGGCAATTTTACAACAAGAAATAAGACAATATAAGAACAAGTGTATTCTTGAGTGTATCTTGTTGTGTTGTAGTTTTCTCTCTTGTAGTTGTGCTTTAAAACTTCCTATATTTATAGGAGATGATTGATACTTGATAGGCTCCTCTTGGAATCTGATTTCTACAAAAAATTGCAATTAAAAACAAGATTATAGCTGTTAGAAATCAATTCCACAATTTAAGTAAAAGTTGTCTGCTGCACAACGGTTAGAATTTTGCTGTCAAACTTAAAAGCGACCGGTCGCGCACAAATAGACGTTTGAAAATGAGAAAACACATTTACACAGGCGGCCGGTCGACGGGGTCCGAACGGCCCACCCCATGCGCAATGGTCGAGCAAGACCAAAAACGAGTCGAATCTCTGTTTGAAATTGCTCCCAGTGTACGGCCACTCCGCCGATCGACCGGTTGCCCTGACCATTTTCTGTAAACATGAAGTTTTCTGTTTTCCTCAACTTTCTGGTACGGGTTGCCCTATACGGTGACCGGTTGACCTCAAAACAAAAGTGTTATCCAATTTTATATCGAAAATAAACTTCAAGAAATACTCCGAGAAATAGTGAAAATATTTTAGACCGATCGGGAGTATTAGGACAACATTTAGAAACATTGTTTTGGTGAAAGAAACCATTGACATAAAATCATTAAAAGTGTTGTCCAATTTTGTCGAAAATAAAACTTGAAGAAATACTCCGGAAAATATTAAAACCATTTTAAATCATTTAGGAGTATTTGGACAACCTTTAAAAACATTGTTTTGGTATAAAAACAAAATCATCAAAATCATGATAAAACCATTTATCAAACAATATATGTGCTATGCATATTGATATGTCATTCATGAAACCCACTCCCAAGCATATCATGCATCATGATAATTGAATTGTTTAATTGTTATGATAGATCTATGAGATGGATTGACATTGATATAAAAATGTTTTATATGTATTTTAAAATTGATATAAAAGTGTTTTATTTTTAAAAAAATTAATATAAAAGTGTTTTGTATAATTTTAGAATTTATATAAAGTGTTTTATATAATTTTTAAAAATTTTCTATAAAAGTGTTTTATATGATTTTAAAATTAGGATTATTTGGAATTAATTTTGTGAAAAACAGATCCGGTTTTTATGAAAAATCTCCGAATTATATGTTTTAGAAACAAAATAATTCAGAAGGCGTCGGGCAGCCCTGGACAGTCCGGGCAGGGCCTGGTGATGAGAATCCAGTCAGGAAGGATCCGGGGAACACCAAATGCAAGCTATCTCGAGTTCTTGAAGACTATGTAATTGAGTTCTTGAGTTCTTGTATTTGTTTATCGTAGATTAGGTGTTAATTTCCATTGTTTTGAGTATATTGAGTCTAGAGTCATATTAGTTAATCATGTGTTGAAAGGAAGCATGGACGATCGAAGAACAAGAGATTGCGTTCAAAAACGTCCAAGCGCGTCAACAATTTTCAGCACTGACAGGGTTTAGTATTTTGGCCATAACTTTCTCTACAAAATTGATATTGAGCTGATTCAAGATGCTATGGAAAGCTAAGAGAAAGGGCCACAACTTTCATGTGACGTCAGGGACTAATTACGTGAAGATCATGTCCTGGTCGTGCTTATTTGCACGGCCATGTTCACTAAAGACGTGACGAACACGGCCTGGACGTGTTTCTGAAGCACGGCCGTGTTTTTTTGCCGCGTTTATTTGAGTCTATTCCGACTTTCGTTTCCTTTTTGATTTTTAAGTTGTTTTCCTAGTTGGTTTAGGGTTTGTTTTGAGTCGCCTATATAAGGCAAACACTTGTTTATTTTTTTACATCAACTTTGATATTGATATTGAATTGAGATTATTCTCTCCAACCCTTTGGGTTTCTCCAAGAGCTGCAAGATTGTTCATCTTGTTGCGATTATCGACTTATCAAGCGAACTTACACATTAGTTTATGGTGTCTACGCATACCGAGGTTCTTGCTTTTCTAAGCAACGGGTCGAGGTTTTCACCATCTTTAACTGAACTAGTGAAGATCTTGGGTTAACAACATATTGTTGTTGGGTCGTATGCACAGTTGTTGCTGCGGTTCACATCAGTTGGTGATCAGAGCCATCTAACAAGGTTAAATCTATCCTTGTTTTATTTTACTTTCCAGTTTTCTTTGTTATCCATAAACCCTAGTTCTTCAAGGGTTACCAAAAAAAAATTTGAAATTCAAAAAACAAAAACAAGGGAGTTTATTTCGTGAGTTGAGTGATACACGAGTGTATACACGTGAGGGAGTGATTTAAACATGACTGAGGAAAAACGACAAACAACAAATTTAGGTAACAAGCTGGATATGGAGGCAATAGCAAACATGGTTAAGAAAATAATGTTTGAGACATACGGGGATCCCAAGGAGGCGCCGAAAATCGATGAGCCTGCTACTAGGGCGCGGAGGCCTAGGAGGTTCTCCACCAATTCGGGAAGAGGTCGGCGTAGAAATAGGGGTGATATGGGACGTGAGGATGGCAATTTAAGTAACATCAAAATGCAAATCCCCTCGTTCCAGGGAAAGAGTGATCCGGATGCATATTTGGATTGGGAAAGGAAGATCGAGAATGTGTTCGATTGCCAAAATTATTCTGAATTAAAAAAGGTGAAATTGGCATCAACTAAGTTATCGGATTACGCAAGTGTGTGGTGGGATCAATTAATGGTCTCAAGGAGGAGAAGCGGCGAGCGGCCCGTTTCCACATGGGAGGAGATGAGAAGTTTGATGCGGCGTCGTTTTGTACCGAATCATTATTATAGAGGCGTCTATCAAAGATTGCATAGGTTGACACAGGGGTCGAGAAGCGTGGAGGATTATCATAAGGAGATGGAGATATTGATGGCAAGGGCTAATATCAAAGAGGATCAGGAGGTTACTATGGCAAGGTTTAACACAGGCTTGAATACTCCTATATAATATGCCGTTGACTTACATCATTGTGTCGATCTTGAGGAGATGGTGCACATGGCGGTCAAAATTGAGCAGCAGCTCAAGAGGAGGGGTTTTACACGGCAAAATCCCAACACTAGCACCAGTACTTGGGGTTCAAATACACCTACGATGGATGATGCACGTTTTTCACAACAGCCTAAGGTTTAGGGATGGCAACGGGGCGGGTTTGGCCAAACCCGGACCCGGCCCCACCAAGGAGAAGTAAGACCCGAGACCCGCCCGCCCGCCTCAAGACCCGCCCGCCTCAAAACTCCGCTGGGCGGGTCTAGACCCGCTAGACCCGCCAAATATATTTTTAAATTATAATAATTTATATTTTTCTATTTGTGGCCAAATTTTCAAAAGTAATCAAATGCCAATAGATTAAAAAATAAATAAATATAATTATGCAACTTATTATAACTATTTTTTTAGAATTGGCTACTATTAAGATTTTTTTAAAAAACAAATACTATTAGTATACTACATAAGTACTCAACTAATACTTAAAATAAATATTCAAAGTAGAATATTACAAGATATTATATTAGTAAATTAAACTTTAAAAGTAAATAATATTATAATAGTACTCAACTAATATTTTTAAACATATAACACTCAAATTTAAAAGTAAATAATACAAAAATATTTTAATATATATTTAAAAATTTAATAAAACTTAACATGCGGGCGGGTCCGGGGCGGGTCCTATAGGACCCGGACCCGCCCCGGACTCGGGCGGGTTTTGCAACCTTAGACCCGACCGCCCGGGACCCATTTATCTGGGTCTAGACCCGCCCCATCGGGGCGGGTTTAATGCGGGGGCGGGTTTTGACCCGCCCCATTGCCATCCCTACTAAGGTTGTGGAGAACAAGACTGACTCAGACAAGACAAAACCATCAGGTAAATTTGATCCTTCTACTTCACGCACTAGGGACATTGAGTGTTTTAAATGTCATGGGAGGGGTCATAGAGCTAGCGAATGTCCGAATAGAAGGGTGATGGTGATTTGGGCTAATGGTGATGTAGAGTCCGAAAGTGAGGATGATCATGATAATCCAAAATTGGAGAAGGGTCCGGAGGTAGTTAAATCGATGAAGGGCGATGTGTTATCACTAGTGTCACGTAGAGTTTTGAATATGCAACCAAAGTTAAGTGATCATGAGCAACGAGAAAATATTTTTCACATTAGATGCTTAGTTAAGGATAAAGTGTGTAGTATGATCATTGATGGAGATAGTTGTACATAGGGTTGTAAAAGAATCGAATCGAATCGAATATTCACTGTATTCGATTCAAATTCGACTAATATTCGAATATTCGTAATCGTATTCGTTTATTATTCGAATTGAAAAATATATTCGTATTCGATTCGACCAATATATTCGAATATATTTGATTCGAATATTCGTATTCGAATTTTTTAAATTATTTCATATAGTTTTTTTCTTTAAATTGTGACTATTTTATAATATAAAATTAAAATCTGAATAATAAAAAACTTATCAAATAAGTACTAGTTGGTAATAAATTAAATTAACATAGGAATTATGAAATATATATACATATATATAATATCAATACTAATATATATGTATTTATTAGTAATATATAATATAAATATATATTATTCGAATATTCGATTCGAATATCGAATCGAATATTGTGTTATTCGAATTCGAAAATAATACGAATCAAAAAATATATTCTTATTTGAATTCTTATTCGAATTTGTCGAATTCGAATCATGATATTCGAATTCAAATCGCGAATCGAATAAAGAATATTTGATTCTTTTACATCCCTAGTTGTGCAAACGTGGCTAGTGCGAAATTGGTGGAGAAGTTGGAGATTCCTGTACTTGAACATCCAGAACCGTATACACTACAATGGTTTAATGATTGTGGCGAGGTACGAGTTAATAAAAGAGTGTTGGTGTCTTTTCAAATTGGGGGTTATAAGGATGATATATTATGTGATGTGGTGCCAATGCGGGCTTGTCATATTTTGTTGGGTAAGCCATGGCGCTTGATAAAGTAGTTGTGCATGATGGATATACTAATTGCTATACTTTTGAGCATGAGCGAAGAAAGTTCATACTTTCATCTCTTACACCTTCAGAAATCTATGATGATCATGTGAGGATAAGAGTTTGTGAGTCAAAAGAAAAAGAGAGTTCGGCAAGTGAGCAAAAGAAAGAAATAAAAGCCGAAAAAAATGAGAGCTTGAGTGAAAATAAAAATAGAGATCTTGAGAGTTTGGCCAAGGGTAGTTGTGAGATTCGAGAGATGGCCAAGAAAAAGGACAGTACAAAATTTGAGTGGGCCAAAAATATGGGGGGAAAGGCCAATGAGATAAAACAAGAGAGAAAATTTGTGATTATGATTAAAATGAGGGACATTAGGCGAGAGTGTTTGAATGCTAACATATTTGATAATATTTTGCCTAGTTCTATTGTTTCTCATGTGCAAGGATTTGGGCAACCGGATGAATGTGTGTGCCGTTTCACATTTGATCCGGGTGGATTGATATAATTGTTCAATCTTTGGGGTCCAACGTTTGGATTCGAGGACGAATCCCTTTCAAGAGGAGGGTAATGATGAGAATCCAGTCACGAAGGATCCGGGCAACACCAAATGCAAGCTATCTCGAGTTCTTGAAGACTATGTAATTGAGTTCTTGAGTTCTTGTATTTGTTTATCGTAGATTAGGTGTTAATTTCCATTGTTTTGAGTCATTTGAGTGGCCAAGTTGATGTTATAGGCCAAGTATATTGATTCTAGAGTCATATTAGTTAATTATGGGTCGAAATGAAGCATGGACGATCGGAGAACAAGAGATTGCGTTCAAAAATGTCCAAGCGCGCCAACAGCAAAGATCGGCAGGGTTTAGTATTTTGGCCATAACTTTCTCTACAAAATTGATATTGAGCTAATTTAAGATGCTATGGAAAGCTAAGAGAAAGGGCTACAACCTTCATGAAGACGTCAGGGGCTAATTACGTGAAGAACACGGCCTGGCCGTGCTTATTTGCACGGTCGTGTTCGCTAAAGACGTGACGAACACGACCTGGCCGTGTTTCTGAAGCACGACCGTGTTTTTTTGCCGCGTTTATTTGAGTCTGTTCCGACTTTCGTTTCTTTTTTGATTTTTAATTTGTTTTTTTAGTTGGTTTAGGGTTTGTTTTGAGTCGCCTATATAAGGCAAACATTTGTTTATTTTTTTACATCAACTTTGATATTGATATTAAATTGAGATTATTCTCTCCAACCCATTGGGTTTTTCCAAGAGCTGCAAGATTGTTCATCTTGTTGCGATTACCGACTTATCAAGCGAACTTACACATTCGTTTGTGGCGTCTACGCATACCGAGGTTCTTGCTTTTCTAAGCAACGGGTCGAGGTTTTTACCATCTTTAACTGAACTAGTGAAGATCTTGGGTTAACAACATATTATTGTTGGGTCGTGTGCACAGTTGTTGATGCGGTTCACATCACCTGGGCAGGTCCCGGGCAGTTCGGGCAGGCGCTGGGCAGCCCCGGACAGTCAGAGCGAGGCCTGGGCAGCCTCGGGCAGTTCATGTAGGTCCCGTTTTCAGTAAGCGCGTTGTTTCCTTTGTTCTTTCATGAAATATTTCCGTTTTATCCCTATTCCCTTTATTGTTTTGATAATTAAGGGGTTTTTAAAATTTATTAAAATTATGATTTAATTTATAAAAGTTAGATTTTTAAATTAGAGAATTTTAATCAAAAAGACCAATAGGATTGGACTTGACTTATTAAAAGATAAGATGTTTTATAACTTAAATGTTTAGGAAATATTTATTATAAGATAATGAGTGGGAGAAGGATTCATGACAATAAATCTTATGGCCTCCATTATTGATTAAAGCACCGTGAGATTTAAGTGACGCCTCGCGACGCTCAGATTCATCCCCTTATGGACGATTTTCACTTAAATCAATAATCAAGGTTTAATTTCCGAAAGGATAGGAATTTAAAATTTAACTCTTAATTTTCCTACCCTACGGCGGCGATTTTGAGTTAATTTTTAAAATCCGAAATAATGGGTGACACTCATAAGGATACAATCAAATAGTTTGAATGTATCTAGGCTAAATTAAAAGGTGATTAATTAATAAATAAAGATATGAGATGTATTGATTATTTATTTATTAATCTAAAATGGTCTCGATTTAATCATTATTTGATTTGACCTACCCTACGACAGCTTTTCAAATGTAAGATTAAATTACCATGGAATTGGTAGGATAAACTTTATTGCTTTCATGCATCATGTTTATGATTCCTAAATTGAATGCTCTATGATGTTCGTTCACTTATTTATGTCGCTTTATTTAATTTTCAGCAATGATGTCTTGTCCTATGCTTGCACTGTTCAATGATTCATTAACTGGAGAAAATTGTAACAAGTGGAATAGTAACATGAATATTGCACTCGTATGTGAAAATCTCAAAGTCAAGAAGCAAGGTTCCTCTAAACCAAAGGAAAATTGTTTCCACTGCGGTGAAGAGGGACATTCGAAGAGAGACTGTCCCAAGTTTCTCTCCAAAGTAAAGGAAAACAAGAAACGTAAATTTGATTTACTTGTTCTTGAAAGTTGTTTGGTAGCTAGAGATTCTTCTACTTGGGTAGTTGACTCTGGAGCTACTAGTTATGTTTGTTTTTCCTTACAAATGCTTAGCTTTTATGAAGAGCTTGCCGATGGGTCTTTCATAATGCGAGTTGGCAATGGTGCAGTGGTTTCGGCAAAAGCAGTGAGAGTAATTAAGCTTAATATTAGAGATAAATACTGATTTTAAATGACGTTTTTTATATTCCTGGTTTCCATAGAAATTTGATTTCAGTTTCAAAGTTGCATGAACATTTATTTTCACTATCTTTTAATGATAATTCGATTATTATTTCTAAAAATGGGCGTGATATTTGTACTGCAATATTGGAAAATGACTCTATTTAATTAAGCCTAATGAACAACCACTGTTAAATGCCGAAATATTTAAAGTAAAACATCCTAAATCAAAAAGGCAAAAGGTTTCTCAAGATGATGAAACATATCTTTGGCATCTAAGGTTAGAGCATATTTCACTAGAAAGGATAAATATTCTTGCAAATGATGGTCCTTTAAGAGAGCTAAAAGTTGGCACTCTTCCTATTTGTGAATCCTGTCTAGAAGGAAAAATGACTAAGAGACCTTTCTCTTCAAAGGGCAATAGAGCCAAAGAACTACTAGAGCTTCTGCATAGTGATGTTTGTGGTCCCATGACCACACAAGCTAGAGGTGGCTTTGAGTACTTCGTCACTTTTATTGATGATTACTCGAGGTTTGGATATGTTTATCTCATGCATAGAAAATCCGAGACTTTTAAAAAGTTCAAGGAATTTCATGCGGAGTCGGGCTTTAGGAAAATCTTTGAAGTGCCTCCCGATTTGATCGGGGGCGAGTATGTCGATACCAAGCTCAAAGATTATTTGCTAGAGCATGGTATTTTTTTACCAACTCACAAAGACTGGCACCCTCAAAAAACATTGTTCTTTGGAAGGAGAAACCAAACGTTGCTTGATATGGTTAGGTAGATGATGAACTACACTGCCTGATTCGTTTTGGGGGTATACATTGCAAACAATGGTTTATATTTCAGAATCAGACTGCTCATTGATACCCCAAGGAACGAGAGGAAGTTTGTTTTATGATCCACAAGAAAAGAAAGTAATAGTTTTGACTAATGCTATCTTTCTTGAGAATGATTATATAGAAAACTTCCAACCTCGAAGTAAAGTTGTACTCGAGGAGATACTTTCTGATGAGATCAGACCACAACCAACAAGAGTTGTTGGGGAAATCGCTAGAAATACCACTAAACCAGAATGGCATGACACCTCAACGCAGTGGGAGGGTGATTACACCACCAATCCGCTATCGTCAAATCGAAGAGGCAAATGTTGCAGTCTTTGATAGGGTAGACAATGATCCATTGTCTTTTCGACAAGTGATGGAGGATTCTGATATAGCGAGGTGGCTTGAATCTATAAACTAAGAAATGGATTCAAACCATAGGGTTTTGTAGCCGAAGATCAAGAGCATAAAGTCTGCAAATTGCTTAGATCCATTTATGGGTTAAAGCAAGCCTCAAGGTCATGGAACCAAAGATTTGATGAGATGATCAAGTCTTGGTTTTGACCAAAGTGTTGATGAGCCTTGTGTATACAAGCAGAGATGGTAAAGTGGCATTTTTAGTGCTTTACGTAGATGATATTCTACTCATTGGGAATGATGTAGAGATGTTATCTGCGGTTAAAGGTTGGCTTGCCAAGCAATTCCAAATGAAATATTTGGGAGAAACGAATTATGTTCTTGGAATTCGAATCGTTCGAGATCGTAAGAACAAATTATTGGCATTGTCTCAAGCTTCTTATATCGATGAGATGTTGTTGCGTTATAGCATGCAAGATTCCAAAAAGGGTTACCTACCAACTCGACATGGAGTCGTTCTCTCCAAGGAGAAGTGTCCTAAGACACCTCAGGAGGAAGAGGACATGAGACATATTCTCTATGCCTCTGCAAAGAGGCGACTTATGTATGATATGTTGTGTACTAGGCCCTCATTTGATACGTGATAAGGATTGCCAGCCAGTTCCAATCTAATCCATAAATATTTCATTAGATAATAGTTAAGAAGCTTCTCAAATATGTTTGAGAATAATATGTTTGTCTATTTAGGTGGTGACCTTAAAATAGACAACTACACTCGATTCTCGACTTCTAGTTGACAACGATACTCGAAAGTCGATATCCGGGTCGGTGTGCATTCTTGTTGATCCCGTAAATAAGACCCAACCTAAAAAGTGTTTTTAATGGCACAAGAACATGGGACCGAGAGACATGTTCCATATGCTTTAGGGAAAGTGGGAGATTGTTAGGGATAGTGCACTTAAAGCAATTGTGTATTCTTTTTTATTATTAATAAATACGACATTTATTTTCGAACTCTTTTACATATTGTATGTATTTTCTTGAACATCATGAAAATCCCTAGTTTATTTATTGTAACCATAATCTTAGAATATAAGAGTTATATACAAGAGGATTAAGATTATGGATAATAAACTAAAATTAAATTCGTGATGAAATTAATTAAAGTATGGGATCTTTAATTAAAACATCACTAATGCCCCGAGAACATTTTGAATGTGACTGTCTTATCTGCATCGATGTGGAGACATCTTAGTGGGGGCATTTATATATGATTTGATCATGTAGGACTTGGACCGATTTAATTTGAATTTTTCATACCAATTCCGTTGTCGAAATGGAAAATCAGATTAAATCACTAGATGACCATATATGGATAAATCTTAATCCTGAGTGATTATAGACTCCTGTTTATTTCTGTGTGATTCATAATTTGCTCGTTTAAGTTTGTCCTACGACATTCCCAACACTTGCATTTTAGATTCACATTTGAATTAAATAGCTGAGAATATAAATTCACAGATATGGAATCCATTCATTCTTGCGAGAAGTAGAAAGACGATTCCCTCATTTGTTAATTCTGGAACTGAATGGTTTGAGATCCCTAATTTATAATATGATTATAAATTAACAATTCGTTAGTGAATTAATGGTAAATGAGGATAAAAGGTAATTAAAGAGGTTGAACGGATACTACCTAGCTTCAATTATAAATTGTCTATGGAGGATTAATCTATATATAATGATTATATCAGTGAACTGCTCAATTCGTAGAGTAAGATATTCTATAACTATAAGAGTGCAATTTCGAATTTATAGTGCAGTAATATCGGAATTAATAAGTCGAATAAATTAATTAAAGAGTTAATTATTTATTCGATTTATTGGAGCTTATAATTATAGGTCCATGGTCCCCGGTTCGCCTTCCTAGAGTAAACGGGTTAGAAATAACATGTTCCTAAGGATTTTCGGAAAAGAGTTTTCCAAAATATTTGGGCTAATATATTAATATCAGTTAATTCCGGGAATATTTGATATTCTACGCTTTTATCGTATTGGGAATTAAATAAATATAAGATATTTATGATATTAATATAAATATTAAATTAATAATTATATGGATAATTATCAAATTAGAGTTTGAGTCTATCTAGAGATAAGAATTCTAGATTAGATAGAAAAGTAAGTTGGAGTGGGAAAGATTGAACAATGCCTATAAAAAGGGGACCACATCCTCACAATTGAAAGAGTAATGTTCCGCCCAATTATCTAGGAATCACGACAGCGATTAAAAAGTTTTTCTTCCTTGGAAAAATAGTAATTAAACTTTTCGGCCACCATTACTGCAATTGATTGATTTGACCATCTCCAAATTGTTAAGTAGTTTTATTGATCAATTTGGTCAACTTAAAAGAAAAGTTTTTTTTTTGGCCAAATCATACTTAAGGTTTGGCAACCAATGTTGGCGGAACATCTTCAGGCGATGGATGGCAGACGTAATTTTGTCCTTTACAAAGTGAAAGTTTGTGGTTTATTTTTTAGGCCTAGTTCAATTCCCCTCCTATTCAGTTAGTCCAATCCTACGATCTCATGAGTTGAGTACATCGTAGGAAAATTAAAGTTAGGAACTTAGAATTATTATTTGGGTGTCCACACACTGCCGTTGATAGGGAGGATCGAATTGGAAAAAATGAAGAATAAGAAAATCGTCGAAAGAGGTAAATTTTCTTTTCTTCCTTTAGTTTGAATAAATTTAATAAGTGTGATCTTGTGTTCTTATATCTAAAACTCGAATTTAAAATCCCTTGCTTCCGCTTTTGTTCGATTAGATCGAAAAGTCGGATCTTATTTGGCCCGAATTAGGTCCGGGACCCGAATAATTTCCAACACTCTGGAACTCAACCAAGTTGAGAGACAGTTGGAGCTACAACAAAAGCGCGCACATGTACTGAAACAAGCTAGGATGGTAGACATCAACAAGCTTGACTATGACCAACTTAGTCACTTGAATAGGGCTATACGAAATTTCTAATAAGAATTTGAAGCTAAAGTGCAAAATGTTACCAATTTCCAAATGCTAAGATCGTCAACTAGACCTAGTTTTGCTACTCCATTCAAATCTGATCATGTGCAATATGGTAACATGGGAATCATGTTTCAGGCAAGTTAGTTCGTGGTGGACCGTCTGCTCCTATTCGATACGATCCAAGGGTCGGTAGCTCTAATGCTCAAGTTGGAAACACACCAATGGTTGATAATCACTCTTGTCCTACAATCCCGTATTCTACTAATGCCAATCTCAAGAGCCCTGGAAAATATTAAGAATGTGTATTTTTACTTTCTACATGGCTTTGGCTTTCTGGCTTTTAGGATGTCCTTAGTTTATTATGCTTATATTGTTAGGTCTTTTCTTTTTGTTGTTTTTTTATCATATCAACTACATTTGGATTATGTTATATAGATTGTTTTAAGTTGTGTTTTGTTTAAAGTTGTTTTATTTTCTTTGATCTATTGTCTTTTTATTGAATAAACTGAGAACTATATGTTGAAATCTTTGCCTTAGTAAAAGCCCAACTTATAGAAATTATCAATAGACAAATCAAACTATCATTTATTAGCAATTAGCAATTACAAACTTATTTTATATAAGTACCATTTACTAAGCAATATTTTAATGTACTCTATATTTTTCTTCTTCTAGCTCCCAGGGGTATAGTTCAATTGGTAAAGGACCTCTATGATGTGATATCTGCTTTGCTGGCACCCCCAATATGGAGTTTCAAATCCCCTTCGTAACAGGGTGGAGGATGGTTTCTTGTGTGGTGACTCAGCCTAAAGCAGCTCAAGACCCTGACTCGTTGATGCATATCTCTCGATTCATCTCCTTCATAAAATTCTAGGGGTGGGGCAGTGGGACCCTCAAAGATGGGGTACTTCCTTATATTTTTCTTCTTTTAATGTTTTAGTAAGTTCATAAAGGTTCTTTGAGTATTGATTAATTATCTCCGAAGTCCAAACAACATTAATATACTTGTAATTTAAAGAAACCTCAACAGGCTAACACTAATAGTAATAAACACTTTAATTGTTTTTTTTCTTAAAAACAAAACACTCTAATTACTACTCCATATATAATGGGAATATTTATTGGAATTAAAAATATATGCGGGCCACATCAAATTCACGATGGTCTAGCATAAGAATCCAACACTGGAATTTTGGGGCTTTTGGATTTTTCGAAATTACATTTGCCTCTCAAGACCCCAAATTAGAGGGTATTTGGTTGAGCATATAAGCTCTTAAAAATAGCTTATAAAATGTTTAAGAGCTTATAAGCTCTTAAAATGTGTTTGGTAATTTTTCTTTTCAAAAGAGCATATAAGCTCCAAAAAAAAGTTGTTAGAGAGCTTATAAGCTCCTAAAAAAAGTACCTCCATCCCAATTTTTTTAAAAGAGCTTATAAGCTCTTTATTTTTAAACACCCGAAAGACAAAAATAACCTTAATAATTTTATAGTATCCCAAATTTACCTACCACACAATTAATCTCTCCAATCTATGTTTCCGTGAGTCCAACTATCTTATTTTATCCGAACACTCTGACATCTTATTTTTAAAATAAGATCTAATATCTTATAAGCTCCTAAAATAACTTATCAGATGTAGGAGTTGTTAGATAAATGTTTTTATCATGATTTTGATGATTTTGTTCAAATGAGTTTTTAAAACAAAACAATGTCCCTAAATGTTGTCTAAATACTTCCGATTGATTTAAAATGTTTTTACTATTTTTCGGAGTATTTCTTAGAGTTTATTTTCGATAAAACATTGGACAACACATTTGTTTCAGGCTTGACCGGTCGCCCTATAGGGCAACCCGTACCTGAGTTGAGTTTTGAAACAGAAAATGAGACATAAGAAAAAATGGAGAGGGGGACCGGTCGACCCCTGGGCGACCGGTACCTGGGAGCAGCCCTCTTGGTTCAGTCTTCTCTATTTCGTAAATCCTTCAGCTCCAACCGGTCATAGCTAAGGGCGACCGGTCGCACCCCCCTCTGACCAGTCCCCCTGTGTTAAAATTCGCAGAATTCAATTTCAATCTTATCTCTGCGCGACCGGTCGAACCCCCTGTTTATCAGCAAACTATTTGTTGCGTTTTCAGACAGCTTTTCCCTATTTTGTGGGATTGATTTATAACAGCTATATTGATCATTTTAAATGGTTTCTTTTGCAGCAAATCACTCCCCAAGGAGGATCCAATGTCTGTAAATGAAAGCCAAGTCCTCTCCTATAAATAGAGGCTTCATTCAAGCAACAAGTAACAACACTCTACACAAGCAAAGAGCAATTGAACAAACACTTTCACAAATCTTGTTGTATTAGCCTAAGCACTTTCACTTGAACAAATTTGAGGTCTAGGCTTTCAATTCTTGATTACACTTGTACTCATATTGTTTCAATCATTATTGAGTTGTAATCTTGATTTTTGGTCATCATTCAACACAAGACATCCTTGTGAGTATTCTTGTGGTAAGAATACACTTGGGTGATCCAGGTAATAGGTGTTTGAAGGTTGTGGTAATCTTCAAGGTGTTGTAAGAGAGTTGTGGTAATCCTCAAGGTGTTGTAAGAGGGTTGTGGTAATCCTCAAGGTGGTGAAAGAGGGTTGTGGTAATCCTCAAGGTGTTGTATTAATTTTTGGTAAATTAATAAAATCATTTTTTTTCTTTTTGAAATCCATCCCGGATATACTGGGGTGGTAGTAGATTAGGCCCTAGGTGGGTTGAACTACTATAAATCGACGTGTGCTATTTACTTTCCGCATTTAGCATTTCATCTTTGCTTGAGTCTTTGGAAAAAGAGGGCAAAATCTGAAAAACCGGGATAATCTATTCACCCCCCTCTAGATTATTGTAGCAACTTGGACTAACAGGAGCTTATAAGATGTTTTAAATAAGCTTAGCCAAACACACTCTTAATTATTCCTCGAAACTTAATTAAAATTGAGAATTCACAACCAAGGTTTACAAAAATTAACCCTTAGTTATAAAAACTCCAGACACTTATTTAGATTCTCCATTAGGCTTATCATAAATCTCTCAATAGCCTCTGGAGGTACTCGTTCTTATTGACCATATTGTGAAAATAATAATAATGCTTCACCAAATCTTATTTTATTTGTCATTTTTTGATTTCAAAGTTTGGCTTCATCACCACGTTTGCTGCGAAAATTAATTGACATTTTTCGATTAAATGCTTCCCGCAATCTTTGGACAATAATCTTATGATCACATAATGTTGTAAAAATAAGTCTTCTTGTCTCATTTACTTGTGTAAACCTCTTTAATGTTTGTCAGAAGTTGTTTCCTAGCAAAACATTTTCTCATGTATCATGGAAATAAATTGGTGGAATGTTTACTTTGCACCATGTGGTACCGCCTGCACCTCTGATCATAATTTTCGTTTGTTTAATTCATCGCTTAAAGATAATAATACTCTTAGAAAAATCTCTTTCTGTAATAGCTGGTAAATCTTCTCCAATTTCTTTAGGAAAAACATCCGACTTCGCAGATATATTTTCGGATCTCAATCATTAATATAGCAAATAAGTATTACTTTCCTCGTATTAGTATATATCATTCCGATGGAAATGTATATGGAGAACGGACTACTGGTCATTTGATTTTGTATCTTTTGTCAGCCAATGTGAACTCCATTACATCTTGTAATCTTTCCTAAGGTTTATTATCCTCAAGAATTCAATCCCTAGTATCAATTATCCTGGGATTTTTCCTATTGCTCCTGTGAATCTGTGATAGTCAGCTCAATTTCAGCCATCTTTAGGCTTCCTTGATACCTTCTGGACACTTCAGCTCTCCTTGTGTTATGAAAATATTTGGGATTCGCTGAACTGTACTTGGTCTTCTTTCTTCCCAACGACTATTTCTAACCATTCTGTCTTGTTGGAAAGACATATTACTTGGCTCAAACCTGAGACTTCTACTTTTGTTGAAGACTGGTTGATCTTGAATTTTTATATTGATTTTATTTATTTTTGGAGATTTAATAAGTTCTAGCAGAACACCCTTGAAAAGTCCCGAGGATTCTTAGGACTTCAATAAATTTCTTTCTCAAGAATACTTCCAAATGATGCGTATTTGAGAGATCATAGGAGATATCGTATATGATCCAATAAGGTTTGTTCATTCTTTCATCAAATCTGCTCTTTTGAAATCTTGATGAAGGGTCAAAACTCAGTTAAAATCTCGATCTCTGAAATTGTATGCAATTCTCAAATAGACATCAAATGTTAATTTTCTTGCATACAAGTTTTCTATAACTGTTCCAAGGCATCAATCTTTATGATTTGATATTTGTTTTCAAAGATAGCAAGATTGAGTGGCGAATCAATTACTTCCTTGAATTTTGCCTTAATAATAATTCGTATAGCTCCGATATGAATTCAAGAGAGTTTATTTGCAATCTCTCTATTGACTTTGCTTTTGATATCTTGTACTTCTCGATAAGGGGCCAATTGCATCTCGATCAGATTACCAGGGAACTCCATTGGTATGAAAAATTATCTGGTAGTTACCCTATGGATAATTTGGTATTTTCAGTTAAGAAACCCAATATTATCCAAAGTTTTGTCCATTGGTTCAATAGTAAAACCATCGTATATCCGAAGCTTTTCATCTTCTTTCATAATCACCATCAGAGTCTTATGAGAAAGCGTAGTGTGAGAGAGGAATCCTGACATATCCTCTCTAGCCGTTTGCTGAAGAATTTCTTCTTCACTCTAATTTTGGACTAGATTCACTTCCATCGTCAGAATAGATTTCTTCTTCATATATGCTTTCATCTAAAGGTAGATCCTCAAATTGATACACATGGATCAAATTTTTATAATAGACCGCTTCTTTGAATTCTGATGTAGCTTCAAACTACCTGATTCCTTGTTTTTTTTTATTTTCTAGCCAATCAGTTAAGATATGCCATATTTCTCCGTATGTCCAACAATTACAATCTTTAAAAATTTCATTATATATGGTGTGAGCTCATATAAAAGTTCTTCTCCCTGGGGTCTCGTTGGTGCTCCTTTGATTAGAACCTGATGAAGAGGCTCTACTCTTGCTTGGTACTGGTCTTTGCCCTGATTTTCAACTTCAGGCCTTTTTGTTTTGACCAAAACTTTCTAGGTCTCCATGAAGACATACCTTTTTTGCTGCTTTTTCCACGGCCATATGTATGGATTTTCAGCTTCTTTCTTTTCATGTCCGCGATTGACCTCCCACAATAGTTGGGATGTCAGCATCTTTGCAACATAGAGGAACCGCTTTATTAATTCCTCATAGTCTCTTATAGTTTCTGTGAAGTACTGCATGGTGGCACCATTGAGATAGCTTAGCCTTCAAGAAAGATATTCTTTTGGCCTCTGTATCTAAATCAGCTGCACTCTTGCATTCCCTAATAATCATTTTTCTCCAGGGACTTGGTATCTTCGCAAAATAGTTTCAAAGCTTCTTTATCCTCCACCTTGGACTTCCATTGGTATTTGGTGAACAACTTGATGTATTCGTCAATATGACAAATATGATGTAACTCGATGTAGTATAGGGTTTGTTTGTATTTTTTCCCTTTCTCTTCTTCCAATCCCTCAAAATAACCTGTGCTTATAAAATAGATTTTAAATAATTTTGTTTGAACTACTATAAATCGACGTGTGCTATTTACTTTCCGCATTTAGCATTTCATCTTTGCTTGAGTCTTTCAAAAAAGAGGGCAAAATCTCAAAACCGGGATAATCTATTCACCCCCCCTCTAGATTATTGTAGCCACTTGGACTAACAAGTGGTATCAGAGCCAAACTCTTTGGCTAGCTCGTTCCGAGTAAAGAGGAAAGATCCATGGCTACACATGATGCTCATCTCACCACCGACGCCTCCACCAACAAGCCATCACTATTCGACGCCAACAACTACGCATTTTGGAAAGACCGTATGGAGTGCTTTCTACAAGGGTGCGGGTTCGATATTTGGAATGTGGTCATTGAAGGAGTTGATCAACCAACCAAGAAATCGGAGGATGGCACCTTGACTCCTAAACCTTTCAAGGAGTTCGATGAAAACGACAAAAAGGCTCTCTCTAAACGGTAAGGCCTTAAATATTTTGCATTGTTCTCTTACGGCTACCGAGTATAATCGCATAAGAGGCATAAGGTCGGCACATGAGGTTTGAGAAAAATTGGAGACAATTTATGAAGGGACTAAAAAGGTCAAGCAAGCAAGAAAGACCATGCTTGTTAAAGACTTTGAAAACTTTAACATGCATGATGGTGAAAACATTTCCAAGATGGTGGAAAGGCTTGATAATATTGTCAATCCTCTTGTGGCCCTTGGTAAAGTCATTTCGAAGAAGACAAGGTGACTAAGGTATTGAATGCTCTTCCTACTCATGGTCCGAAAAAAATAGCGGCAATCACGGAGGCACAAAACCTTGAGACACTCAAGTTTGACGAGCTCATTGGAAACCTTCTCATCTATGAAGTCTATCTCAAGGAGAGGAAAAATTCCAAATCATCCATAAATCAATCGGGTATGAAAATTATTCCTAAAGGTCTTGCTTCTTCTTCTAATAATGCATACTATGATAATGATGATGATGATGAGGAGACGGCCGCACTTGTTCGAAAATTTGCAAAATTTGTGAATAAAAATAAAGCGAGAAAACCAAGAGATAATGCTTAATTTAAATTCGGAAAACCCGGGCACTTCATTGCCGATTGCCCAAAGCTCGATGAAGAGGAGCAAAAGAAAAAGAAGCCTTTCACAAAAAAGAAGGCTCTAAACGCGGAGATCAAAACATGGGATGAACTACTCGAAACAACCGATGAGGAAGGAGAAACCGAACACGGTCTCATGGCCATAGACGATGAAAACAATGAGGTACACTCAAATTCTTCTACTTCCTCCATAGTTGATGACTTGCAATGTGATTTTGATGAATTGCAAATTGAGTTTCAAAATTTAATTGTTAAATACAAAAATTTGAAAAAGGAGCATAAGGAGCTTAAGGTTGAAAAGGAAAAATTATTTACCTCTTATGAATCTCTAGACAAAGCTCATGCTCTTACTCTTACTAGAATTCATTATCTTGAAACCGAAAAGGAATCGCTCACAAAAGATATTGAATGTTTGAAAAATAATGTGCATCGTTTCAACATAAGCACGGATAAAGTCACAAAAATTTTAGATGCACAAAGAGGCGAGCATTCCAAATTGGGACTTGGTTATAAGCCATTTCAAAGTGTTTTAAGAAAAATAACCAAGGTCCGACTTTTGTACGTGCTAATAATTATAATACTCCTACTTGTTTTTATTGTGGCAAAGTTGGACATTATGCTAATAATTGCAAATTGAGAAATAGCTCAAGACATGTTTGGAGACCCAAAGGTCTCAAGACTAACCCCCATGGACCCCAAAATTATAGGGTACCTAAAAGAAATTCTTTTGTAGGTGATAGGGGCTATAACAACAATGGAAGATTCAAAATGGCTCGTGGGCCAAAGTGGATGTTCACGCCATATGACCGGAGGAGAGAACTTTTACCAACATCAAGCTCCAAGAAGAGGTATGGTCATGTTCGGCAATGGCAAAGGAAAAATTCTTGGAAATGGAGAAATTGGTAACTCTTATTTCTCTCTTAGAAATGTTCTTTTAGTTGAAGGTCTTAAGTTTAATTTGATAAGTGTTAGCCAACTTTGTGATTCAAATTATGATGTTTCCTTTAATAAAGAAAAATGTCTTATACTTAAAAATGGTGAAATTGTTTGTGAAGCAAATAGAAAAGGCAATCTTTACAAAATTTGTACAAGTGATTTGGTTAGTCAAAATGTTTCTTGTTTAGTCGCCAATAATGATTTAACTAGTTTATGGCATATGCGACTCGGACATGTTGGATACAAGAATTTGAAAAACATTTACAAAAACCAACATGTGAAAGGACTACCCAAATTGAATTTTGAATATCTTGGCTTATGTGACACTTGTCAAAAGAACAAATTAGTTAAAAGTAGTTTTAAGCCCAAAAATGAAATTTCCACAACCAAACCCCTACAAATGCTTCACCTTGATTTGTATGGGGATATTGGTACGGCTAGTCTAAGTGGAAAACATTACACTTTTGTTATCGTCGATGATTTTTCTAGATATACTTGGGCTCTTTTTCTTACCAATAAAAGCGATGCCGTTAATGAGTTTGTTAAGTTGTGTAGACTTATTGAGAATGAAAAGGAAGATACTATCAAGTCTATTCGAAGCGATCGAGGTGAAGAATTTGACAAGTGAATTTAGAGTATTTTGTGAAACCAAAGGATATGCTCATAATTTTTCGGCTCAAGGACACCTCAACAAAATGGAGTAGCCGAAAGGAAAAATCGGACATTACAAGAGATGAGTCGGTCCATGCTCAATGAATTTTCACTTCCAAAATATTTTTGGGCCGAAGCCGTAAACCTTTGCCATGTCATTAATCGAGTTTATATTCGTCCTAAAATGAATAAAACTCCATATGAGCTTTGGAAAGGTAGAACTCCAAATATTAGTTATTTCAAGATATTTGGTTGTAAATGCTTTATTTTGAATACCAAGGATCAATTGGACAAACTTGATCCTAAGGCCAATGAAGGGATATTTACGGGATATTCAACAAAAAGCAAAGCATATCGGGTTTACAATAAGACTAGTGGAGTTGTTGAAGAATCCATCGATGTCAAATTTAATGAAGCCTCGGGTGTTGAAAGAATACCTAATGATGAAGGTGATGAAGAGGATATTATTGAACAAATTGTTCAAGTTGATGATCAACCGTCTACATCAAATGATCAACCGTCCACTTCAAATGGTCCTCAAGAAGATGGAGGTGATATCTCGAATCTTCCCGTTGCATTGAAATTTAAGGGAGATCACCCAAAAGATCTTATTACTGGTGATCCCCTTGACAAAGTGATGACCCGGAGAAATTTGCGGAGAAAGCTCTTATTTCTCAAAAAGAGCCTAAAAATGCTAAAGAGGCCATTGAGGATGAGGATTGGTTCTTAGAAATGCAAGAGGAGTTAAATCAATTTGAAAGAAATGATGTATGGGAATTAGTACCTTGTCCTCCATCTCAAACTATTATTGGTACAAAATGGGTATTCCGGAACAAACTTGATGATCAAGGCAACATTGTTCGAAATAAGGCAAGGTTAGTAACTCAAGGGTATTGTCAAGAAGAAGGTATTGACTATGATGAAACTTTTGCACCCGTAGCACGTTTAGAAGCTATTCGTATTTTACTTGCCTATTCTTGTTTTAAAAATTTCAACTTTACCAAATGGATGTTAAATCCGCTTTCTTAAATGGTATTATTCAAGAAAAAGTCTATGTAAAACAACCTCCGGGGTTTGAAATGTTTTCTAGGCCTAATGATGTTTATAAACTTAAAAAGGCCTTATATGGTTTAAAACAAGCACCCCGTGCATGGTATGATAGACTTAGTTCTTTTCTTTTACAAAATGGTTTTATAAGAGGTAAAGTTGATACAACTCTCTTTGTTTTTGAAAAAGGGCTAGATTGTTTACTTGTGCAAATTTATGTTGATGATATTATCTTTGGTGCTACTAATGATTCTTTGTGCAAGAAATTATCTAAGTTGATGCAAGGAGAATTTGAAATGAGCATGATGGGGGAGCTCAACTTCTTTCTTGGACTCCAAATTAAGTAATGTCAAGAAGGTATTTACATTTCACAATCTAAGTATACAAAAGAACTTTTGAAAAAGTTTGGCATTGAAGAAGGAAGAACCGTCTCTACTCCCATGGCAACAAATATCAAAATTGACAAAGATGAGAAAGGCAAGTCCGTGGATGAATCAAAGTATCGAGGTATGATTGGTAGTTTACTTGATTTAACCGCTAGTAGACCGGACATTCTTCATGCCGTATGCCTATGTGCTCGTTTTCAAAGCAATCCCAAAGAATCTCATATGAGTGCTGTTAAAAGGATTTTTCGATATTTGAAAGGCACCATTCAATATGGTTTATTTTATCCAAAGAATGAAAATTTTTCTCTTAAAGGTTATAGTGATTCGGATTATGTGGGAAATATTGATGATCGGAATAGTACTTCTGAATCATGTCAATTTTTAGGCGATCGCCTAGTTTCTTGTTTTCAAAGAAGAAATCGTGTTTTCTCTTTCAACGGCCGGCCGAATATATTTCCGCCGCATTTTGTTGTACTCAACTTCTTTGGATGAAACAAACCTTAGCATTACAAATGCTCTTTTGAAAACGTACCTATCTTTTGTGATAATATATCCGCTATAAATATTGCTCAAAACCCGTTCATCATAACCGTACTAAACATATTGAGATTCGACATCATTTTCAAAGGGATTGTGTTTCAAAACGTAAAATTGAGATATCGTTTGTACCATCTCAAGATCAATTAGCGGACATTTTTACGAAACCGCTATCTTCCGAGACTTTTTCATCCATACGAGCTCGGTTAGGCATAATGCATATTGAATGAGGCTTATGTTTGCATTTTACATGTTTTTAAAACTTAGGGGTGAAAAATCGGATTTTTGGTTGAAAATTCGATTTCCTCAAAAATGTCAAGACAAAAAGCGGTTGAGGGCAACTGACCGCCCTCAACGTCGACCACCGCCCGAGCTATATTTTGGATTAAAACGGTTCTGTCTTCAGCATTCGTCATTTTACCTTATTTTGGCCATTTTTCGTCATCTTTGCCAAATTCACACAATTTTCACTCAAAATTGTTTTTCATGCACTCTAATCACAACTTGCATCTTATATAGCATGTTTATCATCATCATAGCTCATCTTCTCCGATCAAATCGTAAGAATTTTCCTTACTTTGCTCAATTGGGTTGAACCTTTGAGTTTATGGCCTTCTTGTATAATTCTTGATATATTTTGCATATGATCTTGTTGAGCTCTGCTATTATGTTGTTTTGTATGATGTTTGAAGTAGTTTGGTGATGAAAATATTTTTGGCTTGAATCATTTACAAGGGCTATATACAACTTCTTTTAATTTTTACGCCCACAAAGTGTTCGATAAAATGTCGCAATGGAAATTTCAACTTCTACATGATTCTCTTGCTCTCAAAAGTCTTCTATACTTATTGAGATCATGTTTTGGCAAACAAAACGAGCGTATGAGCTATTCATGATACATTTCTCCCATTTTCCTTGGATTTTAAGCATAAATTGCTCAATGGTTGATAAACCGTCTCTTTTGCGCACTTTGATATAATTGTATGATGTTTTTATCATCCTAACATTCTTTTTGATGATTCCAAAGGGGGAGACACAAGAAATTGGCTCGTTAGCCAAAAGAAGCTATTAAAAGCTCGCAATAAAAGCTATAAGCGATGGCTTTCTAAAGCCAAGAATACTTAGTCCATGGCTTGTATTATGGACTCAATTGCAAAATATTATAAGTATTGTGACAGGGGGAGCTTCTTAGCGCATGATGTCTATATGCATCTTATATAAGCTTGTTATAGCTTGTGCTTCTAACTTATAATAATCATTTGTTGATATGCTCATAGATAGGGGGAGCTTTGTATGAAATGCTTTTAACGGATAGTTTACTTGTAAAACCGGAAAATTTATTTATTTTTCAAATCGTCCTCGAGAAAAATGTTTTGGTTTGTAATCATCAAAAAGGGGGAGTTTGTTAGATAAATGTTTTTATCATGATTTTGATGATTTTGTTCAAATGAGTTTTTAAACCAAAACAATGTCCCTAAATGTTGTCTAAATACTTCCGATCGATTTAAAATGTTTTTACTATTTTTCGGAGTATTTCTTAGAGTTTATTTTCGATAAAAAATTGGACAAACACATTTGTTTCAGTTTCGACTCGACGGTCCGCCTATAGGGCAACCCGTACTGAGTTGAGTTTTGAAACAGAAAATGGGACGTAAGAAAAATGGAGAGGGCGGCCAGTCGGTCGACCCACTCCGACGACCGTGCACTGGGAGCGGCCCTCTTCGCCGATCTTCTCTGTTTCGTAAATCCTTGACTCCAACCGGTCACATTAAAGCGACCGGTCGCACCCCCTCCGATCGGTCCCCTTGTGTTAAAATTCGCAGAATTCAATTTCAATCTTATCTCTGCACCGACCGGTCCGAACCCCCATTTTATCAATAAACTATCCGTTGCGTTTTCGATACTTTTCCTATTTTGTGGGATTGATTTCTAACAGCTATATTGATCATTTTAAATGGTTTCTTTTGCGAAAAATCACTCCCCAAGGAGGAGCCAATGTCGGAAATGAAAGCCAAGTCCTCTCCTATAAATAGAGGCTTCATTCAAGCAACAAGTAACAACACTCTACACAAGAAGAGCAATTGAGCAAACACTTTCACAAATCTTGTTGTATTAGCCTAAGCACTTTCACTTGCACAAATTTGAGGTCTAGGCTTTCAATTCTTGATTACACTTGTACTCATATTGTTTCAATCATTATTGAGTTGTAATCTTGATTTTTGGTCATCATTCAACACAAGACATCCTTGTGAGTATTCTTGTGGTAAGAATACACTTGGGTGATCCAGGTGATAGGTGTTTGAAGGTTGTGGTAATCTTCAAGGTGTTGTAAGAGGGTTGTGGTAATCCTCAAGGTATTGTAAGAGGGTTGTGGTAATCCTCAAGGTGGTGAAAGAGGGTTGTGGTAATCCTCAAGGTATTGTATTAATTTTTGGTAAATTAATAAAATCCTTTTTTTTCTTTTTGAAATCCATCCCGGATATACTGGGGTGGTAGTAGATTAGGCTCTAGGTGGGTTGAACTACTATAAATCAACGTGTGCTATTTACTTTCCGCATTTAGCATTTCATCTTTGCTTGAGTCTTTCGAAAAAGAGGGCAAAATCTGAAAAACCGGGATAATCTATTCACCCCCCTCTAGATTATTGTAGCCACTTGGACTAACAGGAGCTTATAAGATGTTTTAAATAAGCTTAGCCAAACACACTCTTAATTATTCCTCGAAACTTAATTAAAATTGAGAATTCACAACCAAGGTTTACAAAAATTAACCCTTAGTTATAAAAACTCTAGACACTTATTTAGATTCTCCATTAGGCTTATCATAAATCTCTCAATAGCCTCTGGAGGTACTCGTTCTTATTGACCATATTGTGAAAATAATAATAATGCTTCACCAAATCTTATTTTATTTGTCATTTTTTGATTTCAAAGTTTGGCTTCATCACCACGCTTGCTGTGAAAATTAATTGACATTTTTCGGTTAAATGCTTCCCGCAATCTTTGGACAATAATCTTATGATCACATAATGCTGTAAAAATAAGTCTTCTTGTCTCATTTACTTGTGTAAACCTCTTTAATGTTTGTCAGAAGTTGTTTCCTAGCAAAACATTTTCTCATGTATCATGGAAATAAATTGGTGGAATGTTTACTTTGCACCATGTGGTACCGCCTGCACCTCTGATCATAATTTTCGTTTGTTTAATTCATCGCTTAAAGATAATAATACTCTTAGAAAAATCTCTTTCTATAATAGCTGGTAAATCTTCTCCAATTTCTTTAGGAAAAACATCCGACTTCGCAGTATATATTTCGGCATCTGAATCATTAATATAGGCAGCGAAGTATTCCGCCTTGTATTCCGTATATATCATTCCGATGGAAATGTATATGGAGAACGGACTACTGATCATTTGATTTTGTATCTTTTGTCAGCCAGTGTGAACTCCATTACATCTTGTAATCTTTCCTAAGGTTTATTATCCTCAAGAATTCAATCCCTAGTATCAATTATCCTAGGATTTTTCCTATTGCTCCTGTGAATCTGTGATAGTCAGCTCAATTTCAGCCATCTTTAGGCTTCCTTGATACCTTCTGGACACTTCAGCTCTCCTTGTGTTTTGAAAATATTTGGGATTCGCTGAACTGTACTTGGTCTTCTTTTTTCCCAACGACTACTGCTAACCATTTTGTCTTGTTGGAAAGACATCTTACTTGGCTCAAACCTGAGACTTCTACTTTTGTTGAAGACTGGTTGATCTTGAATTTTTATATTGATCTTATTTATTTTTGGAGATTTAATAAGTTCTAGCAGAACACCCTTGAAAAGTCCCAAGGATTCTTAGGACTTCAATAAATTTCTTTCTCAAAAATACTTCCAAATGATGCGTATTTGAGAGATCATAGGAGATATCGTATATGATCGAATAAGGTTTGTTCATTCTTTCATCAAATCTGCACTTTTGAAATCTTGATGAAGGGTCAAAACTCAGTTAAAATCTCGATCTCCAAATTGTATGCAATTCTCAAATAGACATTAAATGTTAATTTTCTTGCATACAAGTTTTAGAATCGTCCATTCGCATCAATCTTTATGATTTGATATTCGTTTTCAAAGATAGCAAGATTGAGTGGCGAATCAATTACTTCCTTGAATTTTGCCTTAATAATAATTCGTATAGCTCTCGATATGAATTCAAGAGAGTTTATTTGCAATCTCTCTATTGACTCTGCTTTTGATATCTTGTACTTCTCGATAAGGGACCAATTGCATCTCGATCAGATTACCAGGGAACTCCATTGGTATGAAAAATTATCTGGTAGTTACCCTATGGATAATTTGGTATTTTCAATTACGAAACCCCATATTATCCAAAGCTTTGTCCATTGGTTCAATAGTAAAACCATCGTATATCCGAAGCTTTGCATCTTCTTTCATAATCACCATCAGAGTCTTATGAGAAAGCGTAGTGTGAGAGAGGAATCCTGACATATCCTCTCTGGTCGTTTGCTGAAGAATTTCTTCTTCACTCTAATTTTGGACTAGATTCACTTCCATCGTCAGAATAGATTTCTTCTTCATATATGCTTTCATCTAAAGGTAGATCCTCAAATTGATACACATGGATCATATTTTTATAATAGACCGCTTCTTTGAATTCTGATGTAGCTTCAAACTACCTGATTCCTTGTTTTTTTTTATTTTCTAGCCAATCACTTAAGATATGCCATATTTCTCCGTATGTCCAACAATTACAATCTTTAATAATTTCATTATATATGGTGTGAGCTCGTATAAAAGTTCTTCTCCCCGGGTCGTTGGTGCTCCTTTGATTAGAACCTGATGAAGAGGCTCTACTCTTGCTTGGTACTGGTCTTTGCCCTGATTTTCAACTTCAGGCCTTTTTGTTTTGACCAAAACTTTCTAGGTCTCCATGAAGACATACCTTTTTTGCTGTTTTTTTCACGGCCATATGTATGGATTTTCAGCTTCTTTCTTTTCATGTCCGCGATTGACCTCCCACAATAGTTGGGATGTCGGCATCTTTGCAACATAGAGGAACCGTTTTATTAATTTCTCATAGTCTCTTATAGTTCCTGTGAAGTACTGCATGGTGGCACCATTCAGATAGCTTAGCCTTCAAGAAAGATATTCTTTTGGCCTCTGTATCTAAATCAGCTGCACTCTTGCTTCCCTAATAATCATTTTTCTCCAGGAACTTGGTATCTTCGCAAACAATAGTTTCAAAGCTTCTTTATCCTCTACCTTGGACTTCCATTGGTATTTGGTGAACAACTTGATGTATTCGTCAATATGACAAATATGATGTAACTCGATGTAGTATAGGGTTTGTTTGTATTTTTTCCCTTTCTCTTCTTCCAATCCCTCAAAATAACCTGTGCTTATAAAATAGATTTTAAATAATTTTGTCATATTATCGACTATTCCTTTCAATGTCACTCCAACTGTGATACTGCTTCTCATTTCTGATCCAGCCATGTCCCATACAACCATTACGGATCCTTCAAGACTCATATCAAGTAAGATGAATCCTTCCTTTGTGAGATCAAGGGTACATGCTGCAATTCTCATAGTCGGTGCCCAGTCGTCGATAAGGATTTCTCGATTCTTAAAATATGGAATATCTAGATTTAACATCAATCTATATGGATGTATAGGATCAATTTGTATCTTCCATAAGGCGTGTTGTATAAATTTAGCCTTTCAGAGTATTGTCGAGTTCCTAAAATAATAGGATCTCCTCTTGTATTAAAATCTCCAAGTGTGTGGCATTGGTCCATCCACATGATGTGAACCTGAACTTTCTGCAACATTGGGACTAATTGGTGCTTGTGGAGGTGGTCTTGGATGTTAGTCACAAGTAACCAAAGTTGATCCATCCCCTACATTCATCTTTAAATCTACAATTCCTTATCCTACAAAGGATTCTACAAGGCCATGTAGATCTTTAAGATTAATCTTTTCTATATCCATTAATTTTTAGTTTGTGAAGGATTATCTTTGATGATAACAATGCACTTTTCATCATCTGTCATGCGTCACACAACTTCGGTTGGTTTCCCATTTTGGTGTAAATAATGTATTGTTTCAAAATCTATTCGCTTCTTTTCTCCTGATGAACTTGGTATGTCCTCTAAATTCTTGACTCGTTTCTGAATATCATGAAGAATTTCAAGAGTTCCCTTATGATATTTCACCATTATCTCCATCAGGTTTTGGATCTGGTGTACTTGTGTTGGTAAATGATTATGGCGGTTTCCATAATTCTAAATCGTCTTCTAGACTTCACTAAGATCTTGTTAGAACTTAGATGTGTCTGGAAGTATCTCGTTCTATTCTGGTATTCCATCAGGAATTATGATTTTGATTTTGATTTTGATTTTGATTTTGATATGCTTCTTTTCTTGATGATTTATCAGATCCACAAGTAATATCTGATTTACCATAATAAAATTCAGATAATGCCCTATTTGTTTTTCGCATCTGTCTCAAGGTTTTCCTATCAGCTCTTGCGAGTTCCTTTTCAACATATTGATTGTTCCAATATGTTATCTTATCATGGTGTTCTTGTGCATACATTGCCAAAATTTGGCTATATCTCCTGAAATGTATATATCTTGGACAATTGTCCAGATCCATTTTCTTAGAGAAAATTCTCCGCACAAATTGTTAATTACAAAATATAATAAATATAACTTAAAGTTCTTAATAAACCTCGGCTCTGTTACTACTTTTGTGACCCAAAGTAAAGAGTTGAGGTACTAAATAGATTAGGTCCATTGAATGAGAAATTAAATGTCAAGACAATTTTTGATAATTTTGTAAACATGGGGTACCAAGATTGAATATTCAAAGGTCTGGAAACCTGATACAACTAGTCACCTGGTCATTTTTAACAATAAATTGACGGAAGATATCTAAATTGATTAAAATCGAAAACGTTGGGTACTAAAACTGATGCAACTGAAACATGGGGTATCAAAATCGAAAACTATGTATAATTGGGGTACCAAAATTGAAGTTAACCCAAACTTCCTTTGATCCCATTTTTAACTAAGTATGATAGGATAAAAGACTACCGAATGGCAGCTAATTATATTGAGTAGTTACACCATAAATTTTACCCCCAATGATTGGCCAAGGGCTGCAAACTGTTCTAAAAACCCCGCATAACTCTGATTACTCCTCGCATAGGCGCTAGGCTCCTCTTGTCTGCCTACAATTTTTTTCCAATTAAGTCCCGCCTAACTCCGCCCAGGCTCCGCCTAAGCGCTAGGCCCCAATCTGCCGCCCGACTAGCGCCTAGCGCTTTTTAGAACACTGGTTGCAAATGAATCAAGACGCTCATGAGCTATTCGGAGCTCGATTTGATAAAAGCTCGTTCGAGTTCGTTTAATGAGGCTCGTTGAAATAAACGAATCAAACTCAAACTTAGAGATATTCGGTTCATTAGCTCTGAACAGGCTCGTTAGTAAGCTCGTGAATAGGCTCGATAGTAAGCTCGTATAAATTAAACTAATAATTTGACATTAATTTTAATTTTTCATATTTTTCCTTATGATAATATAAAATATTTCAATAAAAATATTTGTTTGAATAAAATTATAAGTTTTAGTAAATATATTAATCGTTTTAGATATATATACTTTTATTTTTGTAATAAATTGAAGAATATTATAATTTATAATTAATATTTACTAAGTTCTTTAGACTCGATTAAGATCAAAAAAGTTCGCGAGACATCAAGTTATTCGATAAATTTAGGCTCGAGTTGGACTCGATAATAAACGAGTCAAACTCAAACACTTAAAAGCTCGACTCGGTTTGGTTCCATTGCAGCCCTAGATTGGCCTAGCGACCTTGAGGCCTCAATGCTATTTGTTCAAACCCTGACTAACGCGGAGTGAGGGGTTGGGATTTGCCTCTCCTCCACCAAAAATTAGGACTATAGTCCAAAAAAAGTGTGGAATAAGTGTCCGAGCTGGAGTGGGATACCCTGAGTCAAAAATGAAAATTACACCATAAATTTTCTTTCCTAAGCAAAAGAGCACTTGTAACTTGTAAGTGAACATTAAAAAAAAAAAATAGGAGAGAAGGGCATTTGTGACTTGTGAGTTGGCATGACAATAAGGTCTAAAAATAATGAGGTGGACCAAAACTACAAAAAGAAAAAAAAAAGAAAAAGAAAAAGAAAAAAAGAAAAGAAAGCCAATGCCTCCCAATCAATTAAATGTAGGCATTTCTATCACAAAAAAATAATAATAATAATAAATGTAGACCTCCCACATTTTTATCATTCTTTTGCTGTTTTTTCCCTCTATAGAGTAGAGACTAGAGAGTAGGATTGATCACGGATGCCATTTTTTTAATTAATTTCCAATTTGAATTATTTTATGAGGTTTCACTGAAAATCAATTTTAATTTGAATCTAAAACATTATTTCCAACATTAAACAAAGAAGGCAAAATGCATTATGTTTGGATTGAAAAATGCAAATGTATTTATTCTTCATTGGGATTAGTTCTTATATATAATATTTCGTTTAAAACATTTATAGTATTCTCGTTAATCATTTTAATATGCCAAACCCCCAAGCGAATTTAACCAAAAAATATTAATAGATGATACATTTAAATAGAGTATAATCGTTTGTGCTGTTAATTGTTTTCTGAAATCAGCATATAAATTATAAACTGTAAAATTAGGCCTATTTCAATGCACATTCTTCTTCTCATAATCAGAAAATTTGAGCTGGACAATGAAATTTAGTATATATATGATTTTCATGAACTAAAATAACGTTATTGGTATTTCAAATAAAGATGTTTAAAAAATTGTGGCAACTTGATTAAACAATTGTCCAAGTTGACATATGAAATTATAAAAACATTATTTTTTTCTATATATGGTTTAATTTCATTTCTCTCATTATGTTTCTTATATTTTCAATTGCATTATTATATTTCTTCAACTATAATCCCCATAATTAGGGTAAAATCCGTATACAAGCCTCCTTTGATTGGATAGTGGATAATGAATAAATTTTGTACTCCAATTGAACCGCGAGGCAAACCACGACAAAACCACGTAATATCTTTCTATTTGGTCCAAATAACTACTATAATTATTTACTTTGGGTTAGTCTCACGTAGGCGGTCTAATCGGACCTAATCCATTAGATGGATCCTAATAACCAACCCGACCCGGATCCGCACTCAACACCTAATATAATTCATTTTTTTCTTCATTCCCCACCTAACTCGGACGTGTTCAACGGTTCCAAATCGATTCCGGTTTGCCCAAATGGTGGAATCGAACCAACTCATGTCTTATAGATGGTTTCGGTTAAGGTTCTTGTTTTGAACCGCGGCGGTTTTTAGGTTCGATTCCGGTTTCGTTCGTTTTTTTTTGAATTTTTAATATTGAATAAATTAACACAATTGATGAAGGAAATAAAATTGAGTAAAAAAAATGATTTTATTGCTTTAAAAGTAAAATTACAACTTACAATTTACAAATAAAAAATTCTAAGATATTACAATTCTAAAGTACAATTTAAAAATAAAATTACAAGTTCTTACAATTTCGCATAAAATTTAAATTACAAAGTGCAAACCACAAAGAAGAAAAAAAGAAAAAAAAAATGAGTTTGAGTTTTATTTTAATATTCTAAGTTAAAAATTTTAAATTTAACTTTGAATATTAAAATAAAATTACCTACGTATCCTCATAGAGGAATCAAAACCTTACATAGTTCTTTTACGTTCTACTTACCTTAGGGAAGGTGGCAACTTGATTTTTCAATCATTTTGTGACTCATTGCTTGATTCGCATTATCAATATTGTCGTTTTCTTCGAATCATCAAAATTGATGACTTGCTCATGCGCCGCGACTTTTGTCCAATCGTGGAGCGATGCTTGAGCCTCTTGATTTTCTCTTCGTTAATCTAGATCCTCTAGGATCCGAATATAACATCCCTCACTGAATGATTGCTCTACGGAAACGGTTGAGGCATGAACAACTAATATTTCCATCGCAATAAATGTTACTATAGGAAAATAGGAAGACTTTTTTTACCACCACTTTAACAGATCGAACTTTGACTTTCCTACTACAAATTCAATATAATCAAAAGAAGATGTTAAATATGTATCAAGTTCAAGATAAGGGGTTATGCCTCCTCTCGAATGTTTTGGTATCCTCGCGTCATACAACTGCTCCAACGGTGCAAATATCGACGCCTCAATAAAAATACCAATATCACTAGTATTTTCAACATCAGGTGTAGAACTAGCATAACTAGATGAACTTCTAAAACTATTGCTATATTTTATTGAATATTCTCTAAAAATATCATATAAATATTTTTTAGCATTATCTACTACTACGCTTGGAATGTGAGTGTCATGTTCTTTAATAGGAAATAAAGCATTATAATAAACTCCTAACAATTCTTCTAATCCATCTAATATTACTCTAGGATCTAATATTTTTGCAACTAAAAAATACATTAGGAATATAAGTGAAATATTTTAACCATTTTAATCTCATTTGAGCAATAATTTGTCCTAAATGTTAGGCGTAGCGGAGGCGTGTCGTGGTCCGAGATTTGATGTAACCGGAATACCCGACAAATCACACCAATAAGATGATGACAAAAATAAAATGACACCAATAGAAAATAAAATGCACACAGTAATTTTACGTGGTTCGGCAAAACCCGCCTACGTCCACGAGAGTTTTCGTTTTTTACTAATAAAGAATTTCCCGGTATAAGAAAAATACACCCCTTGAGTTTTATGGACCAAACCCAAGAATATAAGACTCGTACAACCACTTTATTAGCTATCAAAGAACACTCTCTCCAACCCCTTTGTATTGCCCCAAGAGAAAAAATACCCCGAGTATTTCCCCGCACTTATCACAATTTAATATTCCTCAATGTCCCGGCTATTCACGGAACGTGAGAAGCAGATGATTAATCATCTGCTTCCGGAAGAAATCGAAGAATTTCTCACACAAATTGTGAACCCCAAATGTCTGCACTTTATTTTCTCTCTTGATATCTCTCTTTGTTGGTGTGGAATTCCCTCCTCCTCAAGCCCTTTTATAGGCAAATTCAGGAGTAGGAATTTACTAAAGCCAAATTGCAGGCCAAATTCAATTTGGTTTCTTCCGCCTACAATTGGAACAGTGGCAATCCCCATGATGAAATTGTGTTTGATGGGGCCGCACCTAACAATCTCCATCTCCACCACCAAACACTATTATCCGCAAGCAAAACATCAAAACACCATTGGCCTTTAGTTCTCTCGCATATGCCGAATCGGTAAGGTCCTAACTCCACCTGATTCAATCGGCCATGCACACGTGCGATCCGATCCAACACCACTAGTTGATTTGCCGAGGAAAACGACCCCAATCAATCCTCTCGCACTGCAGGATGTACACACCCGTCTGCACCCTGGAAGACTTTCGGTGCGCTCCACTTCCAGTAATCCTTAGAGGTCACCAGACAATACAAATTTTGATACTTTTCTCCCACCATTATGACCTCTCCGCCACGTGTGACTTTTAGGACTCCACCTCCAGCTGAATACTCACAGCCCTTGGAATTCAATTGGCTCAAGAAAATTAGATTCCTTCGCACCTTTGGGACATAGGCCACACCACCCAAAGTACGATCCGCTCCATCACTCATTTTGATTTTCACCACTCCAAATCCCATGACTCTACAAGTAGAACCATCACCTAAGGACAAAGTTCCTGCCCTCTGCAATTGAAGCGAATCAAAATAATCTCTTCTGGAGCACACATGCATTACGCATCCCGAATCTAAAATCCACCCATCTCGAGAAGAAGTATCCATACTTGCCGAGATGTGTAAACATCTCCGTCTTCCGCAACTATCATTGCATCACCACCGCCACCTTCACCGTCATCATCCTTCTTTCTGCGAGAACAATTCCTTTTATGTGGCCCTCCTTATGACAATGATAGCACACAATACCCTTTCCCCTAGTCTAATGAATCGACTGCCGGTCACGATCCACCACCGGATTTTCTCTCGTTCGATTAATGCCCCGAAACCAAAGCGGTCGTTCATGTCCCTCATCCTGGTTTGCCTTCTTTTGTTTTTCATGGGACAACAATGATGCTTTTATATGCTCCAAGTCCAGTGTGTCTTTTAGACAAAGAACGTCGTCACCAGACTATCATATGAATCGGGATAGAGGTAAAGTAAAGAGCTTTATCTTCTTCCTCAATCTTCACACTAATTTTACCCATTTGATCCACCAGTCCATGAAATTGGTTCATGTGATCCATCATATTGTCACCCTCCGGCATCTTCAATCTATATAATTGCCACTTCATAAGCAACTTTGTGGATAAATTTTTCCCGAGATACAAGTTCTCCAATTTTTTCACAACTCGTGTTTGAATCTTGAAATCATCATCCACAACATTATTGATTATGTTGTCCACAATACAAAGTCGAATTGTGCTGACACAACGCAATTTCAAATTTTCCCACTGCCCGTCTTTCATTTCTGTCTGTTTTCCCTTCTCTCCCTTCAATGCCAGTGCCAAACCCTATTGAACTAGGAGATCTTTCACCCTTCATTGACAAAGAATGAAATTTCCTTTGCCGTCAAATTGTTGCACCTTGAATGGATTTGCCATTGCCATGGTGTCTGTCTGAAAAAATCAAATCTCAATTTTCTATCTTGCCCGACTTACCAAGTGGCTCTGATACCACTTGTTGGGCGCAGCGGAGGCGTGTCATGGTCCGAGATTTGATGTAACCAGAATACCCGACAAATCACACCAATTAGATGATGATAAAAATAAAATGACATCGATAGAAAATAAAATGCACACAGTAATTTTACGTGGTTCGGCAAAATCCGCCTACGTCCACGAGAGTTTTCGTTCTTTACTAATGAAGAATTTCCCGGTACAAGAAAAATACACTCTTTGAGTATTATGGACCAAAGCTAAGAACATAAGACTCGTACAACCACTTTATTAGCTATTAAAGAACACTCTTCCTAACCCCTTTGTATTGCCCCAAGAGAAAAAATACCCCGAGTATTTCCCCGCACTTATCACAATTTGTCTCACACAAATTGATCACCCCAAATGCCTACACTCTATTTTCTCTCTTGATATCTCTCTTTGTTGGTGTGGAATTCCCCTCCTCCCTCAAGCCCTTTTATAGGCAAATTCAGGAGGAGGAATTTACTAAAGCCAAATTGTAGGCCAAATTCAATTTGGCTTCTTCAGCCTACAATTGGAACAGTGGCAGCCCCCCCCCCCATGATGAAATTGTGTTTGGTGGGGGTTGCACCTAACACTAAAGTAGCACAAGACATGAGAGATCTAAAAAGTAGTGCAATTTTAACACAACGATCTACAACTAAAATTGATGTAGGATAATAAACACTGGATAATTCTTCGGTGGCATCTTTAAAAACCTTCAAAAGTTGACATAAATTAGAGCATGCATCCCATTGATTCGGAAATAAAACTATGCCACTTTGTTGTTCGGAAAAAAATGAACATAAAGCTTCTCTTTATTGGTAACTATCATTTTTCATTTTATATGTAGAATTCCAACGAGTTGTCATATCGGGCGAATTTTCTTGGTACAAACCATGTTTTTATAATATCTAAGCCCATTTTTTCAACAAAGATGAATATCTTGATAACTATAAAAACGCATTTCTAATAGGTAAATTTTCATCTTTTAAAGTAGCTAAACAATCTTGAACACATAAATTTATAATATGACATTATACAACGAACATGAAAAAATTTACCACCGATAGAAGGTTCACATATATTAGTAAGTGATTGTAAACTAACCGTATTAGCACTAGCATTATCAAATGAAATTGAAAAAAAAAAATTATAACTAAGCCATATTCTTGTAAAATAGTATGAATTTTATGAGAAATATTAATAGCGGTATGTTCAACATTAAAATCTCTATACGCAATTAAACATTTTTGCAAAGTCCATGTATCATTAACCCAATGACATGTAATTCTCATATATAAAAGTAGTTGCCAATGATCACTCCATACATCCGAACAAATTAAAACTTTGGTTTGTAAAGTAACAAATGAATTAATTAACTGTAATTTAAATTCACCAACCGATTTTTTAATATCACGAGTAATTGTAGAACGTGAATTATTTGTATTAACGGGGTTAAAACTAGTCTAGTAAAATTTCATAAAGTTTATCATCGGCAAAGTTAAAAGGAAGTGACTTACCACTAGCATATTTAGCTAACTCTTTTCTAGCAGTTATATCGATCACTAAATTTAAATAAAGTAGAAGAATACTTCATACCTAATGAAGAAACCCGTGAATCTCAGCGGTAGTTGTGTTTGAGCACGATCTAGCCCGATTTTATCCAGATGTTTTTTGTTGAGGGGGTTCATGAACGTCCCAAAACCGCCCCCTCCTCTAAACTTGTAGGAATTGGTGCAATAGTTGCAAGTAACTTTGAAACCTCCAATTGTAGGATACCGAGTTTTTTTAAAATGCATCGAAAAATATCGGATCTAAGTGGTGTAGCTCGACAACTTTGAGTTTGAGTTGGATTTTGAGTTTGAGTTGGATTTTGCGATTCCGGTTGAACCCCACCTTCTTGTTGAGTTTCACCAAAACTAGCAAAACATGCCTCGATTTTATCTTCCCTCAAATCAACAAAAGCTTCTTCAAATCGTAGTAGTGGTGGTGGTTGTTGCTCGGACTCGGACGCCAAACCTTTCCCCTTGGATTGACGAGAAGATCCTCCACGGTTCGACATTTTTTTAAATAGCTAATGAAATTTAAATGAAAGTATGAAACTACTAAAAATTAAATTGAAACTTGAAAATTAAAATTGAAGCTTAAAATTGAGAGATTAGAATTTAGAGAGTTGAGAGATTAGAGAGTAGGTGTGAGGAAAAATTTGTGAAATATATGGGGTATTTATAAGAAAAAATTTTGATAATAAAAAAAACGTAAAACCGCCGGTTTGGCCAACGGTCAAACAATCTTGACCATTGACTTTTTAAAAATTTGAACTTTCAACAAAAAATTGCAAAAACCGCCACTTTGTGGTTAAAATCATTTAACAAATCACATTTGTGATTTGTTAGTAATTAAACTTCAAATTCAAATTTTTTAAATAAAATAAAGAAAAACCATCGGTTAAACCGGCGGTTATGATCGTAAATCGCGATTTTCGTTTCCAAATATCACAAAATGTAACCTAACCTTAGAAATCAGGTTTACGGTTCCTGTTCGAACCAAAATCTTGGTCAATGGTTTTTCGAACCGTTGACCCAGTTCGAAACCGCCGGTTTGCCGGTTTGGTTCGAACCGTTAAACATGTCTACACCTAACTGCCACTTCGCCCAAGCAACACCAGCCCCACCACCGCCTTCTTCTTCTTCACCAATAGATTTTGTCCGCTTTGTTAATGGAAGAGATCAGAAGACGAGAATTGTGATGAAAATAGTTGTTTAATCATGGAGATGGTGATGAATTGGATCAATTGGAAACAGTTGCCCCCGCCGCTGCATCTGTCGTCTCAGTTGTTCAAATTCCAGAATAATGGCCTTCTCAGCCACGAAACAGAGAAATTGGGTATTATCGGATCCTCTTGTAGCTACTTGTCTATGATTCCATTAAGAAATTCCTAAAAAAAATAGATAAAATTTCTCGTGGTATTGGTGTAATCATTACATGCTATTATTATATTTTTTCCGATTTAATTCAAATTCTGTTGGTTCAGACTCAAAAAAAAAAGTCATGGAGATGGTGATTACAGTGAAAATCAAGTTGTGCATTCATGATTTGAGAATTGAGAATTATTCCTAATAAAAGACACGAAGAGAAAAATAGAAATCATTCATAAATAAAATTAATATTATTTAGGGGAATAACTAATACTTTTCAATGAAAATCTACTATTTTTCAATGGAACCAATAATATCTTTTAGGGGGAATTACTAAATACCTTTAAGTGAAAAACCTAATACTTTTATAGATGACTACTAATACATTTTAGGGGGGCTACTAATACTTTTGAGGAGAAAAAAAAAATACTTTTAGAAGGACTAATAAAATAATGCTTGTTCAAGAACTACTAATACGTTTTGAGGATCGCTAATACTTTTCCGAGGGACTACTAATACTTCTCGGAAGAAAAAGTTAATTATATTCAGGAGAACTACTAAAATACTCTCCAGAGAACTACTAATACTTTTTCGATGAACTACTAATACTTTTTTGAGGGACTGCTAATACTTTTCGGTAGAAAAAGTTAATTATATTCAGAAGATCTACTAAAATATTCTACAGGGAACTACTAATATTTTTTCGAGGAACTACTAATATTTTTCGGATGCACTGTCGCAGAATATTACAAACATGCCAACGATGCATGAAATTACGAAAAAACCTGGGTCGGGTTGGATTCGTCTAATGAAAAAGACCCGTTAGACGGGCTAACATGAGTTTTTGTGATTTACTTTATTGTGCACAACGTAAACATTTGGAGTTCTACAATGATTCAGTAAGAGTGATGTAGAGAGAATTTTTAAGAGAGAGATATTGGTTAATTCCTAGAAGACATCTATTATCTGGTTAATTAGATGCTACCTAATTGAGTAATATCCAACTCTATTAAGATTTTCACGTGTCCAATTGGACAACATCAAATTTCTCATATTATTTATACTACTAATAATATAGGGTAAGATATCAAAAGATATATCTCAAATCCCATCATGATTGAATTTAGAGCTGACAATGGGTCGGCCAGACCTAGTCTGTCGGGCCAAGTGAAAAATTGGACCGAGCCGACCCAAAATTACATCGGGCCACATTTTTTGTTGCCCAACCCATCAAGTGCATTTTTGATCGAGACGTTTGGACTTTTTTGGTTTTGGGACGTTTGGACCGGACCAAAGTAGGTGTGGACCTTTTCGAACCACAAAAATGAAGTCCAGTCCAAACTCTATATGCGGGCTAGTTGGATCGGTCCATCGGATCGGTTCAACTTTGTCTGCTCTAATTGAATCATATCACATTAGATACAATTTTAAGATGCGTGCTAATAAATTAAGATCTCAATGTCGCTGCAAAATAAAATATATGAATGCAATATCCAATATAATAAACAAAAAATCATGCAAATGGAAACAAAATCTTAAATCCCATATTTGTCTTTTATATTTAATTTGTTTTTTCCTCTATAATCGAATTGGTTTTTTCACTTTCCTTGGATTGTAAGCAAGTAAAAGACAAAATTCCCTCCGCTGCTCACGCCACCACTCCAATCTGCAATCTCTTCTCTCTCACCCACGCTCTCTCTCTCTCTCTCTCTCTCTCTCTCTCTCTCTCTCTCTGATTCACACATATAGCACCACTTTTTGAACTGCCTTTTCAAACCCCCAGATTTCTCATACCTTCCATTTTCATATCACAATTCTTCTTCAACCTCAATTCATTATCTTCTCAAGAAAACCAAGAATTCAACTCCCACTAATTGTTATAATAATCTCACTCCCAGATCTCTAATTCCCTTTTCCATTCTCTATTTTCAAGTCAAAAATTATTCCATTCACTTTCAACCCAAACTCTCCAGATCTCATCAATGGCTTCAATTTCTCCAACTCTCGCTCTAGCTTTCCTCTTCACATTCATCTGTTTTGCATACCCCGCTCTCTCTGCTGATCCGCCGGCAAATTCCCCTTCTCTTCCTCCCCAACCACCCGCCGCCGACAAAATCTCGCCGTCTCCCGCCACCCCCTCATCCGCACCTTCCCCTGGCCCCTCTTTCAACTCCCCACCGGCGCCTCCGCCGTCAGATCTCGCTCCAAACTCGCCTTCTCCCGTTCCATCACCGCAGGACGGTGGCCCTGTATACAAAAACACTCCATCTCCGGCCCTCGCGGCGGCAGGAGGCATTAGCCACGAGAATCAGCCCAATGCGGCTGATTTGGAGTCGACGAAGGGTTCCTCCGGTGGGATGAACGGCGGACAGAAGGCTGGCGTGGCAATTGGAGTCATTGCCGGCGCGTGCGTAGTAGGCGCCGGCGTGTTGGTGTACAAGAAGAGACAGCAGAATATCCAGCGGTCACAGTATGGGTACGCCGCCCGAAGAGAGATTCTGTAGGCACCCCATGAATTTTATCCTCCATATATAAACTATGTAGTACACATTTACGCAGATCAAGTGTTTGGTTTATTGTTCAGCATAATTTTTTTTCTATAGATCTATAATTAGACTGGTTGAACTATTTGTTTGATTCTTTACTGATTAATAAGGAGTTCTTACTTCATTATGTAGTTATAATTTCATATCTTATTTGAATTTCTTAATTGTGTTTAACCGATTCTTGTTTGATCTGAAGAGTAATTTGATTTATTTTCAGCTTAGTTTGAACTTAATAAATTCTTAAGGTACAACATACTGAAAAAAAAAAAAATGGACCACGAAAAAGTGGCACATTGTAGTGATACAATGTTTGATTAGTTAATGTCCACAACACATTACACTCTGGAATATGAGTGTGATTTGAACTTGGTGGTCCTTAGATGGAGTTGTGTCCTTTAGTGACTCAACATAAATGTGAATGTGAATTTGTAAAGCGTGTTTTGGTGGAGGGGATGAATGCATATGGACTCGCAACAGCTTTTCTAATTTTCTCTCATACTTTCTTATGCACAAAATCATTTGAACTTGGAAGCAAGGTTTCGGAAATTGCTAGGAGCTAGTCGGGCGGTAGCCTAGTGCGGTATTTACACCCGGTGTACTATAATTGGTGGATGGTTGAATGACATGCCCCATTATTTATATGGATGAATGAAAGTATTTAATTTTATAAGTAGTGGACACTTGTTATCCATCCATCCATCCACAAAGTGTATGTACACCTGATATAGAATCATCTACAAGACCTGCCTAGCGCCTAGGCCGCCTAGACGGGCACCTAGGAATAGTACTATTTTTCTGGGTTTTTTTTCTTCTTTTTTTTATGGGTTAGTCTCCTATAAGATAGTCTAAGGATCCAATTCGTTGGACTGATCCAAATACCGGACTCGCGGTCAATCCGCCTATTGGCCCGCATAACAACTAATACCACAACAACCACATCTGTTGCTAATATTTTTTAGAAGAGCTACTAATATTTTTTGGGAGGACTACTGATATGTTTCAGGAGAAATACTAAAATATTTTTAATCAAAAAACCTATTATTTTTCAATAAGATTATTAATACGTAGAAGGAATACAAAATCAATACTTTTTATGGGGAATACTAAAAAATTGTTCAATGGAATTACTAATTAATACTTTTACGGGAAAAAAATCAATATTTTTCATGAGGAATACTAAAAATTGTTCAAGAGAATTACTAATTAATACTTTTGCGAGAAGAAATTTTCATGAGGAATACTTAAAAATTGTTCAAGGAAATTACTAATTAATACTTTTGCGACGGATTGCTAATATTTTTCACGGGAAAAACTAATACTTTTGAGGGTTGCCTAATACTACGTCACTGCCTATTACTTTTCAATGGGACAATTAATACATTTTAGGTGGATTACTAATACTATTAAGAGAAAAAATCAATACTTTTCATGAGGGTAGGGTGGCAATTTCGACCCAACCCGCGGGTACCCGCTCTGGCCCGCCCCGTTTGGGTCGCCCCGCCCCACTTCTGCCTCGCGAGTACCCGCCCCGGCCCGTCAAGATTTTTTAATGTTAAAATATATTTTGCATATATAATATATATTATAATATAATTTTTATGTATTCTTATATAATATGTAAAATCTATAAATTAGAAATAATAAATTTTGTAAATAATATTTTATTATTTATATATATATATATATTTTTTATTTTATTTTTCATTTTTTAATTTAATTTAATTCAAAATGGGGCAGAAGAGTATATATATATATATATGTATTGGTTCAAATGAGACTAATCCCTTTAGGTTAGTCCATAAGAACACTTATGGACTCTTGATTTAAAATTTTAGATGGTGTAGATCATTTTAGTTAATTTAGGCATATAAGGGTATAATTGTACTTTTATATTTAATTAGTTATGTTAATTGGACGGTTATTAGCTATTTTAAGGAAACATAAACATACCTTTTCAGTTACCCGATTTTTAGGGAGGAAAAATCATCAACTTCAAGTGTTTTTTTCAAAATTGATACTTCTTTCCGCCATATTTGTGAACAGTCATTTTATTGTATACTTAGTTCAGTGGACTTGTATACTTAGTCATTGTTTATTGTATATTTAGTTCAAATGGATTTGTATACTTGGTTCAGAGGAATCGTATTCTTAGTTATTTAAGTAGTTTAGTAAGTAGTTTAGTGAATTTGTATACTTAGTTCTGTGGATTTGTATACTTAGTTCAATGGAATTGTATATTTAGTTATATAAGTAATTCAGTATAATTGTATACTTAGTTAAATATTTCTGTATACTTAGTATTATTTTAATGTATAGTTAGTTCAATGTAATTGTATACTTAGTTAAATATATTTGTATACTTGGTAAGTTTTAATGTACATGTAGTTTAGTGTAATTGTATACTTAGTTAATTGTTTATGTATACTTAGTAATGTTTTAATGTACAGTTAGTTTAGTATAATTGTATACTTTTCATTAATTGTTACATGATTTTGTTGCCATATTTGAATAAATTGCACGTTTGAATGGGAAGGGAGAGAAAGGAAAGGTGAATCGTTTGATTATGGGGACGTGATCAATACAAAATCACGTCCCTAATTTTTAGGAAACAGTTACTATATTTAATTTCCTGGATTCCTATTTTATCCCTTCAGTTGTATACTTGCTTATGAAATGTTGTATATATTGTAATATATCTTGGCCATTGATTTACTATTTGGATGGTGTAGATTTAGTCTTATGGACTAACCTAGGAGGGTGGTCTCACAGGATCCCCTCCATATATAATTATATATATATATATATAATTTTATTTTTAATTTTTTAATTTAATTTAATTCAAAATGGGGCAGAAGGGTTGATCCGTCCCACCTTGTTCTAGGCACGGGCCAGGTCTGGGTCCTGGCTGACCCACCCCGACCCGCCTCATTGCCATCCCTACATGAGGGCTACTAAAAGTATTGTACAATAGTATTACTAATACTTTTCAAATATACTATTAATATTTTTTAGGGGAAAAAATAATACTTTTAACAACCACTGATATTACAAAAATGCCACCGATCCGCTGATCTTATGACACCCCCCCAGAATATGACAAAATATCACAGATGTATGATTTTTTTTAAATAAGTTGGGAGTACTGGTTGGAGGCGATACATGTGTATGAAATTACAAAAAAATAAAAATATGTCGGGTTGGGTCCGTCTAACGAAAAAGACCATTTAGACGGTCTGACCAAAGCTTTTGTCATTTTATTTATTACTAATGTTTGGTCGGTTTTTGCTGCCTACGTCGTTGGGGATGTGTTGCAATTAGGGGTGTGCACGGGACCTGGAGATCACCGAACTCGAATCGATATCTGAACCAAAAAATATCCGAAACGAAAATATCCATTGACATTTTGACTTTCCCTGAACCGAACTGTCCCGAAAATTATCATTTTACGGTTTTAGAGATTTTTCAAATATCGTACCAAACCGAATATCCAAAATCTGAACCGATTTTAAATAATTTTTTTTGTACATACCTATTTGTATTTTGATATTAAATTAACTACACATTCTTTTGAAATTCAATACTATATAAAACATATATAATACTAAAATTGTCAAATTAAAAAATTGGTATATTTTTATCAAAAATTGGCTGCCATCATATTAATTTAAATGTACCCATTAATTTAAATTAGAAAATCATATTTGTTTTGTATATTGTTAATTATATTTTCCCTAAGTCAATAGACCATGACAATCTGACAAGATTATAGAATATTATTATGTAATAGAGACTACTAAATTTATCATTCATTGAGATTCTAGACTTTTACTACTAATTATACGAATAACATAATATTTGAGACATAATATGTTGAAATCCAAAAAGAAAAATCAATACTTTTTACTAAAAATTAGATAAAAGCTAATAATGTAGTATATTTTATATCATCAAGAAAACATTTAAAATTACAATATTAAAAATTTAGCGCTTAAATATGAATGAAAGAAATTTTATGTATAAGTTAAATATAAAATATCAAAAAGTCAAACTCGTATAGTACTGATGGTTTTAGTATATAGTATTGAGATTGCACTAAAAAAGACTGAAAGTATAACCGTTTAATGATTTTTACACTGATTTTTTCTCTCATATTTTTTTGTGGGTTTTATTTATGAATAATATTTGCATCTCTCGTTTATAAACCGTCCCCGTCTTGTCCCATTAGAACCGAATATCTATCCCGAACCGTGCATCGAACCTTTGGGATGGAGATTTTTTTAATGCTTCGGTTCTGGAGATTTAACTTTGGGATCTCTAAACTTCGGGACGGTTGTGAAGATTTCTAAATCTCCAAACCGAACCGAACCGTGCACACCCCTAGTTGCAATGATAATAATGAAAGAATAATTTTAGATTTGTTAAGATATAATATGCTTAAGGGTTTGTGTTATTTGTGCATTTAAGTTATTACAACATAAAAACCTCTAATTACCTTAAAAAAAAAATTCTAGGGTCCATTTGGATGGAGAGATTTCAAATGAATGGATTTCAAACTTCTTGGTTTGAAATTTTTCAATTGTTTGGATGATGTCGATTGTGTAGGACACACTTGGGTGATCTTATGTGTTGAAGAGTGTGGTACTCTTCATAGATGTTGAAGGAAGATTATGGTAATCTCCTTGAAGGTGTTGTAACAAGATTGTGTTAATCTTCAAAGGTGGTGGTGTAATAATTTTGGTAATTATTAATAAAATTTCTTTTTCTTTTTCGAAACCCATCCCGGATATACTGGGGTGGTAGATCACGTAGTCCTTAGGTGGGATGAAGCTCTTTAAATCATCGTGTGTTGTTTATTAGCATTTACAGTTTTTATCTTTGCTTGTTCAATCGAAAAAGAGGGCAGAATTTGAAAAACTGGCATAATCTATTCAACCCCTCTAGATTATCGTAGTCACTTGGACTTACAAGTGGTATCAGAGTCAAACTCTTTGGCTAGCTCGTTCCAAGTAAAGAAGAAAGATACATAGCTACGAATGAAGCATATCTCACCACCGGCGCCTCCACCAATAAGCCATCGATATTCGATGCCAACAACTACGCATTTTGGAAAGACCATATGGAGTGCTTTCTACAAGGGTGCGGATTTGATATTTGGAATATGGTTATTGAAGGAGTTGATCAACCAACCAAGAAATTGGAGGACGACACCTCGGTTCTCAAAACTTTCAAGGAGTTCGATGACAATGACAAGAAGGCTTTCTCTCTAAACGGTGAGGCCTTAAATATTTTACATTGCTCTCTTCCCACCATCGAGTATAATCGCATAAGAGGCTCGGCACATGAAGTTTGGAAAAAATTGTAGACAATCTATGAAGGAACAAAGAAGGTCAAACAAGCAAGAAAAACCATGCTTGTTAAAGACTTTGAAAACTTCAATATGCATGATGGTGACAGCATATCAAAAATGGTGGAAAGGTTTGACAACATTGTCAATCCTCTTGTGGCTCTCGGTAAAGTCATCTCCGAAGAAGACAAGGTGACTAAGGTATTGAACGCTCTTCCTGGCTCATGGTCCGAAAAGATGACGACTATCACGGAAGCACAAAATCTCGAAACACTCAAGTTCGATGAGCTCATCGGTAACCTCCTCATTTATGAAGTCTATGTCAAGGAGAGGAAAAATTCCAAACCATCCACCACTCAATCGGGTATGCAAAATATTCCTAAAGGCCTAGCATCTTCTTCTAAGAATTCATATTATGCTAATGATGAGGATGATGAAGAGACGGTCGCACTTGTCCAAAAATTTGCAAAACTTATGAATAAAAATATGGCAAAAAACCAAGAGATAACTCGTGTTTCAAATGTGAAAAATACGGGCATTTCATAGCCGATTGCCCGAAACTAGATGAGGAGGAACAAAAGAAGAAAAAGCCTTTTTTCGAAAAAGAAGGCTCTAAATGCGGATGTCAAAACTTGGGATGAACTACTCGCCACATCCGACGAGTAAGGAGAAACCGGACATGGTCTTATGGACATAGACGATGAAAATAATGAGGTACGTTCTAACTTCTCAACTTCTTCCTTAGTTGATGAATTGCAATGTGATTTTGATGAATTGCAAAATGAATTTCAAAATTTGATTGTTAAATACAAGATTTTGAAAAAGGAGCATAAAAAGCTTAAAATTGAAAAGGATAAATTGTTTACTTCTTATGAATCTCTTGATAAAGCTCATGCTATTACTCTTACTAAAGTCCGCACTCTTGAAACCAAAAAACAATCGCTCACTAATGATCTTGAATGTTTAAAAAAAGATGTGCATCGATTTAACTTAAGTACGGATAAAGTTACAAAAAATTTAGATGCATAAAAAGGTGAGCATTCTAAATTAGGACTTGACTATAAACCTTTTCAACCTATGTCAAAGAAAAATGACCAAGGTCCGACTTTTGTACGTGCTAGTAGTGTCCACAATCTTATTTGCTTTTATTGTTGTAAAGTTGGTCATTATGCTACTCATTGTAAATTGAAGAACAATTTTAGCTATTTTTGGAGACCCAAAGGTCTCAAAACTAACCCCCATGGACCCCAAAATTATAGGATACCTAAAAGTGCTTCATTTGTAGGTAATATGGGCTATAACAACCATGGAGGATTCAAAATGGCTCGTGGACAACAGGTGTTCGCGCCATATGACCGGAAGGAGATAACTTTTTACCAACATCAAGCTCCAAGAAGAGGGTATGGTCATGTTCGGGAATGGCAATGGAAGAATTCTCGGAAATTGAGAAATTGATAACTCTTCTTTCTCTCTTAGTAATGTTCTTTATGTTGAAGGGCTTAAGTTTAATTTGATAAGTGTACGCCATCTTTGTGATTCAAATTGTAATGTTATTTTTAGTAAAGAAAAATGCCTTATTGTTAAAAATGATGAAATTATTTGTGAAGTAAATAGAAAAGCCAATCTTTACAAAATTTTCACAAGTGATTTGGTTAGTCAAAACGTTTCTTGTCTTGTCGCCAATAATGATTTAATTAGTTTATGGCATAGGCGACTTAGACATGTTGGATACAAAAATTTGCAAACTATTTACAAAAATCAACATGTAAAAGAACTACCCAAATTGAATTTTGAAAATCTTGGCTTATGTGACACTTGTCAAAAGAACAAATTAGTTAAAAGTAGTTTTAAGCCCAAAAATAAAATTTCCACAACCAAACCCCTACAATTACTTCACCTTGATTTGTATGGGGATATTGGTATGGCTAGTTTAAGTGGAAAATATTATACTTTTGTTATAGTCAATGATTTTTCTAGATATACTTGAGCTATTTTTCTTGCAAATAAAAGTGATGTCGTTAATGAGTTTGTTAAGTTGTGTAGACTTATTGATTGAAAATGAAAAGAAAGATATTATCAAGTCTATTCGAAGTGATGGAGGTGGTGAATTTGATGGAGAATTTAGAGTCTTTTGTGAAACCAAAGGATATGCTCATAATTTTTTGGCTCCAAGAACACCTCAACAAAATGGAGTAGCCGAAAGGAAGAATCGAACACTTCAAGAAATGAGTCGGTCTATGCTCAATGAATTTTCACTTCCAAAATATTTTTGGGCTGAAGCCGTAAGTACCGCATGCTATGTTATTAATCGTGTTTATCTTCGTCCTAAATTGAATAAAACACCGTATGAGCTTTGGAAAGGAAGAACACCAAATATTAGTTATTTCAAAATATTTGGATGTAAGTGTTTTATTTTGAATACTAAGGATCAATTGGACAAACTTGATCCTAAGGCCGATGAAGGAATATTTATGGGGTACTCTATCAAGAGCAAAGCATATCGGGTTTACAATAAGACTAGTATGGTTGTTGAAGAATCTATCCATGTTAAATTCAATGAAGCTTCGGGTGTTGAAAGGATACCTAATGATGATAGTGATGAAGAGGATGTTATTGAACCTATTGTTCAAAATGATGCTCAAAATTAGGGCTGTGCACGGGACTTGGAGATCACTGGAACCAAACCGATACCCGAACCGAAAAATATCCAAACCGCAAATATCCATTGACTTTTTGACTTTCTCCGAACCGAACCGTCCCGAAAAATTTTCTGGTACGGTTCTGGAGATTTTTAAAATATCCATACCGAGAACCGTACCGTTCCATACCGAACCGAAGATCCGAAGATAGAACCGATTTTTAAGAATTTTTTAATATATATATATTATTTTTATCTTATTTATATTTTGATATTGTGATACCCCACATTTAATTAACTTAGAAAATTATCTGATATGATTAATTAATTATTATATTAAGTTTCTAAGAATTTACATCATTTAACTAGTCTTTTGCCCGTGCAATGCACGAGGCGTGTTCCATCAAGGCATGTAAATTGCATGCATATAAGAGTTACACTATTAATGAATATAAAAAAGTAAAATACAACTTCTAACAAATCAAGTTAACTACATTTCAAAATTATAAATTTTGGAATACTTCTTTATACACAACATTATTCGTCTATTTGATTTTAGTTTACCGTCGTCACAAATTAATATTTTTCAAACTCTTACGATACGTGACTCGTGAAACAACAACATATAATTGACCATGACTGAAAATTGATTTATTTATAGGAGAATTAATGAAAATAATTAAGGAGATTAATTATTCTCATTATTTGCTATGTTTTAATAAAGCATAACATCAACATGTATATTAAATTTCCTTATTGTCGATACTTATATGGTATACTTTTAAAAGTTTTGTACATCCGAAATACAATAATTACACATCAATGATCCATAGTAAATTAAAAAACCATCAGCTTTAGATTTACAAAATTTTCGACATAAATTATTCAATGGTTAATTTTATTTTGGTATTGGCAGAATTGAATTGCAATCAATCAAATAATTATTGGTTAATGAAGGATGGATTGATGATGTTTCACTGATGGAGTGATGGAGCTAATGTTTCAGGGATGGAGTTATGTAAAAGTATATGTGTTATTAGAACACATATTTTTGATATAATTCTAGTTGGGATTGTATTATTTATTATGAATTTATAATTTGAGATTGTGTTGCCATTTATGATTGTAGTATTAATTTTGAGATTGCACTAAAAAAAGGAATGGACTATAATTATTTGGTGATTTTTACATTCATTTTTTATTTTTTCTTATTTTGTGTGTTTTACTTTTGATTAATCTCCGTTTCACCGTTCCGAACCGTCATCTGTTAGAACGAATCCAGTACCAAACCGCATCAAAATTCGATGCGTTCGATCTTGAGATTTTTCTCTACGTTCGATTCTGGAGATTGATTTTTAAAATCTCCGAACTTCGGGACGGTTCTGGAGATTTATGAATCTCTGAACCATCCCGGACCGTGCACACCCCTACTCAAAATGATCAACCTTCAACCTCAAATGTTCCTCAAGAAGACAATGGAGATACTTCGGATCTTCCCGTGGCATTAAAATTTAAGGGAGATCACCAAAAGATCTCATTATTGGTGATCCCCTTGATAAAGTGATGACTCGAAGAAAATTTGCCGAGAAAGCTCTTATATCTCAAAAAGAGCCTAAAAATGCTAAGGAAGATATTGAAGATAAGGATTGGTTTTTAGAAATGCAAGAGGAGTTGAATCAATTTGAAAGAAATGATTTTTGGGAATTGGTACCTTGTCCTCCATCTCAAACGATTATTGGTACAAAGTGGGTATTTCGGTACAAACTCGATGATCAAGGCAATATTGTTCGAAACAAGGCAAAGTTAGTAGCTCAAGGGTATTTTCAAGAAGAAGGTATTGATTATGATGAAACATTTGCGCCCGTAGCACGTTTAGAAGCTATTCGCATTTCACTTGCCTATTCTTATTTTAAAAATTTCAAGCTTTACCAAATGGATGTTAAATCCACTTTTTTTAAATGGTTTTATTCAAGAAGAAGTCTATGTAAAACAACCTCCGCGGTTTGAAAAGTTATCTAGGCCAAATGATGTTTATAAACTTAAAAAGGCCTTATACGGTTCAAAACAAGCACCCCGTGCATGGTATGATAGACTTAGCTCTTTTCTTTTGCAAAATGGATTTACAAGAGGTAAAGTTGATACTACTCTTTTTGTTTTTGAAAAGGGGCAAGATTGCTTATTAGTGCAAATTTATGTTGATAATATTATTTTTGGTGCTACTAATGAATCCTTGTGCAAGAAATTTTCTAAGTTAATGCAAGGTGAATTCGAGATGAGTATGATGGGAGAGCTCAACTTCTTCCTTGGACTTCAAATTAAGCAATGCCAAGAAGGTATTTATATTTCACAATCAGAATATACAAAAGTACTTTTGAAGAAGTTTGGCATTGAAGAAGAAAGAACTGTCTCCTCATATGGCATTGGCAACCAATATCAAGATTGACAAAGATGAAAAAGGCAAGTCGGTTGATGAATCCAAGTATCAAGGTATGATTGGTAGTTTACTTTATTTAACTGCAAGTAGACCAGGCATTCTTCATGTCGTACGTCTATGTGCCCGTTTTCAAAGAAACCCCAAATAATCTCATATAAGTGTCGTTAAAAGGATTTTTCGATATTTGAAACGCACTATTCAATATGGTTTATTTTATCCAAAGAATAAAAAATTTTCTTTTAAAGGCTATAGTGATTCGAACTATGCGGGAAATATTGATGATCCTAAAAGTACTTCATGTCAATTTTTAGGTTATTTCCTAGTTTCTTGGTTTTCAAAGAAACAAAATTGTGTTTCACTTTCAACGGCCGAAGCCGAATATATTTCCGCAGTTTTTTGTTGTACTCAACTTCTTTGGATGAAACAAACTTTAATGGATTACAAATATTCTTTTGAAAATGTACCCATCTTTTGTGATAACATATCCGCTATAACTATTGCTCAAAACCCGGTTCATCATAACCGTACTAAACATATTGATATTGCTCAAAACCCAGTTCATCATAACCCGGTTCATCATAACCGTACTCAACTCGAACCGGTCGGCCTCTAAGTATTTTTGGTTAAAATGTTTCTATTTTCCAGACTTAGCCATATTGGCTTTACTTCTCCATTTTTCGAACCCGTTGTCATTTGCACACACAATTCACTCCAAATGAGTTTCATTGTATAATTTCTATATCTTGGACTTCATAGTGCTCGATTATCATTATTGTTGTTCATCTTTACCGATTAAATGGTAAGAATTCTACTTCTTTATCTCAATTGGGTTGAACCCTTGAGAACTTGGCTTAACTGTTAATTTCTTGATGCATGTTGTATATGTTTGTGATGAGCTTATTTATTATAGTTGATTGGATGTTGTATAACTGGATTTGGTGATGAAATTTTTGGCTTGATTACATTTACAATGGCTATATACATCTTCTTCAATTTTTGACGCTCGCCAAGTGTTCGACAAATTGTTTCAAAGAAAATTTCATCAATTACATGACACTCTCTATTTTAAAAGTCCTATATATTTATGGAGATCATGTTTTACCAATCAAACGAGCTTCTGCATTTCAAATGATCGGCTTCTCCCCTTTTATTTGGATTTTAAGCTTCAATTTTCAAAAAGCTCAATAATTCGATAATATTGCGCACTTTGATATGAATGGATAATGTTTTTATCATGCTCACATTCTTTTTTTTGATTCCAAAGGGGGAGAAACAGAAAATACGCTTATTAGCACAAAAAGCTAATATAAGCTCGCGAAAGAAGCTATAAGCTATTGCTCTTTAAAGACAAAAGCTGCGAATAATACTTAGTCCATTTGATGTATTATGGACTTATATGCATGTTTAATGATTGTTTTTGACATGGGGAGCTTCTTAGCTCATGATATTCATGTTTACATTGTACAAGATAAAGCTTTTAGCTTTTGTTTGATTACTTCTTGATGTGCTTGTTGATAGGGGGAGCTTTTGTAAAATACTTTTGAAAATCTTTACTCCCTTTATTATGGCTATTATGCATGGTTTGATGTCGCTTATAACGGATAGTTTATTTTTTTACCGGAAAATTTTATTTTGTTTTTAAAATCGTCCTCTTAAAATTATTTTGGTTTATAATCATCAAAAATGGGGAGTTTGTTAGATAAATATTTTTATCAAGATTTTGATGATATTGTTTAAATGTATTCTTACACTAAAACAATGTTTTTAAATGTTGTCCAAATACTCCCACTCGATATAAAATATTTTTACTAATTTTTCGGAGTATTTCTTGAAGTTTATTTTCGAAAAAAATTGGACAGCACTTCTATCTCGTGTTGGACCGGTCGCCCTATAGGGAAACCTGTGCCTGAATTGAGTTTTAAAATAGAAAATGGGACGGAGAAAAAATAGGGGAGGGCGACTAGTACCTGGGCTTTGATTTTGATTACAAAACACTCTGCTTTGTGTTTTTAAGGGACCTCAACCGGTCCAACCGGTCGACCCCCTCGTCGATCGGTCCCCCTGTGTATTTTTTCGTGAAATACTCTTCAAACCTTTCTCTCTGCGCGACCGATCGCTATAGGCTTTTGACAGCAAACTATCCGTTGGGTTTTCAGACAACTTTTCCTCAATTTAAGGGGTTGATTTCTAACAGCTATAATCTTGATTTTAATTACATTTTTTTTTTTTTGCAGAATTAACTCTCCAAGAAGGAACCAATGTCTGGAAATCAATACAAGACATCTCCTATAAATAGAGGAAGCATTCAAGCAACAAGACACAACACAACTACACAAGCAAAAGCATACAAGCAAACACTTTGTCAAAACTCTTGTTGTATTAGCCTAAGTACTTACACTTGCACATTTTGAGGTCTCGACTTTTCATTCTTGATTACACTTGTACTCAAATATTTGTATTATCATTATCGAGTTGTAATCTTGAATTTGTCCATCATCCAAAACAAGATATCCTTGTTGTTGTTCTTGTGGTAAGAGCACACTTGGGTAATCTTAGGTAGGGATGTAAAAGAATCAAATATTCTTTATTCGATTCGTGGTTCGAATTCGAATATCAAGATTCGAATTCGAAAAATTCGAATAAGAATATATTTTTCAATTCGTATTATTTTCGAATTCGAATAACACAATATTCGATTCAAATATTTAAATCATATATATTTATATTATATATTACTAATAAATACATATATATTAGTATTGATATTATATATATGTGTATATATATATTTCATAATTCCTATGTTAATTTTATTACCAATTAGTACTTATTTGATAAGTTTTTTATTATTCAGATTTTAATTTATATTATAAATTAGTCACAATTTAAAGAAAAAAACTATATAAAATAATTAAAAAAAATCGAATATGAATATTCGAATATTAGTCAAATTCGAATCGAACACTGTGAATATTCGATTCGATTTGATTCTTTTACAACCCTAATCTTAGGTGTTGAAGAGTGTGGTACTCTTCATAGGTATTGAAGGAAGATTTTGATAATCTCCTTGAAGGTGTTGTAAGAAGATTGTGGTAATCTTCAAAGGTGGTGGTGTAATAATTTTGGTAATTATTAATAAAATTTCTTTTTCTTTTTCGAAACCCATCCCGAATACACTTGGGGTGGTAGATCACGTAGTCCCTAGGTGGGGTGAAGCTCTTTAAATCATCGTGTGTTGTTTATTTTCCGCATTTACAGTTTTTATCTTTGCTTGTTCAATCTAAAAAGAGTGCGAAATTTGAAAAACCGGCATAATCTATTCACCCTCCTCTAAATTATCGTAGCCACTTAGACTTACAGGTCGTGCCTACATTGAGGCAACTGAGTCAATTGACTCAGGCCCAAAAATTTTAGGGGCCCAATTTTTTTTATATTTTATGTATTTATATAATAAATAAGAAATTAAAACATAAGCTTCCAAATGTTACAAATCCAAATATTAAGTAATTTTATGGCCCCAAAATTGTTATTATTTTTTTATTAATTTAAATGACAATTTTTGTGAAAAGTACTTTGTAATGTTGATTGATATTGAATGAAAATTTGAATCTGTAACCCATTATATATTTTGAAATTCATCTATGCATGTCTTTATTTTATACTTTTTGTTCTTATTGATAGATGAGATATGAATTACTGGTTAGTTCTTTAATTTCTATTTTCTTTTAGCATTATCATGTCTCCCAAATACATTGACGCACAGACACTAAAAGATAAAAAATAAAGTAGGGACAAAAAAATTAATTCAAAGTTAAGCAAGTGATATTAATAAATATTTTACTTTCAAAAAAAGAGCAGCCGTAGATAGTTTAAATACAAATAAAAATTTGATGGATAAATAACATGACAATAATTTCCATATTATTCTAACTAAGTTTATATATTATAAAGTTCATTTTTTTAGTTTAATGTTATTTTTTAACTCGTAGATAATGATTCATTTTAAAGTTTTACTCAGACCAAAAAATTTATAGGCACGAACTTGATTATATACTATACTATTGTATGTACGAATAAACCACGATGTCAGATTTTGGGAGGTATTAACTCATCATAACGTGATGATTTCTAGAAATAAATATCTTTTGTATGAACTAAATAACATTCCTAATGAATTACATGTCAAGAAGAAAACCAAGAAACCAAACATTGATAAATTTGAACAAATAATAAAATTAGGAAGTCAATACTGATTATTCAAAATTTCTGAAGTCAATAAGGTATTTCAAAAGTAAATCAAATAATTATTCAATCTTAAAATTGCAACGAATCACATCAGTCTTGTGTAATGGTACTCCTGAAGCTCCCTTTAATCCATCACGTGGCCTTCGATAAGGCGACCCCCTTTCTCCATATCTCTTCCTTTTTTTGTGCATAGGCTTTTTCGGCACTAATCGGAAGATCTCGAGTTTAAGGTGGTATTCATGGCACAAGAATTTGTAGGAACGCACCCCCTATTTCTCACTTATTCTTTGCTGACGATAGTGTTATATTCGGCTGGGCGAATAACAAAGAACTTGAGGAGGTAAAAGGAATAATCGCAGCCTATTTCGGATGCATCGGGGCAGTTAGTAAACTTTGAGAAATCTGAAATTAGCTTCAGTAGAAGAATTGGGTTCGATAGGGCGGAGAAGTTAGCGGCATACTTGGGTGTTCGTAGAGTGGAAAAGCAGACGGTGTACTTAAGGCTGCCTGCTACGGTTGGTCGATAAAAAAGACTATTTTTGAATCCCTCCTAGATCGCGTAAGGAAAAAACTAAAAGATTGGAAGGCGAAATCCCTCTCAATTGCTGGAAAGTTGATTAATATCAAGAGTGTGGCGCAAGCGATTCCTACGTATGTCATGAGTTATTTCTTGCTACCCCAGGACATTTGCAATAAAGATCAATTCCCTAATTGCAAATTTCTGGTGGGGACAACGAAATGACGAATATAGGATCCACCAAAAATCATGGCGATCTCTTTGTCTATCGAAGGATGACGGCGGCCTGGGTTTTAGAGAACTATCTTCTTTTAACAAAGTCTTATTGGCGAAACAGGGGTGACGACTTATCCAAAATGGCGACTCTCTTCTAGCCCGTACCCTTCAAGCTCGCTATTTCCCCAATGGAAGTTTCTTGACTGCTAGACAAGGCTACAACCCCAGCTTTACCTGGCAAAGCATGCTAGTAGGTCGAGAAATTCTCCAGAAATGGATTAGATGGACTGTCGGAAACAGGACTAACATACGCGTCTAGCATGATCCCTGGATACCAGAAAATGCCAAAATGGAGACTTCAAAATTCAGATGCGGAATCACAATTGGTCTGGTAATCTCGGCGTCAGTGACCTTTTGGATGCTGAGAGTAATATGTGGAAGGAAGAAGTGGCCAGGGAAATTTTTAACATCGAAGAAGTCGAAAAAATTCTGTGAATACCAGTTCGAAACTTTTGGTGTGAGGACAGGATGGCTTGGAGTCCAACTCCGAATGGGCTGTATTCAGTCTGGGAGGGCGGAGATAGGGCCTTCTAATTCTGAAAATTTGCTGAGATTGAACAGGTGGATATGGAAGCTCAACATTCGCCCAAAAGTGGAGATAATGCTCTGGAAAGTTGTTCAAGGCATCACTCCTGTGAGGGCGGCATTACATAAGAAGACACGGAATCTCTCCTATTTGCGTGAGATGCGGGCTGAATGAGGAATCGATTGAGCATGCTTTGAGAGATTGTCCGTGGAGTAGATTTTTTTTGTGTATGAATCCCCACTGCGGTTAGAGCATCTAGCCAACACTTCCCAAGCATCCATAACAGATATGACAGAGGAAATGATGAACTGTGGTGATGCAGCAGTCGGGGAGTTATATGCGATGCTACTTTGGGCGCTTTGGTATGCTAGAAATGTCTTCACGTTCCAGGGAAAGGATATTTCACATCCGGAGTGTTTTGAGTTAGCTACAAAGACTCTTTACGCGTACCAGCAGACTCAACAGCAGAGGAATACAAAGCAGCAGCGAAACTCGAACCACAACTCTCCTATTTGGACACGACCCCCAGCTGGTTTTGTCAAAATCAACACTGATGCATTACTTGGGTCGATGGTGGGCATGGGAATTGGCGCAGTTATCAGGGATGAAAGTGGAATAGTGCAGAAGATTATGGCTCAAAGACTCCAAAACGAATACCCGGTGGATATTGTGGAGGCGTTGGCGTGTCGAAAAGACGAAAAACGGTCAAGTTAACCAGACATATGAATTTCTCGCACATTCAAGTCGAAATAGACAGCTCCACGGTGATCAGCGGCTTAAATAAGAGATCGAAAAATCTATCCTACCTAGGTTGCATTATGGAGGATATCCTATTCTTCAGTAGAGATATCCCCAATATATCTTTTCAGTACATTCCTATGGAAGCTAAATGTGTAGCGCATAATCTAGCACATTTCGCACTTTCTCTTGGTAGCTCAGAACCGTATCAGAGGGAGACTCCACCCCATATTCATGACTTTGTTACTGTAGAAAATGTACAGAATATAGAAGGAATTGTACTGCCATATTTTCAGAGAGAAGAATTCTGATAATCTTTCATTCTTGTTTTTTTCCAGTGTTCACGTTTTACAGCAAGCATATAACAAGAAGCACAGTCTGCACCCTAACTAACTTGAGCAATGACAGAGCAACACGTGTCTATGAAGAGAAACAGAGAGATACGTAAAAATATAAAAAGTGCTAAATAGCAAAAATGCGACTTCCTAAATATAACCAAGTAAATATAACCAAGTATTTCTTCACCCCCTCCTCAAGTTGGACTGCAGTGCAAAGCATGAAGTCCCAACTTGGACACCAAAAACTGAAAAGGAGCTCCTCCCAATGCTTTTGTCAGAATGTCTGCGAGCTGGCGATGTGTAGAAACATGACGTAAGAGAACAAAACCTTCCTTGAATTTATTTCGGACAAGGTGACAGTCAATGTCGAGATGTTTGGTTTGTTCGTGAAACACCGGGTTGGAAACGATGTGGATAGCGGCTTGATTATCACACCAAAGGTCTATGGGGGTAGGAAGATGAAGGCGGAGATCACTGGCAATATAGCTAATCCATTGGAGTTCACAAACTGTGGCACTAAGGGCGCGATATTCCGCCTCCGCTGAGGAGCGTGAAACCATATTTTGCTTCTTCGTTTTCCAGGATATAAGGGCACCGCCAAAGAAGATACAATACCCTGTTAAAGATTTTCTAGTATCTGGACAAGTTCCCCAGTCCGCGTCACTGTACGCTGTGAGAGGACAAGATGTAGTGGATGGATAAAAAAGACCGGTGGAAGGACAACCCTTGAGGTAACGGAGGACATGTAAAGCGGCATCCCAATGAGAACTATGAGGAGCATTGACAAACTGACTCAACTGTTGAACGACGAAGGTAATATCAGGTCGTGTGAAGTTTAAATAAAGGAGATGGCCAATTAGGCGACGATATTGATTAGGATTAGACATGGGTGTGCCCTGCTGCCCCATCAATCTGATACCCTGAGGCAATGGTGTAGGTGCTGGCTTACAATTATTCAAACCACTGTCAAGAAGGATATCAAGAACATACTTGCGCTGATGTAGATATGTACCCCTGTCGCCTCTAGCAATTTCCAATCCCAAAAAATAACGAGCAGATCCAAGGTCTTTGATAGTAAACAACCCGTCCAAGTAAGTCTTTAAAGACTGAATCTCTTCACTGTCATTGCCTGTGAGCAACACATCATCAACGTAAACAAGCAGTGCAAGAAAGCTATCCCCAGTACTCTTAGTGAACAAGCAGTGGTCATGAGTCGATTGGGTGAATCCAAAATGAGTGAGCTTAGTACAAAATTCAGTGTTCCATTCGCGAGAGGCTTGTTTTAACCCATACAAGCTTTTTTTCAACAAGCACACTTGCCCAGGTTGGGCAGCAGTGTAACCTTCTGGAGCATGCATATAAATATCCTCATGCAAGTGCCCATGTAAAAATGCGTTATTAATGTCAAGTTGATGGAGTGGCCAATCTTTTGCAGTTGCCAATGCAATCAAGAACCTAACAGTTACCAATTTTGCTACCGGGGAGAAACAATCAGTGTAATCAATCCCTTCAATTTGGTTGTAGCCTTTAGCTACGAGCCGTGCTTTATACCGTTCTATGGAACCATCCGGGTTAAGTTTCACCTTGTAAACCCATTTACAACCGATGGCAGCCTTTCCTTCAGGCAAAGTGGTTAATGTCCAAGTGTGGTTCTGTTCAAGAGCGTGGATTTCCTTATTCATTGCCTCAACCCATTGCGGAATTTGACAAGCTTGATGATAGGAATTCGGTTCCCGGATAGTGGATACATTAGCCATGAAGGACAGATATGTGGGATCAAAAATAGAAGAAGAAAAAGGGAAAGGAGGAGAACCTGTAATTTGTGGGGAATGACCTGAGGTGTCTGCTGTGGGCAAGTCGGAAGTGACACACATAACAAAATCTTTCAACCAAGTAGGCTGAGTGGTAGTCCTGGTACTCCTCCGAAGAACAGGGGTAATGGTGGGTGGCGGAAGCGCTATGGTTGCTGGTGCAAAAGAAGAGGTAGGTTGAATAGAAGGGGAAGGCAAGGGCTCAGGAAAAGGGACAGGTAAGGGAGTCTCTTGGGAATCTGGAACAAGAGTGTGATAAGGGAATGTAGTTTCAACAAATGACACATCTCTAGAGACAATTATTTTTTGATGATCAATGTCAAACAATCGATAGCCCTTTTGGCCAGCCACATAGCCAAGAAACATGCATTTACTTGCTCGAGTATCAAACTTGGCTTTGTGAGGAGTAACATTGGTGGAAATAGCCAAGCACCCAAAAGGCTTAAGTCTGGTGTAATCGGGTTTCTTATTATATAGAACCTCGAATGGGCTCTGCCAATGTAAGACAGAGTTGGGAAGCCTATTCATGATATGAACGGCTGTAAGAATGGCATACGGCTAGAATTTTAAGGGTGCATGGGATTGGAAGAGAAGAGCTCTTGCTACTTCAAGAAGGTGTTTGTGTTTCCTCTCCACAACACCATTTTGTTGGGGAGAATAAACGCATGATTTTTGATGTAAGATGCCATGAGAGTGGAAAAATAACTGACACTCTTGACTCAGAAACTCTAAGCCATTGTCACTCCGGAAGGATTTTATGGTCAGGCTAAATTGTGTTTTTATCATGAAGAAAAATTGCTTTATGAGAGTAGCAGCTTGACTTTTGTGTGACATGAGGAAGGTCCATGTAGACCTACTATAGTCATCAACAAAATTCAGCAAGTAGGGAGTATTAGTGACAGAGTAAGTGGTGCAAGGTCCCCAAATGTCCATGTGGACAAGGTCAAAAGGAGCAGTAGTGTGGATGGTGCTTGGGGAAAATGGCAGTCGGTGTTGTTTAGATTTGTGACACACATCACAGCTATGTATGAATTTATTTGCAGAGGCATTGCATAAATGTTTTAGGAAATATAAGTGTTGCAATAAATGTAAAGAGGCATGACCAAATCGTAAATGCCATAATTCAAAAGAACCATTACAGTAAGAAGTAGAAACATTGTCTGAAGGAGATGACAGCAAACTAGAAGGAAAAGGAAAAGAGGGTACAAAATTGGACTGTTCTTGATGAAGGACATATAGTCTGCCTCTAGCCTTGCCCACAGCTAAAACTTTGTCATTCCTCAGGTCCTGAAACACACAGTGGGAAGGGAAAAAAATACACTTCAAGTTAGCTGAGTTAAGTAATTGAGCAACAGACAAGAGGTTATATTTGAAGCTTGGAACAAAAAACACATCAGTCAATTGAATATTTTTTGATAAGTTTACTGTTCCTGACTGTGTGACCTTTTTTGTGGTGCCATCAGGAAGACAAATGGTGATAGGTTGAGAAATGGTAGTAATGTGGTCAAGACAAGATTGGTTATGACACATATGCCGACTGGCCCCTGTATCCAATATCCAGGTACCTGCATCCGTATCATCTAGTGCAAAGTATGATGGGAGGGCTCACCAGCATAATCGAGATCCACAAAATGTGCAAAACTAAAGCTGTTATCAGTCCCTGCAGAGCTTTCCATCATCTTGCCACTCATATATTTAGCAACTTCTTGCTGGATAAGACTGCTCATATCCAACGCATTGGCACCCTTGACATCAGTGTCTCTACTTGCCTTGTCAGTCTCAGAATTGATCATGTTGGCAGTGGCTGACTTGGCCCTTTGTTGCTTCAATTGTTTATACCAATCAGGGTAACCATGTAAGTGGAAACACTCACTCATCCCATGCCCAGGTGCGTGGCAATGCTCACACACCAGTTTTGCTCGCTCCTCCTTGCTCCTTCTAATGGGAGGTCTGCTTCTGTCATTGGTCCATCCATGAAACCGTCCCCTGCTTGAATGTTCTCTTCCTCTAGGTCCTAGTTTACTCATCATAGCAGATCCATCAGGTGCCTCATTACCAATCAGTTGAACATCCCTCTGTTTTTCAACCCTCAAAAGCATAGAATATGCTTTGTTAACATTAGGTAGAGGGTCTAGCATCAGAATCTGACTCCTCACAGCATCATAACTATCATTAAGGCCCATTAAAAATTGTAACAGCTTGTCACTCATATCTTTCTCAGACAAAATTTTACTAGTGCCACAACTACGAGGGTGGTAAGGAGATAAACAAGCAAGCTCATCCCACAATTTCTTGATTTCATGAAATAAACTCACAAAGCCAAGTTTTCTTGCTTCATGTTAGTTATTTCTTTCTTCAATTGGTATAAGAGAGGACCATTACACTCCCCAAATCGCTCAAAGAATATCATTCCATAAATGCATAAGCGAGTCGATAAATGAATGCATCTACCAAATCTTTCAAATCGAATTTAGAATCCATGAAGTTACCATAAAATCAACTCTCTTCCATTGCTCATAATTAGGAGCATCCGTTACGGTTCGGTATCTTGCCATTTACAAAACCCATTTGGTTTTGGCACCCAAAGCTATACGCATAGCTCTACTCCAAGTAAGATAGTTGTTACTGTTAAAGGTGAAGTAACCAACACTTTGCTCCCAGATGATCGGAGTTGTGCAAACAGTAGGGTTCATCATTTTGAGTAGTAAGACTTGGCACGGAGGTGCCTTCCCTTGCCATCCTTGCCATCTCCTGCGCGAGGATAGGCCGTTTCTGTGCGACCACCCGCCATTGATGATCAATAAGCAACCTAAGCTCTAGATACCATGTAGAAAATGTACGAATATAGAATGAATTGTCTTGCCATATTTTCGAGAGAAAGAATTACGATAGTTACTTGAGGCTTTGACCCCCTTTTAATGAATTTCGATTTAAGGCTCAAAAAATAAATAATAACAATATGCAATCTTTCTTTTGTACAATTTGGGGCTAATAGGGAAGGAGACATACCTTGTATGAGATCGAATCCAGATCAATCATCCTTATAACACATGACTGGACTGTTTTTTTCTTAAATGGTCCAAATAATTTACATTTAAAAAGATTTAAAATATGCAGAAATTTCAACTATAATTACATCGATACATTAATGTAGCTGTGCAACGAATATATCTACAAAATTTTCACAAAACATATTTCAAATTAGTTTTCACTTGTCCCAAATTACATCCTCTACATGCCACAAGTTTGTTCGAAGTTCAAACTTTGCCACGATTTATTCCTTGGCAAATCAATGATATTTCCAAATCTTTAAAACTTATTAGCGAAGGTTGCCATTTTCTTGGCATTATGAGGTAAGCCACGAAATACAACTACACATTACATGTTGGATGTTGAATGGGAAGTCCCCTTTTATCTCGAACTCTATTTTTTGCTTCTTTCTTGCCTTTTATTGTTAAGGGTGTTAGAATTATAGAATTAATTCATATCCCAGAATCATCACGTGAATTATCAAAAACAAATATAAATTTGAATCTAAATCGGAAGTGTATCTTAAATCCGTAAATCTGTGATATACACAATTGATACATCAGATCTGTGTTGATGCTTGTGAATCCTTAATAGAGTTAGCGTCTTCCACAACCAAGTCCTTTAGGTATTTCATTGGTCTCTCTCTAAGATGGGAAAGAGGAGAAGAGTGACTACTGATTTGATTTGAGGATTATAATCCTAATGAGAGTTCCTTATATACTAGGTCAATTAAAAGCTCATCAATCCTAATTGATTAGTTTGGGTCTCTACACATTGCAAAGCCCATACCCATTAGATATCTCTAGATCCTTATTAGACTAGACCACTTAATTGGCTCTATTAAATTTGATAGCCCATAATATAATTGTAATTACATATGTAAGTCGACACGAGAAATTAATAAAAATCCCAACAAAGGGGTGATCTTTGGCCACTTTTGGCCTGAAATCATCTTCATCCGCATCTTTAATTTTATCAATGTATTTTCTAAATAAATGGGGGTTTTACATAGATCTGAATTATTTGTTTCTTTTCTTGTTTGTGATTTCACTGTCTGGTGCGGCCTTTTGTTTGTCGCCGTCTTGATGCTGTGTTTTTCTTGTGCAGACGATTTAAAAGGCAAGTTTCGATCCGATAGAGATAAATCAGATCTATTGTGCCCATCAGCATGTTGCAGATGTGGAATCATGTGTATTTCTAGACTATAGATTTTTCAAAGTTGTTTTGTTATTAACCTAGATCTATGAATTTTTTCATAGTTTAATCTTTTATGATTTTTAACAGATTTATTTATATATGTATTCTATCAATATATTGTTAGTTTGAATTAATTAATGAAATTTTTTTCTTGTAAAAAAAATTTAATGTTGAATGGGAATAGCTAGGTCTCAAAATCCCATTATATTACAAGTCAAAAATTGAATTATTGAAATTATGACTAATACTATTTGAATAGGCCACGAGATATTGAATTTAAACTACTGGGTCGAGTTTTCTTGTATCAAGTTAAGACCGGCTGGCTGTTGAGTGCACTATTTCATCACAATCAATGACAAAAGCCCAATAAATTAATAATGTATATTTAGAGACGATATGGAATATTTGAGTTTTACTAGAAACATTAAAAATATAACTCTAACCAGGTGGCTTAGCCCAGCTGGCCACCACAAGCAATTGTGGGGTGGAGGTCAGGGGTTCAAATCCTTGCTCCATCAAATTATTTGTGGGGTGGATGTCAGGGGTTCTTATCACTGCTCCATCAAAATTGCTCTCCGGGGCATATACAAGCTGGTGAAGATTTGGTGGGAACTCATACTGAATAGCATCCGTGTGGGTTCGATTCGGGGAGAGATCGTTATTAGTAAATTTGGGGTCGAACATAATTGTTCTCTTTACCTCGGAGAGATCTCGGTTGTACGTCGCGGACCCCGTCGAACACCGGCCAGGCGTGCACATCCGCGTTTACCTTGGCGGCGAATGAGGAGCCGGAGCTCGCTTGTCCTCGAGCATAGTCGTGTAAGCAGTTCTTAAAACCGAGTTATCAAAAAAAAAAAAAAAAAATTAAAAATATAACTCTAGATGTACCATCGTCCAACAGGGTGTTGACTTCCATGTCGAATCTTCTAAACCAATTGGTGTTTTGTCAGGCTAATTAGATACTATCCACTTGGTAGCATCCAATTCTCCATTTGATCTTGATACATGTGTTCTATTTTGAATTTTTTTTATTTTGAAAAAATTATATGCATATGTTATAACGGAACATTTGTCACAATTAAAAAGGAGTTAGGTATTACCTATTTGGATAGCATCTCATTTCCAATTTTGTCAAGTATTACAATATCATAATTACACGACAAGAGGCACTTAAAGGTAAAAGGTACCAAAGAGAATAAATAATCTTCGCTAATCTTCTTTTTGTGGCTTCAACCCTAGGTTAAGGTACCAAAGAGGCACTTAAAGGTAAAAGGTAATATACACGCTATTATGGACGTAGCCAGGATTTCCAGTCAGTGCGGTCAAAAAAAATTTAACTTGATTCTTTTACACGCTTTCATACTCTCAAATTCTGACTTTTTTATAATTGACTTTTTCGGAGAAATAACTTATTCAAAAGTTTATTCTACATTAACCATCAAACAACTATTATTATTATGAAAATGACTCTTAGATCCAAAAATTGACTTGAAAAGTGCTCGCAAAAAAACTGTTAATTATCAAGTTTGGAGCATATATATCTTTCTACATAGCAACAAGACAATCATGTGCTCATATACATACTAGGCAAAATGATTCTTAATTCTTTCGGCCGAGACAATTAATTTCTTGGCCTTTGAAATTTTAACTCAATTTTTGCATAGACTAGACCTTGGGCTGAGTTTATCTGTGGGGTCCAACCTCCGAGATCCAATGCAGTCCTAAGGTGGAGCAACGCCAAGATCGTTGATTTTTTTGCGAATTCGGGCATGCAATATATTTTCACTATATAAGATATCTTGGCTAATATTCAATAAAGAAGAACAATAGTTTTTTGAGAATTTCACGTACATTTGAAATGGTATTGCATGTGTAACTAAGCATAAGGGCCACAATGACTTCAAACTCTTCTTTGATTTTTCTCAGCAGATTTTACAACAATTTAATATGAACAAATAACAACTTTTCTGGCCCGCTAGTCATGCATGAAAAAGTCACCACAACAAAATTTTCAAATGTGTGATCTCTGTATAAAAACTCATGAAATAACTTCCTAATACCAAATTCATTACTCCATCTCACAATTAAACAAACAAAACACACAATTAATATGGATTTTCTTACACTTTTGCTACTACTATCCCCATTCCTATGGACAATTATTCATTTCCTAAAATCAAACTTTTGGTACAATAATAAATCAGCCAAGCTTCCTCCGGGTCCTTTTCCTCTTCCTATAATAGGCAACATTCTCAAACTCGGCCCAAACCCGCACCACTCTCTCGCGAAACTCTCCAAAACCTACGGCCCGTTAATGCACCTCAAACTCGGAAGCATACACACAATCGTCGTTTCCTCACCCGAAATTGCAAAACAAATCCTACAAAAACACGATAAAATCTTTTCTGGCCGGGCCGTACCTCACGCGGCCCAAGCAATGGACCACGATAAGGCCTCCGTAGCCTGGCTGCCCACACAAACCAAATGGCGAAAACTACGTAAAATATGCAAAGAACAAATGTTCACAATGCATAAGCTGGAAGCCAGCGAAGGGCTTCGCCAAGAAAAGCTAAAGCAATTGCGCGATTATTTGCACGAAAGGTGCACGAGCAAACGAGTCGTGAATATTGGCGAAATCGCGTTTGTGATTTCGCTCAATTTGATGTCGGCGACGTTATTTTCGCTCGATTTTGCGCGCTTTGATTCCAATTCGGCTCATGAAATGAAGGAAATTTTTCAGGAATTGATGAAGATTTTGGGCACCCCGAATCTTGCTGATTATTTTCCAGTGCTTAAGTTGATTGATCCACAAGGGCTGAAACGTGGGACTAAGGTTTACTTTGGTAAGTTATTTGCAATGTTCGATGAAATAATCAGTGAAAGGCTGCAGTCAAGAAGCATATCATCGGATTCTACTAGGAAAAATGATTTACTTGAAGTGCTCCTTGACATCAACCAACAAAGTGATTCTGACTTGAGCCTTAATGACATAAAACATTTAATTCTGGTGAGTATTTTTTCTCCATGTACTTATCTAAGAAATAATTACGAATACTACATAAAAGTTTAACATAATTACAAAAAGATTCAATTATTGTGTGAGACGAAGCTCCCATACCAAAATCCAAAACACATGTGTATCTCTCTAGATCACTATACACATGCGGTCTGGGCCTTCTTTTTCTCCTCTTCTCTCCTATGTGGCCCCCTCTCTCTTTCTGCTCTCTCTAGATATAGGGTCTCTCTCTCTCAAAATATATATATATATATATATATATATACACACAGAGTCCCATCCTCTCTCTATACTCATATGACCTCCTCTCTAGGGGTGGCTACGGTTCCAAAACTGCCGGTTCCGATTTCAATGAGGAATCGGAACCAGAACCGTTGCCTCGTGGTTCCGGTTCCAAAATCAGAACCAATAGTTCCAGCTCCGATTTGGAATCCGATTTCTCAAGTTTTTGGTTCCGATTTTAATTAGAACTGTTTGTTTATATTTTGATAATTTTTTTAATTTTCTAAAATGATTTATCAATTTAAGTTACAAAAATATGGGAAATTCAATTGAGTTTTGTATTTAATATTAATAATAATATTAAATTATCTATATATACTATTAGAGTATAGAAAAATCAAAGTTTATGTATTTCGCTTACAATATTTGGTCTAAAAATGTTTCTTATATGGTTATAACGAATATAAAATATTATAATAAACAATTAACATTTCTTCTAGCATATTTTACCAAATAAAATCATCGGTTTTAATCTTGAAATCATTGGTTGCACCACGATTCCACATACGGTTCTAACTGCGGTTAAAACCACTGGTTCCACGATTTTTTAGACTAAGGAACCGGAAATGAAACAAGGTGATATGGTTCTGGTTTCGATTTTGGAACCATTGATCATGATTTCGATTCCGATTTGTAACTCGATTTCGGTTCCATTTAATTGGCCATCCCACCCCTACTCCTCTCTATCTCCTCATATCCCAATGGCACTCTTTCTCTCTCTCCTTAAAGAAAAAAAAATACTTAAATAAATATTTTAAAAACGTATACTTTTCAAAGTAGAATTGATACTTTTTAAATAAAAATAATACTTTTTTTTTTAATAAAAGTGGTATTTGTTTTAATAAGAAGTGATACCTTTTAAATAAGAAATGATAAAAGATACTTTTTTAAATAAGAAGTGATATGCTTTAATACGAAATGATACTTTTTAAATAAGAAATGATACTTTTTTTAATAAAACATGATACTTTTTTTTAAGCAAAAGCTATATTTGTTTTAATAAAAAAAGTGATTTTTTTAAATAAAAAAACATACTTTTTTTCCATAATAAGTGATGCTTGTTTCATAAGAAATGATATATGTTTTTTTTAATAACAAGTGATATTTTTTTCATAAAAAGAGATACTTTTTTTCAATAAAAAGTAATATTTTTTGAGTCTAGTGTAATACCTTTTTTTTAACAAGTGATACTTTATTTTCTTTATTTTTTTTCTTTGTTTCATGTGGGCAGAGAAAGAGAAACGTGGAGAGAGAGAGAGAGAGAGAGAGCGAGGGGTAAGTGGACCATGAGAGAGGTAGGACGTAAGGAAAAAATTGTGGACCATGAGAGGGGTAGGACGTGAGGAGAAAGGGGAACCATAAGAGAGATGATCATAGGGGAGGGGAGAGAGAGAAGGAAGGAACCAATGAGATGGGGGACAAAGAGAAAGGATAAGAGGGACCATGTGACGACCCATCTCAAGGATTTAGATTTGTTAGATGGTCTCACAAGAGACGTGTCCATCTTTTAAGATTAAAAATGTCCGCTTCTTAATTTTTATATTTTAAAAATTCAGGTGGTATTTGTAAAACAAACAAAAAGCTTGAGGGGATATTTATAATATTAAAAGATAATAAGATTCTTTTAGTTAGGTTAAACCTAAGAAATAGTTTATGGAATTAGCCCTTTATCTAAAATTTAATTCAAAATAATAAACGACAGGTAATTTAAAAAACACTACCTTTGAGATTTAACCTAATAAAAAACCTAGTTAATCTTTAATATTACAAATATTTCCTTGTGGTATTACAAAATATACTAGAGTTGTGTTTGTTTTATAAATATCCCTTAATAGGTGCAATTCATGAAATAAAAACATATGTCGAGAAGATAATAAGAAAGAACTCAAAAGGAAATGATATTTGCAGACAATGGTGGAGCCAATATACGAAACTATGGTGAGTCGGATAGAAAATTCGAAAAACTCATATAAAATATAACTTTTTTAAATATTTCTTAGTGATAAATGATATTTAAAACAAAAATGGGGAGACGGAGGTGGGTGGTCCAGCATACCTCCGCTCAGCCAATGTTTGTAATATTTCTACTTACAAAAACTAGAATTTTATTTAAAAACTTCCAAAATCAGCTTCCAAGAGTTGCAAAATTCTTCAAAGGGACAGCTTTTCATGAAAAGACACCATTTATTTAAAATTTAACATATTTTAACTGTAAGGGCGGAAGATTTTAAAATCCACCCCTACAAACCTACTGAGTTGGTCTAGCCCATCCCTTCTTCCCTTTTTCTTATTTTTCTTTCTTTCTTTCTCTCTTATAAATATACAAAATTTATAACTAGATGCTACTACGGTATTTTCTCCATAATAGGGATAAAGCTCCTAAGTATGGTTGGATTTACCAAACTTAAACATAATCATACAACAAAGTGACCTCGAAACCAATAATTCTACTTGGTGTTAGGACTTAATCGTTGCGGGAGCAGACACGACAACAGATTCCGTGCAATGGGCAATGACAGAATTACTAAGAAATCCCAATAAAATGCTAAAAGCCAAGCACGAGCTTAGGACAATCATTGGGGAAAACAAACAAGTCGAAGAATCCGACATCTCAAGACTCCCATACTTACACGCAGTGATAAAAGAGACCTTCAGATATCACCCAGCTGGCCCGTTCTTGATCCCTCACAAAGCCGAAGATAACGTAGAAATTAATGGCTATATGGTCCCTAAAAATGCACAAATCTTCGTTAATGTTTGGGCGATTGGGAGAGACTCAAACATATGGTCGAATCCCGATTCGTTTGAGCCTGAACGATTTTTAGACAGCAAAATAGACTACACGGGCAAGGATTTTGAGCTTATTAACTTTGGCTCGGGACGAAGAATATGCCCTGGATTGCCATTGGCTCACGTGATGGTACATTTAATGGTGGCAACTTTGATTCATAACTTTGAGTGGAAACTTGAGCCAGGGATGAAACCAGAAGAAATTGATGTGAATGAGATGTTTGGACTTTCACTTCATAAGGCAGTGCCCCTTAGGGCTTTTCCAACCAAGTAGTGATTAATCCTGAAATGTTGTTTTCGTTGGATAGTGTTGCTAATTTTGAAAAGTAAATTTAGAAGTCCAATTGGAATGCATATAATTATCACATAATTTTATTAGCAGCATATGATGTTTTATGTAACAAAATAAGGTTTGAGATTGTGTCCTGAAACCATGTATTTGTAAATTATTTGATGAATGAATAAAATTATATTTTCTTATCTTTTTTTTTTTTTTTTGCATATTGGTAAGTTAGTTAATCTAATAAAGGGATAGTTACAAAACACCCCTAAGGATTGGGCTAATTACAAAAAAGCACAGAGTTTTTTGAAACTTATAAAAAAATCCTGAAGTTTGATTGTGTCTTACATTTTTCTCGGTAATTTTTGAAAACAATTCAAAAACCCTCTAGCATTTACAAAAAAATTACAGTTACCCCCTTAAATTCAAGACAAAAAGAAACTTGAAGGGGTTTTTGTAATTTTGAAACATGTCTAAGTTTTTTTGTAATTAACCCAAACCTTAGAGGTGTTTTTGTAATTATCCCAATAATAAAAGATTGGTGTTACCTATGTTCTCATTTCCTCTAAATATATCTTTTATTCTAGATACACCCACCCACATATAATTTTATTACTTCTTTTTACTAGATGCTCCCCTTTATATTTCTAAAATATCCTTCAAAAATAAACATATATTTCTCCACACGGAAAGGCGAAACCACATACCTCTGGTCTGAACCAGAGAGTCTTAACCATGAGACAATTATCTGATTCCCAAGGACAGGTCGCAGTAACAAGGGTAAACCATCAGTCATACGAGAAAAAAATTAAATTAGAATCTCCTAAAACATACTAATATACGTCCTATCGAAGAAATTCAACAGCATCAATTATCTGCCTACAGCATCACAACACGGATGCGTATGTACATGTCCTTACATCCTTGTTCTTGCACAAACTCACAAATGCAAGTATCATTCATCTCAATATTGTTGACATTGCAAAGACTTCTCCATCCTCTGGTGCACCACAACCGTCCATCTTTCCATTGTTTGATCTTCGTCTCCCATTTCCTCCCTTGTTCATCCACCAGGAACAATTTTTCTGGAATGTTGAGATGATAGTCCACAATTACGTCTTTGGGGATGTGCTACAATTATGATGATCATGAAGCAAATTAAATTGCAGATTAGTTAAGATATAAAGAGCTTAAGACGTTTGTGTTATTATCTTATAAAATTGCACTCTCAAGAGTAGAACCGCAAATTTGGTCCTGCCCGATCAACAGGGACGAATCCAGAAATTTCTTATAACGGAGGCAAACAATAACTAAAATTGTAAGCTATATCAAATCAAAAATAACAAATGGATGCACATTTTCTTTTTTACGTAATTAATATGTAGTTTTTTTAAAAATTTATAGCATACTAATAATGTTATATAACATTGTTAACAGTTTTATAATAATATTATATAATATTTTTTTAGTATATAATATATAATATCATTATTGTTATAATATTATTAATATTTTATAAATTATAACTTTAGGGATATTATTATACAAACAATTAAATAACAAAAAAAAAGAAAAAAAACCTACGGGGGGCACCTGTCCCGTAATGGGAGCCGTAGCTCCGTGATTACCGACCAACCCACATACAGGGATGGTCGAATTCATTTTAGAGGCCCAAAACAGATTGGACTCATTAATGGGCCCAAACAATCTGAAGCCCAAATGGTCTGATAAAAAATTTGATTGTTGGGATGGGCCTAAAAAACTATGGCCCAATTAACTTTTGGGTTAGGCCAACCCAAATATTTGGCCTAGCCCATTGGCCAAGCTAGTCCTGTCCAACTCATTGTCAGATCCACTTAAAAGGTCTTTTAGAGGAGTATTTATTATGTAACTACAAATCTCAATTGATTGGATATTTATAATTTCGAAAGACAATTGGAATTTTTAATTAGTAATTAGACTAAACCTCATGGGTAGTTTTTGTAATAATTCCTATAAACTATTGCAACCAAAGAAGAAAAACATTGTCCAAATTAAAACATACCAACTCATTTTTGCGTGCTTTTGTTCTTGATCTGGTCACAAAATAAGGATTTTTGGGTCGTGGAGCTAGTCCTGATCTGAAGATGTCTGCACCATAACAATCTTCATGAACATTCTTCTTTTTGTACCTTCTTTTACTAGGTATAGTTTCAACTCCATCTGAAATAACCACACTCCATTAAGCAAAGGAGATAGGGAAAAAATACACAACACAATGAATGAAAATACTATGCAAGAACATTGGAAATAAATAGAAGAGAAAATTACAAATACTACTCCCGAGGTTTTGGTTAATTACAAAATACCCAGAAATATTCGAAATTTACAAAAACAACCCCGTGAGGTATGCTTAAGAGGGTATTTGAAATGTTTTTACTTATGAAGGAGTTAACGTGTAACACAGAATCAAACCTAACACGGATTTTTGTAATTTTCCAAAAAAATTGGGTTTTTCTTGTAAAACCTAAACCTTTGGGGTAATTATTGTAATTATCCCTAAATAGAACTGAGAATAAGAATATATACATGTACTGCCTCTGTTTTTACTAGTATTCACTTGCTCCTCTGCCTCATCATCTTCTTCCTCCTCTTTAACATAATCGTCATCGTCTTCATCTTCATCTTCATCATCGTCGTCATTATTTTCTTCACTATCCGCAAATTCTTCATCTTTTTCTTCTTCCTCTTCTTGCACATAATCGTCGTCGTCGTCATCATCATCGTCATTTTCTTCACTATCGACAAAATCTTCATCATTCTCTTCGTCGTCATCATGACCACTATATTCCTCAACTTCCTCTTTAACTCTAACCATTAGAGCTGATTTTTCACCTTTTTCACACGCATTTTTACCAAACAGTTTGAAATCAAACAAGTTTTTACCCTTATACTCAAACACCAATATGTCATTGGGCTCCAGAGATTTATCTCTGTAAAATTTTGTCCAGCCCTTATAAAAATACCACTCATCTCCATTTCTAGCTATCTCCACTGGCCAAGATCTATTGTACCGATCTCTGAGAAAGACTCTGTTTGGCAGAGCTCCTTGCACTTGAAAAACAAAGGCCGGAGGAATTTTCTGAAAAATAGAATAAAAGGATAATTACAAAATGACCCCTGAGGTTTGGGGTAATTACAGAGAAACACGACAATTTTCGAAAATTACAAAAAATCCCTTTGAGATTTGATTTGTTATTACACTTTACCCCCTTCATAAACAACAATATTCCGAATACTCCTTTTACATTTGTAAAAATATTATGGTTATCACTTATCCCCTTATATTTAAGGTCAAATCAAACCTGAGGGGTTCTCTTGTAATTTTGAAACTTCTCTTTTTCTTCTTGAGCTGTGAAATGTTCAAAACAATTGAACCCTCCTTGTGAACAAGGATAGAAATGCAATATCCTTCATTTTTTGCTACCAAATTTGCAGTCAGGATGGAATTTAACAAAAAGAAAATTTAAAGAGCTAGCTACTCACAGGTATAAATTAACAAAATTTACGGGATCCAATATTTTAGTTTCTTAAGGACAAATCATCACAAAAAAGAAAAAAGAAAAAAAAAAGCATACAAAGTATAACAAAATTAAATAATTATAACAAATTATACCAGTTTTTCAGAGCTCCAAACGACCTTGAAGAAGGTTTGCCCAGAATCCATCTTGGTTTTAAAGTTGTTGAACAAGAACAAATACAAGCTTGAACTTGTGGGAAGTAGTTGAAATACACCAGCAGCTTACAAATTGTGTGTTTACTGTTTCTAATTGAAGAGAGAATTAAAGAGAGAATAATAGTTGTGGTTGTGCTTGCATATGCATGCAGAAAAAAGGTGGTATGCAGATCATGGCGTGTTAATTTTTACTACACTATTTTTGGGTTGTGGCCTTTCCCTGTACGCCTAGTTTCTTTAAGAAACCAAGAAATTGAATCATTGAGATAATAAAAATTAATTCAATATAAATTTGGGTCTTTATCAAATATAAATGCAATGAAAGCAACTGATGTTAAGTGTATTAGCTAACTCGCCTCTTCTAGATTAGATAATATTATAGTAAGGTTATTAACGAGGACGTTACTATTGATCACTATTCTAAAAATCCCCGTCTAGCCCCGATTAGTCCCCGCCTAGGCGCTAGGCCTCACTTGTCCGCCTTGGTTATTCTTCCGATTAGGCTCCGCATAACTCTGCCTATGTCCCGCCTTGAGCTCCGCCTGCTGCGCGCTAGCCCCACCTACTGCCCCGACTAGCGCCTAGCGCTTTTTAGAACACTGCTATTGATATGCCAAAATTTCTCTTAAGTGTCATTATTTTATTTAACTTGTTATTTTTTTTATTAGTGATACACTAATACCAATTGAGATCCTCTATTGTATTAAGTGTTTCATTTTCCAGTTTAATAATATTAATATATGCCACGTAGTACATGATCATTTTTATACATGTGTTGTTTACACAATTTATAGGAGTATAAATTGAACTATAAAATGGATAGGAGATCTTGATAGCATTAATACATCAAACTGGATGAATTAGTAATTAATGATTAATTGTTGATAACTTATATATCACATAATTATATCGCAATTACTATGAAAATAAATAAATATTCATACATAAGTGAAACTCAAATTCGAAATGTATTAAATGTTAATTAGGGTAATTACAAAAATACCCCTGTAGTTTTTTTAAAAATTACAAAAAAATCCCTTGAGGTTTGATTTTGTCTTAAATTTATGTGGTTAATTGTAACATTTCCATAAAATTCAGAAAGGTTTTGGAAAGTATTTTTGCTTATGATGGGAAAAATGTAAGAAGTAATCAAACCTCAAAGGATGTTTAGTAATTTTCAAAACTCTCTAGGTTTTTTTGTAATTAGCCCCAAACTAGTGATTTTTTTTTGTAATTATCCCTGTTAATTATGGAAATATTTTGAACATCTTATGACTTGTTGGCTTCTCGTAAGTAGAGATGGTAGTGGGGCGGGGAATCCCCGTTCCCCGCGGGGATCCGCCCTGAACGGGGCAGGGATTCCCCGAAAATTTCCCCCGTGGGGACGGGGACGGGGAAATTTTTCTTCCCGTTGGCGGGGACGGGGCGGGGACGGTGATCATACTCCCGCCCGCGCGATCCCGCCCGTTCCATGGGAACCGCTTATTATATATATAATATAATATTTATAATATAATATAAATATATCCACATTAAATATTAAAAATAACAAAATATTTAATTTATTTATTAATGAGTAGTTTATTAGTTTTTTATATAATTTATTAATATAAAAAATAATTATTTTTATAAAAAAAATTGAATTTTTGCAAAAACAAAAAGAAATTAAAGCGGGGAGCGGGGAATCCCCGCGGTCGCGGGGATGGAGATCGCTCCCCGCTCCCGCCCCGCCCCGTTGACATCCCTACTCGTAAGTTGTTTTTGTGGAGTGGTCCACGTCTAAATATATATAATTATGCTTTTCATCTTCAGTTGCCTATGCTTTAGTTGTTTTGGCAAATCGAAAAGACTTGATGCAAAGTAATGTTCACAACTATTATCCATTTGATATGCCATGATGCACGAAATTCAATTAACTTTATAAGGTAAACAATTTAATAATGAAGAAATTTTACAATTCTATTTTAAGTTCATGAAAGACACAAGGGACAATATCACATGCTCATAAAACCTAAATAAATTTATGAATTGTATGTACTACATGTGTGTAAATGCCTTTAACGAGACAAAGTAGTATGTTGGTAAGCACCGTACGTACTGATTGTGAGTCAAGTCACATTGAGGGGAGTTGGAAACCACCTACCACTAGAGCTATCAATTTGTCAGGGTCGGCCCGGTGATAGCCCATCGGGCCAAGTGGGGGAACCGGGACGGATCAGATCAGAATTTCTTCGGACCGCTATTTTGGGGAGCTTAACTCAACCCATGTATTAAAAATACACTTGATTTGCTTTGGGTCAATCGGGCCGACCGGCAAGCCCGATGTTTCGGGCCAAATAAGTCCGGCTCTTTTTGGGCTTGCAAAATCACATCCCAGTCTAGCCCTATTACCGGGCTGGTTGGGCCAGCCCATCGGGCCGGACTTTTTTTGACAACTCTACCTAAGATGACCTACTGATCATGGGTTCGAGTCACTTGGAGAGAAATTGGAGAACCAGCCATTATCCTACTAATAATAATACTAATAATAATAATAATACTAATAATAATCTCGAAACACAATAACTAGATAGAATTGAATAGAGTTGTCAATTCCGGCCCGGCCCGATGGGTCGGCCTGAACCAGCCCGATTTTCTAATGGGTTGGGATCTATTTTTCTAGGCCCGAAAAAAGTCGGGCCTCAAAAGCCCGGTCCGACGGGCTAGCCCGAAAAGCCCGACTTTTTCAAAGTGTAATTTTCATTTTTAGGGATCGGGCCGATTCCTCATTTCCACACCCTGCCGGTGCTTTTTTGGCATGGCTACTTTTTTTTGAAAAGCGGTGGGCTCGGGCGGGCTGCCCGACCGTCTTTTGACAGCTCTAGAATTGAATGTACATCGGTTATGATTTTCAAAAAAATATCGAATTAGATTAGATGTTGAGATCTTTGTTTAGGTTGTACATTTTGATTTACTTTTATGTTTTTTATACTTTGATGGTGGAATTAGATTGCACGTTTATTATCCTATGTGCGACAAAAAATCAGTTATTGTACTAGTCAAAGTTTGGATAATTGATGATTCATCAAAGCTTATTCATATAAGAGCATCACCCGTGGTTTTTACCACAAACCATTTTTTTGGATTCCACATCACTACCACATCAAAAGCAAAAAATCTTATTCTATTCTCCACAATCAAAAAACCTCCTACAACTTTTTTATGGGCCCCACAATTTCATTACATTTCTTAAAACTCCTCTCACAATAATTTTATGGGCCCCACAAAAAACCTGGTTTGTAGTTACAAACCTCAAACCTCATCACCACAATGGTGTGAGGTTTTTTCCATAGGTTTTTTCCTAAAAACCTCCCCCAAAAACCCCCCATTGGTGATGCTCTAATGCACACTGTCAAGCATAATGTCTCATTTCTTGACCATAGATTATGTTGACGTACGTTTCGGCCAACAAGCAAGATGTGTAAAAAGTATCACACGTGGAAATATGAACAAGTGTTCTTTACGGGCTAATCCTCGCTTTTTTTTTATATTGTCGAGCCGGATTCCCCTGGTCGGTTTTCTTACAAATTTTTTGTGTACAGTGTTCCCTCTCTTTTCTCCTCTTAAAATGAGGCTTTTATACTCTTCTAGTAAGTGGATTTTCAATAGTCATCTTTGCACTAATTAGTAAAAATAATCTAAAAAGGACACATGTCCTTCCTAATCACGCATGCCGAAGTTTTTGCCACTTGGTGACTCATCTTGATTATGCTCCGACATGTGGCGCTTCCTCGCGCTAATGGAGCACTAAGTATGGGCAAATGACTATTCTTTTGAATTTCCCGCGCATGCGCTTCCCGGCAAGATTCAGCTCGGAGGTCGGGCTTGGTAGTTGGGCTCGGGGTCGCCGAGCCTAACTAATGACATGTCACCAGGCACTTCAGCTGACGTCACCGGCTCGGTTCGCGACGTCATGTAGGCCACTCGTATGTACTTACTGGATGGCCACGTGGGACAATTTCTTTCCAGCTCGGCTCGGGCGTCATCAATGGCCCCAAGTTTAATTCCGGGAGAAGAATATCTTAAGTCGGAGTTAAACTTTAATGTTAATCAAGAGTTTTTAATGGGGGAGAGGAAACCTCAAGAGTTATCTTTTCCCTGACATCTGTCATGTAGTAGTTAATGGCTGAAGCGGCGCATTAATCGTGGTATTATGATGACAGATGCGTGGTAGTTCTTGGTTGGACCAACTTCGCGCGGGAACCGAAGAGGTGCGTCATTCCTGTCAGCGGGCGTGGGGACGTGACGTTTCTGACACCTTTGACGGCTTTTGAGAGTGAAAAGGCGCGTCTTTTCGAGTGGGTGTCTCATTTTTCGAGAGAATCACACCTATAAATACCCCTTTCCTTCTTCATTCTACACTTTCGCATCCTCTATCTTCTAAGCTAAATTCGTCGAGACCGAGCAGAAATTCTGGGTCGGCTTTCAAATTTCAGAGACTTCAGAATTAGGTATTTTCTCAAAAATCCTTTCTTTTCAAATAAAATATCTTCTTTTGAAGATAGCCGGAGCCATAATTATAGTGTGGAGGCAGAAATTGAAGACATTTTATTTGAAAAGAAAGGATTTTCGCGCGTCTTAATCGTGTGAGGAGTACAACCGCTCGCCGGACAAGGGCGGCCGTAGCCGAGCCCGCCGATGTTGAGGCGGCACGGAGGGAGGCGATCAGGGCCGAAAAGCGCCCAGTTGATGGAGTCCCTAAAGCGATGGAGCCCCCACTCCAAAGGAGGAGGGGAAATCGAGATTGAGGAGCATGGGCATACAGAACGGGTCAGGCCCATGCCACTGGTGCCCCCGATGTAGACTCCCGCAGGCGGGGTTCCGAGGACCTTTTTGGATGACCTTGGCCGAGAAGGTCATTTCATTCCCCCGAGCCAAATGAGAGATGGGGCCTGCGAGGGGATGACTGGGTCACGCCCCCAATGGTTCGTTGAGTTCGTGAGGTGTTCTACGCCTACGGATGAGCAGGTGAAGAATTTGCCCGATGCGTGGCGGGCGGCCAGAGATGTGGCTGTAAGGGCGTGGACCACCGGGATAGAACAATTTTGCTCGGAGATCGACTGGAAGGAGAAGGCCCAGTACATCATGGGGTTGTCTGGACGTATGACTGGGATTTTGTGGCACATGATTGGCGGAATGGAGGGGCAAGAAAGGCGCCATCAAGACCTTCAAGAGGCTCATGCCCTTTGCCAAGGGGTGTGTTAGAGATTTTTCTAACCGCAAGTCTATGGTGTCAAGTTTTAATATAGTGATATGAGTAGAGTTGTCGTATCCACAGGGAATGCGTGTATAAGTACCAAGTATAAATTACCTATGCTATATTTGACAGATCAATAATAGGTGGATGTCTCAATTTATAAATAAAAATAACTAGATATAACTAATCAAAATATAAACATCTAAAACTATGGGAGAATGAATTCTAGAGGTGTGATGAATCTAGTTTCCCTTATATTATCAATATGGTATATCAATCATAAATTACCAATTTATAAGTCAAGATTTCTACAATAATCATTTCCTCTCTCGAGTGCCAAATGAATTTAGATCATTATTGGGAAATCAATATCTCTATAAAAATCACCAATTGAAATCTCAATAAAAACTATGAATCTTGGTTGATGACTTCAAAGGATTCACAAATCTCTCAATTCTATGAAATCCTAGGTTATGCTATTTCAAGGCCATGTATTCAATTACCTCTCTCAAGTGTCAAATCAAATACACCAAACACTCTAAATTATTGATCAAGTAATTTAGAAGCAATAAATCCAAATAACACAAATAGATTGGGAAATCTAGATTGACAAACCACAATATCAAAATATAAGTTCAAACATAGATTACATCATCCCTCTAGAATTATAAAGTTTAGCTCATGATGAAATACAAATACCCATAATCAAATGAGAATGCATCTCAATGATATACAAGAAACAACAAAGAAGGAATTAAAGAGATTAAAGAAGAATCTTATCTATTTTTAGATGATAAATGTCTTCAATCTTCTTCTCCAACTCTTTCCTTGTGTCTTGGTGGTGTTGGTTTTCATCCCCAAGTGTCCTCCATGCCCTAGTTCAAGCCTCCCATGTATCTATTTATAGTACCCTCCTTTTAGATCCAAAAATCGGACATTTCTTGTTTTGTCCGCCCACCTACATAGCCGCAGTCATTGAAAAATGGCGCGCTGCAGCCAAAAACACAAACCTGCATCGCCCATTTTCGGTATCGTGCACTGCAATACCAAGGAGGGGCGCTGCAGCCGTAGAACACTCAAGGCTGCGCGCCGCGTTTTGGGCGCTGCGGGCACCATCAGCTTGGCTGCGGCCTTGCTCGCTACAGTAGCGCCATCCAAACGTCCGAATTTGCTTCTTGTGTCTTCATAAGAGTTGTAGCCCAATCTCTTAGCTTTCCGTAACCACTTGATCATCTCAATATCAATTTTTTAGAGAGAGTTATGGCCAAAATACTAAAACCTGCCAGTGCTGGAAATTCTAGACGCGTTTGGACATTTCTTGATATCAATCCCTTTCTTGTTTGATCATCCTTGCTTCTTTTGACATGAGACTCATTGATATGACTCTAGACTCAATATACTTGGCCCACAATATGTCTTGGCCACTCAAATGACTCGAAACAATAGAAATTAATGTTTAACCTATGAAATATAACAAAAACGACTCAAAATGCTCAAAAACAACACAAAACTCTAGTGTCGGAAGCCCAAATTAATGGTATAAAACCAAGTGAACAGGGTGCAAGAGTCCTTGAAGACCCAGGCCGAGGAGGCCGCGGCCAGGGCTAACATCGAGAGGGAGGTCTTTGTGGGGCCAAGGTCGAGCGGGACCAGGCTCGCAAAGGCCGGTGAGAAGAGCTTCGTGCCAAGGTCGTCCGAGGGAACGCTGCATCGTTGCCTTCAGGCGAGAGAGATGGAGAGGTGCATGGCCGAGGTGCGCAGGGAGGCAGAGGAAGTTGCTCGTAAGCAAACTGAGGAGGCTCGTATAGATGACGTCCGAGTTTACAAGGAGTCCGAGGAGTGCGCCTTCATGTTGACCTGCGGTCATGCCACCAGTATTGCAGAAATCCTCAGGGATCTTAAGGCTGGTAGGACCATTGCGCAGCTCGAAGAGGACCTTGCTCTCTTGGAAGCCGACCTCGATACCCTTCGCCCCGCTTTCGCTAAAAAATGTCGCTGGTAACGGGTTCGCCTCCTCCAAATGAAGAAGAGGTAGCTTCTAGTGGTCCTGTGGAAATTCCTCCTCCTGTCTGTGCTTGATGTTTTTCTTTTTCCTTTTTTGTCTTTTGAACAGGGTAGTTGGCTTCGGGCCTCTAAATGTACTGGGCTCTGGCCCCTCAATGTAAATATTTTTAGTGGAAAGGAACTACTCTTTCTAAGCACTTATATGTATCCGAATTCTGCTAAATATTGTGCTTGTTTTTCCCTTTGTTGTATGGCCTTTATTCTCGTCAATGCGTCTTCCTCTTTTATTTTTTTCCTAAGTATGGGGCTCGGCTTTTTGTGCTTGAGCGACATAAACAGTGGGCTTCAACTGCTTATGTTTGTTTATCAAGTTTTATGCTCGGAGCTTAAACCAAGTCTTCATTTTTAGGGTAGGTTCACCTTTTGGCGCGAGCCTCCCTTTATTAACGTGCAAGGGGCGTGCCGAGATGAGCATTCGGCGCTCGCTTTTGCCTACAGCGATCTACATGCTCGGATCTTAGCCGAGGCGAATAAAAATTGTTCCCTCCTTTAAGAGAGCTCACAGAAATCAGATGAAAGAATAAACTCTCAGAGTTGTATCTGAATCATAAACTGAGTCTTTATTGATAGTACATTTTAAGGTATATTATATTCCATGGGTGGTCAAACTTTCTCCCACTCAAATACTCCAATTCATACGCCCCATTTGACAAGGCCTTACCGCCGAACGAACCTTCCTGTGTCGGCTTTAGTAAGTCGGGCTCGATCCCCATTAATCTTTTCAGGACGAGGTCGCCGACCTGAAACTTTATTTCCTTCACTTTTGAGTTGTAGTACCTCTCGCTTCTTTGCTTATATATAGGATTTCTCATCTCAGCACTGCATCTCTTTTCCTCAAGTATATCCAGCTCGGCTCGGAGTGCAATCTCATTGTTTTCTTAAGAAAATTTGCAATTATGAAAGTAAGGGCTCCGATTTCTATGGGGATAACTGTCTCGGTTCCATAAGCTAAGGAAAAAGGGGTCTCTCCTGTAGCCGCTCGGTGTGTTGTTCTATATGACCACAGTACACCGGGCAGCTCCTCAGGCCAATTACCCTTAGACTCCTCCAATCTTGCTTTCAGTGTATATTTGAGTATTTTATTGACTGCCTCGACCTGTCCATTTGATTGGGGGTGGTACGGCGTCGAAAAATGGTTTTTGATGTGAAATCCTTCACAAAAACTTCAAAACCTCCAGTTATCGAATTATTTCCCATTATCCGTGACGATCGAGTGTGGTATCCCAAATCTGCAGATGATGGACTTCCATACAAAATTAACAACTTTTTCCTCGTCTATCTTTGCCAGAGGTTCCGCCTCAGCCCACTTAGTGAAATAATCCACTGCCACGATGGCATACTTCACGCCCCCTTTGCCAGTGGGGAGTGGCCCAATGAGGTCTATCCCCCATTTGGCAAACGGCCAAGGACTGAAGATGGAGGTAAGTTGCTCGGGGTGGTACCTGACCTGTGGCGCGAATCTTTGACATTGTTTGCATTTTTTGACGAGGTCGATCGCATCCTTCTTTAAGGATGGCCAGTAGTATTCCCTCGTGTACCTCTCGGAGTGGGTAATCTGCATCTGTTTTGGACAAACACCGAAGAAGTGGGATGGAGTACCCACGTTTGTACAGGGCGCCGTCTATCAACGTAAATCGAGCAGCCTGAGTGCGTAGTGTTCTGGCTTCGACCTTGTTTTCCGGTTGAACTCCTTTCTCTAAATACTGGATGATAGGGGTCATCCAGGTCGGCTCGGTAGCCTCATTAGCATGTATCTTCTTTGCGTTAAGCGATGGGACGGACAGTTGAGTAACTGTTACATCCGCAATCGCCTCGGTGCCTCGGGATCGAGGCCAACCGAGCCAAAGCGTCATTGCATGTTCTCTCGTTCGGGAATATGTAGGACTTCGCTTTAAAACGCAACAACTCTTTCTTGACCAAGTCTAGATACCGGGCAATCTTTTGCTCTTTTGCTTCATACTCGCCGTTGACCTGATGGACGACTAGCTGTGAGTCACTATGTACCAATAGTTTCTTTAGCCCCATTGATGCAGCCATTTCCAGTCCTGCTAGGAGTGCCTCGTACTCGGCTTCATTGTTGGTTGCTGGGAACTGGAACCGTACGGCCGAGCAGTAGCACTTGTGTTTTAGATCATTTATCACGATCCCGCCCCATGCTCGGCCTGCGGTGGGGGAACCATCGACAAACAACTTCCATTCCTGATCTTCAATCACCTCTAACTGGATGGAAGGTGTGAATTCGACCTGGCCAGTAGCTGCTTGTCCTTTGATTGCCGTCCGGGGTTCATATAGAATATCAAACTGGCTGAGCTTGACAGCCCACTTAATCATCCGACCAGAGGTGTCGGGTCGATATAGCACTTGTTTTAGAGGGTAGTTAGTGAGGACCACGATTCGATGCTCCAAGAAATACGGGCGGAGTTTTCGTGCTGCAACGACCAATGAATATGCCAATTTCTCCATAGGTGGATATCGATGCTCGGCGTCGTGTAGCGCTTGACTCGTGTAATAGATAGGATGTTGGATCGAGTTATCCAGTCTGATTAATACCGAGCTGATAGCGTACTCGGAGATGGCAAGATATAGATATAAGTCCTCCCCCGGGTAGGTTTTTGTAGCAAGGGTACGGAGGCCAAATGTGTTTTAAGTGACTTAAAGGCAGTTTGGGCTTGCTCGGTCCATTCAAAGTTTTTACTTTTCTTTATAACTTCAAAGAAGGGTTTGCACTTGTCCGTGGACCGAGAGACAAACCGATTAAGAGCGGCTAATCGGCCTATTAAGCTTTGTACCCTTTTGACTGAGTTGGGTGGCTCAAGATCAATAATAGCTTTTATTTTATCTGGGTTAGCTTCAATTACCCGTTGGCTGACCATATAACCCAAAAATTTACCCGAGCCGACCCCAAAAGTACATTTTCTCGGGTTTAACATCATCTTATACTCCCTCAAAACAGCAAACATTTTATTAAGATCATTAAGATGATCAGATATATACAGAGATTTCACCAGCATATCATCCACATATCCCTCCATAGTACTACCTATCATTTCCTCAAACATTTTATTAACTAACCTCTGGTAGGTCGCGCCGGCATTTTTTAACCCAAAAGGCATCATCTTGTAGCAGTAAACACCGCGAGCGGAAAAGAACGATGTATTTTTCTCATCCTCCGTGCATTCGTATCTGGTTATATCCCGAGTACGCGTCCATGAAACTCATCAGCTCATGTCCGGACGTGGCGTCTACCATGTAATCGATATTAGGCAAGGGATAACTGTCTTTGGGACATGCCTTGTTGAGGTCGGTGAAATCTACGCAAAGGCGCCACTGGTCGTTGTTTTTCTTTACTAACACAGGATTGGCCACCCATCGGGGATAGAGGGCTTCCCTGATGGACTGATTGTCAAGCAATTTATTAACCTCGGCCTCCAGGGCAACCTGCCTATCGGGGCCGAGCTTGCATCTCTTTTGAATTACCAGTTGGAACGTCAGATCAATGTTTAGACGATGGCAGGCATGCTTAGGATCAATCCCCGGCATGTCGGAATGTGTCCATGCAAACACATCGAGATTATTCCCCAGAAATTTGATAAGTTCCGACCGAAATGGCTCTTGGAGGTCGTGGCCAATACGTAATTGGTGTCCTCCATTCGGCTTTCCAATGTCGACCGTATCGACCTGCTCAATAGGCTCCGCGTGCTTTCTCTTTTTGCTTTGCCCCTCTTTTTTCTGTAGGGGTGGTTCATCTTCGACTGCCGGTCAGTCACCCGGCTCCACCTTCTCTTGGTCCCCCACCATCGGTTCCTTTCCAGGTCGTCAACTTGGATCTACTTCATAGACAACCCCGACTCGCCGGGCTCATTTCTTTCCCCTGGGCCATCTTTTACCGTCCCACTAGTTTCTCCTTGTTCCATCACATTAATCTCCACTGGTCGGAGTTTGAGAGAGCACTCCCGTGACTCCCTTTGATCCCCCTTGTGGACGATTTCTCCATCCGGGGTCGGAAATTTTACACAAAAGTGAAATATTGAAACAACCGCTTTTAAATGATAGAGCAACGGCCTCCCGATGATCGCATTATACTCCGAGTCAGCATTGATGATTTTGAAAGTGGTGATGACAGTTCGTTTATGCAACCCCTGCCCCATTTGGATGGGCAGGTCAACCTCCCCGAGCGGGATTATTCTTCCTCCTCCGAAGCCCAGAATATTGCCATTACATGGACGAATATAACTATCGTCCACGTTTAACCTCCTAAAAGCTCGAACGTAAATCACCGATGAGTAACTTCCCGAGTCAATCAAATCCTATGGACTGGAATACCCAGGATCGGTGCAGTGATGACCAGGAGGTCAGAGTGTGGGTGAACCACATGGTCGGCGTCAACGTCCGAAAAACGAAACAACCTGTTGGCTGGCCTTCCCTGATCTCGGCTACCTGAACTTGTCTTTCCGCATGGGCAGCTTACCTAACATCTGGTTTTCTTTTTCTATTCGAACGGCTATCCTCAGCCGTATTAGTATTGATTATATTTACACTAGACATCATTAGAATCTCCTTACCCTTATTTTCATTCAGTGGCAGTGGTAAGGGAGCTAGATTCACCAACCGTTCCGGATTTACACCTGGAGTAAGTGTCGGTGGGGGCGGTAACTCGTGAACGTATCTTCTCAATCTTCCCTTCTGAATGATGTGCATGATCTCCCTAATAAGGTCCCGGCACTCGTCAGTATCATGGCCTATCGATTTATGATAGGCACAATATCGTCGAGCATCTAACTTGGCTGGCTCGAGCCTTAAAGACCGAGCCGGTGACAACAAATTCAGACCCTATATCTCATTCCAAATGGCTCAAGGAGTGTGGGTCAAGGTACTTCTCAACGCAGCAACTTCGGCTCGCACGTCCTGGCGAGCCTTGTACCCGGGTGGTCGGGTTTTCTGAAACAGGCTCCTTCTTCCCATCCCTTTTCACCCCCCAGTCTTCTGTTTCGGACGTTGACTTGCCATAGCCTTCTCCGCGCAGATGTGACGTTCAGCGCGAATCAAAAATTCCTGATGCGAGGTCGCCCCCGATTCGTGGATAGAGTAGTTAAACCACGTCTCGGGGGCGAGACCGCCCATTAGGGGTGTTCACAGTTCGGTTAACCGGCCAAACCAAACCGAAACCGAAAATTCGGTTCGAACCGAAACTGAACCAAAAATTTCGATTCGGTTTTCGGTTTTTTTTTATAAAATTTCGATTTTTGGTTCGGTTTCGATTTTAGGGTTCGGTTCACCGAACCGAACCGAAAACCGAACTTTCTTTTATTATTATTCCTAAAATATTTAGTGCAAACACATATGTTGATATGAAACAAAAAAGAAACCCCCATCTCCAATAGGTTGAACTGCAAACACATATGTCGTATTATCTAATTTTAATTTGTCCCTCCACTTCTACTTGTTGTCATTTTCTTTTTTCCTGTCCGCCGGCCAAGCTTCCATCACCGTCTGTCAATATTGGAGTTTTTCGGTTCCTATCGGTTGTCATCACCCAAATCGGTTGTTTCAAGCTTATTTACAAAAGGTGGGTTTCAAGCTTCCAAGAAGTAGGTTTTAATTGTTTCTTGAGGTATTTACAAAAATTCCCAAATTTATAAAACCCTAAATTATATATTTTGTGTAAATTGATTGATAAAGAGATTTTTCTAAATACCATTGTTTGGTTCTTTGCTAGCATATCAAAAATCTGCAAATCCAACTTATCGTTTCCTTTCTTTTTTTTTGTTGCTAATTTTCGGTCAAACCGAAAAACCGAACAACATAACCGAAATTTTTTCAGTTTTAACCAAACCGAACTGTTTAATATGGTTCGCTTTTCGGTTTTGTATATCGACCAACCGAATTTTCAGTTAACCGAAATTTCAGTTCGGTTCGGTTTGACCGAATGAACACCCTTACCGGCCATAACCGCAATCACGATAGCATCGTCCGACATTGGTTCCATCTCTCGGACGTGCTTATTGAACCGAGCGATATACTTTTTTAAGGACTCATTATTCCCATGTTTGATATTTACGAGGGAATCCTTTGGGACGGCTCGGACTTTACAGGTGAGAAAATGTGCGGTGAACGCGGGGCCAGTCACCAGATCGGATGGACCCCGCGGTCCTAAACCAACGATGGGCTCGGTCGCCCAACGTCAACGGAAACGCCCGGCAGAGAATGGCGTCGTTGGGGCTGTATAGTTCCATCCATGCTAAATACTTGTGGATATGCGTTGTGGAGTCGGTCTCACCATTATACAGACCGAACTGAGGGATTTTGAGCTTGGCGCGGTGGAGTGGATAGAATACTTGCAGCAAAAAGGTGACACAACGGAAGGTAGGTTTGTTACCGATATGGTCTTGATCGGGCCTCTTCGGGTCGCCGTCCGATTTATTCAAACGGCGGCGGAGAGCGCACTTTCCGCTTCTTGTTCCTCCAAAGAAACTAGGACCTTGGGTTTGATTGGCCTAGCCGCTCCCGCTCATCCGAAACCGAAGTCGGGAGCTTATTGATCGAAGTCGGCGAGAAGGATTATTTCCTAGTCGCCCTGCAAACACAGAGTGAGCGCGGTGGTGGCGCGCAGGCTCCGGCTGCGATTCCGCCACATGACTATGCTCCTCGTTATCTTCGCGCGGTCGCCTCCTATCATGGCGACCATGCAACTCGTTACACTGAATCGCTTCCCGCCCTCTTCACGGGGAGGCACGGGGAACACGGGGGTTTACATGAACATTTATTGGGGGAATATTCAGCGGAGGATTAAGAGGCTGAGTATTTACTAGAGGTGGAGAAGGTGCTTGCGAGTTTGTAGTAGCAAGCGTTTGAGCAATAAGTTGGTTCATCTGTTGTACGAAAGTTGGATTAGCAATCAACTGGGCGAAAGGAAATAAAGTGGTGCTCCCTGCTTCCGTTAGGGGCACATTTTGGCCATTAGTGGTTTAGCCAATTTGGTTGTTTGGGGGTTGTTCTTCGGTTAGACGAGTATTTCTCGATTGTTGACTCATTTTGTCTGTTACGAAAAAGTTAATGTTGGATTTTACCTGGTTTCACTTAGCTTGACTTAGCCTGGAATTTGGACTGGACCAATACGGCCCTCTTTCTAGCGCCAATTTGTTGGCGTACGTTTTGGCCAACAAGCAAGATGTGTAAAATGTATCACACGTGGAAATATGAACAAGTGTTCTTTACGGGCTAATTCTGCTTTTTATATATATATTCTTTGGAATTCCCTGGTCGGTTTTCTTATAGCGTTTTGTGTACAGGTGTTCTCCTCTCTCTTTCTCCTCTTAAAATGAGGCTTTTTATACTCTTCTAGTAAGTGGATTTTCAATAGTCATCTTTGCACTAATTAGTAAAAAGACAAAAATGTTTTTTTCATCCATTAAGTGGACGACTTGAGAGATTTAGTCCACACTTTTAAAAAAAATTAAAATTGGTCCACTAAGTGGCAAAAATTCGGATTTTTAGTCCAAGAACTCTCTCTTTGCAGTAACAATCCTATGTGGAATTTTTTTCTTTTTGCTTTTTTCTTGCCTCAAAATATGAATTGTTTTTGTTGATGTGGCATTTTGGAGGGAAAAAATATTATTTTCAATGTAAATTAGGTAAAAATGTAATATTCATTATGAATAAAATAAATATAATTTACAGAATATATTTAAATTATTTGTTAATTTAAAAAACGGAAAAATAATTTTAAAAAATCCATGAAAAACAAAATAATGTTAATAAAATTTAAGATATTTTAATTGGAGAAATATATTCAAAATTATAAAATAAAAAATTATTTATATTATATGTTTAAATTATAAATTATTTAATTGTATAAATAACATTTTATATTTACAATTAAAGAGAAATAATTAAATTGTTTTTATACAGTTTTTCAAAATTTAAATATCTTTTATGCAGATTTTTTGTAATTAAATAATTTTTGTACAATTTTTGAAATTTACATAGTTTTTTAACTTTTTTTTTTATAATTCAAAGTTTTTTATACAGCTTTTTTAAAAAAATTCTTGAAAAATAAGAATAATGTTAATAAATTTTAAAATATTTTGAATATATTTATTAAATCAAAATATTTAAATTATATTAACATTATTCTTATTTTTCATCAATTTTTTTAAAAAAAAATATTTTGTGTTTTTCGACTAATAAAAAAATTAAATATATTCTGCAAATTATTTTTATTTTATTCATAATGAATATTATATTTTTACCTAATTTACATTGAAAATAATATTTTTTCCCTCTAAAATGCCACATCAACAAAAACAATTCATATTTTGAGGCAAGAAAAAAGCAAAAAGAAAAAAATTCCACATAGATTGTGACTGCTATTGCAGTCACCGGACTAAAAATCCGAATTTTTGACACTTAGTGGATTAATTTCAAAAAATTTAAAAGTGTGGACTAAATCTCTCAAGTCGTCCACTTAGTGGACTAAAAAACATTTTTGCCTTAGTAAAAATAATCTAAAAAGGACACATGTCCCCTCCTAATCACGCATGCCACCAAGTTTTTGCCACTTGGTGACTCATCTTGATTATGCTCGACACGTGGCGCCTTCCTAAAGCTAATGGAGCACTAAGTATGGGCAAATGACTATTCTTTTGAATTTCCCGCGCATGCGCTTCCCTAAGAAGATTCAGCTCGGAGGTCGGGCTTGGTAGTTGGGCTCGGGGTCGCTGAGCCTAACTAATGACATGTCATCAGGCACTCCAGCTGACGTCACCGGCTCGGTTTGCGATGTCATGTGGGCCACTCGTATGTACTTACTGGATGGCCACGTGGGACAATTTCTTTCCAGCTCGGCTCGGGCGTCACCAGATTATATATGTAATTTGCCATTAAAAAATATAGGTCGCTGATATAAACGGAATGATTTCTAAAAGAGAAACGTCTATTATGTAACTTTAAATGTCCAGTTTGAATTGACGTGAAATTTTCACATATGATGTATGTAAAATTTGGGGAATTTGGGTATTCTTACATATGTATTATTAAGAGTAATGTCATTATATATCTCATTACTTAATAGGGGCAATATACTTCAAAAAAGAAATTATTATAGAATTGGAGAGAGATTATTTAACACAAAACTTTAGGATACTTTGAAAAGAAATGGAAACGGATTATTTGTTTATCAATTTAGTTTCTAAATAAGTGGTTTGCTATATAAATCTGGATTATTTGTTTATTTTCTTGTTTGTGATTTCGTCGTCTGGTGTGGCATTTGATTTATCACCCTCTTGGTGCGATGTTTTTCTTGTGCAGATTTAGACGAGCAAGTTTTTGATCCGACAGAAATATTCAACCTGTTGCATATGTAAAATCATAAGTATTATAGGCACTACAGAATTACCAAATTGTAAGCTTTAAGCCGATATTTGTTATTAACCTAGATGATGTAACTTTTCATAGTTCATCTTTTATGATTTTTAACAAATTTGTTTCTGACTTATGTGTCGATATATTGTTAGTTTGAATCAATCAATAAAATTAGTTTTCTTGTCCAAAAAAAAAAAAACAGAGAGGAAACTCATTATGGCTGATGCAACTTTAAGGGAACACAGAGAAATATTCGCCTAATAAGGAAGATTAAGGACCCACTGCAAAATTGTCACATGGGACTTTTTCTTTCATTCTTCGTTCTATATAATACTCATAATAAATAGATGCTAAGGGTAAGAAAGGGGTTTAGCGTCTAGACGAAGCTTGGGTGGGATTAGGTGAACGGAGCCTGGGCGGGATTAGGTGGAACCTAATCAGAAGAACAACGTAGACGGACAAAGAGAGTCTAACGCCTAGGTGATGACTAATCGGGGCTAAACGGGAATTTTTAGAACAGTGATTGTACATGTGACATTTATGATCTAGGTTACTGATACTAGTTGTAACAAATAATGCCCGCGAGGATTAGAAATTTAATTTAATGGTGTAAATGAATAGAGTAAAGTCCAACGTGTTATTTCATTGATCAGCTCAAACCAAGAAATGTTGAAGCCAGCAGCTTTGAAGAGAAACCAATAACATTATAACAATACAAATTGCCGTTGAAGTGGATTATACACATCAAGATAATATGACATTTCAGCATGATTAAACTTTCTTCTTTTTAAATCACTTATAACATCAAGACACCATTACATCTTTAATTTCCAAGCATAATTTACTTTTATCTTTCTCTGTACCATTCTTTATGCATGTAAACTTAATTGTGAAAATCTTTAAGAAACTACTTCAATATAAGTACATTGCTAAATTATATTTGATCAATGAAGATAAACAGATTGTATATACTGCAGATTTCCATGCAGCAAAACCCCCTTCTCTGTATTTATCTGTTTTGCTATAAGCTACAGAAAGTATTATCACAAGATACAACAATAGTGTATTTTGGTACTTTTCTTCTCTTTTTTTTTTCTTTCTGGAAATGTACTTATTCTTACTCTTCGGCAGGTGGGTCCACCCAGCGGCCATGGTCTTTGATGAGCTGGATCAAGGCGTCCGTCGCATGTTCCATCGCAATGGCTCTTTTAACCACAGTCTGAACTCCATAAGATTCATCACATGAAACATGAATAGCAAAAATTGCTCAGGGACTAGAAATAGTTTGAAACATATATAGATTAAGCATTATGCAAAACACAGACTGAAATGTTTTCCTTCTTTCTCTTGTAATTTCACTTGTTTCATGTTATAATGTCCGAGACTGTCACACGAGTTCAAGCAAACATCCAATGCAGAGGAAAGAGAAAACAACGACTAAGAACGAGTGGTGATAAGCTTTGAGGATGAAGGTCAATGGCCCCAAGCACCCAGCCAGCTCAATTCTTAAAAAATGGGGATAATATTGCAAAAATTATACTTGAAGTTTGACCTAATTACAAGAAAACTCAACTATCAATCAAAATTACAAATACCCCCCTTACGTTATTGCAAATTTATAAGTTTTGGAATATAGTTGAGTTTTTTTTTTTTTTTGGTAATTAGACTAAATTTCAAGAGTATCTTAAGTAGTTAACCCTAAAACATTACCAGGCTAAGAAAAATTGGCACCACCTACACAACTCGCTAAGATTAACAAGCTATATATGTTCGGGGGCACATTAATATGGGGCATACTATCATAAGAACATCTCTTAGTCTCAGTGGGAGAAAATGTTATCAATTTGCATGTGGGGAATTGTTGTGTTCAATGGAAATGTTATTTTGCTTTCTTTTTTTTTTATATGACTTAATTAATATTCGGGTTTGCATTTATTTTTCTGTGATCACTGAACTGTACATGCATCTATTTGGTAGTTATGATCTCAGGTTCCTGGTGGATGGTTAATGGCCTCAAACTCTAAAATCTTCCAATTGATTGAACAGGTTTCTAAAGAAAGATGAAATAACGGTACCTTGCCGACATAAAGGTCGATCTTTCCAGGAGCACCACCAACATAACCGAAATCTGCATCAGCCATTTCTCCTGGGCCGTTCACGATGCAACCCATGATAGCAATCTGCACAACAGAACCAAACATAAACAGATGATGCATGCATTTAATTTTCTTTTAGAGTTATGCACGTTTAACCAATAATCAAGCTAGGAGACGGGTATTTACCGAAACACCAGGCAAATGAGATGTCTTTTCTCTTATTTCTGCACTAATCTCTTGAAGATCGAATAAAGTTCTTCCACATGACGGGCATGACACATATTCCTGATATCATCCCACGCAGGTCAAAAATAAGTCCAAAATTAGTTTCATTTAAATTTCTTCGTTTGAAACCACTTATACTTACTGTCTTTGTATTTCTCATTCTGCAGCCTTGTAGCAAATTGAAAGACGTATTTCTGATGAAATCAAAGTCCTGATCAGGCGCTTCCAATAGGATACCATCTCCAAGTCCATCCACCAGAAGGGCTCCTGCATTGGTCCCAGCACCAATGACCAAATCGTCCCTACCAATGTGCAAAAAATTGTCAGATAAAATTACTTCATCTCAACTAAGCAAACAGATGTTGATTCTGATGTACCTGTGAATTTGTTTAGGGAATTGTATATGATGAATTACTGGAAAGTCCAAGGAGTTCTCTGCAAGATACTCAAAAAGCCTGCAACCACAAGATCCTCATTCTAACATGTCCGGATAAAAGATATGGATAATTACAAATATTACCCTTGAGGTTGAGCCTAATTCCAAAAAAGCTACCTAGTTGTGTTTCAAAATTACAAATATCCCAACATATGTTACTATCTTACAAATTGCACCTCTTGAGGGGGTGTTGAGGGGGTTAATTTGCATTACAAATACAAATCTGGAGGGAGTATTTGTAATGCCTAATTATAAAAGATAACTGGTTTTTTTTTGTAATTAAACTAAACCTTAGGGGTAGTTTTTGTAATTAACCCTAAAAATTAATGAAAACCCAGATGGCAAATACCTTCTTGCAGCATGAACTCTGCTAATTTTCTCTTCCGTATACGGTAGGTCATGAAGAATCATCGTAGCATCAGTACTTCTAAGAATTTTCAGCTCTTCATAAGATTCATCGCCACGCACAGAGACTACCAAACGTGTACCTGAATGAGCACAATTAATTTAGCATTGACTACACATCTTCAGAATTTGGCTGATTCATAAAACTTATAGTATTAGGACAAACTGCATATATACCTTCAGGAAGAAGCTTGTAAGCACCAGTAGACAATTCATTGAGAGTTACCATAACGAGGGCATTGGGCAATGGCTTTGTCAACTGCTCTGACAGAGGAGTTATAACTCCCATGCTAATGTCTATCAACCGTTTGAGAGCTAGTCGCTGGTAATAATACATAAAACATTATTAAATCATTCTGATCATGCCTAGGAAAACACAAAAAGAACTTGTAGCTAAAGATAGAAATAAAGTGAATGCTCTCATTCAATTTTTATGACGATGGAAAGGGGCTTACAGCATCTTTATCATCTTCTGCTGGAAGCTCTCTTAACAAGATTGAGTCCACAGTTGCCAAATCCTGCATTAGTACAGAACTTTCTTTTAAAAAGATATCTTACAAACTAAATAAATAAAAATAAATTGAAGGTGATATTCATGCAATAAAGGACATTCAGGAGTACCTTAAATGGCATTCCAACAATAAGTTTTGCTGCTAGAGACTTGTATAGAAGTTCAGGTGCCTGTAGGGAAAAAATGATACAGAATTTCAATATTAAAATCATGAAGGCAAAATCTTATAAGAAAATAAGAAACAAGAAAAGAAAATTCCAAAGAAATTAAAAAAAAAAAGAAAAAAGAAAACCAAATGTGCTTTTTACTCAATATATGATATAATAATAGAAACATGAAGAAAGCATAGCACGAGACCTTCAACTGATCCAGAGAAACTGACATCAAAACTGAGCCATCGCGATGAAGTACACCTCGGTAATCAACTTCTTCACCCTGTATCATGAACAACTAACAAATATTAGTTCTGAGGCTCCAAAAAAAACTTCTTAAATGGATCAAATAATCAACATAAAGAATTCGAAATCCGACCTCCTTTTGAAGTGGCAATTGACCACTTCTACGCTGGAAGTCAAAATAACGTCTGTTCTTTTCTTCAAATGGTGCCTGGTCAGTATTAATAACAAAAAAAACCCTTAATTCTTTTCCAAAGTCAAAGTTAAGCAAAATAATAGCTATTTATGTTGCATCCTTACCACTCCTTTCTGAAGCTCAGATGCTTTCATACCAAGGTTAGCCAATCTTCTACAGGGATCTATCTCTTCTTCTGGAGGTTCAGTTAGGGAAACTCGAATGGTATCACCCAGACCATCCTGCATAATTAACAGAGATCTTGATAGCCACAGATATATGATGAGTAGAAGAAATATAAGAAGTATTTACAGTTCCTGATTCAGATGTCTACAACTAATATCCCCAAATGACCAGTTTTTAGCAAGATACTAAAACTAAAGATCATTAGTTCAGGATAATATATATATATATATATATATATATATATATATCTCAAAATGCCATAAATACACATATTAAGCATCAAAGGACATACCATAAGAAGTGTCCCAATACCAATGGCAGATTTCATCCTTCCATCTTCACCCTCACCAGCTTCAGTTACTCCCAAGTGTAATGGGTAATCCCATCCAAGAACATTCATTTCAGCTACCAGAAGGCGGTATGCTTGTACCATAATCACAGGATTGCTCGCTTTCATCGAAAACACAAAATTATGGAAGTCCAGTTTCCGACAAATTCGCGCGTATTCAAATGCAGATTCGACCTGTTACATGGTCAATAAGAAGCTCAAAACATTGAACCACTCAAAAAGAAGCATAACTGGGACAAAAGGCATAGAGCTCTGCTTCAACTTTTAAAGTAGCTACTTACCATTCCCCTGGGCGAGTCCCCATAGTAGCTCATAATTCGATCTGAAAGACTACCATGGTTTGTCCCAATGCGCATTGCCCGTCCATACTTTTTACATTTCTCAACTAATGGAGTGAAGACCTGTGTTAATTACAAACATAAACATAAGAAACATCATAATTAATCCTCTCAGTTTTAGACTGTATAAATGCACGACATCCATACTATCATGGAGAAAGGTGCAAGGTGGCACTGGCATCCTTCTTCTTTAATGCTTTACCAAGTGTCTATTAACAATAGCAATCCCAAAAAGTATCAAACAGATCTCAATTCATATTAATTAAATGATTTATAAAGTTTGTCATGCACAACCTGAGATGCCACTTCATGTTAGCAGGTCAGCTATAAAATAGATGCAAATGACCAACTTTAGCTTTGTGCGAACCATATTATATGCAAAATTTTCACCCATGTAAAATTGTTTGGTCCATTCCATAGACCAAATTATGTGATACTCACTGTCATGGAAAAACTGGTGCATATTGCTTGAAGTATAGATGCATCTAGATAAAGATAAAATAAGAAAAGAAAAAGAAAACAAATAAAAAAAGAATAGATTCCTGGCTAAGAAAGTCTAATGTTGTTCTCTTGTATGCCCAACATGCAAGAGCAATATAAACATAATATGGCTAAACTGAAAATTAATATAAAAGCAAAAAAACTTGGTACTTTATGTTCAAATTTGAAGATAATATTAACTATAATAAGTTCAAGTTCATAATTGATCTTGTTAAGTAGAACATTATTAGCAGAAAAGCATCTTATGTCTGGCTGCTGGCACAGACCTGTTCAATATGCTCAAGTTCTTTTTGATAATCGTCTTCTGAGTACTCCAGCTTCTCAAACTGCGCTCTCCTATCAGCTGAAAACATTAATCTGGTTATATTAAATCAGTAGACAACTTTTTTGTCCGCAAATGAAATGAATATTATAGAAGAATATGGTGGTGAATAAGGTACCAAAATTTCCTGGGTTAACACGAATTTTGTCGAAGCACTCAGCAACTCGCAGTGCAACAGGTGGGGCGAAATGAATGTCCGCAACCAGAGGGATGTTATAGCTGCATAATTAATAAATATATGAGTACCTATGCTTATAATAAAATATGGATCTATTATTTCAAGTGTCTCAATAGGACACATACTTCTTCTGAACAAGGGTATTTTTAATTTCAAAACACGCATCTGCTTCTTTCTTTCCTTGCACAGTTATCCTGACAATGTCTGCTCCTTGGTCCGCTATCCTCATCACCTGAAAATATAATAATTTGCTTAAAGAATGTATTGAATAATACTCAAAGAAAAATCCTACCATCAAAAGAACACTACTGGTATCTTTTCATCTAATAAATCCGGTGCCTAAGAAGATAATTCAAACTACTCGAACATATTTGAGCAAGAGTTGGGAAGATCCTCTTTAATGAAATAAAGTTAATACATTTATATCTAACAAGCCAGCACTGGTCGATCCAAGCTACGATTCTTTTTCCACTGTTCTATAATACAATAGCCCCAGGAATTACAAGTTCCTTTAGAAACAAACAAACAATGCACATGAATACTTGAGGGTGAAAAGAATTAGATTTGATTGTTTAGAGATGTACACTGAGAGAAATGATTGCAGAAAAGATGCAGACTGTCAACAAATATTTTTCAAAGACTATCATCAACGCTTCATTTTACCAACCCACCACTCCCGAAACCAAACTCCAATCCAACCACTTTCATGAAGATGATGATCAGCCAATTCTATGATTATTTTGTTGTAGGCATAATATAGAAAGATTGGTGACATCAGAAGATGCCACCAAGATTTACCTTCCGGCACATGCCTATAATAATTAGCAAGTCAATCATGCTATTATAGACATCAACATCTTGTTATATGGAATGAACTTACAATGTTTAAACTTAAGAGAAGAACTACAAAATCTCTACATAAACGAGAAAAGTTTAAGTTAGTATTAGAACCTGTTCAACTGTCGCAGCTACATCCTTTGTATCGGTTGTAGTCATTGTTTGAATCCTGATGGGATGCTCACTACCAAGAGCCACATTTCCAACCATCACTGTGGAGGTTTTTCTCCTGATGGTTTTGTGTATGGATTCACAGTACTTCTGTCTCGGAACTACATTCAAAAAGTTTGAGGAATCAGATAATTAATTAAGGCAGGGAAAATGATGGGCAGATACTAAAAAAGTTTCCATCTTAATCTTTGTAAGACAAAATTCAGAAAAAAACAGGAACACTTTCAAGAAATTCGATAACATTAAATTTGCAGCACCAGCAAGCAAAATATTCCGCAAATATAACATGTAAAACAAATTGATGAAAACAAATCCAACCATCGCATGCTCAACTCTTGAACATCCATTTTATCCTTCCAACTCATTCACTAAAAATGAGTAAAAATCAACCACGCAAGTTTGTTTTTCTCTATTTGGTCACAAAATAACTATTGAGGACCAATCAATTCGAACACCGAACACGAAACAACAATTGAAGATCTACCAATCTATATTAAAATTAACAAGTGTCAGGTGGCTATACAAATTACGAGAAATTATCAGCAGCCCACACAAATAACACAACGTATACCTAATAGTGGGCTTCCAGCTGATGCAGGCTCAAGTTCAACAGTTTCTGAACCAGGATTTGTGGAGTTTCTGATCAGAGCAACCTTAGTCCGTCGAAATTTAACCCTTTGCAAATCAGAAACTCTAACAAAATCAGAACATTTTGCGAAGCCGATACCCTTATGATCCCTGCTTTTGAGACCTGTAAATGAAGCCGGAACAGCTCCAGTTGCCATTTTCAAGACCAATAAGTCTCCAACTTCACCCTGCTAAAACACAAAACAAAAGATTAAAAAAACAAATAAAAAATAATATATAGTTACCAAAAAAGGGATAAATTTTAGCTAACATACGAAGAGTTAATGGAACTGAATACTACTTTGATTCAAGAAAAACAGAAATCAAGGAGTTAAATCAAACAATAAAAATAAAAACCGTCAATCCGGCTGGCTCCACTCAAATTGATCCCATCGCCCAAATCACCCCCAAAAACGATAAAAGAGTAAAAAGTCAAACGCAAAACGCAACTCAATCGCTCCGTAAAACCAATCAAAAATCATTTCTACTGAAATTTGCTCAAAACACCAATAAAAAAAAGCCAAAAAAGTTGAAATGAATAAGGAGGAGGAGAAAAGTGATAAAAAAAATTACAGATTAATTATAACATTGCTGGAATCAGTACAAATAATTTACTCCAAAACTACTCGAACTGAAAACAGGCTTACACAAGAAAGTTGGGAACTTACTCAAAGCTCTACACCAGAATGAAAATTAAATGAGGACTGAGACAGATATCAAACTAATGACAGAATTTCGAGCAGAAGAATTAAGAGAGAAATAAAAGGGAAAAATGGTGGAGCTTCAGAGGGAAGAAATGAAATTCAAATAAAAATGACGAAGAAATTGAGAAATTTATACTTAACAAGAAATAGGTTTGGCGAAAGCAACTGCAACTCCCCAAGTGATAAGTTGACAAAATGTACTGCCTCAGCATCTTCTGTATTCCTATATTAGTAGCCATACAAATGCTTTCAACACTCGCGTTGGACAGCTGACAATGTTTAGCAGTTTATTACGTTGTGACCCCTACACTTTGGTTTTATTCCATTTTGGCCCCTTCATTTTGGTTTTATTTAATTTTGACCCACTTTGTTTACAAGTGAAAATTGAACCAAGATACTCGATACTTGATACTCAATTTGGGATCGATTGTTAAAAGTTTGTTCGTTAACATGACTAACCAAACTTGAACACATATTTTCGCTCGATAAACACAAACTTGGCCCAAGCTCGCGACTCGATTCGTTATGGATATTGGTTATTTATTTGATTTTGGACGAGTCTAAAATATTATTAAAATCTGCTAAAGTTATAATTTGTATAAATTTTTATGAAAAATTGCATTGAGAATGAGCGAACTTTCTTGTCATTATATGAGTAGGTTTTAGTCAACGTTTTACCTAAACAAATTAAACATCCCAAAAAGCATTAATTAAACATTGCCATAAAGAATGAACATGATCCATATGTATTTTTTATTTCTGGGGTACAATAAGGAAAAAAGGTGGGAAATTATGATAGAAATTGGTGTGGTGGGAATCGAACCCAAATAAAGACCTGAGAAATTAGCATTAAACCACTTACATCACAATCGATCCTCATGATCCATCTCCATTAAATCACTTGCACCACAGTCGATCATCATGATCCATATCCATATTGTGTGTTCCTTGAATCTATAAGAATTTATTGTCTAAAATAATGTCTGTCAAAGCATTAGAGTTTACAATCAATTGTAATTGATTTTCATATTATTTAACAGAAAATTCTAGGATGCTCTTATTATGTTACTTCTCATAGCATCTAATAACAATTTCATTTATATGACTGTGGAGATTAAAATATATAGCACTATACATAAGTGATATTATTTCACTCATTTCATCAAAATCAAAAATCAAGATTTTGGAATAAAAAACGAAAGAAGTCAATTTCTACATGAAGATAGAACTAGTTACGTAAATTCGTAAAAATACAAGGACTCAACAGCAAACAAAAACAAAAGAAATTAAATATTATGTTAGGACCCGCTTGATGCGAGCTGCAAAAGCTCAGCAGCACGAGGGCCGTGTGCCACAATATTAATTTTCAGCCTGCTGATTTAATTTGTTTTCCACTTCTCAATTTAGTTAATGTTTCTTCCTTGGTCAATATAATGTCCTTTTCATTAATTTTCTAATAATCTTCGAAATAAAATAAAATGAATTACTTTTTTCCATATGAAAATTAAATAAATCATTATAAAGAATTGGCTTGTTGCATTTAAGCCTTCGAATTGAAGTGATTTTCAAAACCAAATTTACGAGTCAAAAAATTACTGCACATTTGGACAGTTAAATATTTTGTTTCTTCATCAATAATGATAAAATTGCCTTCTTTAATAAAGCCAATCTCCAACATTCTTACTGCATATCTGAAAGTTTGTTGTTGCATATTTAGAGGTCTATTGATGCACACTTAGAACTTAGAAGGACAAATACATCATAAATTAGTCTCTTGCCGCATAATTTAAGGATTTTTTTAATTAGTTGGAAGTACTGGTTGGAGGGGAGATGATAAATTTAAAGAAACTTCAAGATACCGGGTTTGGACCATGGGATGAAATCTTAACAATTAGAATCTTAATTATCAAGTGATTGGATTAATCCCTACGAACGAACTCATACTAGAAAGTGGTTCCCGTTGATCCAATTCATATATATATATATATATATATATATATATATACATGTTTCATATATTTAAAAAAAAATTATTACCATAAATTTATCTATAATATGCAACACGAGGTAAACCAAAAATTGTGGACTGCCACAAGAATAAGTAAATTTTTACGAGCTACAACTTAGAAAATGTTTCCAATTACGATTATTGTACGCAACACGTTGGTCTCGCGTGTTTCAATTTTTAATTCCATTTGACCAAAGGATTCGATGGAGATATGCTTTCCAATTTTAAACTCATTGATGTGAAATTATTTGATAATTGAGGTGCAATAATCTTAAATTATATAATAAAAGATATAGAATCTTTATGATAATTTGATAATGAGTAGTACACGATAACTGATGCACGAAATATGTGAATAAATGCATAAGAACAAAACAATACAAAAACTTCACGAAAAAAATATATATTGCAATGAAAAAGATAAATCTCAACACTTAATACTTGAGTTTTAATAGTTCTAATTTTGTGTTTCATTTCACATTCCATTTTATATATACATATAAAAAAACATATATTTCATGATAAATATATAAGTAAGAAAATGTTTTATATATAAAGTTTATATGTAAAATGCAACAACAAATTGAAATAAATGACAAGGTGTGAAGCAGCGATGAGGCCACATAGGGGACAAGGGAGTACTAGGTTCCCCTCAAATTTTGAGAAAAAGCAGGGGTATGTTCGTCCTTTCATTTTTTCATCCTAAAATAACTTAAAAATTAGCAAAATGAAAAAAAAGTCTTCCATTATCTTTCATTTTTCTTTCCCGTTTTCATTTTGAATCTTGTAAAATATGAGTCTTGGCCATTTTTCCCCATTTCTTAAATTTTGTACATTATTTATTTCTGTCATAAAATTTAACTTGAATTTTGCATTATTCACTTGTGTCTCTATTTGTCCATTTTGGTATATTGATGTAATTGTATTTTGTTATTTAGTTTTGAATATTAAGATGTGACTGAATTAATACAATGACTTAATCAAAATTGCTACTTATTAATTTACAGTTTTATTTTTAAAGTTGATGCATTGTTTTTCATTTTTATATGTGGTAATGGACAAATTGACCATTTATGATTTGTAAAAATAAAAATAGTCATATTTTTCAAAAACATGTCTATTAGCCATTTTGACACGGTCATACCCTTCTTGTATTCTCTGATGAGGTACTTAGTCATATTTCAAAAAATTGATGAACCGGTCCCTAAAAATGAAAAAAACTGCACAAAGTGAACATTTGAACTCAAAAATAACTAAAAAATATTATTAAAACTATTTTCATTATGGAAAAGTGACCAAAAATTCGACGAACTCTTTTTATATCTATATATATAATAACAAACATGTTTCTATATTTGTTTTCCCGCCTAAAAACTATTGCCTAAAACAACTTTCTATGACAATTTAATTAAAAAATAATCTCCATCAATAGCCAAATCTTCTTAATTGTAATCATTAATGTTTTTCACTCTGTTTTGGAATGATTTACAATCTAATTTAAGCATGATTGTTGTATCCGTGTAGGAATGATTTACAATCTATAACATAATATTATATTATATTTTATTCTTAAAAATTGAAAATATTTTGTAAATTTATTAGTGATTAATAAAATACATTAATAAAACTCTATGTCTCTAATAATACAAAATCGTTTTGTATATATCATAAGCATATATAATTTTTTGTTAAGATATATTATTAATATTACAAAGTTAATATAATCCAAACAATACATTATATTTAAATAAAAAAAATTGATAATTTTTTAAAAAAAAAATATACAAAACTCTATAGTAATATATATATATATATGTATATATAGGATTTGGTTCAAATGAGACCACCCTCCCTAGGTGAGACAGTGTGGACTCATCTTACCCATTGATCTTAAAAAATGAAGGGATGTGATTAATTCGGTTTTTTAATTATTCTTAATTTTCACGATTTTAAGGGTAAGATTGTAATTTTGTAATTCAAATTAGTGGTCCCAGTGTTTTATGGGTGAAATTGACACTCTAGGGATTTTGTGGCGGATTTTAAGGAACACCATTATCTTTCCAAATATTTTTATTTTACAAAGATAGTTATGGTTCTTCTCTTTGCATAATTAGACATCAAATAATGCATATATAGTTATTTTGTTGGCACTTTGTTTTACAAAAACAAGACATAATTGAATATAACGTCTTTGCATATGTAGTTATACTACACTACATAAATAGGTTCAATATAATGTATATTTAGTTATGAAAATGGGATATTGCTTTTGGAAATTATAAAAATGGGATGTTACATAATGTACTGCATATTTAGTTATTCACAATGCATAGATAGTTTCTAGATAATACATAGTTAGTTAAATTTGTAGCATAGTTTATGACGTCTTGCATAGTTGGATATATTGTACTACATATTAGTTGTTTTACGATGCATAGATAGTTTTCAGATAATGCATATTTAGTTGAGTTTTGTTGCATATTTAGTTTTCGAACTCAATGTTCGTTATTTCTCTGTAATATTGCACCGACTTTTCTTGTTTTTCTCTGTAATTTTCATGAACTGTAATTTTCGAGTTCTTTACAATTTTCTTTATTTGCGTTAATGGAGGAATGAGAGAGAGAGAGAGAGAGAGAGACGTGAGATTGGGAAAATTGGGAGATGTATGAGAGAGAAACTGATTTGATTCCATTTTTGTAACTAACTTGTTATGTTATATTACCCTACTACCCTTATATTGATTAAATTAATATTTTAATATATTTTTTATCCATTAAATCATACTCATTGATTAGTAGTGGGGATGGTTGAGATTAGTCCATTGTGTCTCACCTGAGACATGGTCTCACTTGATCCTCCTCGTATATATATATATATATATATATATATATATATATATATATATATGGAGAGGGTTATATAAGACCACCTCATGGGTAAGTCCATGGGACTAATCCTACCACACACTGTCAGAAGCGCATAGTTAGGGGGCCAACCTGGGCCTTGCCCCCTCTTTAAAATTTTATTTTTTTTAGTAAGCAAATTTTTAAAAATATTTTAAATTTAGTTAAAATTTATACGATTTTTCTATACTACCCACCCCACTTTCGTGTATTGGCCACACCCCAAGATAGGTTCCGCTCGCCATTGTAGCCACATATCTAGATTTTTCTTAAATGTTGGTAATTAGAAAAGGGTAAATTAGTCATCTTACAAAATTACCCAATATTCATGGGATTACTGTTCACATTATGATCACACAATCTACCCAAATCTCACATCAAATTCAACGTGAACAAATCTCGTCTTCCTTAATCATCTCCTTCTTCTTCAACTCACTCTTGAGAAAAATCATTCATCCTTCTTCTTCAACGCACTATTATGTGAAAAAAGTTGCAGACAATTTGCCATAGTTGCTAGAGCTTGACTTCAGTTCGAAGTTTGCTTATGAAGATGTAATTTGTTGCTTGTGTAGATGTGTCATTGTGTTTTTATATACCATTAACTACATAAGCAAGTCATAAGCAACAAATCCATACTACATAAGCAATAATACTATACTGCATAAGCAACAAATATACACTACGTATGCACCACGAATACATTAGCTACATAAGCAAGTCATAACAACAAACCCATACTACATAAGCAACAAGCCTATACTACATAAGCAAATCTAATATACACTACATATGCACCATAGATACATTAACTACATAAGCAAGTCATAAGCAACAAACTCATACTACATAAGCAACAAGTCTATATTAGATAAGCAACAAATATACACTACGTATGCACCACGAATACATTAACTACATAAGCAAGTCATAAGCAACAAACCCATACTACATAAGCGATAAGCATATACTACATAAGCAACGAATATACACTACACATGCATTACAGATACATTAACTACATAAGCAAGTCATAAGCAACAACCCTATACTACATAAGCAACAGATAAATGTTTTTGAAACCAAACGCCTTTGGAGAGAGTATGCGTGAAGAGTGGGTGAAATCGCGTGAAACAGGGAATGAAATCTTAGTAACTGATTCTAAAGTGCCAAATTACCACTCTACCCTTTTTAATTGTTGAAAGAAAAAAATAAACATAAAAAACCCTAAAAATCTGGACCACCCAAAATTGTTGATCTATTGGTTAGGATGTGTCCCCATGGACTCACCTCAAGTAGGAGGACCTATTTGATCCATATTATATATATATATATATATATATATATATGTGTGTGTGTGTGTGTGTGCGTGCGCGCGCGCGCGCAAGAATAATCTCATACCCACCATCAACATAATTTAACATATTTATTATTTATTTTATATGCAAATACTATATACGAGAATGATCTCCAATCAACCGTTAGTACATTTTAATGTGTCTAATGTTTATATTATATTCATATGTATATATACGAAAATAATCTCATGTCCATCGTCATACAACTTATCTATTATTGATGATGCAATAGTTTGTGGGACCGATCACCATCATTACATACTATTTAGTACATAATGATTTGAATACAACTATACAAGTACCCAATTTTAGAGGTATCAAAATGGGTGGGGCATATGAAAAGGTCGGATTGTAAAAAGACTGGACCTATTTGGCACAACCCATAAGACTCAAAAAGTCGGCGGCTTGGTTATTTCATGTGTATTTATATGAATTGTGGCATAAAATAGCAGTCCAATGGAATTTCAAACCGACCCCAACTCGATTTTTCTCTTTGGCCCAGTGGACCAACACTCACCAAGCCCAAGCTGATCCATTTGACAGCCTTAATAATTATTAATATAGCCCGTGCATCGCACCTTTGCCTCATCTAGTTAATATTAATTGGACCCCTACCGCAAATTCCCCGCTTAACTGCTCCTTGTCCCATTACTGAGATTATTGATATATTTTTCTGGAAAATGAAGACGAAATAATCTCATAAATGAATTTGTGATCCGGGTTTTTAAGGAGACAATATTTGGACAAATATATATTTTTGTATGTTTGATCTCGAATATATCACAACATCAAATTATATTTGGACAAATATATTTGGACAAGTAGGTCAATGTTTATTTTCCGAACATAATTAAAAGAGATGCATTGTAATTCACAACATCAAATTTGTTTTCCACTAAATTTAAAACTGCATTTGATTCCAATATTTTTAGTGCTGATTCCTGTATTAATCATTTAGGATACAATGCTAGTTTTCATGGATTTTTTCCATATATAACTATTATTATATATTATCATTTATTATTACAAGTGATGGATTAAGTTGATAATAACGTCCATTTAATTAGTTAATCAATAAGGCTTTGTTAAAGTAAAAAGGTTGAAATCTAATGTGACAACTCATTTTTCAATATTATTTTACTATTATAATAATTTATTTTATTTAGAGATAATAAAATTGAAATGATGTGCTCATGTGATAAATAATGAATAGATCCTTTTTCAGAAGGAAAAAAAAAACATTAAATTCCATTGCAATTTGTAACTTCATAGAAATGCATGTACCAAATAATCGGAGCTCATTTTGTAGTTGTAGATACCAAAAGTCTTCAAGAGGCAATACATATTGAAAGGGGAAGCAGACAAAATTGCATTTTTTCTTTAATCTCCTCGAGGAACATGTGCAAGTCAACTCCCCTTCCCTACACCCCACCCCTACCCTAAAATCTATTATTATTATTATTATTATTATTATTATTATTATTATTATTATTATTATTATTATTATTATTATTATTATTATTATTATTATTATTATAACGTACTACTACTAGGAGTGTAAAATGAATCGAATCGAGTCGAACATAGTGATGTTCAAACTTGCTTGAATATAATATGAGCTTTATTGATTACGTTTGAGCTTGTTTGATTATTAATTGAATCGGGCTCAAGTAGTTTGATCGATATTTTTACACATATTTTATTCTCTTTTTAATAATCAAGTCGAGCTCGAGTCGAGTTTTATATTTTATCGAATGAAAAAATATGTTTAAATTTTTTGTTCGTCATGTTAATGAATCAAGCTCAAACAAACCTTTAACGATCGATTTAAGTTGAGTATCGAATAGTTTGATTTATTTTTCTGCAATAAATACCACTTTGTGAACCACATAAAATGAGGGTGTTGAAGGAGGCTTCTTTTCTACTCAAAAAATATTCCTCTAATTATTGGTTCGATGTAAATATAAATGTATTAAATTGGTGACATGTAGATTCAATTGTGGATCCATAAACCACGGGTCAAACGAAGTTGGCGTAAACTTCAAGAATTTTTATGGCATTTGAGAGAAGAGAACTGCCATTGTATGTATATGTGAGTGTGTATATATATATATATATATATATATATATTTTTGTAAGGTGTGTATATATATATATATTCAGCAAGAAGAGAAATTCTTTTATTTTTAATTTCTTTTTAGATTTTTAAATATTTGTCGTCCTACATAAACCTCGTTTCTCTTATTGAAAGAAATAGATTTTTCTTTTTATTATAAGGACATGGTATGAGATAAAATTGAGTTTGACACATGTGAATATTTAATTATTATAATATAACTTTTATCACACAAAAAAACAGTAAAATACATATTCTAATAAAAAAATATATAGTGTACTAAACAAAATCACGTTTGGTGTGTGGCAAAGATTTTTGAAAATCAGCGAATGTAATATTTGGTCTATGCGATTTGTGTAATGCTGCAATTGAAATTCACTAAGTTTTGCTAACAGTGACGTTCAAAGCAATGTAGTTAAAGAGTATTTGAATTTAAATTCTTTCACTATTTTTTTTACTTAAAAAAATTAAAATCTCACTATTGTGTTTCGCAATATAAAATTAAAAATGTGTATTAAACGAAGTTCACTGTTCTTCATTGATAACACTTAGAGGGTGTTTGGCTAAGCTTATTTAAAATATCTTATAAGCTCCTATATCTGATAAGCTGTTTTAGAAGCTTATAAGATGTTAGATCTTATTTCAAAAATAAGTTGTCATAGTGTTTGGATAAAATAAGATAGTTGAGCTTATAAGCTTTGTTTTTATATCTTATAAAATTATTAAGTATATTTTTGTCTTTTGAATGTTTAAAATAAGGAGCTTATAAGCTTTTTAAAAAAAGTTGAGGTAGAGTACTTTTTTTTTTTTGGGAGAGCTTATATGCTCTCTCTTCCAACCTTTTTAGCTTATAAGCTCTTTTGGAAAAAAAAATTACTAAACACATTTTAAGAGCTTATAAGCTCTTAAACATCTTATAAATTTGTTTTTAAGAGCTTATAAGCTCACCAAACACCCTATTAGTTACACTTTTAATAGTATGTTCATCAAACCATTCAAAATAGTAACTTCAAGATATTCCTTTTATATTCATTTATCAACTCAATAAATAATTGATAGAAAACTGTCGACTTATTTTTCTCTAATTATCTCAAACCTAGTCGTCTTTCCCTTCTTCACCTTCTTCCTCTTTTCTCCCATCATCCTCCTATAGCAAATGGGAAAAATTCAATGTTCTTAGACCACCTTTATGGGAGTTTTCATTGTCTCCCAAAGTTTTACAGTTGCCTCACTTAAATAAGTTTGTCCCCATCAGTAAGCTTTTGTTTAGAAGATTCAAATGATTCATTACCCGATACTTAGTGATAGGAACGAGACAAATTTCATTGGTATTTGTTTTGTTCCATAGACCACACCATCAATTAGATTTTTCTAGGTTTGAAAAGTTTTAGATTGTATAAAATTACGATTATGTAGATTTTCCAACTGTTTCTTACTCGAGAAAATGCTTACAAGAATTGGGATTTCGCAACAAATCCAACTGGCATAACTGGCTAAATTTTTTTTGGATCTCTGGTTTACTAGAATTGGACCACAGCCCAATTGCAACCCAAATTGAAAAGGGATGGTATTATTATCCAAACCAAGGGTCCAACTGCTAATTTTACTTGGTCAATTACAATTCCAAATAAAAAGTACAACATAAATAAATAAAACGAAAATTGACTTAGTATTTATCTATCTTTGAGACTTTGTTATTCCTGAGGAAGCCTTGCTAAGTTTCGGCATCTAAATAAAGACACACACTTCTTCATATCCGTCTCACAAACGTAAAAGCGCAGAAAGTAATCAACACACATGATACAACTATTTATATGCAATCCTTGAAAGAAACCAGGAAAATTTTATACCAGCCTAAAAGAAATGATATTGTAAAAGTATTATATAGAGTGGCTACATAGAGAACAGTAAACTCTGAAAACTCTCAACTTCTACCGGAAGACATCTTTAGCACAATCAGACATTAATTGAGAATGCATGTTTCTTTTTTTCATTTTTCAGGAAAGAAGGTATATTGGTCAGCTGCTTATGCGACACTTCCAGTTGCGTTGTCCACTCTATTACAACCTAATGATAATCAACTTCAATCAAAGTTTTGAGGAAAAAATCCTCAGTGAGACGGAAATGCAGTCCAAGTCACATCCTCTATCCAAGGTTTGATGACCATGTTTCCAACACGATACTACAATGGGTTTTTTCATCTACACTAAAGTGTAAAACTACGACTATGGGTCAGATGTATATTGGCCACGGTTTTCATCCTCTTGGGATCGGACTAGGAACCTTTTAGAAAAAGACTCGTGGTTGTTGCTTTTATATTTTGTTTACACTTAATGGTTGTTGCTAATGTTTTAGTTTTCTTTCAGCATAGGACTTAAATTGCGTTATAGCTACAACAGTGGAGCAAAAAGATGAGAATGATGGTAGACACGACATAGACTTTCAATTATGTCTTTGAATTTTGCTCTCCTGTGGAGCACCATCCACTGCTGCAGCTATAACCCAATTTAAATATCCTATGCTCTCAAAGAAAACTAAGACATTAGCAACAACCATTAAGCGTAAACAAAATATATACATCTCACACATAATCGTAGTTAAACATAATACCATGTAGGAAACACCATAGTCATAATTTTACACGATACCGTGTGGGAAACACGGTCACGAAACCTTAAAAACTTAAATAGAGGATGTGACCTGAGACTGTCAGCTTAAACCTCATCGACTCACTGGGGATTTTTTTCCTCAAACACTGATTGAAGTTGATTATCAGTGGATAATAGAGTAGACAACGCAGCGGCAAGCGTCACATAAGCGGAAGCTAATCAATATAATCTTCCTTACATTGTGCTGAAAGAAGAAATATCCATTCTCAATTAAACATTCTCAACATACACTACTATCTTCAGCAAGACCGTATCTCTCAAGGATTGCAATTGTCTCCTCCTTGGCACTGCCAACACAAAATAAGTGCATGAATTAATTGCATGACAACTTCATATAACACAGGGACAATTCTTTAGCATAGCAATATTAAGCATACATTCCCCTCATGGGATGGCCTAGTGAGTAGTGGTGTAGGGTGGATTTATTAGGCTGAAAATAAGTTCAAACCCCCACCTCTGCACCACTTGGTCGACCATGTCACATAGGACTTGCCTAATATAGTTTAATTGACTAACGTGGTTTGCAGGCTATTGCATCGTTAAACTTAACGCCCACTTACTTAGTCAAACCCGCGGATTAAGCCAGTACACACTCGAAGGGTAATGGCTGCAGGTTCCCGTTATATAAAATGTATCAAGCATAAGTATCGCTTTTAGGTCTCTAACACCTAAGGGAGAGCAGAACCATGTAGAACACTTACCAACTATCAAGTAAATAAGAACCACAAGAACGCATATTTGTGATACGACTTGTAGACCTACCCAATAATTTGAGCAAATCAACTAATTTCCTAGACAAGTCGTCGTCCTGGTAATAACAAAATCTCTTTGTAACTCAAAATTGGAGAACATATAATAAAAATGTTCCTGACCCTAGATGCAGGCCTTAAAAATGACAGGGAAGGAAAAAAACTCATTATGTTTGGGGACTTTATTTTCCTGCATATTTTTGCAACTTTTCTAGTGAATTGATACAGTCATACAGAGAACATGAAGCATGAAACATAAGTTCATTGACAACTACATTTCATTTGTGCAGTTGAGAAATTTGCATTTTTACACTTTTAAAGTGTTCCCAAGACAACTTATTTACCTCACAGTCAGAGATGAGGAAAAAACATAGTGAGAGTTCTAAAAGGCCGGACCAACTTTTGCCCAATCGAACTACAGTTCTTGTACCAAATGCTTAAAATAGTCAATTAAAAACTACAAATGCTTAAATTATCCACTACACTTCAATATTAATTTATTCAAGGTATACTTACTCTAGTCATGTACAGGAAAAGAAAAGCACATGAAATATTAGATGTTTACCTTCCAGGCCTTAGAATCTTGTACTGTCCCAGCTTAGTAAGGTCCACCACAGTTGATCCTGCCCGCCCAGATGGAAGCACGCCACCATCGTAGATGTATGCACAGTGCTCCCACAGGTTCTCAAAATCTTTCACATCTACACTACTAGGCTTCCCACTAAGGTTTGCACTTGTGAGGGCCAGGGCACTTTTGGAACCATGAGCAATTAACCTAATGAAATTACAATCAGGCACTTTCATGTACACCTATGCTATCCAATCCGGGATTCAGAGACTTTTCAAGGATACTTGACTCCCCTGAAACATATTAAAATTGAAAAGAGATAAGTACAAAAAGCCTACTAAGGTTTGGTCTAACTCCAAAAAAACCAAGAGGTTTTTGATAATTACAAAAAACCCCTTAAGGTTTGATTGTGTCTTAAATTAAGGGGGTAACTATAATATTTTGATCAATGTAAGGGGAGCTTTTGAAATGTTTTCCGCATATGAAGGGGGGAAATGTAAGATGGATCAAACCTAAAGGGTTTTTTGTAATTTCCAAAAATCTCTGGGTTTTTTTGTAATCAATCCGAACCTCAGGGGTTTTCTTGTAATTATCCCAATAAAAAAATTCAGAATACATCAAACAACAGGAAAAGAAAAAAGAATAAGTTCTGTTCGCACTTTGCACCAGTAATTGGGTCAGGTGCTAAGGTGGAAAGAGCATGAAACTCAAATAGGAGTAACTAAAACACCAAGAAAAGGAAAACACGATCACAAACAATAAGGTAGTCAGTAAACTAAAAGGATAAGCAAAAACCTTCCACTAGAATTATCAGGACAACGTAACGCAATGAGCCCAAACAAACCTCGTTTTTAGCACAACTGTCACAGGTCCTGGGAGTAGAGAATCGAGCAGCCCATGAGGCAAATGGTCAGTAGTGGCAAAGCGTTGTATATCATGAACATCTGCGACGCTAATTGCTAGAGGACTAGTATATTTACGGCCTTTGATCTCATATATCCGATGAACTGCTTCCATTGAGCTAGACCACGCCAGCAATCAAAGATAAACCCTTAGCCACTACATCTAAAACTGCAACGTATCTAAAATTTCATTATAACAAGCCATCTCAAATGTGGTGGTCTCCTTTTCTAATTCGTTATAACAAGTTAGAGCAAAGATTACGCCTAGTTGCGCAAATAAACCAAGTATATTTTCGCGTGCATCGAACAATAGTATAAATAAGAACAAACAATACGAAAACAACAATGACTGAACAAAATAAACAGTTGGTTAAAAAAATCAACTGTACTCAACAATTTCCCTGCAGATTAACAATCGGAAAATCCCCAAATTCATTGCCCTTCAAGCTACAAAATAAAGTATTTCGCTTAAAACTTTGGGAAATTTGAGAAATTGCCCCTCCATCTGGGGGTATTTTTGAAAAATGCCCCCAAAGTATTAAAACTTGATTTATGCCCCTACACTCCTACTGCCCATCTCACTGCCCACAAAATTCTGTTCGAAAATCAAATTCACAAATTTTTTGCACATTTGAAGAACAATTACAACTATATACTCATTCTCTATACTATATCTAACAATGTAAAATTGCACCCATTCTAAAAATCCTAGTCATGTTAGTTTTGATGGTGTTCATTATATTTAAATTTCCTTAAATTGGCCAATATTTTAGGATTTTTAGAACAGCTATAAATTGACATTGTTAGATATAATACAAAAAAAATGAGTATATACTTATAATTGTTCTTGAAATGTGCTGTGAATTTGATTTTTTATTCAACATAATTTGGTAGGCAGTGAAGTGGCAATTATGTGGATAGTAGGGGTATAAATCAAGTTTTAATACTTTGGGGCATTTTTCATTAATACCCCAAGGTGGAGTTGGCAATTTATCAAATTTCCTAAAACTTCAAGGCACTGGATACCTCATATCACACAAATAATGGCATAAAAATGCTAACACTCCAAAAACATTTTTAAAAAAAAGTCAGCATTTGGGATATACCAAGCATCACAAGCAAAGCCATAGAGGGTATCAGTCGGCACAGCAATTACTTTCCCAGCCCTAACAGCTTCAACCGCTTCTTCGGCGTAATCCGCCGTCGCTGGCCGTACCAAACCCATTTTAGAACTCTCCACAGCATTCCCATCACATTTCTCCAAACTCCAAGCCATCCTTCTCGCACACACCCCTCCAATATCCCTCCTTTGCAACGTGTTCAGAAAATGCAGCCTTTGAACTCCTTTAAGTAAACAAATTACAAGGCATTTAATCAAACACATGCAATGCATATTGAAATCAGGCAATCGGTTATGGGACAGAAAAAAAGGAGCATATATCATTGTTAGTTCGGCAATTGAAAGCATATGCCGGTTATGTTGCTGAGTATGTATATGTAGGAAGAGAGCCGTACCTGTGGAGCTTTGAAAGAAAGGGGTGAAAAATAGTGGCAGAGTTTGTGGGCGAGCTAGTTTAGTCGGGACGATTAGTTTCATCAGACTTATGTTGTGGCTGCTACTTATCTTACACTGACTGCAAGGAAGCCCTATTCCTTTGGAAGAGATGTCGTCAAAAACACTGACGTGGTTTGTGATTCCACTTTTCTAATAAATCAATAGGGATAATTACAAAAACACCCTGGGGTTTGGGCTACTTATAAAAAACCATAGTTCATTAAAAATTACAAAAAAAAATAATTGAGGTTTGAGTCCGTGACCGTTTTACATTTTTCACGGTTATTTTCAAAAATATTTCAAAAAATCCTCGATATTTACAAAAATATTACGCTTAAGTACTCTACATTTAAGACAAAACGAAACCTAAAAAGGATTTTTGTAATCTTGAAACATCTCGAGTATTTTTGTAATTAGCCCAAACCTCGGGGTGTTTTTGTAATCATCCCTAAATCAATATGTAAAGAGTATTGAATTGGAAAACTAGAATAAGAAATTGGCAAAAACTTGTACAGATCACATATATATAAATAAAATTCAAACTCAAATCTAAACCCATTAAAAAAATCCATATTTTTGTGTTTTATAGACCCATCTTATTAACTTAAGCCTATGAAATAGCCTCTATAAGACCACATCTATAAATTTTGACAGTTTAGTTACCTATTCAAGTAAACTTTTAGACATTAGAGTTTATTCCAAATAAACTTTTAGATGTAAAGTCGATCTGTCTTGGTTGAAATGACTATCAAGAACCCAACTTACTCCTCGCAAAGACTATGCAAAACTTAAACCGGAGGGTTTTTCGGCGTCGACACTCCGATGCTAAAGTTAAAACCATAATATTGGATTAACAAGTATATGAAGATATAGTGAAAATAGAGTATGAAAATGTAACATTTTTCCCATGAATATGATGCCCCTTTTATACCTGCTTTATGACTCTCCCTCCACTCTATGAGGGCTCCACGTGTCATCTTCTGGTTAGTCTTTGACCAGTCTCCTCTCAAGATCCATCAAAGTTACTAGCCTAGTAGGTCTCCCTTCCTTATGAGTCATTTCCATCAAGTCGTCCTCTTTGCACATACTTACTTGGCGGGTATGGCTTCGACCACCCCTTTCTGGCCTCTAAATCCGACCTCATTAATGAGAGGATTAGGGAATGTCTTTCGCATTAAATGATCTTCCTCGGTCGAGCTGCCACATGCCTTAATGTCTCATCATTTGTTGTACCTACCGCCGCCTATCCTGTTTAGGAGTTACTCCACTCCTTTATGTCACATCGTGTCTTATTAGTTATTAAACACTTAGTCAGGTCTTCCCCCTGGTAGATCTGTCTTTCCTCACGGGCCCTCTGGAAGTGCTTTCTAGTTCCTAGTCTCATCAGACTGATATTAGCATTTATTTTATTCAAATGATCTACTAAAAGACAGGTATATCTGTGGAGACCTGTATATGCCCAAAGAGGTCCGGATCAAAATCTATTAGTAAAACTCTATGTGTCGTAGTTTACAATATTTTATGGTTCAAGAAATATTCATTTTGGTGACTTGGTCCTCAAATTTTCAATTTAATTACAAAAATAGAATTGATTGTAACTCAATTGGTTGTGCATTTGTAACAGAGGCTATTGACCTACACTAGTCCCACTTCTCCCGAGACATTGTACTAAATAATATTCAATTAAACAATGCTTCTTAAAGATTTGAATTTGTTATGTTGTCCCACTAAAGTGTGATCTGACTAATACTGGAATATCATTTTAAACAATATCGACTGGTGTGATTGCTTGTCAAAAAAATTGTAAAATTTTCTCTAATTATTTTTGCTCCAACATTGAATTGTTTGTGGAATTGTTTTTAAAATAAATTATTCATTTATTCTCACTTTTTCAATTATCAATCACATTACTGCTATTTTACTAAAAAAAACATTACTATCAACTATCATTATTACACAATCATATTACACCATTCTTTCTCTCAAATCACCAATCACATCCAATACTATTTTACTAAAAAAATCATCATATCAACTATCATTATCATATTTTCATCCTACATCCAATCACACTCCAAAAAAATCATAACTTTTCAAGAACAACTTTCCACTACTAATCACTTAAAAATAAAAATGGACGGAATAAAAGGTCATGGTCAATCGCAATCATGTGTTGTGGATGGTTGTAAAAGAATTTTGCAAAATTTCTCCTCAAAATTATTCCCAACAGGATGTTGTTTGTGAATTCTTTTCAAAATATTTATTCACTCATTCTCAATTTTGTAATCATCAAATCACATAAAATTATTTTTTTACTAAAAAAAACATATTGTTTTTTTTTTGTGCCTCAAATTATTTTTTCACACAACTCAAATCATCAATCACATCAAATCACTATTTTTTTAAAAACATCACATCAACTACTATAACCACATTTCCTTTTACATTCCATTCAATATTTTAATTTGAATAATCTCAAAATTTGTGCCCATTTAATTTTCAAATTATTTTTTAAGACACAACTCCTCCAAAAATAAAACAAATTGGAACAAAAAAATTCAACCAGTCACACCCTAATCCTTTGGGTTTAGCTATCACATATTCCCAATCAATGATGAATCGACCTATATTTATTATTGAAAAAATTTATCTTCATGAACTTTTTTAAAAAAAAATATTTGATAAAACTTAAGAATTACCGTGGACCTAGTGATCTTTTCAGAAAGCTTGCTCATACTGTCATACACTTGCCACTTGCAAGAAATTATTTTAGATAATGAGGAAACCTTTGTAGAAATTCGGATTATATCTTGTAATTTCTGATTTACCGTCTTAATGCAGTAAAATAGTAAACATTAATTATCTGACACACCCAAAAGAAAAAAAAAAAATCTGCACACGATGAAAAACTAGCAAGAAACCAGAAACCATGCACTAAGTAATTAAAATTAGACGAGAAAACAAATCCAATTGAAAACCTAGATGATCAAATTCCTTTTTTACACATTTAAGTTCCTTCACAAACATAAATATCTAAACCTTTTTTATAACCTCTAACCTAAATTTTCCCTTTCCACATCCTTGTTACACCTAGTATATAAAATAACCCAACAAACAAATATCCTATAAAGATCTGCTATTTCTTCACACAGATATAAAGAACTCCTCCTTCTTTATTCTGCTAATTGTAATTGACAACTTGCTTGTAAATCACCTTCCATTAAAAGTTTCTGGATTTTCCACTTCACTTGAATAATGCAGAGGGCTGCTGTAGGATGATGTTGCTATGTGGCTTGGTGGAGCCCGTCGACCGGCATTCAACATTATCTCGTTACTTATCTCGTTCTGATTTCTTCGTCTTCTCCATCTCAGGACCTCCACAACAATGGAACTCCCACTCATCGCCACACCAAATCCATAACGTAGAAAGAAGGATTGATAGAACTGCTTGCACATGAACCTAACATTTTCAAAGTGAATTCTCTCAAGTTTATGTTAAAATGTTAAATGACCAACATGGCACCACTCCGCTAATGTGACTAAGAGAGTGTTTGCAAAAACTTCTACTTTTACAAGAAGTGATTTATTGTAGTAAAGGTAAAAGTAAATGAGAATCGGAAGTTGGTAGTGTTTGTAAATAAAAACTGAATTAAAAAGGTGAGTGTTTGGTGAATAAATTGAAAGTGCTTTATTTGTGTGTAAAAGTCAAACTAGAATCAAAATCAAAATGAAAAGCAACCGTCTTGCTTTTAGATTTTGATTAAATTATGCAAAATTAGATGCAGAAATTGACATTTGAAAACACTAAAAACTACTTTTGTTTCAAAAACTATTTTGTTTTTCAGCCAAAAACACTGACAAAAATTTTTTTGACATTCCGTTCGGTCTCTGTTGTTCTGTTTGAAAGGTCCATGAACTGATAAACTCTGTTTCACTCAAGTTAGAAAAAGAAAACTTTCGACATGAAAAGTATTTCTTACCAAGTTGTAGAAGATATGAGCAAAGAGAACCACGAGGGCGAACTGAATTGATGCATACACCCACACAAATCTCCTCTTCACTGAAAATAGAAAATGACATTAGCCCTCATTAGACATCAGAAACTATGCCAACATACTAGTTTTGAGGTTATACATAGTATCTTATTTTTCCTAATCATCTCAAAATCAAAAGCATCCGAAATTTTGTTAAAATAAAGAACTCATGCATTTCTAAGCTCCATTCATATATGATAATCACTAATAGTTTAAATATAAAATCGTATTTATTTTCAATACGTTGTGACTTTGAACAGTATAAAATGAGGAATGTAAGGTTGTTTATAGTATTGAAGGAATAAGTCATATTAATTGATTTCTGTGAAGCTAAATTACATCGTACCCATAGTTGAAGCTGTCATGGATGCAAGGAGACCGAGCACACAAGAAAATGGAAGTGATATGGCAATTGCGCTGCTACCCATTTTGCCAACCTGCATGTGAACTAAAAATATGACTAGAGAATTATCTTGAAACTCTCAAGCTGAATTAAAATTGCAATTAATCTTACCAAAAGCTGCTCAAGAAAACAGAAGTATGCAAGCATACCGACAATGACAAGAATCGGTACTTCCTGCCAAACCCTGTGTCAAAAGATCCAAAGCTTCAGGATATACGAGTCATTCCCACAACCAATAGCAACCCCTCGAATAGTTTTATAGATAAATAGGAGTGAACTTGGAACTGTTTCGTAATAACATAGGGATAATTACAAAAACCTCCCTAAGGTTTGAGCTAATAACAAAAAAACCCAGTGGTTTTTTAAAGTTACAAAAATCCCCTTGAGGTTTGATTCTGTATTACACTTTACCCCCTTCACAAGCAAAAACATTTCAAACATTCCCTTTACTTTTGTAAAAATATTACAGTTACCCCATTACATTTAAGACTGAATCAAATATCAGGGTTCTTTTTGTAATTTTGAAACTTCTCTGTGTTTTTTGTAATTACCCCAAACCTCATGGGTAGTTTTTGTAATTATCCCTAAATAAAACAAACCATAATAGAATGTATCTTGATATGAAAAATTGCAAAAACATATGGGAAGCCCTTGAAAGTATTCAAGAAGATTTAGTGATGCAATTTACGATTACAAATTAATCCATTGATAACGTACACTTGCCTGTATCCATTGATCTCCATACGTCCGAAATTACTCACGCCAGCATTGCGATTTATAGAGCTTTGGATGCGTAGAAGTGTGACCGGTAAATTTTGAACTTCTTGCTTGCAAACATCGCATGTCTTGTTACCTTTAATTGCAAACCATTTTACGGCACAATCCTGATGAGCCAAAGCAAGCTCGCCTTTGCAGCTACATTCTAACTTAAGAGTCTCTCCGCCTTCACATAGTTCAACGAAGCAAATTCGACAAACAGCTTCCTCTTCAGGTATATCTTCACCATTGGCTTCATTATTTTCTGGGAATTCAGGCAAATTCAGAACATACAATATAAAAGAAAGGGATAATTACAAAAACACCACCAAGGTTTGGCCTAATTACAAAAAAAAATCCAGAGATGTTTCAAAATTACAAAAAGCCCCCTCATGTTTGACTTTGTCTTAAATTTAAGGGGTTAATTGTAATATTTCTACAAATATAAAGGTGGTTTTTGAAATGTTTTTTGCTTATGAAGGGGGGAGATCTAAGTGGAATTTTGTATTTTTCAAAAATCTCTGGGTTTTTTTTTTTTTTTTTTTTGTAATTAGCCCAAACCTTAGGGGTTTTATGTAATTATCCCTAAAAGTAAATTAACAAATTACATACTCTAGTAAAAAGAATTACCATCATCTCCTGTTGTTGCATTTAACACTTCTCCGTCCCCATTGTTCACTCTAGGAGTCGATGGAATGACGCGAAAGAAGGAATCCATTTTTCGGACAACTTTTTCTTTGTTGATGACTGGGACAGAACGCGACCTGGACATGCGGCAAACTCCTTTCGTCTGCAAGAAATAATGCACCAACATGAACTGTTAGGCAAACTATAATTTTCTTTTCATCACCTTTAACACTACTAGCTACTTCAAGCACCTTTAGTTTGATTCGAATTATTAACCAGCCAAGGAGGCTTTTATGCGATCAGCTTCTATTCCACTAACACTCAAGTATGACACGAGGAAAGTGCCCGACAAGATAATTAGTCATGTTTTAAGACAAGAAAGCTTTCCCCAAATGACTTGGTTTTGCTTGACATTAAACTAAGGAAAATTACAAAAACTACCCCTGAGGTTTGGGTTAATTACAAGAAAAAAACCCAGAGATATTATTAAAGAAAAACCTCAAGGTTTGATTTTGTATTACGCTTTATCCCTTCATAAGCAAACAAATTTCAAACACCCCCTTAAATTGTAATAATATTGCAATTACACACTTGCATTTAAGACGGAATCAAACCTCAAGGTTTTTTTTTTTTTTGTAATTTTCAAACATGTTAGGGTTTTCTTGTAACTAACCAAAACCTTAGGGGTAGTTTTTGTAATTATCCCTTAAACTAAAGCAATTTTGAAGAGCTTACATCAACTGGCAGATGACAATTCGTAGTTCCACCACGAGCAGAATCTGGGTTCGAATTTGCAATTGGGGTTACAGGCAAGGACACTGTCCTCTTCGATCTAGGTGTAAAAATTCTCAAAAAACGACCACGATCGTGACATTGTTGGCTTATCTTGAGTAACCGTCGTTGAAGAAACTGAATCAGCATTGGCAGCCTTCTCTATATCTGAATTAGAAGCCCGCTGCATGAAGTTTAACTTTGGCAAGATGTTCCTGATTGATGATTTTGATCTGGTAGAGGACGGTGCAGAAGAACCGTTTAGTCTTGAATCAGAAGGACTCGGAGTTAAAAGAAAGTTGACTCTTTTGGGGGTGGGCGTTGGCGTTGGAGGCATCTTTATTTGAACAAACTCTTCGCGAGATACCTCCAATGTTCTTGTAGGTATCTCCAAGAAAAGGTTCGATTTTCTCCACTTTTTGCTGTTTGATGTTTCTTCAGCCATCCCGAGGATTTTTCCAGCTGAGAAGAGGAACAGAAGCTTGTTACTTATTCTAGTTGTTTACTAAATCATACGTGCAACAAATGACTTCGTAAATGAATACAAAATGAAATTGGCTGAAACTCAGAATTTTGTCGGATGATGACCCGAGCTGTTGTGACTGAAAACTACTATAACTACCAAGGTAACATAAAAGAAACGATATTTGATCAAAAACCAATGTATGTTACATAGTTAAACACTGGTTTTACTATGTAACCAATATTCCATTTATTTCACATATCATTTGAAATCAAAAAACCAATCGAGGACGGAAATAGTTAATCTTAAGGAGAATCAATGAACACTGATTTCAAGAAAACAGAAATCAGATCCATTTATATGTTACTGTCACAACTAGACTCCACATAATATGGACTAGAAATCGAGATTTCCAAAATCAAGGCACTGAACAATTTCAATTGATTCTTATGAATGCTAAAGAGCCCAAATTCCATTCTTAAAAAACATTTTGTTCTCATACACTGCCTCACTGTCCTAATGGATATGAACCATACTATATGATTTTGATTATTAGCAATCCTTGACACAACATGATATCCCGACATGAACCCGACCCAAAGTTACACGAGAACCCGAACACAAAAAATGACTAACACGAATCTGACGTGATGTTACCAATTTGTCTAAAACATAGTAATTTTATATTTTAATTAATATTTCATGTATTTTAAGCGTAACCTGAAATCAACATGAAATCAAACATGAACCCGACCAGATGACCCAAATTGCCTCCCCAAATTTTGACACAGATCCATTAAAGCCTAGTTGATGGTAGTCACAATCTGATTCTCATAGAATTAAGTAAATGTTCCCATAGAGAAAAAGACAAAGATAAAAGCTGATTGATAGGGCCTGAGTCTCCCGAAACCAAAGCTGGCGAACATACTAAGAGTGTTCGCAAACTCTGGAAAAAGTTGAGAATCACTTTTTCAGAGTTTGCAAACACTCCCAATGAAGCTTACAAATCTAACATCAGCAAGAACAGAAAAGAACTTCTCAATCAATGGTCCTGAAATCAAATTTCAGTCTGAATTCAAATGAAAGGCAAAATTTAAAGTAATAAATATAAAGGAAATGGGGACAGAGTTTAAGGCAAAATTTTGTAGTTCTCTTTCAAGTAATGAAAAAGCAAAAGCAAATTACAGCCCAAAATAGAGATAATCACAAGAATTTGATTCAAGTAATAATAAATGTTTTACCTTGTGAATTGGAACAACAACATGTCTTTCACATTCAGTACTTCCATTACCATCATGAAAAAACTCATCAAGGGCTCTGTTCTTTTCTTCAGAATTCATCATCTGATCACTCAAGAAAAAAAAAAAAAAATTACCAAAATGCAAATTTTCAGAATTGACACTCTGTTTTGGTGTGTGACTGTGTGAGAGAGAATGAATGAAGTTAGCAGAGAAATGTATATGAAGCTAATCTTAAGAATGGAGAGGACTTATTATTACTTCCACTCCCAAAGTGCGGGCTTTCTTCACTCTTCACTAACTGCTGGGGGTGGGGGTGGGGGTGAGGGTATGGGGGCATATATCTGTGTGCGCAATTTTGTAAAAAAGCTAGACGTTAATCGGACAATGAGGCCCTGCAATGCAGGTGGAGTTTTCATGGGTTATTAGCGAGATTTGGGCGAGATCGGACTAGCATAATCGGAAGAAAAAACGTGAGTAGACAAGGTAGCTTCCTTCCAAAGACCTGGGCCCAGGTAATTGGAGTTAGTTGAGGAATTTTTACAATAGAGTGTGTGTATAATATATAGAAATAATAGATAAGAAGTGTGTAAGAATAATATATAAGATATTGTAATATTATTGTTACACGTCACTGTATTAAATGATGTTTTCGAATGCATACATAATGTGCATTGATGATATTGAAATCTGAAATTAAATACTATATAATATTATGGAGGATCCAAACTGGGTTACTCGAATATCAATTCATATTTGTTCAATACTGAATTTTGTTTACATATAAATGTAAGATTATAGAAAGATATAACAAGATATTGGTATTTTGGGGTTAATAGTTTTTTTGACAACAAGAAAAATGTATTTTTATTATTAAATACAAAACAATCAAGATACAATGGAAAATTCCCAAATAATCTCCCATCTTTCAAACAATGAAAAAGGAGAAGACAAACAAATCAGATTAAAACTCAGTGGAATGCAATTTATGATGCGATTTTTGGTTCAGTGGCCTCTGATTCTTGGTTGGTCGGGTGAGTGACTGTTTGCACTTCCAATCAAGATTTGTACAATCCACGCCAGACTCTGGTTTGCAGATCTATTAGAAACCAATGAACAACTCCGAGTGAGGCATCAAAAGAACATATCTAAAAAACGAAAGAAAAAAACGAATAAAATATGTATTTTGTATTATTATTTTTTATTTTGTAAGCAAAACTCCATTGACAAAATAGTTATATTTGTGTTTAAGTTATTTAAAAATATGCATATTATACAATTAAAAAAACATTAAACATGGTGCCATGTTCATAATTTAAATAACGCAATAACATAATAAAAAATAGTTATTGCATGATTTCAAAGTGAGAATAAGTCATATACTCAACATGTTTTTAAAAAAAAAGGTCATATACTCAAGCAACAATGTCAAAATTAACTTAATATTCTCCCAAACAATATTGTTTTCATAATTTAAATTCCATTATTTCGTAATTAATATAAAAATGAAAAATTAACTATGTTGCTGAAAATACTTTTGGAGAAAAATACCCTCCCAAACGAATCCCCAAAGAGGGGAAAAAGAAAACAAAACATATGTAATTGGACATATTAAAGTAACATGATTCCCCATTTCATGACCAAAGGTAAATTATGTGCAAGTTGTGGTCCTATGTTTCAAACACTTTTCTTGCTTTGGTTGACTTTGGTCAACTGTTGGTCCATTTAAGCATTTTGAAATTTTAGGTTGGCAAAGTAAAAAAATATCTTACCAAACTATGCCCACCACAAGCATCAAATAATGAAACATAGGTGATATACAGGCTTATTGCATGTGTAGTATTTAATATTATTTCTTCAAAAATCAAATGTGCTATCTAAACTGGTAACTTGGAAAGTTTCAATGTTTAGGTTTACATTTACGCTATATCCAAAAACAAATTAATTAGTGTAACTCAAAATAAATTTAATTTTAATTCAAACTTTGGATATGATTTCAACTTAATACAAGTTTTTGTGGTCTTATTTCATCCACATAATAACATAGCTCATACTTTATCTATTTTTTGAGGAAAATAAAAAGAAATTATAAGAGATGGACAAACAACATAATAATTTATAGTTACAGGAATTTTTATTATTGTAATATTATATTACACTACAAAGGGCAAATCCGTCACCATACTACAAGAAAAAACCAATTTACTTACAGAAAAATTTGTAGGTAAGTATTAAGAAAATTGTAAAATGTAGGTAAAATCATTGTATGTAAAATCATTAATGTAGGTAAAATATTTACCTACAAAATCTAAAATTTTCGGTAATTGAAAAACTAATCAATCGGGAGGTTGTCGGTATAATTAGGGGAAAATGATATTTTTTTATTTTGTAGGTATTCTGTAGGTAATTATAAAATCTAGTGACAAAATCATTTATGTCGGTAAATTCGTCTTCAGAACCAAATTTTCTTGTAGTAACATAAGCTTGTCAAAATACATATTAAGCCCATAATTATAGATGTTATTGATTCACAAACAACTATCCAAAATTGATTCAACAATAACAATTTTTCTTTTATGTTTTATTTTCTAATGCCAAGAATTGGATTTAAATCAAAAAATGAAGATGAATTGGCATCATTATGAAGCCAACTTAATTCCTAATTAATTTTGTAAAGCTCTTAGAAAGTTTAGTCAAGCCAGAGCATCAGGCTGCCTCAGCAAATTAGGCTCAAGAAAAGAAGTGGATAGCCGAACTTGATTTAAGGGTCCCATTCAAATCAAATCCCCATCAATTTGTTTGTGGGGTGGAGGTCGACATATCCCTTCATCAAATTGCTCCCGGGAGCATATGTATGCGGTAGTGAAGATTTGGTGGGAACTCATCTTGAATAAAGATCTGTGTGGGTTCGATTCGGGAGAGATCGTTATTAGTAGATTGGGGTCGAACATAATTTTCTCTTTACCCTAAGGATCTGGTTTGTACGTCAGCCATTCCGTCGAATTTTAGTGCGTGCACATCCGCGAAAGAACCTTGGCGGCATTTTGAGAAGCCACTCAGTTGTTGTCCTCAAGATATTATCGTAAGCATGTTTAGTGAAAAAAAAAAAAAAAAATGACGAGAATAAATTTTTTAAATAGTTGGGGGAAAGACGATAATTGTCCTGTCAAAATCAAATTATATAGAATCTCTTATCGTTTTCTTATAAATTAAATAATAGAAGAGAGACTACCAATATAACCCCTTTTTCAATTGGATCATTGGAGAGCAATTTTCTCTTGAACTTGATTATATATATTTTTCCTTCAAAAAAAAAAAAAATAGATTATATACTTTTTTTTTTAGCAATTATAAAATGATCTAATTAATAAATAACTACTCTAGAGTATAACCTTCTTAGGTGTATCTCTTCCTTGAGTTTCAAGCTATATGTAAGCATTTGAGTTAGGTCATTGTTTACAATATAACAAATCGTTAGAGCGTTGAACTTGTCCCAACGAAAATTCTTTGACGTTCAAATCAAATTAGAGAGACAAAAAATAATGGGGATGATTAAATTAAATTTTATTATTGAAAATGAGGTTTGGTGGATTCAGAAATTGAGTAATTTGCCACCTGGTGCATGAACTAGATAGGCACATTAAGCACACAAAAGAAATGCACAATTGGTCTTATTATAAACATCTGGATTAAGTCCGTAAATGGGAATCTCACACTGACTTCCTGCGCACACAGTCTACCCACATGCTGGGGGCTTATGATGGGGATGGATATGTCACACATCGATTAAATATATATGTGAATTGTGGCTTATAAACGAGGTCGACCCTTTTTTAGGGGATTGAGATTTCTTGTTCAACTTTTCTCTTCCATTGCATCGAGTTAATGACACGTGTACAAGATGATATTACAATTGTATACATGTCTTTCATCCAATATATGGAATAGAGAGTGGAATATGAAAAGTGGAACATGAGATATCATCCCTTTTTAGGATGGTAATTTGACCGCCGCGCCTCGTCCTTTTGGGCCACCCGTGACCACTGCAGACGGGACATGTCCGAGTATTATCTCGCCTCGTGGCCACCGTCCCCCCGCCCGTCTAGTATTTTTAGCTTTTTTAATATATATTATATATGATAATGTAATTAATTATGTACTTATATTATATCTAACATATATACATTAATAAAGATATTTTTTTATAAATAATATGCATATAATATAAAATATAAGATAAAAAACTTATTAATAATATAAAATATAGGATAAACTTTTTAATAGAGTTTATTTATTTATTTCAACACTAGTCGACCCGCCCCATGACCCCGACCTCCGGGCTGCCACGCCGCATTGACCCGCCCATTGGGTGGACGGGACGGGTCTTCGGGCCCGGGTCTTCAAGTACCCGCTATATTGCCATCCCTAGTAGGGGTGTAAACGAGTCGAGTCGAGCCGAATATGGTATTATTCAAGCTTGTTTGAATTTTAATCGAGCTTTAAAAATTGTGTTTGAGCTTGTTTGATTATTAATCGAATCGAGTTCGAACGAGCTTTGGTCGAGCCGAACATGAATCGAGCTAGAATAGCTTGATATTTTTACACATATTTATTTTTTTTTTACTAATCGAGTCGAGCTCAAGTCGGGCTTTAAATCTTATCGAACGAAAAATGTTTTCAAGCTTGATTCGTTACTTTTTAACGAATCGGGCTCAAACGAGCTTTTAACGATCGATCTCGAATTGAATATCGAGTAGCTTGGTTCGTTTTTTAGCCCTAATCCCAGTCTATTTTCCTTCCCTCAAGAGGTGTCTTTTCCGAGATAACTTGTGAGGCTCAATCAAAGAGGACAATACTTCTTGGCCAAATGCATGCCACGTCATCCCACACCACCTACCGAAATGTCAGCCAAATTGAATTTTACAAAAAAATAATAATAATAATAATAATTAACGAACCATTATCACAAACGTAATGATTGGGCTAATTTTGACCGTCTATGGCAAATGCCACATTTATTGCAAAACTCGGGTGGATTAGGAGAATTTTGATATATTAAGTGTAGACGCCCCATGGTATTGGCGCCTACAAAGTAGGCGCCATTCCAGGGTGCTTCTCCATCTTTCTTTTTTTTTTTTTTTCTCAATTCCGATACACTAGGCGCCAGTTTGAAATTTAATTTTTGAAATTTCAAAATTTCAAAATTTAATTTTAAATATTAAATAAATACAATACACAATTTTTGGATAACTAGAATGTGAAATATTATTGAATGAAAATGCGATTGCATAATAAAATCTACAACACATAATTAAAAAACAATAAGGAAATTACACATTAAAATTGAGTTTACGATCCCAATATACACCCTACGTACTTAGCATTTTGGCGAACAACGTGTCGGATGTGTGTAGGCGCCAATTATTTTATGGATATTCAAAATTATTTTTACAAATTATAAAATACATACATACACCATTTTCGGTATGTTTTTGCGAAAATTTGGAGAAGAAAAGTTGTAGAGAATTTTAAAATATTACATATCTTGTTGGACTATTCTGGATTCTAGTGAATGGAAGATACTATTAGTCAAAAAATTCTAGTCATTGGTTAGAGAGTTGTCTTTGTATAGATAAGATTTAATAATTTTGTAGTCAACCAAATTGAAAAGGGAGTAGGTCCGCAAATTTTCCAATTATACCCTTTATACCCGTCGCGAACAACCTAAATTTCTCCAACTCAAGCAATTTGTCGGTTCACCATCTACGCTACTTGCTATCAAGGAAGTTATTCTTCATGCCAAGATTGATAGTGTTTCGATTGTTCGGTAAACCGGTTAATTATGTTTTCATTCAATAATATTTCACATTGTAGTTATCCGAAAATTGTGTATTTATTTAATATTTAAAAGAGAATGTCTTATATGAGACATTCTCATGGATCTATGATCATGAGACGGATTCTAAACACATACAAAAATATGAATTTTTTTAATGGGCATGGGTTTGGGTCAAAATTTTATTTAAATATAGGATCTGTCTCATGGATTATATCCATGAGACCGCCTCACATAAGTTTTTATGTATTTAAGAAAAAAAGAGGTAATAGGCGCCAATTTAACATGTGCTACTATGTCGAAAAAATAAAAAAAAAAGATGTCGATGGAGCGCGCTTAAAAAATGACGCATATAAAGCGCCAATACAATGAGCACCTTAATATATGGAAACTCTTCCAATCCATCCTAATTTTGCAAAAGTATGTGACAAATGCCATAAATTGTCAAATTAGCCTAATGATTGTACTACGGACCTCATTGAAATAATAATATGGAAATTTATGTCGTGTATAGGAACCACATGCCACGTTTTATTGAAATCATCGACAAAACAAAATGACACCAATTTCTTTTGGTGGAGTTACAAAAATGTTGATAAGTCACTGACACGGAGAATTTACTTTTCCTTTAGCAAATCATTATCATATAATAATTAAAAAAATGGGACAGACAAGACAAGATTCTGATAAGGGTTTGGGATGGACGAGGATTTTTCTGAGTTGTTAATTATGAAATAGAATGTTCCAACCATAAAGTGAGTTGCAACTCTAATTAATGCCTGATTGAAGATTTTGATTTGGACCTCTGCTTTTGCTTTTTGGGTTTTACCCTTTAAGATGCTTACATAGTGATATATTGGAGAAAAGGTTTCCATTTCTCCACTTTAAGTTGTTGGGTAAGCATCTATTATTAAGCGCAACTCCTTTTCAAATTTTGCACCCGTTTTATGTCTTATTAATTTGATGTCATTACTTCTAGATGTCAACTTCTAAGTGGGTAGTCGTTTGCAACACCATGGGTTATCAGAATCGCAGTGTTTTAAAAATCGGACCGGTGAGCAAACCGATCATGCTAGCAGTTCACAGTTCATGCATTAAATAAAGAACATAAAAGTAAAATTGAGATACAATTATTCAAATATGCTAAAACTATTGTTATTAAGGGCAATTTTGCCCATATATTAAATTCTACTTTGATTGAGGGGGTAAGACATTTCAAAATTTAATTTTCATTTTTTGAGAAAAAATTAATTCTATAGGTCTTCAAAATAGGTTTCACCCCCCTCCAGTCCCGAATCTTACATCTAGGGGTGTTCATTTTTCGAATGGATCCGAAATTCGATTCGGTTCGAATTCGAATTCTAGTTTCGAATTAGGATTTTTGAATTTCGAATCGAATTTCGAATCAACACGAATTTTGAATATGAATATTTGAATCGAATAACGAATTGAGGTTTTTTTTTTCGAATTCTATTCGAAAATCCTAATTCGAGGTGAAATTCGACTAAATTCGAATTCGTATTACAATTCAAATTCTTATTTCAATTTGAAATTTATATGTATATATTTCAAACTATACATAATTATTTATTGTATATATGTAAATTATACACATGCAATTATAATATATATATATATAAATGAATAAAATACTAATGTTTAAATGAAAATGTAAATTATAAATATATGCTATTTCCTTCTTGTTTTTTTAGTTTTTGTTAGAAATAATTATACTTAAGAATATATAAAATACATTTAACATTACTTCAAATTTTTATCTTTAGGCCATATTCAAATAATCATTTTTTATGCTAAAAAATATATTTTAATTAAAAATTGTTTCGCTCTTACAGTCTCACGTGGAGGGCATGTGTTGAAATAATCTATAAGAATATTCTATCAGTTATGTACATTGTATGGAAAAGTACAAAACTTGTGTACATACACTATACACCATACATTATACATTTATACAATATAGTCTTTGACTTTTTTCCTTTGTTTTAAATTCTTATTACAATATGCATTATATATTATACATTTGTACACTATATTACATATATTTATCTTCAGATCATATTAAAATAATAAATTATATGATAACACACACTATATCTCTTTATCTACAAATCGACATACACTTTGTCAATTTGATACCTCATACTTGAGTATAAAATTATTTATCAAGTAACGAGTGCTGATATGAAATTGGCACAAAATGATTTGTTAAATTTATATAAGGGAGCTCGTTATGAATTTATGATAGTCTTTAGTTAAATTAAACAATGAAAAATGGCTAGTCGATAATTTGTAATTTTAAAAAAATAAAATTTGGAATTTTATTGGGTATAGTCCAAAAATATTATGTTATTAATTCAAACTTTATTCACTTTATCGATAAATTTGGATTTTTGGATTGACTCGAATTCGATTCGGAAATCGAGAAATTCAATTCGTTTAAATTCGATTCGAATTAATCGAATTAGGATCGAATTTCGAATTGAGGTTTAAAATTTTCATTTGATTAAATTCGATTCGAGGAAGTCAAGAATTAATTCGATTCGATGAACACCCCTATGGACCGCCACCGATTTTACCCTTTATAAAATGTTTGTTGATGCTCCAATGCCTTCATCGTCTTATTACCTTAACAAGGATATTCATGTCGAAAGCACTTTTCATTTATGTTTCATTATAAATAGGATTTCAGCGGTTTAAATATCCACCTTTTAATTGTAGAATGACCATGAATAAAATAGTGGTGTTGAGACCCTCATTTAAATTGCAAAACTATAATAGCTTAATTAACAATGTCCTACAAAGTACTAGGTGAATAAATGCATGTACTTTATTTATCACTTGTGATAGAATCATAACTAATAAAACCCCCGACCCTCAACCGGCCCTTATGTACAAGGGTCGGTGGTTCCGACCTGGGTCAACAGTTAGCATGTCTGTGCAGAGGCCGAGTTAGGGGCTGGCAACGTGGCAACCCCTCCTCAACTATATAAATTTGCTAAAATTTATATATATAATTATTAAATTTTAAAATTCCGCACCCTTAAAAAATTAAGAAAACCTCTTTACCCACTAGTTTTAATTAAAAAAAAATATTATCCTCTAATATTCATTTTCTGGCTCCGTCCCCGGTTCTGGTCTTGGTATGACATGGTAATAACCTACCCCATCTCTAAAAGCATATATGAGAGTATCATTCCCGGACAGGCTGAAGAGTCGGTGGAAGGCTGCTTCAATCAAAAGGTCTGCATCCCAAGAGGTAACATGCAATTAATATTAGGCAAAAAGCAATATTAGGTTTAGGCAACATCAAAAGATAGGTAAAGAAAACTACCAAATGCATAATAAAAGTTTGTTCAAGCAATCACCCTTCTTGTGGCCTCTTTTTAACCTCCACACTAATTGTGAGTGAATTAGGCACACTGGGGATTTGGAAAACATATCATATTTCTTGTACCAATAATTGCTGTCTTCAACACCTCAATGATAACTCCATCAAAACCTTTTGTTAGAATAACATATACATCTCCAACCAGAGCTTAGCCCACCTGGTCACCACAAGTAATTGTGGGGTGAAGGTCAGGTTTTCTAATCTCTGCTCCATCAAATTGCTCCTCGTGGCATATGCGAGCTGGTGAGGGATTGATGGGTACTTATACTAAATAGCATTCGTGTGGGGATCAACTATGACTAAATTTTAGGGGATCGAGCATACTTGTTCTCTTGATTTGGGAGGATCTAGTTGTACATCAAAGAAACCCACCAAACACCGACTTCGTGCAGACATCCCGTGGTTTACCTTGGTGGCGGTGATGAAAGGTCGGAACTCGGTGCCCTCCGAGATAGTCGGATGTAAGTTCTAAGTTGAGTTATAAAAAATTAAAAAAATAAACATCTCCAAACAGGTCCTCCCACCCCCAACCAAACCTAACTCTTTTTTTCCTTAATATAGACCATGTGAAAATTTGGCTACCATCACCATATAAGGATAAAGTTCTAAATATGAAAGATGGAGACAGTTATTTATGCTCAGACAAATTATAAAAGTTACCTATGAAGTTTGCATAATAATAAGGAAAAAAAACTCAATTATCTTTCCAAGTTATAAATACTCACTTAGGTTCGTCCTTTGTTTTACAAATACACCCGTCAGAAAATTTAATTGAAAAATAAAAACAGATTTCAATAGAGCATTTGTAATTTTAGAAAATTTTGATTTTTTATAATTAGGATAAATCTCAGAAATAATTTTTATAATTCCCTGCAATGTACATATTTGGTTACAACCACGCTATAAGTTTCCTTGAAGTGTCCATCCTTGAACCATAAATTATGAACAAACAAGTATATATCAAGATATATATTCAATTTCTAAGTCATAGTAATTTGAAAATGAGAATTGCATCTGAAAGTGAAAATTGCTAGTTTATAGTTGTGTTCTTGTGTTGCAAGTAATGAAAATCTTGATATATACTCAATTTCTAAGTCATAGTAATTTGAAAATGAGAACTGCATCTGAAAGTGAAAATTGCTAGTTTATAGTTGTGTTCTTGTCTTGCAATTAATGAAAATGAAACTAATGGTTTGGCTATGCCACACTAATGACATATACATGTAATATAAACATAATAACACTAAGTTATTTTATTTAATCATTTACAACTATTAATTATCAAAATTATCAGTTGAGATAAATGTTTTTGAAAATACTATCTCCGTACTTTAAGTAGAGTGGTCTTGCAGATGCTATATCTGGTGTACATAAGGATATGTGCAAGAACTGCCCAATCGAAAAACGAAACGAAAAACAAATAATAATAAAATAAAAACCGGCACAATACTCATTTTAGTATTGTCAAGTGATTGTGTCTGTTCGATTTCCACCGACACTACAGTCTGCAGCCTGTTGCGCTTGCACCAACACAAGTACTGAGGAGCGGCCCTTCTTCTCCGACGACCCAAGCATGCTGTGCAACATTCTCTAGAGTCATTCTTTCTCTTGGATCTGCAATAAAATCATCTGTGAGCCAAAATGAGAACTAATGGGGGCTCTAGAGGTGTAAACGAATCGAGCAGTACTGTTCAAGCTTGTTTGAACCTTCATCGACCTTCAAATATTGTGATTAATCAAATCAAACTCGGACGAGTTTTAGTCGAGCTCAACACGAATCGAGCTGGGTAGCTTGATATTATTCCACATATTTTAGTATTGTTTTAGCAATCGAGTCGAGATCGAATCGAGGTCTACATTTTATCGAATGGAAAAAAGTGTTCAAGCTCAGTTCGTTGTGTAAACTAACCAAACACATTTTTAACAACCAATTTCGAGTTGAGTGTCAAGTAGTTTGGTTCAATTTTCAGCTCTAGATGTGACTTCAACCGTCCTAGATAATAGTGAAAACGTGTTTAATAAGAGGCTGACCTTTGCAGAGAAGGCCCTCAAGTAGGTTCTTCAAAAGCGGTTCATCTCATCAGGGAGCAACAACGGGCTATTTACTATCTGAAGGATGGAAAAATATGTAATTAGACAACCACCCAACATGTCGAAAAGATATCTACATCAGACACGACAAATATAGGAGATTTTTTCTTCAAGAAACGGCAAGAGGGATCGGCCTATACCTTTTCATAGGTATCCTGAAGTGTATCTCCTAAAAACGGGTATTTCCCCAGAACCATACAGTACAAAGTAACGCCAACGGCCCATGTATCAGCAGCTTTACCATGATAATTTGGACCTACGTACCATGATAAGATAATTATAATTTAGATGGTTAAAGATAGTGGGTTTGTAAATAAACTGTCATGAAAAGAGAAGGAACGTACCCAAACAACACTCAGGTGCAGTAAATACAGGAGTTCCAGGTGAACGGTGAAGCTCATCATTATCATCCTACACATAAAAATGATTTAGAAAAATAAAACTAATACTTCTCAGCGAAAATACGAGTATGGTAGCAAAAAGAAACACTAACGCATGCGAAACGACAATTTTGTTAGTGAAAACAGTTCGATAAAGCAGTCATACAAACTTAACAACCACAACATTGAAAAGAGCTGAACCAGACAAAACTTATTTCCTTTAAATTCTAAGACTTCCTATGCCACAAGTTTTTGTTACCAGAATGAATGAAATAAAGATTTATGTTTCTTTCTCCTCAAATAAACCTTGAATAGAAGGCTTTTAAGATTAATGATACAGGTGAACCTTGAAGAGTAAATTATGTATATGTTCCCCTGTATTGAGAAAGATCTTCATTATTGTGGAACGTAACCATTGCTTGAGTTAAACTCCAATTTTGAATGACAAATCACTAATATTATTATTTGAGCATGGTTTGCTTTGACACAGAAACATCTATGATTGGATACTTAAATCATTAGAAGTAAATAAAATAACAGGAGGACAACATCCTTGTTTCTTTGCAGGACATATCAAGAGAATTTCCAAAATTAAGGCCAACAACAACATCATCATCATCAATGCACCTTATCCCACTATGTGGGAGTCGGTGGTGTGAAGTTTATAGTGTCAATTAATTGTCTAAAATTAGTTAACACTAAAAATTCACACAAAAAGCAAAGTGGCAAAGTTTTACGCCGGATGCCCTTCCTGACGCAACCTTCATACGAAGGAGAAATGAGATGAAATTCCAAAACCATCATCATCATAGGTCTTTCCACTTGCATGAAAATACGATGAGACGGTGATGAGGTAAGATAGTTGCTCTAGTCATGTCCCATTACAAGATTGATATTGTCAAATCAACATGTACATCATGGAAAGAGAAACACATGAATATAATGATGTGACAACACAACCAGTTAAAACACAAACAACTTTTTTCAATTGAAAGTTCAATGTGATACTTTGGCAGTAAATATTTATTTCCTGCAAGACATTAGCAACATTCTTGAAGCCTATTGTATCCCAACGGCTAAGCACACAAATTCAACCACAAAATTTTCTCCTAAGTTCGCCCAACTGCACAGGAAAACACATGAATATAATGATGTAATCAATGACTGGTATACAGGAAAAATAACTCACCTCAAAACCTGGCTGACGCTGAAATCACCTATCTTGACCGTGCAGAACCAGTAACTAATAAATTATCAGGTTTAATATCTCCATGCACTATATTCTGTTAATTGCAGGAAATAACATGCAATGTCAGTTAAATGGAAATGCATGAGCAAGCATAAGAATTCAGGCTAAGCTGCACAATCAATAAATTAAGATAAAATAAAAAATAGAAAACCTATTTAAAAACAATCTACCAACAACCCCTGACATAAGTTAATCTAACGTTAAGAATATATATAGAGAGATTGGAAAATTGTGTAATATACACCTGAAGATAAATATAGCATATGATAAAGTGGAAATGAGCAACATAGCACAGAATGAATTGGGAATAACTATGATATTGAACTGATACAAAATTGCAAGAAGAAGCTCGGATCATACATGAGCATGAAGATACATCAATCCAGAAACTACATCACGTAAGTACTTCCTTGCAGTTTCTTCTCCAAGACCACCTGGGGGCCCGGCACCCTCACAGACCCATTTGCCATCCACATACTCAAGAACTGACCAAAGTAGTATGCGGTCAAATAAATAGCCAATATTGCTGGGGGAGGGGACAAAAGAAGGGAATAGAATACAATACCCATACCCATATACAAGTGATCTGCCGTTGGGTCATCAATAACCTCGACAAGATTGACTATATTAGGATGGCTCAATACTTTCATGATTAAAATCTGAAAACATAAAAAATATAAATATAATTTAAGCCATAAAAAATAGTCGACATGATAAAACAAATTAATAACCACTAAAATTAAATAGGACGATAAATATAAGGTCTAAAATCGACTGCTACAATTATGGAATAACAGTTGGGAGCAGTATATCATGCACAAATGACAACTTGTAGCAATTACTATTGATGCCTAAAACATATAGGCTATAGCTGCCAAACGCATAGTGCTTGTGAACCCTAAATGATAGTAATGTAAAAGAAGACAGTATCAAATACCTCACGGAAAACATCAGTCATTGCAGTTTCTGAAGGTGCAACTCGTAGCTTCATCAAATGAGACTTGTGAAATGCCTGTATCCAAAAATTGAAATAGCTGGTTATTATGGCAAGCCACCATATAAATTAAGCTCGTCATATCTGAAGGTTTTCAATTATGTCTTCACGAGCACCAATAAAACTAGTTGGAACAAGCTTTGCTATTCCCTAGCAGGGTCACAAATTCTAGTCACCGCTAACGCACTTGGGTACGCATACCATAGTGTCAACCTCAATCCAATACCTTATATGTCTCAACTGCATGGTAGGGAAGTTCTCTGGCTGGAGGTAAAGCAAAAGCAAAAGAAAAGGTCTCTGTTATATTTGAGCATAGGAACATTCATATCATAAAGCTGCATCTTGGTTATTCTTTTGTCGGCAGAATATTTAATTAAGCTATTGTAGAAGCAAATACCAATATACTTTGCCGCCACGGCAAAAACATTACCTTTATTGCATAATGTGATCCATCTAAACGGCTTGTGTAGAGAACCTATACATTTCCAAGGCCAAAAGATTGCATGTTAAATACAACACTGCAAATCCAGAAGGCATAATATTTCAGTAATAAGCTTACCACTTTTCCATAGCTACCAGCACCAATCTTCCGTTCTCGGACGTATTCATTAATGGTCTTGTTTCCATTTTCATCCTGGAAGTATAAAAGTTAATGCTAGAAGTTGAACATCATTGACAACAATAAATGTGATAACAGTCCTTGCAAGGAGATCTCTATCATCACATAACATCACATGGCGACCAATTTTTACCAAAATAAGATGTTCTAATTTATTCTTCACATATTAAGTATTTGCTATATCCGTTAAAAAGATCTCAATTTAATTTCTGTAACATACGACAACTCAATAAAAACACAGAGGATACCAACCTCTAATGATCAAACATATCACTGATCACTTAAATTTGGAGAAAGTACATGATCCTTTTTACTTTTGCTGTTAAAATTTTGTTTTTGTATTCTATCTTTTAAGGGGCACGGATGATAAATATTGCTACATACTTCATTAGGTAGTTGGCAACTACATAAGCTGTCTAGCTTGTCAATATAGCAAAAACACCATTCGCTATGCAACTTACCTCAGAACGAAGGACATTGTGGGTTTCCTTAACAGGAAACTCCCTGCATATTAACCCGTGCTGCAGCCTATACATGAGAATTTCCTCAGATCGTTTTGTTGGGCTTCGAAAGTCGAAGTCATCCCCATTCCCACTATCACTCATATTACCCTTATGAAAACTACCATCCTGCTCATCTTCCACATCATCATTCAATAACTCCCGACAAGTGTCATTGCTCGTCGCCCTACTGGGTCTCATCACCTTCTTGGTATTTCTCACAAATGAGAAACCAAAACAACCACAGCAGCCCAATTCTTTCACTTTCTCCATAGGGTTTCTCTTAACAAACATCACAATACCAAAACTCTAACCCAGGAATTTTACAGTACACAGGAAATTAATAAACTTGACTGCAAAACCAGGAAACAAAAAACATGAACATCAGACCCATAGTTTAAGAAAATCTCTTCATTGAGTAACCTATTAAAACATATAAGACCATGTCTTACAGAATGGTATTACAACCCTGGAATTGGAAAATTAACTTAATCCATTAAAATTGGAAATGATTAAGCACAAATCTCAGTTCCAATTCATAATCCAGGGGCCCAATTTCGTGCTACTAATCATACTATAATTATTTTTTCATTTACAAAAATAATTCAAGTCAACATTACCTTTTCACCTTGTCTAGCAGGAAATACGGGCTTCAGAGGCCCGATCAGCTATGTTATTGCAGAGGATGCCATTCAGCAAAATGACGTAAACAATTGATCAAACTGATCCCAATGCGATTCAAGGCCGACATAGCTAAGCCTCCAGTTCAATTACTTCTATGATTTCCAAAAGAGAAGAAACCAGTGCAGGCCAAGCCCTAAAATTTCTTCTCACTAGGCTGGTAAAGCCTTGACCTTTCGCCTCGCAAGTTGACAAAACATAAAATTATCAACCGTATATTTATCAACCCTATATACTAAAAAGAAAAAAACAAAATCGACGTATGCCATCACCTCATTAATTTTGACATCCTCAACTCCTCATTCTCCCAATTTCACATTTCTATTTTATAATTATCCACGTGGCATTCATATCTACAAATTAAAGGTAAATTGATAACTTATTTTTGAATTTTAAATTTAAAAGATAATAACAACTTTAAGAGATAAAAAGTAATATAAATATCAAGGATTATCCACGCTATCATTTAAAACTATTATATTTCAAAAATATATTTGGTTTATATATATGCACCCTTTAATTTTTGATTTATGCTAACTCCAACGTATATTTAAAACTCCTCTTATTAGATTCGGGTCTGGCTCAATAACCAATTATATTCATAATTAAATAAATAATTCAAACAAAATTATAATCAAATTAAATAAGCTCACTATAGATATAAATGAGTCTGTCCCAATAATTAAAATTAAAATAAACCAATTCATTCAATTATCGATCCGAGGCCGGATAGTGATTATACTACAGGTCCTATCAAATTATCTTTAATTTTCTCAACAAATTTGAGAAACACATCAAGGAATATAACAACTAATATAAATTGGGGTTTGACATGTATACATTTAAAAATATTATCTTTCAAAAATATATTTGGTTTACATGCACCTTTTAGTTTCTTACTTTTTGCTAATACGGGGTTCAAATCTCAAGTCTAAAAGATAAAATATAAACACCAAAATAAAGGAATTTCCCACAATCTCAACTCTAAAAGATAAATTATAATCCCAAATATAAAGGATTTTCTCACAATCTCACGGTCATTGTTGTGATAAAAACAACACATTTGGAAGTAGAACAAATAATGTAGTTTACAAAGAAGTTTGTCAGTATATGAAGTGAACTATTTGACGATACTCTTCTAACTTTTGATTTTCTTTTTTAATGTTTTTAATTAGTATTTTGGGTCTCCTATAATTATTACAAATAAATTTGTGACACTAAAATTTTAATTTTGGACAAATCCCGTGTAACACACAGGTGTTGTTCTAGTTAGACAATAAAAATAGATGAGTATATTCGTTAACAAGATGTAAAGTATGTAAACTGGCGATAATATTATTCAACAATCAACATATAAAGAAAAGTTTTCTGACGCACAAATTCATTAAGATTTGATTAAGGAGGGTGTCCTCAACATAGATTTTGAAGGATTTTTTAAGTTATGGAATTTAATAGATATTAAGAGAATTCTATGGATTCCATATGGATTCTAGTAGATTCCAATGGAATTTTTTATTATGGAATTGTGTGGATTTTAGTGGAATTTGTTGAATATTATAAAAGATATAATTTTTTTTTATGAAACTAGTAGCATAACATCATAATCATTAAAATAAAAAATATGAAATGCAAATATTCAAAGAAAGCCATTAGCAAAAAAAAATCATAAACTTTTCAAAAATATAATTTAAAATTATCAAAATTTGGAATAGTTCCATAAACAACTATTTTTAAAATGTTTATTCAACAAACAACAACACTGATTATCGAAATCTTACAGATCATTTTAAAATCATATTGTCTAACACAAAAACAATGTGTCTATCAAGATGAATGAATGAAAATTAAAAACATTAGCAATTGAAATAAGACGACAAATCAACTCTAGTTACTCTACAATAAATATTCAAAAATTGAGGTAGAATGTGTTGAATTGTTGAGATTATAAGACGATGCGTGAGGAGATGTACATCAGAGAAAAATATGTTATTTCTTATTTTTATACCATAGCCAAAATAAATTTATTATTATTATTGGAAATAGAATTTGAATTCCAGGGAAGGTCATAATCTATCCTTCATAAATCTAGCTTATAATTCCACCGAATCCACAAAAATCCATTTATAAAAGAATTCCATGAAATTTCTTGAATGTTTGAGGATCTGATTTTCGTGGAATCCATTAATATCCAAGTTGAGGACACCTGGAATGTTATGGAATTCTAAATTCAATTATATTCCATTAAATTCTATGATTGGGGACACCCCTGTAAGATTAAGGGCTGATTTAGAAAAGGGACAAAACAGTTGCATCGACAACATTCAGAAATTGATATCACCAAAAAGAAAAAAAGAGAGATAAAAATGGAATATAAACCTAAAATCAATAAACAAATAGAAGTCGCTGAAAAATAAAAAAGAAAATTGCACTTTTCACCCACCTTGCTACAATTTTCAACAAAGGGAAAATCCGGATGAGATCTTCTATTCTGAAATCCCATTGGTATGAAACTTTCTATAATATAGGAGGTGAAACACGATTTTGAAATATAAGATCCATTGGAGGAAAATTAGCAATAGGCCAATAGCTCACGCTAAATTCAAAATGGTTTAAACACATATACAAACAATTATTGTTCTAAAATTCCCGCACATCCCGATTATTGCTCGTCTAGGCTCTAAGTTCACTTTGTCCACCTACATTTTCTTCCGATTGCCTCGTTTAACTCCGCCAAGGTCTCGTCTAACTCTATCCAGGCTCAGTCCAGGCGCTAGGCGCTAGGCTCCAATCTGTTGACTGTCTAGCGCTTTTTAGAATACTGTAAACGTTCGGACAAGGAAAGTAGAGAAAAAAGGATTCCAACTTTCTATAGTTAATGGAGATTCTTCGAAAATTAAATGGTTATGTGGAGAAGATTTACAGAGAGGAAATTCAGGGGATGTCCCCCAACCATGAAATATAATGAAATTTAGAATTTCATAACTTTCTAGCTACGTGTCCTAAATTTGGATTTTTATAGGAATTATTAAATGTTGATGTCCTCAACTTGGATTTTAATAGATTCCAAGGAAATCTAACATCCTCAAATATTCAATAAATTTCTTTTATAAATGGATTGTGGTGGAATTCCAAACAATATTTATGAAGGATGAATTCCCACATTTTCTATCGGAGTTCAACTCCAATAATAATAATAATAATAATAATCATAATAATAATAATAATAATAATAATTCCATTTATATTACTTTTATCTACGATAATACAATAATGTTAGAACATAGAATCAAAAATAAAACTTTAGGCAACAAAATAAACTATCCAAGATTACTAAACACGTTCACACATTTACTAATTACTAAACAATCTAATCGTTCACAAATGGTCTCACACTTGAGTTGGGAATACATAAAAAAAAAAAAAAAAATTGGTGCCTGAGGCAACTGTTTCATGGTATTCATGTTTATCATTTTACGCACAATGTTGACAGCGTTGTGTTGGAGCTAATTATGTACAAGAAGCTTCAACAGCCAAACCTTTAGTAATTTGTTTGCATGGATCACCAAATGTATTAACTGAGACTCCAATGCTACAACTTCTTGTTCCTATGCAAGCCTGTACAAATTATACTTATAAGCGAGAAAGCAATGCCTTAACAAGAGAAAAATCACTGTCAAAATACTGCCAACAACAAGTAGAAATTAATTAGTAGAACCTTCTGTACAATCGAAAGAGCCTTTTCGCTGCTGCATTCACCATGGCCGAAACTTCCGCATGTCCCATGAGGAGTACCAAAGCTGGCAAATTTGATTCCAGATATGACCTGATTTGGGAAAGGGCAACTGAGTGACATAGTCGGCCCTGCTCTTTTTCTCGTTTCTTCGTCTGAAGTCCACATGTCCAGTGGGATCGGGTGGATTTCTGAAATATGAGCGCATATGTTTTTCGTCTCCCTCGTTAAGAAAGATATCTGTGTAGGATCACCTCCCATTTCCTCAAATAACACTAGCACATTTGCACTTGGTTTTAGCCACGAACGGGGAACATGATAGCTACAAGATATGCTGATAAGTAATCTAGAAGTCTAGATGAAAATATAAATTGATAATAGCACTAAACTTCAAGGGTATTTTTTGTAACTAACCCAATGAAAATAAGTACTTCAAGTAAGAAAGCTTACAATTGCTGAGTTGGCTTTCCACAATTCCTCATGCATTTGCTTGGGCTAAAAGATCCTCTGTAATTGCAAGAGTTAGTGCAACCTCCAATTGGAGCAGTATATGTGGGCCAATACCGGCCGATGCTTTGTCCGTTTATCCATGCCTGACCCTTCCCCATTCCTTTGAAGTCTAATGCAACTGGGCTGCCTCCAATGGGGGCATCAAAACTTTTCTAGATCACAAAGAAGAAAATATGTTGCCTTTACGGTTTTAGTACGAAAATTGACTTCTCTATTTACTTGAACGATAAACCAGGAGAAGAAAAATGCAAAGACCAAGAACCAAAAGAAAAAAATGAAAAAAAAAGATAACGGCTCCAATAGAGTTAAAAGTACGTAGCTTAATAACATATATATCTAATATGGATTGATTCTCTCTGTCGAAAAGTAAATCATCAACAAAATGGGAGTTACATTTTACCTTGTACCAAATCAATGGTTGATTCTTAGGCAAAGTAGGCTGTGATACCCAAAGAGAGGAAATTCCACTGGACAGTCCTAACTCGTCTCCTCTCAAACCAATCTGTTTTTGCAGATTCCGAAAAAGAAAAGGAGAAGAAAAAAATGCAGGATATCAGATCTTTAACAAACATAGAAAACATGGTTGGTATATATGTATATCCAAATCAAGGATATTGATCGTGGAGTGCTTATACATATGAAACAGAAAGAATTAGGTAACATTTGGATGTATAATTAAGTATATATTCTATATTCTTGCAGAAAAGTTGAAGGAAATTGTACATCAATGACCTGATATGTCCACTGCTCCAAAGATAGATCAATAATAGATCCATTTTGTGAACTTTTCAACTGCACAGGACCAGTTATTCCTGCTCCTTTTTTATCATAGTATGCTCCATAGTTCTGAAATTGATAGAGATTTATATCAGGAGATACTTATGATGACAATTACAATGAGAATTTGTAATTGTACCTGTAATCCCACTGTCAAACTCAAAAGATCAATCTTGTTTTTTCCTGGTGTAAGGCTGATGGGGACCTCTATTGAGACATTAGGATTGCTGTTCCTTCCTTTCCCACTCCCTGTATAATAGTCAGTCCGCAGGAGAATCAAATCAAAAAACATAAGTTATCGCTTTTATTCTCAATCGCAAAACATTACAATTCTTGTTTCTAATTTACAATATTCTTCATGCACACCATTTGTGCACCGTAAAACTGGTTGAACGTCTCAAATGAAGATAGATGTTCAGCAGAAGTCTGTCATATACTAAATATTTCTCCGCTCAGAGTGTATAATCATAATAAATACAAGGGGAAAAAAGGGATATAAAAAAGATTGCTAATGACTTCATCTTTATATTCTAGTAAAAATCACATATGGACAGAGTAAGTTGCTATAAAACCAAATGCACATAAGTAGAATTTGGTTAAATGGCTGGGAGCTCAACTTAATGATGGACAAATTATCTAGCTCAACTTAAATTATTGACAAATTATCTACGACCAATGCTTGTAAGAAGCATATATTTCCCATCACCTGTAAGTTCTCCATTGATAAAAGCATAAAGCGCGTGACCAAGAGAATCCACATGAAGAGTTGTCTGAGATCCATCTTTCACGAAAGGATGATCCCCTTTTGTTTCAATGCTGAAACAATAGGAGATTTAAAAACCTGAGAATACTGGTAAAATAGGTTGCAAGTCTGGAAGCTTTTATACCTTAGAGAATACCACAGATAGTCACTTTGATCAGCAGTGGTATTTATTTGTTCCAGCAAGCCAAGTTTTGTGAATGCACTATTACTGGATATACCTACAGGTTCATTAATCCAACTCCACCCCGAGAGGTATGCATCTGTAGCAGTAGCATCATCTTTTGAAGGTTGACGAACAAATTTTGAGATGGTGGCCACGGAGTTAATCTGTCATTTGGAGAAAAAACACTAGTGATTAGCTCATGCTGCTAGAATAATAACTGTTGTGCAAATAATAATTTATGAAGTTGACTCAAACATTTGATCTTCTTTTTAGCTTCTTGGATGACACATATGATTAATACCATATAAATTTGACATCTGCTAAGACATGATAATATAAGTTCTTTTACATATACCCTCACTCCAAATTGTTACTCAAATGAGAGAATTGCAACATTTTACATTGAGATCTGGGAATTTTATGAAGTGATTATGTTTGCTTATACGAAATGTGACATAAAGAAGAACGTGGCATACTTTTGCGGTATTGAGTACTACATTCTTGCAATCAGGTAATATGCTGACAGACCAAGCAGGCAAGTGATAGGATTTGTCATTGAAGTTTACAGTTGCGTCAGTTTGTGTGTCCACATTTGCAACAAAAGCAACACATAGCCCTGATTCTGTTTTATAAACAGTGGCCTGAAACAGAAAAAGAATCACGAGTCAATGCGTAGATTTTTTTTGACTGTTAATGGAGATGAAACTCTGCAAATCAAATGAAATTGAGCATAGTGGTATTGGGTTGCCATTATACCTCCAAATTGGAACCAAGAGAAGTGGTTTTTGGATCACTTGCCACTAGTGCCTCTTCACAAAGCTTTATAGCCTTGTGTACATCTTTCAAGTGACCCCACTTTGGCTGTCTCAGAAGGCCTATAACAGACAAAGAAAATCCAAACAAGGAAGGCCTATAAATTTGCAATTTTCAAAGATAGCTAGGTCTTTTTTTGTAATTAGACTAAACTTCAAGGGTCATTTTTGTATTTAACCCCACAAAATACAAGTACGGTAGTGCAAGGACTGATTAGATTATTAATAGAGCAATGGCATACCATACTCGTCAATTGGAGCATCATAATCATAGCTTGTCGTAATGAAAGGTCCCCCAGAAGTGCGGCCAAAGTTAGTCCCACCTTGATACTTTTGAAAAATGCAATAAAGTTCACATAAGTTATTGGGGATGTAGTTTCATATATTGTAAAAGACTAGCAATGACCATAGCAAGTACCATGTAATAGTTCTGGAAAGTTCCGCCAAGCTGGTAAAAACGTGCCGCTGAGAAAGCAATGTCTTCCACAGGTCTATAGGACACAGGATCCCCAAACGAAGAGAACCTGGATGTTTTTTCAGTTAAAATCGTGCGCATTTACAAAAATGCCATAGCAGTGTGTCATCATAAACTCTAAGCACAAATCACCATTCAAGTTAAACCGGATAAGCATCTCTTGGGAATAAGAAATTGGATGACCTACCATCCACTCCAGTTCTCCGTCCACATTCTTGGCTTGTTATCAGAATTCGGGGTAAACTGGTCACAGTAAAACCCGTTGCAAGTGTTGATCTGTATATTATTAAAAGGACAATTATAAATAGACTTAACCAAAAGTTGGCTAATCATTCATTGCATTTTGAATTGCCATAATCAGTTGATTCTTTGCCTAAATCTGAAAAGATCAAGACAACAGAACTTACAATAGGATTTGGAGCATCACTTTGCTGGCACATCACCCAGGGCACCCCTGTATCCAACGATGTAGCCATTGATGCAGCCCAATTTATGTATGTTTTGGCACTTTCACCATATGCTGATTCAACATTCCCATACTCATTTTCAATCTGGAATGAAACGTAGGTTAATAAATCCATCGGTCATAATTCATGTAAACACTAGCTACACTTAGAAGTCTCGTTTTAATGATCAGAATTCAGAAAACATTATAAAAAATGATATACAGTCATTACAGAACATGATTTTTCATCTGATTATACCTGAGATAAAATAATGGGCCCACCTTGGGATGCATATAGATTTTCTTGCTTCATCATGTCCACAATCTTGGCCGTGAAACGCTTCATCTCAGCCTAGAACAGTAAATTCTCGTGTAATCAAATGTACCATCACATCAATCGCTACAATAAAGTAACAAAGCAAAAGAAGCAAGAGCAGTAACCTTGAAGGGCTCATTATCAGTTCGAAGAACAATTCCAGGTATAAAATGCAACCAAAGAGGAAATCCACTGTCAAAAAAAATAAAAATGAGTAATCACTCATATTAACCATGAAATATCTAATGATATCCCTTCTTATGTAATGCAAGAAACACTAACCACAAAAAGAAAAAAAAGAATAGCAATCTTGATGCTTATTCCACGAAATTAAGGAAATTCTTTCAAAAAATTCAGAAAAAGATTTTTACCCATAATTCCACTCAGCGCATGCATAAGGGCCTATTCGAAGATGAACCAAGAGGCCAGCCTCCCCAATCAATTTCACAAATTTCACCAAATCTTTTCTTCCTTCAAAATCATACTGCAAATCCTCGGCGTGTTAGCATTATTCCACTCCATTTTCTTATTTTCATTTTTTTTGCCATGTTTCCAACTTTCCATAGACAAATACATTCAATTGAACCAAGAATGAAGAATTTCTAACTTCAATCATTAAAAAAGTTCTCGACATTTTGGGACAGAAAACTGGAAAAAGCAATTACGTTCTTTTTCTTTTCCACCGAAAACAACAAAGCCAAACATTGAAGCAAAGAATAGTCATAGCAAAAGAAAAAAGATGGACAATAAAAAAAAGGAAACATGAAAAATAATTTCACCTGGCCACGAACTGGTTCATGCAAATTCCAGAAAACAAAAGTTTGAATCACATCCAATCCTCCGTCCTTCGATTTCTGTATCAAATCTGGCCACATCTGCATTCACTTTAATACATAAAACAAAATACACAGAAAATTATATCTATTATCAATTGTGTGTGTTAAAATCAGATATATTAACTTGGGGAGTGCTGCGCATGTAATGAATCGAGCCTGAAATCAGAACTCGTCTCCTGCCGCCGATAACCAACCCCCGGTGATCGTACGTCACGTTGGCGCCAAAACAAAACGGCGTCGTCAGGGCCGAAAGCAAGAAAAATCCGAACAGCACCACCGTCGCTACTGCTCCACGTCTCATTTTTCTATTTGAGCTAAAAATTTATCACTTTTGTTGCTTGTTGAAACGATTATTTTGTTGATCTCTTTTCATCTGCCTTGAAAGTGTAAAGAAAAAGAAAATCTCATTTTCGCGCGGCTTTTTGCTTAAATGAAAACAGTGGGAATGGAATCAAAGAATGTTTGAAACTGAAACGATTGCTCACGTGATTATTGTCGTCCTCGTTGTCGTCTTCATTTTCTTCTCTACTCCTAAGCTTCAGCTACCTACAGGCTGCACCTGCACTTTGGACTATTGTGCGCCGGGGATGACACTATAGGCCTATTTTGCCGGTTTATTCCATGCCACCGTGGTGGGCATAATATCCTTATATTTATTATAGAAGTGTAACACATAATCATACAGTCCATCAATCCGGCCTATATTTTATACAGATGTATAATAGGTACTAAACTTGGGCGAATTTGGATGGAGGGATTTGAAATTCAAATTCCATGATTTCAAACGAATGGATTTCAAAGTTATTGGATTTGAAATCCACCTCTTTGTTTGGATGATGTGAATTTGTGTAAGGATTTCAAATCCATCGTAAGTTTTGATAAAAAAAATTAGAAGCTCTATTTATTTTCTTGATTGATATTTAATAAATAAAAATAAAAGATATAATTTTATTATTTTTTAAATAATTATAATTTTATACACTAATAAAAATATGAAATATATAACTTTTATTATGTCTAAATATGTGTGATGATAATGCGTGTGCATATGTAAGGAGAGTATGTGTGAGTGTGAGTGTGAGTGTGTGTGTGTGTGTGTAAATGTGTGTAATGTGTGCGTGTGTATAAATGTATGTAGTGTGTGTAAAAGTATGCGTGTGTGTAAATGTGTGTAATGTGTGCGTGTGTATAAATGTATGTAGTGTGTGTAAAAGTATGCAGTGTGTGTAAATGTGTGCATGTGTGTGCGAAGTGTGTAGTGTGTGTAAATGTGTGTAAATGTGTGTAATGTGTGCAGTGTGTGTAAATGTGTGTAGTGTGTGTAGATATGCGTGCGTGTGTGTAGTGTGTGCGGTGTGTGTAAATTTGTGTGATGTGTGTAGTGTGTTGTAAATGTGTGCGAGTGTGTGTAAATGTGTGTGAAAATGCAAGTCGGCGTAAAGGGAAAAAGAATGGATTTCAAACGACTAAGTTTTGGGAGGATTTGAAATCCTTTAAAAATGAACTAAAACTTAAAGAGGATTTGAAATCCATTGATTTGGATTTATATCCAAACAAAGGTGTGGATTTAGCTAAGAATTTTAAATCTCTCCTCCCAAATCCCTCCATCTAAATGCACCCTTAGTGTATTCCTCGGAAGTAGCAAATGCGTCTATAAGACCTTTTTCTTGTGGAATTATGTGACAAATTCAGAATTTGGAATTCTTAAATTTTATTATTTAAATATTATTAAATCAATTTAAAAAGTTTTTGATAAAATATTTCTTATAACTTATGTAGAATCATGATTCGCAAACAGTGATTCGATTGAGGATGAAAAAAGAGAATTCTTGATTTTAACGATTTAAAAAAATTTGATAATTCTATTAAGTCTTATTAATAAAAAATTGTGATTAATTCAAGCATATATTAATACAAAATATTTAATTATTTTATAAATAATGCATTTATGCCTGACAATTATCAATAGAAATTTATGTTATCTTATGTATAAATGTATTGAAAAATAAAAATATTCTTGTTAAAGTGGAGATAAAATAAATAAATTTATTGTGAATATATTTAAGATATTATCACTATTATCATATAAGATTTTAACATTTTATAAGAACATTACATATATTGTTTAAAAAAAAATTGAATAGATTTATTACTATTTGTTAGATTAAGCTGAACACAGTGTGACCGTTACGTTTCTTGTCCGATTTCTTCTTTTTTTTATATGATTAATTTGGGTTTTTTATCTCTTTCCTATTTTGTTTTACTAGTTAAAATATAGCCTTGAAACACAAAGATCAGGGGTCCACGACAAGTCTACGTATAAATTACGGCACTTGGCTCAATCAACTTTCAATAATTGGGAAAGGGACTTGGAAAGAATTTAAAAAAAAATATATTTTATTTTGTATATTTTTACATTATTATTTAGTAAGCAATTCAAATTAATGGTGTAATATATTGTTTGAATTGTTATAAATAATAATAGTGAAACACAAAAAAATATTTTTATAGGCAGCTCGATAAAAATTGGTCAATCTAACTTTTTATTTGTAAAAACAAATAATTGTTAGAAATTTTAAAGCATTAAATGATGTATTTATATGTACAATATATTGCATCTTTCGATTTGTGGTAAAATTGTATGAATCCAATATGTATAATTCTCGAATTGCTGCAGATTTAGTTGTATAATGTTGTATTATATGTATAATATGTTGCATATTTTGTGCATTCCAGTTCACATATTCCTATACGCACAAAAAACTTTTACAAATCACATAAATATGCTTAAATATGCAACAAAATTTTTTATCTATACATCATACTGTATTGAAAAATCAACACAAGAAAACATCCTACGTGAGGAACATAAACAAAACTAAATATGCAACAAAATATTCTATTTATACATCATAATTGTTTTTAAAATCAACAAAAAAAAAATTCATATATAAAATCTGAGACTCGTTGCCATGGCATGACAATACTTCATTAAACTCATCCACAAAGAATGGCATGACAATACTTCATTTGAAGATTTAAAATCGAGACTCGTTGCCCCTTTGGACACCACATCCCCACCTCTCACAAATTTACCTTACCCCCTGCAAAAATATGCATATATAAGTCAATAATTATGTATATATATTTCATGACTGATGCATGATTCATAAACATAACATGACAATCAAAACATTTAATATCTAAAAACATTAAAAGGTTCTATCTATGTAATAAACATGGTTTATACATACATTACACTATTCTCGATATCCATTATGATGTACAGGAACAAAGTCAAAAAAACTCTCACAACAAAAACAATGAAGAACAATGCTTGAAAAAAATGATGTATAAATATATTCATATTGTCGCATACATACTTACTGACAGATGCATCATTCAATACAAACATAAAGAACATGAGAGTGACTACATAAAACCTAACTGCAAAATACAACATGTTGAGCCAACACAAAAAAAAATCCAGCCTTTTACCAAACCACCAAAAAACTGAAAAAAAAATCAAAAGAACATGAGAGTGACTACATAAAAACTGAAGATTTCACAAAACCCATAAAAAATGAGTGATTTTTAATGAAAACAAGTCCCTTAACAACATGCAAAAAAAATTCCTAGAACAAAAAAATAGAAAAAATAAAATCAAACTAAGAGTACATCAAGCAACTGTTAAAGGAAAAAACATACCTAGAACGAAAGAGAACCCTTCGGCTTCTTCAACTACTAAAGGAAAAACTCCGTTGAATATTTCCGCCTGCCTCTTGTGTCGCCGCTTTTCTTTCTCTCTTCTTTTCCAATCGCCTAGAGTGCTCTGCAATTTCTTTGCAAGTGTGAGAATGTGAAGAAACGTGATGGACGTTTGAATCCAATCGCAAAGAAAAAACCGCGGGCAAAATCTATTCTCTCTCTCACTTACCATATAAAATTACATGTCTATCCTTATTTAAGAAACCGCCCCATCGTGTATTTACCAAATTATCCTTGTAATCGATTAAATCGTTTTTAATTACCTTAATTAATGAAATAATCACACCATCCAAAATTAGAAATAAACGGACTGATTAGTCCCTACGGTCTCACCCGACATATTGGTCTCATTTGAACTAATACCTATATATATATATATATATATATATATAGAGAGAGAGAGAGAGAGAGATTGGTTCAAATGAGACCAAATTTGAGGTTTAGTCCATAAGACCATATAGACCATTGATTTGATTTTTTAATGGCTGAGATCTATTTAGTTATTTTTGGTTATTAAGGGTATGATTGTATTTTCACCATTTTATAGTTTTTTTAGAGATAAAGTTAATTGCTAATTAATAGGAAAATAGGATCTTTCCTTTATGGGTTTCCCATTTTTTAGGGGAAATAACCATATCTTTTCGATTGTGTCTTTTCAAACTGATCTTTTTGGCTTCCCTCCACTCTACGGTTTTTGACAAGAAAAATACACTATATCTTTCTTCCTTCCCAAAATAATCTCTCTCTTTCTTCACGTCTTGCACCAAACCCCAAACCCTAACCTCTCTCTTTCTTCCTTCCCCCAAATAATCCCTATCTTCTTCCCCGAGCAACAAATGCGCCAACCCCAACATTTTTTTCTCCCCCAAATAATCCCTCACTTCTAGTCGAGTAGCTCTCAAAACAAATTGTCGGGTAGGCGGTTGTATTTGCGAAGAAGAACCGTGAGAAGTGCCATTATAGAGCCCGTTCATGCGTGTGCAAAGGTGAGTCTCTTTTCTCTTTATTTGGCCCAAATCCGTCAAATTTAAGTTTGTTTTTGTATCATCAAGTAATTTTTGGTGGGTTTAGGAGTACGATTTTTGTGAAGAATATTTGAGGAGAGGGGGGTTTTGTCGTACGAGTTCTTGATTTTGAAGGTGTTTTTGTAGTTTTCTTCTTATGTGTTTTTTTATTTTTCCTGGTCGCTAATGAAGGTCCTCGGTCGCAATTTGTGAGTTTTTCAAGTCATCAATTTTTAATTCAGTAATTTTGTAATTATACTGATAACAAACCCATAACAAGCATGCATATTTTTTTATTAAGTATACCGATATAGTTTGTTAATTATACAACATTAAGTAGTATATAAGCAGACTTTTGTATTCACTTTTTCATACATGAATTAAGTGTTTTTGTATGTCGGGGGGTTGTGGTGTATTCTTGCTATTCTTACATGTTATGCTAAGTAAACAGGATTAAGTAGAATGTAAACAAATTAGTGTATCCCAAGTAAGAAACACATAACAATTATGCATATTTTTTTAATAAGTATCTTGATTTATCAGTGTTAAATATACAACATTAAATTTAATGTAAACAGACTTTATGTAGGCATATTTGTGTACTAAGTACACAAGTCCATCATGTTAAATATACAACATTTATGGGAATATAAACAAATGAGGTTTAAAATCTTGATACAAGGTTCTTTTTATGTAGGTGTTTGTGGCTAGTAAAATGTCAAGTGAAGAGCGGGAAATAGAGGTCAATAGTGGTGCGAGCATAGTTCCGAGAGACGAGCGGCCCAAAAAGAGGCGAAGGATTGACGCTTCATATCCCAACACGCAAGTTAGGGGGAAACCGAAGGTTTTGGTTGATGCTCTAGCTTCTATGAAACCCGCACAGAGAATGCAAAGACGTGAGATGGGTTTTGGGAGTCCTGTTTTCCATGAAATTTGAGGATTTCAATAATAAGCTCACGTATTGGTTAGTTGAAAATTTCAATCCTCTAAGTAGTGAACTTGTATTTGTGATGGTAGGCGTGTTCACATTGAGAGTGAAGATGTTGGTAGGCTATTGGGATTCCTAACGGGGATGTGGCTATTGAAAGGAAGAAAAATCGGGAGATGTGCGTTGTACGATGAGTGGAAAACAATGTTCCCGAATTTCCGCAGAGCGATCAAGGTGATTTGGGCCGTGAGGATGATGGAGTGCGTAGATGGCGGGACTAGTTCGTAAGGCATTTCGTGACGCTTTGTTGACAATGTTCTTATTGGAAATTTACGGTGTGGGTACATCAACCCACTTATTCGGATTGCCTCGACGATCTCACAACAATCGGGGAGTTTAATTGGTGGGATTATACATTGAACACCCCGATATCTAAAAGAGTTAGGTGGGATGGGACGAACAAGATTGAGTTCAACAACCCTTTGTTGCTAATGGTAATTTGCCATTTATTGTCTTTTCCAGATTCTTTAGTTTAATGTGGTGTCACTTATTCAATGGTTCGTATATGTAGGTGTTTTATTTGGATAAAGTGTGTGTGCTTGGGAGGGATGTACCGAGGACTCTACCGGCTATGGCTTCATGGACCATGGATAAGTTCAAGTAAAGAGTTTATAAAGAGTTCAAACATGGTGGATTTGGGGGGATATACGCAGGGACCATATTTGGGAGGGCCTTCACCGCAACCTCGCTTGGAGAGATTGGTGATCGTCAAGAGAAACAATCATCTTCATCCCGGGCCTTCGTCGCAGCCGCATTGGCGGTATACAATGTCATATGTTGTATAGTTAGTTGGTTTTTGTTGTATACATAAGTCACGTATATTGTATACTTGGTATGATATAAAGTTTCTTTAAAAATAATATATGTTGTATATTTAGTTAGTGTGTGATGCATATGTTGGATATTTGGCATATTACATACATGGTTTTAGATCTTTTTGTATAATTACTTGATGTATGTGGTGTCTTAGTTTATTTGTAGTTGTATAAGTAGCTCAACATAGGTGTATACATAATGTAACTTTGCTGTATAGATAGTTATGTTACAAAAATTAGATTTATGTGTAGCATTTGTTATCATACATAGGTCAGATTTGTGTATAATTAGTCTACATATATTGTATACTTAGTTTACCAATATTGTATTTTTGGTCTTATGCATACATAGTTTATATTGTAGTATATGTTGCATACTTAGTTTTGTGTATAGTTAGTCTACATATATTGTATACTTAGTTTACAAAGGTTGTATGATTGTTCATAAGCATACATAGTTTAGTTTGTAGCATTTGTTGCATAGTTCGCTTTTTTATATTGACTTTAAATCAGATATTTTATATGATTGTTTTTATGTTGTATTCTCTCAGGATTATATTGGGAATATTAAGGCAACGATTGCGTGTCTTGCTTCGGATGTGGTAGAAATTATTCATCCATCGTCGAGCTAAAAATTTCATAGGTATTTCCTGACAAATCCTTTAGTATTACGAAAACATGACAACACAAAGAGTTCTCCGTCTGTTCGAACATTTTGCAGTACCGCTTATCATTGTCTCCGTCTTATAATTTACGACATCAAAAATTCGACTTGTTTTGTCTCTAATGCTGTGGAACACTTGTTTGCATCGTTAGTTATCTATGTAATCGTGCACTCATAGCAGTCGCTTCAATTTCTATGCTAACATCGGTAAATACAAATGTGTGTGTACACCGAACATGCATGCTTCTCAATGGTCGGTTTGTCTTGACCGTGGGAATGATGTTTGGCGATGTGGTCCAATTTATCCGTTGTATGGCGTTGTGACTCTATTGCACTTTCAAAGTGCATGAAAAATTCAACCAAGTTCGAACCAGGATTTGTGTAATTCCCAAACCAAATATTGGTGCTCTCGACCGTGAGGTAGTTTTGAGCAAACCACTCATTGGCACATTTGTAAAATAAGTGGTATCCAACTTCATCTAATCTCATACAAATGAACCATGGATGTGATTTTAGACTAAAGTCATCATAATATCATTCCATTGACTCTCAAAATCCGGTATTGAAATGCTTTTGCCATCCCACACGATTAAATTTAGACGATTTATGAAATTTTTATCCTTGAACAAGGTGTGACCGACTTTTACACTAACCTTTTCCATTATGTGCTACATACACAATGTGTTTTTCTTGCCTTGAATACTCGATTGTATTGCTTTCTTTCATTGCCGATCCTGGTCATTTACTATATAGTATGACTCCCGCCAACCGCTTCAAGAACTTTGTGAACAACCATGTATACGACTCTTCATCTTCCTTTAATATAAGTCCAACACGAAATGTCACACATCGGCGATGGTTATCGACTCCGGTGAATGGGGCAAAAACCATTTTATACCTGCACATTTTTGTTACGTTAAGTTTACGGCATAAATCTATACTGGTAAATTAGAACATGTATACAACTATAATAAACTAAGTATACAACATCAACGAAAACAGTTTTAATCATACAATTATAGTAAAGTAAGTATACAACTTAAACTAAACAAGTATGCAATTCACCAAACTATATATACAGCAGTATAGGAGTTTGTAAATCTAATTCGATGTACTAACTAATTTTAGCATATAGTTCACTGAACTTAGTATGTAGTTTCAATCTATGTAGCATACAAAGACAAATGAACAAATAAACAACAAAACAATTATATGTATACAATTTAGATGTATTAATATACAAGTCCACTCCAATATTTATTCAATGGAACAGATTTGCATAAAATTCTTTAATATAAACAATTCTTAAAAATAAATATACAATTGCATAAAATTAAGTATACAATTACACCAGCAATAAACATGAAGATCCATTTAACCTGTTAGTATTGTATGTAGCATCAAATGAAATCACATCACCAAACGTGTCGTAGTTCCTTATAGCTTTTGGTCCGCCCAAAACAAATTTTGTCATTGTTCATCTTTGTCTACATCGTAATCGAATGCCATCCTCGATTAACTTCCTTTTATCCAACAATTTGTCTATTACCAATTGTGCGTCCGCACCATTTGATGTATGCTTTCAAGTCGTGCTTGAAGTTTTTAAAATCAACCTTTAGTGCCCCGACTTGTGGATATCCGCCCACCATCTCCCGAATAATTCGTGTTGTTTAGAACTCCCTATATTAGCTTTCGTGCGCTTGATGATAAATTGCGATGACCGGGTTAAGGTTTCTATTAACTTTAAGAAACTCGCTTGAATGTATCCACCGCCATTGGGTGAGTGTGGCGCTCTACAAAATGCGTATTTTATAGGCGCCGTTGCAGTGTACTCGAAAATGCAACGTGCATTGCATCCGACACGATTTGAAGTCCTTTTTCGCGACCATGTGTCTTTGTCCGCTTTCACTTTCCTCCGTAGGTTCTGCAGTATGGTGTTTTTGTGTTTTGAAGCCTTCTCTATTGCAAAGAACATAATCTTTGGCGAATGACTTCATTACGAGAATCGCTTTGTTGTGCTCTTCCGATGTCGAATCCGCTAAGTGCTCCATAGTCCGGAAATTGTATACCTGGTTTCCAATGTAGCGAAATGCATTCCCACTTGCGAATCTTTTCGTGTTCCACCTCGTATCCAATATTTTGTTGATCATGGCGAGATTTCGAGCCGTTGTCCTACGTTGTTTTTGACATCACAAAGGATATTAGTCAATAATACAAAATGTGTAAATTATATATACAGTTTTTATGATATCATTCATACATTTTTAATAGTCTATACAAGCACGTTTTGATTTATAAGTATACAAACTTATTAATTTATTATGACAGACAAATCTACTTGAACAACTTACGATGTACATATACAATGTCGTCTTATATATATACAACTCGATAAATAAATATATACACGTTGTAATTGCCGATCAAACATGCAACGAATTTGGTAACTAATGTCCTATAAGCAGATAAGGCGTAAGTATGCATATACATAATGCTATATACACAAGACTTATATTCTAAACGGGAAAATTATCTGTACTAAACATACAAATTACTGATTGAGATGCAACCTTCATACAAAGGGGTAATATGCAAACATATAAAACTATATATACAATGTTGACAAAGTAAGTAAACAAGATTCAAACACTAAATATACAAAGCAACAATAATACGTAACTATATTTTTTCATACAAAGCAATAATTTAGACTTGTACCCTAAATTCGCAAATTATCCGTTATAAACATGCAAACTACTAATTGAGATTCAACATTCATACATGTGGGTAGTATGCAGACATATAAAGACTATATATACAATATTGACACACTAAATAGACAACATTCATACAAAGAAACATACAATGCAACAAGAATACATGTATCTATTTTTGCATACAAAGAAAAATTATTCACTTATATTCTAAACGAGCAAATTATCTTTCTGCAACATTCAAACTGTTAATTCAAATTAAACAACCTACATACAAGTGGGTAACATGTAAAGACATAAAAATAGATATACAATAGTGACACACTATTTATACATCATTAACATATTAAACATACAAAACAACAATAATAGAAGTGCATATAGTTTAGCCATCGCCAGCGCTTTCACGCGTATATGAATATTATAACTTCTATCTCTCGAAATTACCCGGAGGACATTCCTCCGATTGCGTTGTAATCACCACTTTTTCCATTGTATAATTTTATCCAATCAAACGGATGATGATTCCTTGCCGATTGTTAGATATCCTCGAGTATACTATTTTTTGTGGATGAATTGCAGGACGAGTTTGGGTGACAATGGTGATTGCAGAGATTTTGATAATGGCGTTGTAATGTTGGCGTTGAGAAGAGACGATAGTTGTGATCGTATATGGTTATCTCGTGATTTATGGGAACGTGATCAATAATAGATCACGTTCTATAATATAGGAGGAGGTTACAATTAATAATTTTATGGATTCCAATTTTACCCTTACTATTGTATAGTTACTTTCGTAAACCTTGTATAGATTGTAACGAATCTTGGCCATTGGTTTACTATTTGGATGGTCTAGATTCGGTCTTATGGACTAACCTAAGAGAGTGGTCACAGGATCCTCTCCCTATATATATATATGATATTTTGAACTTTGAATTTTGTTATACATACTTTTTAGTTATTTATGTATTTAAATCTAAAATTTAATTACATAATAATTATTAAATTATGTTATAATATTAAAAAAATAAATACTATATATAAATATAATTAGTTTTGATTAAAGTAATTATTCAGAAATCTTACAAGAGAAAATCGTGAGTTAAAACACACAATTTAATGTACGAGATATCGTCAACAAATATTTTCTTACAATAAAATACAAACAAAAAGGAAGCCCAATAGAAACGTGAGCAGAAGTTAAAAGCCCAAATCTCATGGATCCGGGCAATACTACTGGGCGGTTAGCCCTGACCGTCTGTATAAATGTATTCTGGCTCTCAACTCTGCAACAAGCCTGACAACAATGGCGAAGAAGCAAGTGCCAGCACAGAGAACCAGAAACAAGGAGAACTCCAAAATCCCGAAGAAAAGCAAAAGCAAAAATAAAAATTCTACCGCCATTGACACCAAAAACAATAACAAAAGCAGAAACAAGATCAGCAAAACAGCCAATGATGATGCTTCGAGTGAAGAGACCGAGGTCCCCGTCGTGCCATCATCGAGCACTGAATCTCAAAACGACGACGTTGTGGAATCCAGCGAGGCGGAGGAGGATGGAGTAGACGAAAGAAGCCCGACTGATGAAGATGAGAAAGAAGAAAAGAAGAAACCGAAAGGTAAAGAAGAAAAGAAGAAATCGAAAAGCAAAGAAGAAAAGAAGAAGCTCAAAAGCAATAAGAAAAAAAGTAACAAGGAGGATGAGAAACATAAGGGAAAAAAGAGAAGTAAAAAGGAAGAAGACGAATCGGAAGCGGAGGAGAAGAGCGAGAACGCGCTCTATAGGTTTCCGATGAATCGGGTCAGCCGGATTATCAAGAGTGACAATTCGGACCTTCGAATTTCACAGGAAGCCGTTTTCCTCATCAATCGAGCTTCGGTATGCATTTTAATTTCGTGCTCAATTCGGCCATTTAGGGTTTTCATAGCAGTCATGCTAATAATTTGTCTGCTTATGAAGAGCAATGTACAACATTGATGCGTAATTGTACTATGCTCCTTTTGGTTTCGTGCTTTATTTATTTTATATTGATTTTAGGCTGAGCAATTGAAATTGAAGAATCAGACTCATAACTTAAGGGGAAGAATATTTCTGATTAGTGAAAAGAAATGCTAAAATTCATGGGACTGGATTGAAAATCTTTCACTCATTTAAATGATAATCTGTACTGAGGGGAAGATGATACTTAAGTGTTTGTGCTGTCTCTAGGAGCAGTGTATGTTGTCTGGGAGATGCTCTTAGTTGTTAGTAATAATAAGTTGCTATGGTGCTATTTATGAGGAATATGGAGGGTATAGCTTCTTAAAATCCAAGTTGAGATTAAAGCTGATAGAATTTCTAAATAGAATAATACATTTTGAACTAAATTTTCTCAGTTATTGGTATGATTTTTTATAACTCAAAACGAAAGAAAAAAGAAAGGAATCCCCTCCTTATGCCGTTATGCGTATGTGCTCATATGTGTGTCTATCTGCTCTCTTCCATTCACACTGAAGCCTAAAAGCCTGACTAATACATCTGGAAGTTTCAATTGTTGAAATGACATGCTGAGAACTTTTCTATTTCTCTGTCCATTTCTTGTGCTATTTTGTGCTACACCAATATCCTTCGTCTTTCTTTGTGCATGATCGACGCAAAAAGTAATTCTTTTGGTGTTCTAATGCAAATGGTTTTGCCTTTGAACTCTTGCTGGATGGTAGTTATAACGCAACAGCTTTTGTTTGTCGAAATAATTGGAAATATATGAAAGATTGCGTTGAAACTCTTCTTTTGAACATAAGGCCAGATAAGAACAATATTTACAGTTAATGCTGCAAATGTCATCATAACAAAAGGATTTTCGAGAAGACATCTAAAATGTCTCGATATGTGCAAGTGGTATCATTCTGATGAAGAGGTTGGGAAATTGAATGATAGCATAGATGATGACCATTTCGGGTCGGCTGGAATGCACTGGTACCACTCAGAACTTCAAACCTTGAGCTAGTGGCAGTTTATGACATGACCATTTGAATTGAGTACGGTATAGTCTGAGTCAATGTAGGACTCCTTGTTCAGTCGATTCCATCTTTCTCTCTCTTACCAAGCTATATTTGTGGGGTCATTTGTCTCAAAGTGGAAGTTTTGCCCAGTCTGGGAATGATCATCAAATGATGTGGAATTGTGTGTGATAAAAATTTCTCTTTTTGCTAGTGTCAGTTAGACTAAAACAACAACAACAACAAACTAAGCCTCTCCCACTATGTGGGGTCGGCTATATGGATCATATCACGCCATCGTTTACGGTCAAAAGCCATATTTTCATTTATTTCTAGATATAACATGTCTTACTTAATAGTTTCTTTCCAAGTCTTTTTAGGTTTTCCTTTCCCTTAGTGTCAATTAGACTGCTTAATTTTTTCTTTTTCCTTAAAGAAAAAAGGGTTCACAACTTAATTGGGGCAGTAGTATACCATGTAAACGTATCATGCCCTTTTTATTAAGGCTATATATGCAGCTGTTTCCTCCTGGTTTGTTAATTTGCTACCAGTTTGATTTAGCACCTATAAACTTCAGAAAGTTTTATTGTGTGGTAATTATAGAAGTTAAAGTTACTCTGGATGTGACATTGAGCTGTTTTATGTAATGTTGCACTGAACAATTGTGCTTGCTGGTTGCAGGAGAAGTTTCTTCAACTGTTCTGCCGGGAGGCTTATGCTTGTTCATTTCTTGAAGACAAAAATTATACTGCTTACAACCATTTGTGTACTTCCTCTTCTCTTTCCTATCAATCTATTTGCTTATTTCAAAGCAATGCATGCCGCTGACATATTTATAATGATTACATTTGTCCTTTTTATGCATCAGGACTTAGGTCCAGAGTCATTAATTATATTGCTTGCTCTTCCTTTTATGAGGAGTATTGTGTACTGTATATTTGATCAATTTCCACTACTTTTTGGCAAATGCCATCACCTTTACATGCCTTGAATATTGTTTATACACTATGGCTTGAGATGTGATTTTTTGTTTTTTTTGGGGGGGGGGCACATCCATTTTATGACCGGTGTATAATTGTCATATACCAATACTTTGCTGTATTTAATGTTAATAGTGTGTGATTTTTTTTTCTTTTTGTCGTGGAGTGGTGGTTGGGGGGCGTTAGGCTCCCCTTGAATTCATCAATGCGAGATTTATTGACTTCATGTTCATTTATTAAAACTTGTGTTCAATATTTACCACCAAATTTCACTTTCCACAATCTTTAGTAGTGTCACTAGACACTAGTTTAAGGAAATGCGTTATGGAAGAATTAAAGATGACTTGTGTTCCTTATTGCTTTTATATCACCTCTGCTTAAATGTCACTAGAATGTAGTTGGAATTTCTGTAGTGTGCAATATGACTTGGTTAGAGTCATAGTGTTTGGTGGCACTTTCTTAGACTTAGCCGCAGGCCTGGAATAAGGCACGTGCCTTGGCTGTGTCTTGTGCCTTGTTTTAAGGCTCAAGGTGCACTCCATATCACATAATTGCTCACCTAGGTGTAGCGTTCTCGTATACCAAGATTGCTCTTAACGACTTAAGAGTGGGATCTTCTTTTTGCCACGCTTTAAAATATTTTTATCTTATACTAGTAATTAATAAATCAGACCGACTGAAATTCTTTATCCATTTCTGTAACGGAGAACTCTATTTTGTGATGGTGATCGAGAATAGATATCTAAAAAGTGCCTAAAACGTGATGAAAAATGGAACGTATTGAAGAATTTGTCGTTAATGACAACTGGTGATGACTGATGTGATGAGAAATTTTTTGGTGCAGTTAATTGGAGTTGGTGTTTAAATGTTCTCTTATTTGATAAATTAATTGTAGTCAATATTCATTTGTGTCCTTACTATTTTCACTACAGATAAAAAAGTGAAGTAACAATGGAAAATTCTGTTGTTAAACATCAAAAACCCATTAGTAAAACAGAATACCCATGGATTTACTGTAAATTCACATCGTCCAACTGCTGGTCGGTGATTTTTAAACGACAATACTGCTCCGTCGAAACACGTAGTGACGGATATTCCGTTGCTATATTTAGAATTTCCATCATTAAATGTGTACTATATAGACGGATGCTTAACAATTTACCGACGGATCATCCGTCAATAAATTTTATGATGGACGCCTTCTGTCGTCAGTATATGGACAGAGAATTACGATGGATGGCTGTCCGTCGTTAGGTTACTTGAAATATAACGAGGGACTGATTTCCATCGTTATATTTCAACGCTCATTTTCTAGCGACGAATTATGTCCGTCGGTAATTTATCAACTGATGATAGCTAATAATACATAGGTTTCTGAATACTTTTTAAGTGCAGTTAATCAGAATTTCTGTGCTTTGGATGTTACATATTAGTCGATATATTGACTGTAGCCAATGTTCTTTTATGTCTTTACTATTTATTTGACTTGTTTCTTAATTTTGGTTGCAGCTTCAGTAGTTGCTAAGCGAAGGCGATTTGACTTTCTTTCAGGTAATCATCCTTACCTTTGTTTATTACAAACTTCTCTGAGATGTGAACATCAAAATTGCACTATTATTAATTCAGCCCACTCCTTATTAATTAGTTTCCTTATTTCAACTTGGTGTGTGCTCTTAGATTTTGTTCCTGAGAAGGTGAAGGCTGAGGATGCTTTAGCTCAAATATCAGAGGCTGAGAAATGACCCACCCTGTATCGAATTTTCCAGAGTTAAAGAGTACAATCAATCTGATTTTACATTTACCTAATTGCAGAATTTTGAAAGATACATTTGATTACTTTTTTCTTTTTCTTTTTTACTCTCTCTTGTGGCTGGTAATCTAGAAGATTAGGAAGCCTCCTGAGAGAAATTTTATAAGCTTGGTAGTGTTGTACATTATATATGTTTTAATTTCAAAGCAAGTAGTATCAACCTCAGGAGTGCTCGCCTGAAGAAGACAGAATTATTGGAATCGAATTCTTTTTTAGTATAGTTTACTTATGTGCTCTTCTTTTTCTCTTCAACTATACATACATGTATATATATACATTTGTGTATGAGAAGTGTAAAAATGTGGAGGATCTATTTCCCTCACTTCATGCTATATGAGAAGTGTAAGGCCATTTTTTTTAATAAACGGAAAATATATAAAAGAAAGGAAAATATACAAAATCTATTCAAAACTCGGAATGACCAACATAATCATCCGTAAGAAGGGGGATAATGTCCACCGGTGGATGATTCCACCGAGTTGAAGGTCCATCGAATTTGCTGAGACTATCTGCCACCCTGTTTCCTTCACGAAAAATGTGGGAGAGGACAAAATTCATCTATGAAATCAAATATAACGTGTACCGCCATCTGCTAAAAAGACGCCACGGGACTGGACCTCTCTTAATCCCGAAAATCTCAACTACATAAGTGGAATCAGATTCTAACCAAAGCCGACGCCATCCTTTTTGAAAGGCGAAGGAAACGGCCATCATAACTGCCATCAACTCGACATCAAATGCATAACCAATAGCACAATGCTCCACAAAACATCCGCTGAAAAAGCCGTGATAAGTTCGAAAAATTCCAGACGTCGTACTGGAACTGGGCGCACCTAAAACACTGCCACATATATTGACTTCGACTTTGATCCATCCTGGGAGAGGTAAAGCCAATCAACCTACACAATCTGTGGAGCCTTCCTGGGACGCCCTAGCACTTTCAGCTTTCCAAGGCAAAGAAGGAAACCTAATCGTTATTCATGCAACTTTGGTCCAACGAGAAGGACTCCACGATAAGAACCTGTAACTCGATAATAGACGCCTCCAATGTCCATAGATTATCATTGAAAATAAAGCCATTACGAACATGCCAAATAAGCCAAACACAAGATATGACCGCTGCACGCCATAAAAAAAAAGCTAATCACTAAATCGAACCGATATTGCATACAATAATAACTCATTGAAGCTCGAAACTGTGCGTAAAGTGACATCAAACGAATCAAAAATCCATTTCCAAAGAGTCTTTATAAAAACACAAGAAATGAAAATATGATCAATGGACTCAGAGTGAGCCCGACGAAGCAAATCAAGGGACCGATAAATCCTCTATGCTTTGCAAAATATCAAAAACAGCAAGGTGATTAAGGATAATGCGCCAAACCACAATGGACCGTCTCTGTAAGAATAAGCCGCTTTTGACGAAATATCCCCATCAAACGAATGAGTTCAAACCCTTTTATCCGAAAAAGAATGAGGGGCAATTGGAAAACACACAATATCATGAACAAAGTCAAGAAAACGACATCGTGAAATGTAAGAGCCGTCAAAAAAAGAACTCCGAAATACTATGACATAAACGATCGCGATACTCCCGAGGAATACCAATTCTATCCGTAATAGAATACCCCAACCAATTATGCAAAAAACAGACACTCGAATTAGAACCGAACCCACCGAGATTCTTTTAAGCAATCTTCGATGGCCGACCTCATACCACCCAAATAGACGACAAATGAAAAGGTCCGCCGAATCGATCTATCATCCAAAACAAAAACACCTACGAGAGTTGAGAAGACCATATAATCCGGATTAAGAACTTACCATCCCATCTTCATCGAAAAACCCTATTAGTTGTAATAATGGAACGGACACCAAGACCTCCCTCATCTCTCGAGTGCAACAACGCGACCAATTGACAACAATAAAACCCTTCAAATATCTCCAGTCCAAATGAAATTACGCATAACATGCTCCATTTGCTTAAGCATGGAGACCAACCATTTGTAGATAAGCATGGAGTGCACAAAGGAACTAGTAATAACCGAATTCACCAGACAAAACGACCAGCCACAGAGAGTAAAGAGCCATTCCAAGGTTTAAACTTCAATAATATCTTGTCAAAGAGCCACGTAAACTAGCTTGATTAGGGGCCACTTTAAAAATGGGAACACCAAGATAGGTGGTGGGAAGACAACCCATCTGAATTCCCATAATCCGTTGAATGCGGGAAGTGTAAGGCCATTGATTGAATTAATAATTAAATTAATATCCATTTATTTATTAGAAAATTATTAATATTTATTATTACTCGATATTTTTAAATAGTATTGATATTTTTATTGCATTAAAACATTTCCCATTGAATATTATCGTAAATAAAATTATTAAGTCATTAACTTAGATGTACGTAGCTCGTCCATAGTAAATTCTTTTTAATGGCGTAAGAATTAAATAGAATTTTGTAAGTTTAAAATTTCCGATCATCTAAATACTCTCGATAATGATATAATATCACTTTATTTTTCCTATCGCTTATCGAAACAAGAAGTATAATAAAAGATAAATATAAAAATAAATAAATGAATATCTATATTTATCAAAGTTCTTTTCGAAAATTATCTTTATAATTTTATTTGTACTACGTACAATAATATTTATTCCAGGTTATAGATGATAATTATTATACTTATCTTTTTAAATGATATTGTATGAAATGAATGATATCTATAATTCAGTTATATTATTTTTATAGTTTAAATTAATTTAGTAAAATTATATGCTTCACACCGTACTATTTATATAAAAGTTAGAGCTTATCTAATTTGTATACATATTAATTAATTTATTGAAATTTATACTTTCCAAAAAAATATAATTTTTAAAGTCAATATTACCCCACAAATTATTATATCACATACATGCAAAATTAATATTTGTTCCTATTGCAGAATCCATGACTATAATGTAAACAAGTTATGGTGCACAATTTTGTAGTGTAACATTAGCTTCCTCGACTATTTTGAAGGAAAGTTTGGTTCACTGATATAAATATTTTAGGTATTTGATAATAATTTTTTTTGCAAAATTTTGTTATTAATATAGTTATATAAATTTTATAGTCATCTTAATACTTACCACGTAGGTAAATTGTTCTTTTAGTGGACCATGGACTGTTGGAATTTAAATTAAGGCACATGGAATAATCCCTTAAATCATGAGAACCCGACATCCACAATCTGACCCTAAATAATCACATTCACATGTTCACAAAGTTTTTTCATTTTTGTGGTCCAAATATCAACCCTAGCTAGAAAAACAAAATGAAATTAATACATCAAAATTTTGTACATGCAGCAATACAAATTTCTGCCTTGTGACTCCCAAGTCACTTTTTGTCACGTCTCTGCAAACATGGAGTGGCCCTAATCTGACACTTCACAAGATCTCTTTTCTGTGCAACTCTTATGGAACCTTTTTTGTTGTCTTGTAAAATAAATTTTTACCCCTCCTAAATTTCCTTGTAAATGCTCAATTTTTACTAGGGTGTGGCAATCCCGATAAAGTTAATTACCGAAAGAAACCCGAACACGAAAACTGACTTGACAACCTGAATTGACACACGAAATCAACCCAACACCAAACGTACGAACTGGACCTGATGACCTGAATTGTCAAGTTAATTACTGAAAAAAACCCGAACACAAAAACTGACTTGACGATCCGAATTGCCACCCCAAATCAACCCAACACCAGATACACGAACCCGACCTGATGACCTGAATTGCCAAGTTAATTACTGAAAGAAACCCGAACACGAAAACGACTTGATGACCTGAATTGACACCCAAAATCAACCAAGCACCAAACACGAACCCGACTCGGCGACCTGAATTGCCAAGTTAGTTAATGAAAGAAATCCGAACACGAAAACGACTTGACGACCCGAACCGCCACCCGAAATCAACCCAACACCAAACACGAACCTGACCTGATGACCAGAATTGCCACCCACTCAGTGATTATTTCCGGTGTAATGGCTCATCTCCATTGAAGCAAACTTCGTCAGCTCAATATTTCCGCCCACTCCAAGAAAATCCCTGGTGAGACTGTTTTCAGCACTGAGCAGAAATCCATGATCGCCATTGTTGGATGACGTCATCGTCGGCGCGGACGTGACGTCACCCATTAACAACCCATTGTTCATCATCAAAATATTCTGATCACCAGTACCCTTTTCAAGATTCTGGTCATGGGCTACTTCATTTCTGCTCTGGTTCAAAAAACCGGCGAAACCGCATCGAAGATCGAAGAACCGTTGCTCCTAGTCGAGCCCATTTGAGCCGCTTTCTGTAATAACGCGGTGGCGGACATTGATGGATTCGTAATTTCGTGGTTGTTGAGGTAGTAAAGCGAACTTATGGATTCCGACAAATTATTCGTTTTGTTTTCTTCTTCTTCTTTTGGCACTGCTCTAGGCAGTAATAATGGTGACGATGATGACGACGACGGAATATTAATATTGGCACCACTAGCAAACGATTCAACTAATTGTCCTCTGTTATTGAACCACTGATTTTGTGCGTCCATCTGAACCGTGAGATTTGCATTGTTGTCTAGCCATATTGGGAGCCTGTTTTTTTGCAAATCATGAGGATTTTTGGAGTCCAATATTAATCCTCCAATTTCTGGCCTGAATAGTGATGAAAAATGGCTGGAGCTTCCGGCATTTTGGAGATTATTATTGTTTAAGCCCACGTTGATATTTCTGAAGTTCAAATTTGTTGATGGAAGTGGAGTAGTGAACCTTGTACTATCTTGGGCTAGTGCATCACAGAAGGCTCTATGTGTGATAAAGCTATCCTTTCTGTTTCATGAGAGCACAAAACAAACTATACTTAGAGCAGTGTTTGCAAATAGAAACTAAAAAGATATATAAATTAAATGAGAATGTTTGGTGAATATAAGTCATGAGAGTGTTTTATTTGTGTGTAAAAGTCAAATCAGTAGCAAAATTAGAAATTTAAAACACTCCTCCTTTAATTACTTATAAATTATGATTAAATTAAGTGAATAGAATTAGAAGTAGAAATTGACATTTGAAAACAATAAATATTATATTGTTTTCAGCCAAAAGCTGAGAATGTTGTTTCTAAGTGTTTGCAAACACTCACTTAATTCTACCAATACATTAGATTGTAGTCTAGTCTAATTGATTAAAGGTCTTCTGTTTTGTGAAAATGAAAAATAGCAACGTGTTTTTAAAAACATGTTTTTAGTTATTTTGACAAAAACTAACTGGTCATATTTCATGTATTCTCGGGTGAGATATTTGGTCATTTTGAAAAAACTGATGCGGTACATATATAACTCGGCATCCAATTACATAACTTGACACCAAATTATATGACTCGGTAGTTGGAGTTACATAACTTTGTATCGAGTCTTATAACTTGTACCGAGTCAATATCGAGTTATATACCAGTCCCAAAAATTATAAAAAAAATGATAAAGTAGACATTTGAACTCAAAATAGTTAAAAATATTTTTGCTACGGAGGAAAGACCGAAAAATCCGACATACTCTTAATTAAATTCATGATATCATGCATTTATTTCTCTACATCAATACTAATATTATCATGACTTGCATTAATAAACAAGCACAAACAACATAATTTTGATTATGAGAAGTATTAAATGGACCTGGAGAAGAGAGTTCCACAATCACACTTGTATTCCCTAGTCCCACAAATCTTACTATGGGCTTTCCAATCAGACTGAACAGCATATTTCTTTGAGCATTTCTCACACTTCCATTTCTTTTCACCATGTTTTCTGCTGTAATGCTTCTTCACCCCTGTCAGGTCCCCAAGTGCCCTTGCTGGGTCATGGTGGACACATGTCTTTTCAGGACATATGTAAACTTTTCTCCTAACAATTTCTTTATTGCTTCTTTGCTTGAGCTTCCATGGCAGATTGTGGCCTCTCCTGTGGAGCTGTAAATTCTGGTCCCTCTGAAACCCTTGTTGCAGATTTCACATAGAAATCTGTTTGTTGCCATTAGGGAGTTTGGGGATAGTGCTATCACTTCTGCATCTGGATCTGCATAAAATATAATCAATTATTCCATCTTAAAAGAAGGGGGGAAAAAAATCTAAGAAACACACACTTACACACATATGTATGTGTGTATCTGTATATTTGTTCTAAAAATCTCCGGCTAGTCCCGATTAGTCCCACTTATCTACCTACGCTATTCTTTTGATTTGGCCCCATCTAACTCCGTTCAGGATCTACCTAGGTGCTAGGCGAGCGGCAAATTGGGGGCTTAGCGTCTAGTGCTTTTTAGAACACTGATGCGTATATATAAAATTAATCAACAAAAAATTATTCCATTTTAAAAGAAAATAAGAAATTTCCAAGAAACACACACTTACACATACATATATGTATTACTGTTCTAAAAATTCTCGCTAACCCCGATTAGCCGCCTTATCTGCCTACGCTATTCTTCCGATTATGCCCCATCTAATTAACTCCGCTCAGGTTCTACCTAGGCGCTAGGCAAGCGACAAATTGGCTTTAGCGTCTAACTCATTTTAGAACACGTGCATATAAAATTAATCAACAAAAAATTATTCCATTTTAAAAGAAAATAAGAATTTCCAAGAAACACACACTTACACACACAAAGCAGTGACATGTATGTGTATATTTATGCTTAATTAATTTACCTGGTGTTCCTGGGAGATTTCTTTTCCTTTTGGCTAGATTTGGATTAGGGTTTGGATTACTAGGGTTTGTGTTTGGATCTTGGATGAACCCTCTAATGGAAGAAGGATTATTAACAGAAGGAAGCCCATCAGCAGACATCATTTTTATGAAACTTAAGTGAGAAAAAGAAAAAAGGATTAAAGTTGAGAAACTGATGCGGTTAGGTGTGTCTGTATATGTGTGCGTGTGCAGGTGATAAAAAAACAAAGAGTTTAGCTGAAAATAGACAAGAAAAATAATATCAAGAATTGTTTGTTTTGCATCAAAATAAAGTGGAGAAGAGAACAAATGAAACAAAAACTAGGGTATCAGTGGAGTTTGTAGCAGATAATTTTTTTATTTTTGCTTTTCTTGCATGTTTTTCAATATTGATGGGGAAAAAAGGAGAAAAGAAAAGAAAACCATATGGACATGAAACCTAGCTGAGCTCAAGAGGAGAATATTTTTTCTTTTTTGTGTTTTTTTCTCTCCTTATCTTACACGGCTAGCTGCTGCTGCTATCATAGTCGGTCAGCCATAGACTCACTTGGACCACTCTCTCTCACTCTCTCTCTCTCTCTCTCTCTCTCTCTCTCTCTCTCTCTCTCTCTCTCTCTCTCTCTCTCTCTCTCTCTCTCTCTCTCTCTCTCTCTCTCTCTCTCACAAAAGTACTAGTGATAATTCGAGTTATCGGGTCATATCCATGTTTAGCTTCTCGAGCCAATTCGGGTTATATTCAAATACATTATATTACGTATGAAGACAAATTGGAACATCGTATTAAATTCTTGTTAGTTGTGTTCGAGTTACGCTTCTCTCAAGAATTCGTATCGGGTTTGTATTGTCGTGTTGTGTACCGATCGTATTAAATTCTTGTTAGTTGTATTCGAGTTCATGCTTCTCTCAGTAACTTCATGTCGGGTTTGTATTGTCGTGTTGTGTCAGAAATTGTCTCCCCTAGTAAAGGGTTTAATTACTAAATAAATCATTTTTTAATGATACTAAATAGATTGGAAACAAGTAAATACTTAAGTTTAACTTCACTACAAAATTATTGACCACTTGTACAATTGGGAAAAGCATGTTAGTATCACAATGTTAGTATCATTTTTTCCAAAGAATGGAAATGGTCAAAATTTATTATTTTTATAACTACTTAAACTTGTTCATGATTAAATTAAACCAAATTTTAGGAACTATGTATTTTGATTTTTTATCCATTATTGCATATATAGAGCAAATATCAAGTTGTATGAGAGCTATACAATGTATATTGACTTTGTCAACTTTTTTAAACCAACATTTTACTCAACACGAGGTGAACTTTAAAGTGAGATAACAAATTATAAAAACTTAATATATATAGTACTTCTAATGTCCAAATATGAATTCAACATTGAATTTTGATACAATTTTATATGATAGTTAAATAGGTGAAAGTATTATAAATATTTTACATTTAAACAAAAGCACATATCATTTTGGTACCATTTTGGCAGGTAGTATTATTTTAATTTAAAGAATAATTTTTAGAGAAGCATTTTATCTATTAGAGTATGTAATTAGATATTAAATGGCTCACAGCTCTAACAACTTAAACTTTTAGATGAGATTATTTAGTATGGTATTAGAATCAGGCTAAACAACAGGTTCTAAATTCAAATCCCACTACCATGAAGATGAGGTGCATGGTCGTTCAATATTATCAAAAGAAAAATTAAATGCTTGTCTAATTAACAATTATATATCACTTGTGAACAATTTTAAAAAAGTAAAAGTATATATTATAACGTTTTAAACTTAAAATTGCTATTTGGAAGGTAGTGATATTTGAATATTCTGGACAAACATGATTTTTATGAAAAGAGCATGCCAAACAACTATATATTGTCCGTGAACAATTAAAAAAGTTACAAGAATCTTTACTCATGAAAGATTGGAGACATTATTTGAATATGTAAAAAGTAAAAGGTATGGTAAAAGATAGAATCAAACTTAGGTCGTCACAAAAAGGTCAGAGAAAGAAAAGAGAATAGGCTTTTACAGAGTGGCAGTGAAAAATGATTATGCTATAATTACTTTCGGAGCATTCTAAAGAGAGAAATTTTTTTGTTCTTGTTTGGTAGTAAAATTCAGAATATATATATAATTATATTGTATATATCTCATATCTGGTGCCATCTCGTGAAGAGTACTGAAGGAATAAGATTGTAGTGGGGAAGTAGGTGGATGTTGTGGGGATCTGCTATGGTACTGTCATATTTATTTAAACAGAAACAAAAGTAGAAAGAAAAAGATAGTGTCATATTCATTAGTTAATTTCCTTTCTTTTTTTTACTTTTACTGTTATCAAAATTTATCTAAAAGAAATTTAAAATAATGAACAATAAAATTAACCAATTTTTAAACAAAACTTTCAATGTCAACATTATAAATTTAAGATGTAAAAGATATGCCAAGAAAAATATTGATGTAATATTTAAATTATAACCGGTCAGTATGGTGAATGGATGAAAATCGGTTGGAGTTAGTTTTTGCCGTCAGTTTATCAAATAAGATGCCCATAAAGTTGTGCCCTTAATCTTCATATGATCGGATAAAAAAACTCTCACAAGAGAGGGCAAAAGAAATCTTGTACTCACAGAAAGAGAAGAGTCATACTTCCATAAAAAAGAACACTACTCCATAAGAGTAAAATTAATGACATTGAATAGGAGATGAAATAGAATTTTGGAATAAAAGATTTTATCCGTGATTTTGTAATTCACTTAATATTTTAGCGAATTCTTCCAATTAACATAAGTTAAGATAAACCTACAAACAATTGACATAATAGCATATTTAATTTGCTTAATTAGTAAACATTAATTATATCCTTTCAAAACAGAATTTTTAAATGGTTATTTATAAATTTGTGCATATGCTAAACTTATCTAATTAGATCTAGGAAGAGATATAGGAAGACTTAAAATTAGGAAAATTGCAAAATTGGTCCTATAACTATAAGCGGTTGCGGCGGTTTGTGGTGGTGAGCAACACAAGTTCGGGGTTTTTGGTGGCGGAATCTCGCGGTGGCTAGGGCGGTGTTCGCACATGTCCTTGTGGCTAATCAAGCGGCGGTGAATATATTGGTGATTGTTGGTTGATGTTTGAATTGGAGTGGAAATTAAATAAAGTGATTTTTCTCGGATGATTGGAATGAATCTAGTTGTGGTAATTCGGAGATCGATTGTTGGCAAATCATGACTGGAGAGGTCTATGACAAAGGCGGTTGATTGAAGAATCACAAAGAAGAGAAAAATTGTAGAACTAATATTAATAGTTTTATTATTTTTAAAATAATAATATTTTTCACGAAAATACTAATATTTTTCAGAAAAAACTAATACTTTTCAGTGAACTACTATTAATAGTTTTGTTAATTTGAAAACATATATTGTTATAGTAAAAATGATATTTTTTCTAATAAAAAGTGATATTGTTATACAATATAATGTTGTATATAACTTTGGAGATAAATAACCAAATTTGTTACTTTGAAAAAGCATATTTTTCAGAATAAAAATGATTTTTAAAAAAAAAAAAAAAAAAAATAGAAAGTGATACATTTTGATTCTAAAGTGACATTATGTAAAGCGGAACTATGTACTAATGTAATTTTATTACTCGGAAAAAAAATACTTTTTTAAAGTAAAATTGATATTTTTTAAAATAAAAGTGATATTTTAAAACAATGTTGTATATAATTTTGCAAGTAAATAATCAGTTTTGTTACTTTGAAAACATATATTTTTCAGAGTAAAATTGATATTTTTAATAAAAGTTGATTCGAGTTTGAAGTGGTACTCTATGTAAAAAGGAAACTACTAATGCAATTTTGTTACTTTGAATATATATATATATATATATATATATATTTTAAAGTAGAATTGATACTTTTTTTAATAAAAAGTTATCTGTTAAATAAGTTTGTATATGACTTTGAAAGTAAATAATCAGTTTTGTTACTTTGAAAATGTATATTTTTCAAAGTAAAAATGATATTATTTAATAAAAAATAATAATTTTTGAGTCTAAAGTGATACTTTGCCACCACATAGTATTACAAAAATGTTACCACCCCCTAGAAATACTATTCCGCCGCCCTAATATCACAAAAATACCGTCGTGCGTGATGATGTGTCACCTCTTCATATTACACAAAGATTACCGCCCCAAGCAATTACGTAAATGCCACCATGGGTTAGGATAGGGATTCTTCTCACTGGGATTTAGATACATGAGACGGTCTCACACAAGTTTTTGCCATAAAATATTTAAAAAGAGCCATAAATAAACGGTTATATATATATATATATATATATACATATCTAACAATCATTCACTCTGATAGATAAACAACAATTAATAACAAACTTATATACATAAAATATAAATATTACACATATATAAAAGTGTATATGTGTAATATTTTAGGATTTGTCTAAAATCCATTCAAATACATTTTCGTAAAAAATATTTCACATCAATAATTATTATTACATACACATTTTATAGAATAACTTATGAAAACACATTTTGGAAACCATATTTTCTGTACTTTTTCCCTTAAAATCATTATTTTCCAAATAGATATACTATTCAATCACAGACTCAAGTCCAATTTCATTTTAGTTTCATTAGAACCTTGATACATAATTAATCATTGTATGTAACTAATTATTAACAACAATTGTTGTCTTCATATATAGACAAACAAACAAGTACACATGTGAGTTGGCTGACAAGAATATCATTGGCATAGCATATTTATGTGTATCCTAACTTTAAAATAAATAATTTGATGCACAAATTGGCAGCAAGTTCACAGCTCTTAAGCCAAATAATTGATTTGTGCCAGCATGTTTCCAGCTACATAATAATCACTATTTTTGTCACACCCCAAGCTAGAAATTACTAGAGAAATATATTGCACCCACTTATAAAGCATTTCAAATAATATCCCTACATAACTAGTATGGGATAACACAATTTCAGTAAATATATCAAAGTGAAAAATTAGAGATAAAAATGGTGATTCCAAAATGAATAAAATTTCCATAGATCAAATGGAATCCCCAACTATACAGCAGATATGTGAACATTATATTATTGGTATCCGTACTTACAGAAAAACCGGTGCTAAAAATCTAGTAACATAAGAAAAATATGGGAATAATAACTATATAAATAATTTTATTACTTATGTTCAAGGAAAAAGTGATAAACTCTGTCTGACCTTAATCCTTCCCTATAGAAATGTTCCTCTGTCATCAAGTTCATTCTTCTGCCACCGATATTGCTGGTCTAAAGCTTTGCAACGAGACTCGAGAATCAGCTCTCAAATGATTCTCCAGCCATGTAATGTTTGCACACCATTTTCTTGTACTCTGCAATAGATGATGTAAAAAACTGTCAAACTTGAAGCCTTAATTGTGCTTATGATACAACCTCAATGACATTGTTGCAGTTTCTCATGGTCGAATAACAAAATCAAGTGCTATAAACGTTTAAATTATGCCTTAAGGAAGCATATCTTTTAAATTGAAGAGAAGCTCAGTGACACGAGAGAAATAAACAACGGTTAATTACAACCTTGAGGTTCAGTCTAACTACAAAAAAAAACCCAGTTATATTTCAATATTACAAATATATATCCCCTTAACGTTTGTTTCTATTTTACAAATTGAACCTTTTGAGGGGAGTATTTGTAAAGTAAATACAAACCTCGAGTAGGTATTTCTAATGCAATAAAGGAGAGTACCTGTCATTTTGAAAAATAACTGACTTTTCTGTAGTCAGACTAAACGTCAAGGGTAGGTTTTGTAGTTTAACTCAATAAACAATCAGGAAGTAGCATATTTGCTGATGATTTTTGAGGCAAAAACTTATTTTGTATTTTTCACATGCTAACATTCGGATCAGAAAACATTGAAATGTTGGGACTTTTTACTGTTTTGTGAAAGGAAAAAGAATGCAGAATTTAACAACCTTCCTGGTTCTTCCAAAGTGAAGCAGCAGAGCTATTGAGAGGGCTTTCAGTATTGGGTTCTGCAAAAGAAAACTACAGCATAAGACCAAAAAAGAACACATTCAAGAAACTGTTAGGCGAAAAGCGAGAACTAGAAACATCATCCTGACCTCCTAATAAACTCTGGATAGACAAAAGAATGGTTCTGCAATCATAAGCCGAAGACCACTTATCCTGTAAACACAGAAAATATGCCTTTGTTTTCAACAGAAGCAAATACTGTAAAATCTTACAGCAAGTCACTCTTTAACTCTTCGCGAGTGTTTGCAGAAGCCTTTTTTTTTTTAACAAAAGTGATTTATTGTAGCAGAAGTGAGAAACAAATAGAAGCTGGAAATTGATTAAGCTAATAGAGAGTGTTTGGTGAATAAATTGTAAAAGTGCTTTTACACATTTCAAAATGAAACCAGAAGCAAAATCAGAAATGTATAGCCCCCGCTGCAATCAGATTCCAATTAAATTATATAGAATCAAAAGCAGAGTTGATGCTTGAAAACACTAAAAACTACTTTTTTCAGCCTAAAGCTGACAATCACATTTTTAAGTGTTTGCAAAACAGTCCCGTATTTGCACGACAGAACATATATCTAAAGAAATGTTAATTAGAATATAATCATGGTAAAAATGTCATATGCAGATAACAGACTACCCAACTAATCAAGAAGAAATCAGGTTTACATATCAACTCCAGCTAGACTGAGTATGTTCACATCCAGTAGTAGAAGAAAACCAAATTTAATTAATGAATAATAGTCAATATACCTGAAGGATGTCTAAACAAATATTCCCATACTGGTCAACATTTGGATGGAAGCACATCGTCTCAAACTTAACTTGAGGAGGCTTGAAAGGATAATCAACGGGAAAACGAAGAGAAAGTTTGTAAGATAGACCCTCATACATAGTTCCTTTTCCGCCTTCAATAGTTCCAATCCAAGTAAATATGCTATCCCCTTCTGGAAAGGCAGAGACTCCAAGATCACCTCCACTCATCTATAAAAAAAAATAGCTACAATTAACAATCAGACAGTAACCACATAAGTATAATATATATAGATTACTCAAGCACCGGTATTATGATTCAAAAGTGAGTTAAAGTATTCATGGAAAATCATTCCAATTTGATGCTGAGCCATATTCACATTTACAAACAAATTAACTTTATAATTTCGGGATTCAAGTTTTATGGGTCAAGCAATACAAAAAAAAAATTATCTATATGTCCCCTAATCAAACTTTGGTAAACTATATTTATATTTCATGTAAATTAAAGCTATCTTAATATACTTGAGTAGTTTTTACTTTTACAGGCTCCATAAGAAAACTGTGTGATACATACTTTTGAAGTGATTCCCAACATTGTGTAAGACAAACACGCGCAGGACTCAGAGTGGTTCAAGATTTAAGGACAACAAATAGATGAAGGCAGAAGGTATATTTGTAAGCCTTCAAAGTTTTCCCTCGAGAAAACACATTGCACTTATACTTTCTTCTAACTTTCTCGAGGGAAAACTTTGAAGGCTTACAAATATACCTTCTGCCTTCATCTATTTGTTGTCCTTAAATCTTGAACCACTCTGAGTCCTGCGCGCGTGTTTGTCTTACACAATGTTGGGAATCACTTCAAAAGTATGTATCACACAGTTTTCTTATGGAGCCTGTAAAAAGTAAAAACTACTCAAGTATATTAAGATAGCTTTCGAATTTACATGAAATATAAATATAGTTATACATGTAAAGTTACATATTTTGAAACATTTTAAAAAGTTGAGGATTCAGAACAGGGCAAAAACAGAATGCCACTAATCAAATTTCATAACTAAAACAGAACATTATTATGAGATTCAACAGGTAATAGAATAAGAAAACTAAATAAATGTTGGCAGGCCATAGTCTTCGAGTTACCACAGGTAGAATACACAGAATGATATTGCAGATTCTTTTGATTTCTCCTCAACCCAATATTTCAAAATCATTTCAACACAAAAAGCAATGTTCATAAACAATTTATATTGTAAAGCTTCTGCATCATAATTTTTAATTTATCTATTTATTTGCATATTTGTTCCATTCCATTAAAAAGCAAACTAAGAGCAATAAAATAACAGACTAGTAAATTCCAAACAGTAAAATAAACACTACACCAGAATTAATGGTAAGTTGGTAACCAAAAACATGTACCAACAATTTAACCCAACAGGGAATTAAAAACAAAAGGCGATATCACACTGTTTATCTGGTTAATGCACGCATACCATGAGAGCCATCAGCTCCTTCTGCAGCCTGCTTAAACAAAGAAATAAAATAAATTAATTAAAATTACTAAAAAAAAAGAGCATGAGTCTTGATTGATATTTTTTCCAAAATTAACGAACAAACATCAATTAATAAAAAAAAACCCATCAAAAATCTTTCAACATAAAAGAGAAATAAACAACGATCAAGAATCAAGACCTTTGGGTAACAGAATTGGTATCAACAGGATTAGGAGAAGACTTGACTTGCTTTGATGGAGTGGGCGGTGATTGAACATCCTCCTCGTTTCGAACCTCCATCAGCGTCTTCTTCAATCCTCTCAATTTTATCTTCTCTTTTCCACTTTAAAAATGGTGATGATTATGCGAATATATTAGTAGGTGGGTCAAAGTGGGATCGATCGATCAGGTTATGGCGTCTGAATTACTGGCTATTTCCCCTTTTTTCTGTATTTTATAGTGTTAATAGTAACAGACAGCTGAAGACAGATGCGATAGGAAACGGGGTTAAAGAAAGCGGAAAGTATGTTAACAGTTAAAATAGAATTTTCTCAAAAAAAAAAAAAAAAAAAAAGAAAGAAAAAGAAAAAAGAAAGAAAATGTTATATTAATAAATTATATTAATTTTTTTACTGCACTGATTTGAATGAAATATTATTTGAAGTGTAAACAGAATTTCATATCATTATAAAATATTTGTATCGTGTTGCAATTGATTTAATGATCACATAAAATATTTGAATTCAGTATTTCTATCTATATTTATAAATATATTTATATCTAAAATTTAAACTGAAATACATATAATATTTAAATTTAATATTTGTTGTATCCGGTCTGACGTGTGCAGGCCTGAGCAAATATGTGTACGAGAACAAGTTATGTGGCATGACATATGACACCAAGTTGAGGCAAGAGAAATCAAGTCATCAAGTCCATGACCTGCTCGTCCCACCTGATAGTGTTATGGAGGAGGTGGATCCAAATCCCTAGACTGCTTGTCCCGACCGAGGATATGTCGCCACATCGTAGGCCACCGTACCAACCTGAATTTGTGGGATACTATATAAAATTGGATGTAGGCTATTGGAGTAAGACATTAGACATGACATCCATTCATGTCAATCACTCAAGCCGACTCTCAGACACACTTTTTCCTTAAAAGTTAAAATCAGATAGTTGGTCGAGTTACCTGCAAATTGATGATTATACTTATGCGTATTGCAAGACAACTCGTGAGAGAGAGAGAGAGAGAGAGAGAGAGAGAGAGAGAGAGAGTATTCCACATACAAATACCCTTATTGATGACTTAGAAATATTTCAAAAATTATATATTCAAAGTATTTAAGATAACATTTATTACCGTGAGCTAAAGGAATACAAATCCGACTTGTCCAGGTTGTTAAATTAATCTTATTGTCATCTACTATTTTTTTCTCCTTTTCACCTAAATGCGTAGACTATTAGCCCACAAAATCCGATTATTTATTGGCACGTGGGAATTCCAAATATCATCATTAACAACATTTAAAGTTGAAGATTTAAGGAGCAGAGAGATGTGAATTTGAAAAATATTTAATAGGATTGTAATAAAAATAGATGTAGAATATTAAAAATATATTTATATTAAAAAAATAGGGATTGCCCAGTTAACTTGCGGGCTAAGGTCGGCCCATCGAGAAACGACCCATTTAACATCTATAATATAAACTACACCAGATTTACGATTTCTCACTTGGTGCCTGCCAAAATGGAGTAGGCCGATACACGAAAATCATATAAATTAAAATATAATTAATTTTTTTTAAAAAAATTCTAGTGTAAATAATAAATTAAAAAAATGGAGGGGAGGGGAGTGCCCTCTCCTCCGCCTTGGTGCCCACCGACAATGAAATATTCCGCCGAGATTCCATCACGTGCTAAAATCTTTACAATTTATCATATAAATTTTGTAAAAGTTTTTACTTGCCCTCCCCTGCCCCCAAGAATAAAACATATAAAAAAATGTATTTGATTTTGTTAGCATTATTCATTCACAACACTAAATTTAATTAATGTATATTTTATAAAATTGTATAATCATTGAAATTATTTTTATTTATTTATCTTATTTAAAAATTTAACAAAGTAAATTAAAGAATAAAATTATAATTCAAGTTATAAAAAATGGTTTTCTTGAAAATGATTTTTAAAAGTAGATATTAATTCAGTTTATTGGTGTGGATGTGGAGAGAGAGAGAGAGAGAGAGAGAGAGAGAGAGAGAGTAAATACATGCATATATAATTTTTTAAATTTATTTTGAGGCGGTAATGTGCAAAATTAATTATGAAAATTTTAAATGACAAAGTGCAACGATTTAGCATCTCCTGTAGTTTGGATGGTAAAGTTACACAAAAATATTTAATAAACTGTGTGTAAAAATGAGCATAGTATGGTGGCTAAGTACATGGGCGTATCCTTGGCATTTATTATTTATATGTATATTTTATTTTAAAATATTTATTTTTAGTACTAAATATTTTTTTTTATTGATTTAGCCTCCCCCATAATTATTTAGTTCCCCCAAAAATACGGGTCTAGCTCATCCGCCCTGGCTAAGTATTTCCCCTGAAAATGGACCAAACTATCTGACCACCTCCTCACCACTAGTTTATAGAATGGGAGAAAACCATAAAAAATTTATCCATGTTTATTTTGTTCTTTTTTTTTTTTTTGATAACTCAGAACCCTGCGCTTACGCCGACTATGCCGGAGACAACAACTCCGGCTCCTCATTGCCGCTTTGCCAAGGTAAACTACGGGATGTGCACGACCGACCGGTGTTACGACGGTCTCGACGTACAACCCGATCCTCCTGGTAAAGAGAACAATTATATTCGACCCCAATCTACTAATAACGATCTCTCCCGAATCGAACCCACACGGATGCTATTCAAGATGAGTTCCCACCAAATCTTCACTACGGCTATCGCCCCCCAGGAGCAATTTGATGGAGCGAGGGATATGAACCCCCTCGACCTCCACCCCAAACAAACAATTTGATGGAAGCGAGAATCTTTATTCAAGTATGAGTTCCCACCAAATCCATGTTTATTTTGTGAGTTGGATAATTATCGACAAATCATCTCTGCGTACTTTCTCAGATGGATGAATTTGAATCATCTTTCATGAAATTTGATTTTTTATCAGTCACCTTTTTAAGATTTTGATTTTTAATTATTAAAGGCACTCATTTAGTACTTTTTCGGCACAAAATATCATCAGCTTATTACATGCATATGAAAGAATTGGCTGGAGTTTTAATCTCTTCAAATATATCCAAATTAATACATGATAATCTGAAATGTATTAAAAAAATGAGACCATGCATATTATTTTAAGTTAATTCCATCTTCAATAGTATGAATGAGTAACTTTACTTTCTGAGAACTACTTTTCATGATAAAATTTTGGAAGGAGTTTTTCAGAAAACAAAAATAACAAAAGAAAGAACACATTAAAGTTACCCTTTTCAAAACAATAGAGATAATCTACTAAATTTAATAGGAGAAAATAATACACAAAAAAATATTAAACATTTCCCGTTTGAAGTGCATAATATTTTAAAAATAATCAAAAGATCAAAATTAGAGTATAAGTCACATTTACTGAAATGACGCGTATACATTAATCTTTGTGTTTAAAATAAATATATGAATTTGAAATATTATATGAGATTATCTTTCCCCTTGTTTGAAAGGTAGATTCTTTTTTGGAGTTTTTCCTCTAGCTTCGAGACTTTGTATCTTGGTTATTTTGTATTGATTAATAAAATGCAATTTTCATTTATAAAAAAAAATTGAATTTGAGATACAACAGTATATAGGATAATTGAATTAATATATGATAATAATGGATTTATAATGTTTGGTTGTACGACCTCCTACTTTTTTAGTCGAAAGTCACAAGTTCGACTCCAAACGTTTAGAACTGGGTATGTATATATATACATGCATAAAGATAATATAATTCATAAATGTAGGTAAGTTAGAGATATTAAGAATCATGCAGAAGCTTCTACAGTTAGTTACGACAATTATTGTGTTACAAGTCTGTTACAAGTTTGGTAGGAGATCTCAGTCTATAAATACATTGATTCCCAACTTATGTACTTAGTTTTGACACATCAATAAAGCTTCTGCTTCTTCTCTTATATCTTTGTAAATGATTTACAATTCTACTTTAGCATGGTATCAAGAGTTGGCATTACGGTTCTGAATTAGCTTAGCTCAACACAGAGGTCAAGCTTTTCATCCATGGCGACACTCAGCTTACCTACACTAAACACACTCACCATCAAGCTAGATAGACATAACTACAATTTACGGCGTGCTCGATTTTTGCTCTTTTACTACTCATGGATTTGTGATTTTTCTTCTTGGGATTTAATTAGCTCCGATCAAATTTCTACTGAGGATGAATCGGTGGCTCTCTTCTTAATCTGGATTACTCTGTTTGGTTGTGAAATGATCGGTTCCTCTGATTGGATGCTTGGTTCGATCTCTCGAGAGTATGCTTGGGCACATTCAAAGGTGTACCAACTCTCATGAAATTTGGCAAGTCTTAGAGAATCTATTTCGTTCAAACTCCAAAGCTCGAGTTATGCACCTTCGATTATTACTACAAACAACGAAGAAAAGAGATCTAAGCATTGAAGATTATGTTCTAAAAATGACCTCTATATTGCTTTGCTAATATTCAATCTGCTGGCCAAATTGTACCTGATGATGATTTGGTGTTACATATTCTCAGTGGTTTAGGTCCTGAATTTGAATCTATTATTGTGAATCTCACATCACAAATTGGTAAGTTGAATCTCTCGGAGTTCGATTGCATTGCAAACTCATGAGATCGCGAGTAAAACAATTTCATTATCCCGATATCTTGCTGCGGTTTCTTCATCTTCTCTTAATGTTGCTACTCGGAAACCATTTCCTGAATCTCGTGGGGCACGGGTGGTTTAGTGGTGGTCGTTTTCGCGGCAGAGCGAGATTTGCTAGGGGAGCTAGGCTCATTGGTCAAATATATGGTAGAAACAATCATGCAGCATCAAAATGTTACACGAGGTTTGATGTTAATTTTTGACTTTTACCTCCGAGTCCTGACTGGTTTTCATCCTTCTCATTCTCAAAATGCTCAAGCTCATCTTGTAAATTCTGAGTTTATTCCAGTGCCTCAGTCCACTAACGGTGTTCAGAATCAAGCCTCTATTCTTGGATTACCTTCAGGTTTCACAGGTGGCTCTGCAGGTGGTTTTGAGACTTATGGTCCTACTTAGGGGTGTTCACAGTTCGATTAACCGGCCGAACCAAACCGAAACCGAAAATTCGGTTCGAACCAAAATCGAACCGAAATTTTCGGTTCGGTTTTCGATTTATTTTTTTCACAAAATTCGGTTTTCGGTTCGATTTCGGTTTTAGAGTTCGGTTCACCAAACCGAACCGAAAACAGAACTTTTTTTTTATTATTCCTAAAATGTTTTTTCAAACACAACATGTTGCAAATTAAAAGAACAAAGATTAAACAAACGCCTCTCACAAGACCAGACAGTCTTCTTCTCGCTCGTCCCGCCTTGGCCCAGCTTCCACAATCGCCAACAAGCAAAGCTTCTCATCCTCGAATCACGATTCTTGTTCCTATCGATTGTTTTAGATTTTCAAGAACTGGGTTTTAAGTTTCAATGTGTAATTGTTAATTATTGAGGTATTTAGAAAAATCCCCAAAATTATAAAGCCTAGATTATATATTGTGTGTAATTGATTGATAAAGAGGTTATTCTAAATACCTGATTACATGATAGTTGGAGTTAAACAAATCATGTAAGGATTATCAATCTTGAGCAATCCATGAACAAAAAAAAGATTAAGACCCTTCAAAAAAAAAAAAAAAAGGATGAACACCATGAGGTCGTGATTTTGGTCTGTCGGTGTTGGGAAATTGGAACCCACATGAAAGCGAGAGGAAGCTTGTTTGTTTGGTACTGCTCAACACATCAAAATTCTGCAAATTCCTTTTTTTCTTTTTCTTTTTTCTTTTTCTTTTTCTAATTTCGGTTTGGCGAAAAACCAAATAAAAAACCGAAATTTTTCGTTTTGAACCAAACCGAACTGTCTAATACGGTTCGGTTTTCGGTTTTGCATTTTGACCAACCAAATTTTCGGTTAACCGATATTTCGGTTTGTTCGGTTTGTTTGACCGAATGAACACCCCTAGTCTCTTGGTCCTACTCACCAGACATCCACAGGCTTTCTTCTGCAAATTCCCATTCCTCTACATATCCCGAGTGGTACTGCTTGACGGTGGGGTTACACATCATATCACCAGGAATTTTGGAAACCTTAAAGTGCAATCTCCATACCAAGGTAAAGACGAACTTGTTGTAGGTAATGACTCTTCTCTTCCCATAAGCCACATATGTCATTCCTCTCTTTCAAGAATGCATCCTCACACTTATCTCGATCTGAAAAACATTCTATTTGTCCCCGACATCACTAAGAACTTATTGAGTATATCCAAATTTCTACCGACAACAAAGTCTTTATTGAAATTCATTCTACTTATTGTCTTGTCAAGGCACTAAACTCTCATCAAATTCTTCCGAAAGGGCTCAAGGATGGTCTCTACCAAACTTGTCCTCTCTCATCTACATCACAAGCCAATCACCACTCATGCTTCCCATTTTTTCGATACGTCACACACTCCTTTCATTCCGCTTTCTTGTAATCTTTCGTAGTCTATAAGCCCTATCAATGTATGGCATAATCGTCTTGGCCATCCTTATAATAATGTGTTGAGTCGAGTTCTTAAACTTGTCAATGTACCATGTACTCTTAATAAATTTGCTTTTTGTGAAGCATGTAAATTTGGGAAGTTACATCAAATGAATTTCCCTCCCCTCGCTCATTCACCTACTACTCCTTTTGAACTTATCCACTCGATGTTTGGGGGCTGCTACTACTCAATCTAGGAATGGTTTTCGTTAATACATTCATTTTGTAGATGCTCACTCTAAATACACTTGGATCTATCCTCTTCATAAAAATCGAGGTCCATTCCACCTTCATTAACTTTAATACCATGATTGAAAGGAAATTTGGTACTAAAATTAAATCTCTACGATTGGGAAGGGAGAATTTCGACTTAAAACCCGTTCTTGACTCTCTTGGTATTCTATTTCGTCATCTTTGCTCTCTCACACACACACCAACAAAATGGCATCACGAAAGAAAACATCAACATACTCGTTGAAGTTGGACTATCTTTTCTAGCCACAACTTCCTTACCTTCAAAATATCGGTGGGAAGCCTTCTCCACAACCACTTTTCTCATTAACAGTTACCTTCTCCCACTCTCTGTAAGTCCAGCGGCTACGATAATCTAGAAGGGGGATGAATAGATTATCTCCATCTTTTCGATTATGCCCTCTTTTTCGAATCAAATACCCCAATACAAGAATAAAGGTGCGGAAAGTAAACAACACACGTCGATTTACGAGCTTCACCCCACCTAGGGACTACGTGCTCTACCACCCCAAGATATCCGGGATGGGTTTCGAAAAAGAAAAAGAATTTTATTAATTACCATAATTAATACAAATTCAACTTACAACAACACCTTGAAGAGCACCACACTCTTTTTCAATACCACCTTTGAGATTACCACAATCTCTCTTGAAGATTACCACAATCTCCAACGGCACCTTGTGAAGATTACCACAATCTTCAACCTTGAAGAATACCAAATTCTTCAACACCTGCCAAGAAGATTACCACAATCTTCTTACACCTAACACCTAGATCACCCAGTGTGTTCTTACCACAAGAACATTCACAAGGATATCTTGTGTTGAATGATTACCAAAAAATTCAAGATTACAACTCGATAATGAATTATACAATTGAGTGCAAGTGTAATCAAGAATATCATAGACCTCAAGAATGTGAAAGTGATAAGCTAGGCAAATTATAACAAGAATAATGGCAATATAAGACCAAGTGTTTGCTTGAGTATTTCTTGTTGTGTTGTATTGTTCTCTCTTTTTTTGTGTTTCAAATCTTCCTCTATTTATAGGAGATGATTGATATTTGATAGGCTCCTCTTGGAATCGATATCTACAAAACAATTGCAATTAAAATCAAGATTATAGCTGTTAGAAATCAATCCCACAAATTAGGAAAAAGTTGTTTGCCGCACAATGGTTAGAATTTTCTCATCAAACTTGAGAAGCGGCACTTGGCGCAAGACCGGTAGAGAAAAAAAAAAAAACGAAAAATTTACATTTGGTTGACCGGTCCAGGGGTCCGACCGAACCAGGCCGACCATGGGTCCGACGGCGCCCCCATGGGGACCGGTCACCCCTCAACAATTTTGAGATACAGGATGTTCTGTAATCTCTTGATTCAGCACGGCCGCCATACGCGACCGGCCGACTTCCAGGGTTTTTCAAAACGCCTCGTTTACTGTTTCAAAATCAATCTTTCGCATACGGAATGTCCGGTTGAACACGAGACAAAAATGTTGTCCAACATTTTATCGAAAATAACCTTCAAAAATACTCAAAAAATAGTAAAAATATTTTATACCGATCGGGAGTATTTTGGACAACATTAGAAATATAGTTTCAATGTAAAAACCCATTGACACAAAATCATTAAATGTGTTGTCCAATATTGTCGAAAATAAACTTGAAAAATACTCCTAGGAAAATATTAAAACTATTTTAAATCATTTAGGAGTATTTGGACAACCTTTAAAAACATTGTTTTGGTATAAAAACAAAATCATCAAAATTATTATAAAATCATTTATCAAACAATCTCCCCTTTTTGATGATTACAAACCAAAACAATTTTAACGAGGTCGATTTTGAAAACAAAACAATTTTACCTAAGTTAAAAAGAACTATCATTGTGGCGACAACATTCTACACAATATTATCACAAGGATGGGAGTAAAGATATTTAAGCACATATAGCAAAAGCTCCCCTATCAATATGCACAACAAGAGTGATGTAAAATCAATCAACCACAAGCTAAAAGCTTAGCTTTTACATATTGATCTTAAGTACAAGAGCTTATAAGCTCCCCCACAACAAAACATCATTAGATAAGTATATAAGTCCATAATACAATACTTGGACTAAGTATAATTAACAACTTATGTCTTTTTAGAAGCCATAGCTTATAGCTTCTATGTCGAGCTTATATTAGCTTCTTTGAGCTAACGAGACAATTTCTGTTTCTCCCCTTTGGAATCATTCAAAAGAATGTTAGCACGATAAAAACATCATATAATCATATCAAAGTGCGCAACTAAACCGATGATGTATCGAGCTATTTGAACACCTTGAAGCTTATAGATCAAATAGGAGGGAAAAAGTCGATCATACGACTTGTAGAAGCTTATGAAAACTCATTTGATTTGCAAAAGCATGATCTCTATAAATATATAAGACATTTGAAAACAAAAGAATCATATTGGTGATGAATTTTTCATTAAAACATTTTATCAAACACTTGGCGGGCGTCAAAGATTGAAAAGGATATATATAGCCCTTGTAAATGTAATCAAGCCAAGTTTTTCATTACCAAAAGCAATTTTACAAATATCATTCATCAACAATCATCATGCCCAACACAAATATATAAGAATTACATCAAGAAATATACATATAGGCCAAGTTCTCAAGGGTTCAACCCAATTGAGATTAAGGAGTAAATTCTTACCATTTAATCGGTGAATACGAGCAATAATGATGATAATCGAGCTAGATAATCCCCAAAATATAAAATTTATGCAACAAAACTCATTTGAGGTGAATTGTGTGTGAAAATGTCAAAGAGAACAAAAATAGAGTTAAAAGGGCCAAAATGCCAAAGTCGGAAACAATGCAATATATCCGAAAAATCCTTAAGGCGACCGGTCCAGGGCTTGGGTGACCAGGTCGAGCATGTGGGCGACCGGTCGGCCCCCCCCGGTGACCACTTTGTTCAATTTTGTTCGAAAAATCCGAAATTTGATTCAAAAAATTGATTTTTAGCCCCTAAGTTTTAAAAACGTGCAAAATGCAAACATAGATATCATTCAATATACATTATGTCATAATCAAGCTCGAAATGATGTAAAATACTCGGCGGTGAATGATTAAAAAGTCCGCGAGTTATCCTTGAGACGGAATTAAACATATCTCAAGTTTTTGTTAAACGTGTAATCCCTTAGAAAAAGATATCGAATCTCAATATTTTTAGTTTGATTATGATGAACCATATTTTGAAAAATTGTAATCACCGGACTTGTTATCCCGAAAAATATGAACATTTTAAAATTTTGGATATACAAGCCATAAGGAAAAATGCCTTTCAAATATTTGAAAATTTCTTTTAACGGCACTTTTAATGAGATTCGTTGGGATAGTTTTTGAAGTCGAGCATATAGACGTAAGGCATATGGAATGTCAAGTCTATGGGAGTAATAAAAGTGAATGAACATACCTTGAATTTGTTTGTCGACCGATATGCCTTCATCAACCTTTGTCAATCTTTTCATGGTAGTCATAGAGGTTGAGATGGTTCTTTCTTCTTCAATGCCTCACTTCTTCTTTTGTATACTTTGAGTGTGGAATATAACCACTTTCTTGGCATTGTTGAACTTGAATTCCAATGAATAAATTAAGCTCCCATCTTCATGATCATCTTAAATACACCTTGTATCAAACTTCTATTTGACAAGACCATTGAGCTACTAACCTTGCCTTGGTTATCAAACTTGTTCCGAAATCTCAAAAAAATTCTGCAAAATCTTAATAAGGTATCTTGCACAAGAGTATAGCAATATCGAATAATGTAGACATTATAACAAGTAACACATACTATACTTTAAAGAAAATCATTAAGAGTTCTATAAAAACATGTAAGTTCAAATAAGCTTGTAGAAAGCTATATAAGGTCTCTTTTGAAATATGAAAATACGAGAGCACATAGTTGAGACCTCATTTACAAGAATCATATGAACAAGAGCTTTGACATAAGCATTCAAGAATAATGGCATTTATAAGTGCAATAAAATGTATAACTTAGTAGATCAATTGTTTTATCAAAACAAAATATAATCCTTTACAAATCTTGGATAAAATAAGCTATGTCAAATAATGCCTTTAAAAAAAAATCAAAACATCCACTTAATGACACTAGTATAAAATAAGCACATACGCATATGGTACAACATGTATCGAGTCTAAGAGATGAATAACAATAGTGAGCGTACCTCGATAGTTCATGTTACTCTTGGCATATTATGACGTAGATGGCCATTTGTAATGATATATGAATCCTACACAATTCTTAAACAAGACTTGCACAAAACAAAAATGATACAAGTGTAGGCAAAAACAATAAAAGATACCGCAAGTAAGCTCATGCCATAAAAATTTATAAGAAATGATAAATCAATTAAGTCTAAGCAAATACACAAGAGTTTAATATAAGCATCATACAAGGTCTTCTTTTCATGGAATTTTAAAAAACACAAATATATATTGAAGACCTTAATTTTAAAAAAGAATATTTTGAAAACTCATTTTGAAAATATAGGCACAAATAAAGACATGCATAATAACTAAATAAAATGCATATTTAAATGGGGAGATACGGTTTACCAATTACGCCATTTCCATGGGTTGTCTTAGTTCCCGTAGTTGATGATATCTTCCCCTTTGAAAATCATCTTGTTGATGATGGCTTCTCCAATTGCTCCATCTCCAAGCATTGTGGCCTTCCCATTTTTGAAAGTGTCTTTCTCTTGAAAATTTATTGTGGTGATATCTTCTCCTTTGATTAAACGAGATGGTCATTTGATGTCTCCTTGGCGGTATGAATTTTCTTCGATTATTATTTCGTCGTGTACCTAATATAACATTTTTTGTGGTACCCTCAAGTGCTTGGGTCCTTTGGGATTAGTCTTGAGACTTTTAGGTCTCCAACAATAATTAGAGCTATTTCTAGTCCGACAATTATTTACCATATGGCCCTTTTTACCACAATAGAAACATGTAATAATTCTAGAAGTGTAATGACCAACATGCTTAGAGACATGACTATTTTTCATATGATTAACAACATTAGGCTTATGGTCAAGTCCTTGTTTCAATTTATCACAACTATGAATATCAACAATATCGGTCATTTTATCGGTACTCAAGTTGGATTTTGATAAATCATTTTTCATGCAATTAATATCCTCAACAAGAGTACTATTTTCTTTTTCAAGGTTTCTAACCTTATCAAGTGTGGTGGTGTGAGCACATGATAGTGATTCATAGGAAGTAAATAGACTATCCTTTTCATTTTTCAAACCATTGAATTTCTTTTTCAAATTTTTGTATTTAACAAGTAAGCTTTGGAATTCATTTTGAAGGTCATCAAAATCATTTTGCAAATCACTATAATCATTTTGTATGACAATATCATAGGAAGTAGAGGGTTTAAGACATACCTCGTTTTCTTCTTCGATGCCCATAAAACATTGTTCGACTACTTCATAGTTGGAAATTGTAAAAGGCATTTCCATAGATTTGACCTTGTATCCCTTTGAGAAGTAGATGCTTTTGAGTTGCCCCTATCATTTGCATATATTTCATGAATGGATTCTAATTTTTTCCATACTCCATGAGCCGATCGAATTCCTACGATATGATCAAATTCCAAATTGGTAAGTGAACAATATAAAATATTGAGAGCTTTACCATTTAAGGAGATGATTTTCTTTTCTTCATCATTGAGCTCCTTCAGCTTTGTAGGTGTATGGTGTGTCTTTCATCTAATGGATTCTCCATTGATGACAATGTTCCAAATATCGAACCCGCAACCTTTTAAATATCATTCCATTCTTTCTTTCCAAAATGTAAAATTTTTGGAATCAAATCGAAGTGGCTTGGTGGTGGAGGTGCCGAGAAAGGTGAGTTTCATTCGTAGCCGACGATCGTTCCTCTTCACTCACGATGTCAAACGAGCTTGCCAAAGAGTTTGGCTCGATACCACTTGTAACTCCAAGCGCTACGATAATCTAGAGGGGGTGAATAGATTATCTCCATCTTTTCGATTATACCCTCTTTTTCGAATCAAATACGCCAAAACAAGAATAAATGTGCGGAAAGTAAATAACACACGTCGATTTATAGAGCTTCACCCCACCTAGGGACTACGTGCTCTACCACCCCAGATATCCGGGATTGGTTTCAAAAAGAAAAAGAATTTTACTAATTACCACAATTAATACAAATTCAACATACAACAACACCATGAAGAGCACCACACTCTTGTTCAATACCACCTTTGAGATTACCACAATCTCTCTTGAAGATTACCACAATCTCCAAAGACACTTGTGAAAATTACCACAATCTTTAACCTTGAAGAATACCAAATTGTTCAACACCTCGACAAGAACATTACCACAATCTTCTTACACCTAACACCTAGATCACCCAAGTGTGTTCTTACCACAAGAACACTCACAAGGATATCTTGTGTTGAATGATTACCCAAAAATTCAAGATTACAACTCGATAATGAATTATACAATTGAGTGCAAGTGTAATCAAGAATAGCCTAGACCTCAAGAATGTGAAAGTGATAAGCTAGGCAAATTACAACAAGAATAATGACAATATAAGACCAAGTGTTTGCTTGAGTATTCCTTGTTGTGTTGTATTGTTCTCTTTTTTTTTGTGCTTCAAATCTTCCTCTATTTATAGCAGATGATTGATACTTCATAGGCTCCTCTTGGAATCTGATATCTACAAAAAAATTGCAATTAAAATCAAGATTATAGCTGTTAGAAATCAATCCCACAAATTAGGGAAAAGCTTTCACGCATAAATCAACGGTTTGAATTTTGCTGTCAAACTTGAGGGGGACCGGTTACACACTGGCAGAGAAAAGAAAGAACGCAACAAAATTTACACTGGTTGACCGGTCCAGGGGGGTCCGACCGGTCGACCATGGGTCCGACCGGTCGCCCCCCATAGGGACCAGTCACCCCTCAACAATTTTGAGATACAGGATGTTCGTAATCTCTTGGTATCGGTCACCCTTTGCATGCGCGACCCGACCTCCAGGGTTTTTCAAAACATCTCGTTTCTGTTTCAAAACCAATCTTTCAGACACGGAATGTCCGGTTGAACACGAGACAAAAATGTTGTCCAACATTTTATCGAAAATAACCTTTAAGAAATACTCAGAAAAATTAGTAAAAATATTTTAAACCGATCGGGAGTATTTTGGACAACATTAAAAATATAGTTTCAATGTAAAAACCCGTTGACACAAAAATCATTAAATGTGTTGTCCAATATTGTCGAAAATAAACTTGAAGAAATACTCCAGAAAATATTAAAACTATTTTAAATCATTTAGGAGTATTTGGACAACCTTTAAAAATATTGTTTTGGTATAAAAAAATCATCAAAATCATTATAAAACCATTTATCAAACACTCTCATCAATCTCCTTTTCAAGTCCTATTTCGAAAAAATCCCAGATTATGGCTTTCTTAAAACCTTTGGGTGTGCGTGCTATCCTTACATCCGCCCATATAACACCTCTAAACTACAATATAGATCCACAAAATGTGTTTTTCTTGGTTATAGCCCCACACATCACAGTTATAGGTGTTTAAACTCCAATGGCGGAGTGTTCATTGCGAAATTGCCCTCTTTAATGAACATGATTTTCCTTATGCATCCATGTTTTGATCGTCCAACTCCAACATCACTCGATCAACCCCTCTCACAACCTTCTTCACTACATGTTCTTCCCCCGTCACATCTCACTCACCCACACCTTCTATTCTTGGAGAAAACTTTCCTCATTTATATGATCCCCTGTGTATCTTCCCCTTCAAATGGATACTCTTCCTTCCACGCACCATTCCTTCCCCTCGTTCCTCGTCCACCCCCTTCCCTATTCACATATCGCTCCAACTCTTCCCACTCATCACATGATTATCGGATCCAAACATGGTATATTCAAGCCCTAAAGTTTTTCTAGCATTATCTATTCCACTCTCTCTCGAGCTGTCTCGTGCGAAGCTTTGTCAATCCACGAGTGGAAACTTACAATGGATCGGGAATTCAATGCCTTGCGAAAAATCACACTTGGGATCTAGTCCCTAACACCGAGAACATGAATCTTATTACAAACAAATGGTCTGCTCAAAGTCAAACGCGTTGTCTTGATGGCAAGGTTGGTCATTTAAAGGCTAGACTTATGGCTAGAGGCTTTCAACAAGCTCCTGGTGTTGATTTTTGACACATTTAGTCATGTCATCAAACTTCTTACTATCGGGACTATGTTCTCTTTGCACATTACCAAGGGGTGGCACATTCATCAAGTGGATGTCAACAATGCGTTTCTTAATGGTGATTTGAAAGAACATGTTTATATGGCCAACTTTGAGGGTTATGTTGACTCTAAGCATCCTTCTTATGTCCTGCAAATTGGTGAAGGCTTTGTATAATTGTATGGGCTTAAACAAACCCCAAGGCATTGTATGATACTCTTAAGGGGTACCTCTTGAAGTTGGGATTTTGTAACTCTCTGTCACGACTCTTTTCTCTTCTACATGAATGACCATGGTAAACTTCTTATTGTTCTCATCTATGTTGATGATATACTAGTCACGGTGATGATAAACCCTCCATCCTGCGGTTTATTCAAAGATCTTGACAAAAACTTCTCACTCAAAGACCTTGGTTTTGTGAGCTATTTTCTCGGCATTGAAGTTCACGAACCTCCGATGGTTGGTATCTTTTGAATTAGAGTAAGTACATAAGGGACCTCTTACATAAGTCGGACATGGATCACCAGTAAACCTTGCCCCCACTCCTTGTATCCCTAGTGCCAAGTTATCTCTACATGACAACACATCATTTGAGCAACCTCGATTGTATAGAAAGCGCATTAGAGCCCTTCAAGATGTCATGCATGACTCGACCGACATCTCATTCTCGCTAACAAATTAAGTCAATTCCTCCATGCACCCACAACCAATCACCGGAAAGCCCGCAAAAGGGTGCTTAGATATCTCGGTGGTACCATGGAGTTTGGGGTTACATTTAAGCACTGCAAAGGGTGCTTAGATATCTCGGTGGTACCATGGAGTTTGGGGTTACATTTAAGCCTCAAAAGGGTGCTTAAATATCTCGGTGGTACCATGGATTATCCAACCGCATTGATGATAGGAAATCCACTAGTGGCTATTATGTGTTTCTTGGGCCAAACATCATTGCTTGAGTTCTAAAAGCAATCTGTGATTGCCCTAATAGACTCAATCGTAGTATCGTTCACTTGCATTAACCACCACCGAACTTACATGGATCCGGTCTCTTCTTGAACTTGGTGTTATTTTACCTCGGCTACGTATTGTAGTGTGATAATGCTGGAGCAATTGCCCTTGCCTCCAACCGTATGTTCCATCAACGACTAAGCATATAGAGATTGACATTTATTATGTTCGAGAAAAAGTTCAACAAAAGGTCTGGGAAATTAGGTTTGTTCCCTCAAAAGATCAGGTTGCAGATGTTCTTACAAAGCCCTCTCAATTGGCAGGTTTCAGTCCTTATGTCATAAGTTGCGCTTACAGCAGAGCTCAGTTATGTTTGCAAAGAAGCATGTTAGAGATATTAAGAATCATCCAAAAGCTTCTACAGTTAGTTATGAATTCGGTTAGAAATTAGTTATGACAGTTATTCTGTTACAAGTCTGTTACAAATTTGGTAGGAGATCTCAGTCTATAAATACATTGACTCTCAACTTATGTACTTAGTTTTTGACACATCAATAAAGCTTCTGCTTCTTGTCTTATCTCTTTGTAAATGGTTTACTATTCTACTTTAGCAAGGTATAATATTCATTATTTGGTATTTTTCAGTTTTAACTTCATCCATATAAAAGTTTCTCATCATCTTGCAAGGAATGACACTAAAAAAAAGCATGATGGATCTTCTATTCATTGTCAATTTCAACGAGTGTTCCAATACACTGGATAAGTGCACTGGGTAAATGTTGAGTGTGCAAATCATTTTATACTTGTGCCATCCGACATTCATAAAGATGAAATAGAAACTATAATAGAACTATAGAAGATTTCGGGGGCCCAAGAAAAGCGTATGTGATTTTTTATTCCAAAATAATATTGTCACGTACATAGTGAAAACCTAAAATATCATTTTGGAATAGAAAATGTCATCAGACAAACGAAATGAGAACCTTCTATAATATTTCCTCCAACCAATAAATAATTCTATCTTATCTCTATTAAGAAATATGTCAAAAAGTGCACTAACTATTGTCCCCTCAATGGATGGTCAAAACCGTTTACTTTAAACTCCAAAATCAGATACATCTTTTTTTTTTTTTTTATCAAATCTTACTGGAGTTTTTTCTTAACAAATTTTCGTTTGCGTTTGGATAAAGGCCTTGTTTGTTTATGTTTCTAAGCTACCATTTCCAATTTCCAACTATTCATAGAAATTGAATCATGTTTGTTTATAAATTTTCCAATATAAATCATCATTTCACTTTTCATTTTTCACATAAAACAACATCTCAAACCTATAATTTCAATTCTCAACCCTATACACTACCCTACATCACTCATCAATCACTATTCTCATTTTTTTTTATCTAAATATATATGTGGGACCATCCATTATCAACTTTATCTAATTAAAATATTACTATATATATCTAATGAGACTCACTAGCCTACAATCTTACAAATACAATATTATATATTCAATTAAAATATTCAATCACTATCAACTTTTTAAATTATTATATACATAAAATATTACTTCAAAATTACTCAACCAAACATAATCTAATTTTCAAACCTACTTAAAACTTATTTTCATTCACTCATCCAAACACAATTCCAGTTTTCACACAAAAACCAATAAATTCTCAAAATTTATTTTCCAATATTAGAAACTAGAAATGGTCCATGGAAACATAATCATACAAGGCCAAAGATTTGAAGTTAAATTTTCAAATTCATTTTATTTAGATAATGTCATGATACACTTAAATTTCAAATCCATGAACTCGTATTTTGGGCTATCTTTCAGTGAATTTCAAATTATAAAGTCATATTTTAAATCCTCACCCAAATCCAAATCATTCTATTTCATTCGTAATTGCATTGCATCGAATACCTGGTACGTAATAATTCTTTAGAGCTTTACTTTACAAAAAGATATATACAATAGAATGAGTTTTAGGGATAATTACAAAAACTACACTTCAGATTTAGTGTAATTATAACTATAGAAGGAGCTAGACATATAATTTTAGAGGAGAACTAAATATATAAAAATAAATATTTAAATACTAAAATTTAATATTTTAAAATAAAATATATGAGTTTTTAAAAAAAAGTTGGGGTGGGGGCTAAAAAGCCCCTCATGACTAAACGCTCTTATTATAACAAACTTTGGAAAATTATAAAAATTCCTTAAAGTTTGCTTCTGTTTTATATTTTTCCAACTATTAGTTTAACTGACAGTAGTTGTCGATATCATCAAATATTTTATAATTATTTGATCATATTCCCTATTACAATTCCTAACGAGATGTTGGGCGACTTGTTTAGAGAAGTTTGAGGGGCTTAGTGGTAAGATATTTAACAACTTCAGCAAATTCCATCAAATTAATTAATGGTTGGGTAAAAGGTAGGACACATTTAAACCTCAATGGGAAAATTCACTAGAGTTTTGGTAATTATCCAAACCTCAGGGTAGTTTTTGTAATTATCCCTTCCTTTTTTTTTCCCACACCGCAGTCTGCACACTGATAACAGTTCTTTCATGCCCTGCTTTCCCAACAACTATCAAGAAATTTTATTACCATATCATCATCATAATTAATGAAAGAAAATGAAAAAAAAACAGATAAATTTAGTACTACAAATCTACAGAAAAAGGGAAAATAAAGTTGAAGATGAAGGGAAAAAAAAAGAAATTTCTCAACACTAGTTACGTCTTAATCAAAGCATTGAGGTAATAAATCCACTCTTTAATAACTCTGGATGGGGCCGCGGTGGCGAACGGGGGAGCCGTGCAAGGATCGAAGGCGGCGCATGGCGGGCTCACGGCGGCCTAATTCTTCGTCGGCGGAGGCGGCACAAGGGTAGTACTGTTGAGCTATGACAACTGATATGAGAACCACACCCAAACAAAACACTGCGTAAAATTGTCTGCTCAACTTCCCCAATACACCTCCAAAAATGGCCATCTCCATTAACACTACTTTCTTATTACCAGAAACTAAAAAGAAATATATGTAGATTAGTCCCTTCTCCAAAACTAATTTCGTTAAGGGCACGAGATTGTTATGAAGAAACCTCAAGTAGTCAAGTTGGTTCCATAAAAAAAACAGAGCAACAAACTCAAAAGTCTCTAAAGAATGTCAATGGTGTCCTAATAATAATGTCTATAAATAGACTGTTTAGAGGTTTTTTTTTTTTTTTTTCTGATAACCCAAATATTCGGGTTTGTGCCTACTAATCCAGAACTTGTCAGTACCGAAGGCCCTTGGTTGAGGGGTAAATTCTATTTAGAGGGTTTTCATACGTGCTAAGATAGGTGAGCCTTCTTAATTATTTTTAGGGTTAATTAAAAATACCATGAGATTTGAGAAATCGAACTAAGTTTTAAAATAACAAAAAGTAGCATTGAAGTTTGAGAGACTGCGATAAAACTAATGAAATTTGTGTAAAGTTAATAATCTTATTGGCGGAATTCTAAATAAGAAAAGAAAAACTAAAGAAAAAAAAAAGAGGACAAAAATACCCTATAATTTTTGGACATTTTGTGTAGTTTATCATAAACTAGATGGGTGAAAATTGTTTCTTTTTCGTAATCAAAATGGTAAGATTCTTGGAAAAGGTTTTTGATGTCATTTAATTTGTGGAAAATGTGTGAACAATATTACATAGTCATTTTTAGATATTCAGGTCAATTTTTTGGCGTTAGCAAATTCCAATAAATTAATTAACGGTTAGGATAAAATGTTAGTCCATATCAAACCTCAAGGTACTCATTATAAATTTAAAACTTAGTTGGATTTTATTTTAATTACTCCAAACCTCAACACTTTTGTAATTAAGCCTTAATTTTATAATGGGTTCGTACAACAAAATGGGCCGGGCTGGTGCAGGCCTACTGGGCCAAAAGAAAACCAGGCTGGGCCGGGCCAAGATTCAGTCGGCCCGCTACTTCTTAGGCTCAACTCCAGCTCAAGATATGAAAATACATATGAAATGACCGGATCAACCGGGCTGAACCGGTTTTGGGATAACAAAATCATAGCCGACCCGAAGTTACCAAAACGATCGGGCCGGGCTCATTTTGATAGCTCTAATAACACCTCTATGTGGGATAAAGAGACATTCATTGATTCAGGAATATGCAGGTGGAAAACAAGGGGCATCAATGGAAACGCAGCTGGTTTATTTATGGCCATTGAATTTGGTGTCCAAAGAATTTCAGAAAGAGGGGCGGCAAAAAACAGGGGATATCTTAAAAATAGAAAGTGGGCAGAGAGAAGAGTGTGGGTTTTAGGCGTATGCGGTTCCCTAAGTTTGTCTAGTTGTGGACTGAGCTAATTGAAAACTGCATTATCTCTTTCTCATCTTTCCATGCTCTCTGCTGATGGGGATTGGGGTTGCTATTACTGGTATGCGCTTAAATCATTTTAAACTTGCCTTATTTTATGTGGATTCCAATGATTGAAGTTTTTGCTTTGATTTTTTTAGCATTATCATTCATACCACAATCCATAATTAATGTCATGGACATAAAAAAAAAAAAAAAAAAGATAAGGTTATCTTCTAAAATTATAAATACGTGTTAACACAAATTTTTATTATCTCCGAATTAACAAACAGAAAAAAAAGCATACAAACTGAATTTATATAAAATTCAAAAACATCAAAAGTTTACAATCTCTAGAAATCCTCTGATTTATTCTTCAAAAATATAATATTTGGAAATTGAGAATTTGGAGATGAACTCTTCACCTTGATCTTCTCCAAACTTGAACTTGAATTAAATAACGTTAATTCGAGGGCTTGAAAGCTTAATCCCGAATCAAACTTGGAGTATTCAATAATATTTGACTTTTAAACTTGAGACCTTCCTGGTGGGTTTGACTCTTCGATCTTCCTCCAAGATGGATTTGACTTCAATAACGTTAGCTCGAGGGCTTGAAAGCTTATTCCCGAATCAAACACCGTGATTTGAGTGGACTCCGTGATGAACGACTTGAACTTCGCATTGAACACCGTGGATCTCCTTGAATTTGTTCTTCTTGACTTGAGAGAATTTCCCCCACCGTACTTGTAGGAGAGTGATCTTTGGATAACTCATATGGTGAATGCTTTGATTTGATTGGTTTTTCAAGATTTACATTATCTCTTTAATCACAAATTGTGATAATTATCAAAAAAGATAATAATTTATTAAAACAAATCTTGATCTATAAGAATTTGAAATTTGTCAATCTTTAATTGACCAACAAAATATATATTAAAAAATCAATCACTATTTAAATTAGGAACTAAATTTAACTAAATCCCCAAATATAAATAGAAAATAGAAAAATGATGTTTAATATAAGATTTCACATTTGTCACCACTTAATTGGTGCAAATTTAATTTGTCTACATACGTTCTCAAGTTTTTCCTTTTTTTTCCTTTCAATTTTTATAAATACTTTTTGATAAATATAATTTATAAAAATAGGAACAAGTATTAATAAAATATTTATAATTTAAAAGATAATTGATTTTTATTACTAAATTATACCTCAATATTAGTTTTTGTGACTGAATTTTAAATAATACAGGGTGGCGCACACGATATAACCATATAATATCTTCCATTTCTTACCGTGTTTTATACAGGGGTGGAACCAGAACTCGATACTTGGGGGAGGGGGCGACTAACAGATTGGAGGATCAAATATTATTTTATAAGATAATAATGTTAAAAATATATTATATATTTGTATCGACAATATCAATACTCATTATTAAATATCGCTAAATACAATCTTTCTGATGTGCACTAGGTGATGACCTGCTATCATAATATAATTTTTCGATTCGTGAACCCTCAACTACTTTTTGGATTCGCACCGGATAACCTACAATCCCAATATATTTAAACTTTTAGAAGATTTCTTTGCACGGAATCATTTGTAGGTAATACTAAATCTTTGTGCAATTTTCTTTTCAATGTATTGTAGTAAATAATCTATGAGATGCGTCGATTTTTGCGTCTTCATCCATAAAGAAAAAGAAATAATTAAATGTAGTCTAGGCCAATCAAAAGTTTCACAAAAAATCACTTTAATCTCTTAATATCTAATCAATATCTTATTAAAAATAAAAAAATGAAAACTGATTAATACTAGTGAGGACGTATTCTTGAATAAGGTTCATTAACCATCATCAGTTTCCAAGTAATTAATTAATAAGTACATAATCAAAATGTAAGAACAGGTATAGTCGTATAGATTGAGCCCTATTGAGCCCAAATTTACTCACACAAGACATATATATATATATATATATATATATATAAAAAAGGAAAATGAAAATGTTTTTTTTTTGGGGGCTCCCCATACAGGTGAGTCCGCCACTGGTTTTATATGATGTTTCAAATATACCTCGATTAATATCATGCGTATAACATGATGATATTTATTATACATGCGACGTTTAGCTGGTTTGAATTTTGAAACACCAAATGAAAGGCGCATACAAGCGAATTATATTTTCTATTCCATTTCCTATTTTGTTCCACTCAATTAGATATTTGACACATGCAATTATATCTAAGAAATCAAGTTTCAAGATTATTTTATTGACATGTGTCTACTATCCATTGTAGTGGAATCAGAAGTGAAACACCAAAATAAAACATGAAATTTGTTCCTTATACACGTACACGGAGTATGTCCCTCTTTTTCATTTTTCTATATTTTATTAAAATAAATAATTCTAGAAGTGGGCTATAAATTCGTGGTCATCTCAAAGGCCCTAGAAAAGCGTGGGCGTAGCCCCTCTTTTATGGACCAACCCTAACTCCAATGCTATCAAGCTGGTTCAACAGAAATGGGATGTTCCTATATTAGCATTAACAAGGTGTGGACGTGTAGTATGAGTGTATGACTGTATGAACTACGGGTATTACTTTTAACTAGATCTTGTGATGATCATCTCAAAAGCCCAAGAAACGCGTGGGCTTAGCCCCTCTTTTACAGACTAATAATAACTACAGTGCTAATCAAACTTGATAAATTGGCTTTCTGACCTGAACTTCAAAAGTGGGCTTGCATAGTTTTAAATCTACCCCAAGGCCTGAAATAGTTTCTTCAAATAATCAAAGTTAGAATTACTGGTGATTGGTGAATGCTACTTGCTTGTTATCATATTTTCTCATCTCCATTAAAATTAAAAAAAAATACAAAACACTTCTAAGGGAGTAAGGTGGGTTTTTGATTAAAACAAAAAAGATTGTACTAAAATATATTTCATACGATCATTCAAATATATACAGTTTTTAATGATAAATTAGCTTGTACTCCCCACCGTATCATATATTTTAGGCAAAAACTTGTGTGAGACGGTCTCACGGATTTAGATCCGTGAGACGGAGTCCTTACACAAAGTTTTAAAGGTTTTTTTTTTTTCAGATTTTATTTTTCTTAGGGTTTATTTTGTTTCTTGAGTTTATTTTTAATTGATTTGGGTTTTTAGGATTTTTAGTTTTTTTTAGGGTTTATTTTTTATTTTTTGGGTTTATTTTTGTTTTTCGGGTTTATTCTTCATGGTTCATGTTTTTAGGGTTTATTTTTATTTCTTCATGGTTCATGTTTTTATTTTTAAATTTATTTTCATGGTTCATGTTCTCAAGACGGAGCCCTTAGGAGGTCCGTCTCACGATTTAGATCCGTGAGACCGTCTCACAAGAGATTTGCTCAATATTTTATTAGTCATCTCGTGTTTCACGACAAAATAAACAACCCTTAAATTTTTATGCGATTCGGATATGATTGAAATACGTAGAAATGATTTTCATATACCTTTTTATATCATACTTAGCAAAAACAATAATATTATGAGCATTAAAGACAACTGGGTAAAGAGATTCAGATGTAGTCCAAAGGGCATGTTACTTTCGACGAACAAACTAATGTTCGAATTATATCACCCTCCCTCCTAGCCTCTTAGGATATTCCATTTCCCATTTCCTCTTCAAAAAGTAAAAAAGATAGTTGAGTAAAAACAACTAATATTTTAAGTGTTAGGTTGGCGATTTCAATAGGGTTAACAATTTAAGGCACGACACAATTGACCAATCGAACTCGGACAAAGGTGCCTATTAAAAATCGGGTCATTACCCGAATTCCGATAAAACCGATAAGGCACGAGGGTTGATAACTTTTAAATATTGATAATTGACTATTTTTATATTGGTAATTTATTGGTAAATGAGTAAATGACTATTCGTATTGGCAATTTATTAGAATACGTGTTCTAACTTCTATGTATCAAATATAAAAAAATAAAAAAATCATATGTTTTATTAGTTAATGACCTAATGAGCCTCACAAAATTAATTTAACTATTTTTCGTGTGTCGTGTTTAGGTATATTTAAATTTTGATTATTGTGTTGTGTTTGAGCTTAAACTTATCGTGTCGGTGTTATTGTGTCGTGCCGATGACCAAAAAGGGTATCGAACTATTTTCCACCCTGGATTTGAGAATAAATATTAAATAGCAATCAATAAGCCAAGGAGCTACAGACAAATCAGTCTTCACTCTTCAAGTTGTAAATTTAGAAACTTCGAAAGTCTGACATAACTGCGTCATCTCGATTCCTTTGTAAAACTAGGTTTGGCTTGTAACGCGACATTTAAATTGTTCCTAGTCTATCGACTGGGTCAACCACCTTTGATATGTGTGATGATAGGTGCATTCATAGGTCTAGTCTCGGAAAACGGCAGTCAAGCATGAAATTCAAGTTGACAAAGTTCGATACTCAATGTGAAGTTAATCATTGTTTGTATCTGACTTTTGATATAACGAATTAAACTTAATCACATTTTTTCGTTCGATAAAATGTGAAATTATTGGCTTGAGTTCAACTCCATTAGTTAAAAAATCATAAAATGTATGTAAAAATATCAATTTACTCGAGCTTGATTAGTATTTAGTGTGAGTACTAAAGCTCGAATATATTAATATATGATCAAATCATACATAACACAATTTTTAAAACTCGATAAAAACTCAAATAAGTTCAAACAATATATGTTCGACTCTAACAGGACAAAGCTATGGATAGTGACGACAACCCATTCAATTCTGTAAAAATTCTTTACAGTCTTAAGAATGAATAAATCTCATCCTCGAAGTCTTTATTTTCTGGTTTCGTCCTAATTGTTGGGGCCACCATTTCATCCTCCGTGGATCCGATAAAAGATAGAATTGTTGGAGTGAGGATAAACAATGGGAATGTGGATTGATTTGGGAGTATTAACAAGCTTCAATAATTTTTAAGAGTCAAGATGGACGATCCTTAAAAAGAATGTCCGCGTGGGTCATCTAGCACGACAAGACAAAAGTTCATGGCCCATGTCCCTGTTTTGTAACTATGTTCATATCCTTTCACATTCTTTGTCAATGGATGTACTAATCATAATAGTAGATGGTAACATTGCGTCGTTTTCCTTTGATTCTAGTTGATCCTCGTCCCCTTCTTATAACAATAGAAGTTTTATTTAAAATATATGCCCTTGGGGACAGTATTGAACTATAAAAATAATAGGCCAAAATTTAACGTTGTCTGCCGACATAAACGAGAGGAATAAATGAATAATACTGCATGCCACAGTGAATATTTTTGTTTTATTTATTTGTTAAAAGGTTTTCTCGTTTTATGTTTTTAATAGAGTTTCTTTTTTTTTAGATTACAATTTGGGAAATAGGGGAATTAAGGGATACATACACTCGCATTTAAATCAAACCCTCATTAATCACCCTAACAAAGACAAGCTTTTATTACTTAAGCACAAAGTTGAATGCTTTACTAGAGTATTTTTCGTTGATGCGGATAGGGGTGGCAATTCGAAATGTCGTGTTCGGGTTCACGGGTCGTGTTGAGACATGATAATTACACAAATTTGCCCAACCCGAACACGACCCGTTTACTTATTCGGCCGGATGGGTCAACCCGAACACGACTGCTTAATACACGGGTAACTCCAACACGACCCGAAATGACCTGTATATTTTTTAACCTTGATTAAATCTTTTATTTATATTGATAAAATGATAATTTTGGGTTATTTATATATAGAATATTATAAAATATTAAAAACAATACTGAAATTTCTTATTTAAATGGGTTAAACGGGTTTAGTGGGTCATTTCGGTCAACCCGAAATGACCCATTTATTATTTGGGTTAAATGGGTCGACACGATTATGACCCGAATAATAAATGGGTCAACCCTAACCCGCTTATATCGTGTTAGGTTCGCCTCGTGTTTTAGTGTGGGTGGAGATTGCCACCCCTAGATGCGGATGCTTTCATATTAATTAGGTAGCTTCACTTAGAAGAAGATTACATATATATACATATATTCAAAAGAGTTAAGCCCTTTAAGTAATATAATTTATAATATTAATGATATATTTAACTAGTCTTATTCATAATTTCGACATAGTAATATAATGATACAGATAAAAATCATCATGGGGGTGGACTTACTTCCATTCACGAATCAAAACTGGATGGCAATTATTTAGTGTGCTCAACTTACGTATCATTAAGGCTTCTGGTATATCTAATGCACTACCATTGGCCTCGGAACAAATTTTCTAGTTGCAGTCTTGTGTTCCCTTTCATGTTCTATTTTTCTAGATGAATGACACATTTCAGAAGAAGATAAACATGAGTTATTGATTCTTTAAAGATATTTACAAATATCATTCATCTTGATTAATGGAAGATGAAGTGAAATAGAAAATCAACCCAACAAGTAGTTTGGGGTTTGAATTCCATTCCCGTCATGTCCCAAGCGGATGTGATCTTCTATTTCAAAATGGTAGTGTTTCATTTCTTATTCTCACGCACAATGATTGTCGTGTCATAAAAAACCAAGGTTGCGTAAATCGCGGCGTCGGTCAGCGGTGGCCCATCACCTAGCGCCCTAAGGTGCCTAGGCCCTAGAAATAGTATTGTTTTTCTTTTTTTTTTTTTAATTTTTACCATTCTGGCATATTTTACCGCCTAGCCCGCCTAGGCGGGCCCCTAGGCCCGATTTGTTGGCCGTCTAGGCGGCGTCTAGGCCCGATTTTTGACCGTGCCTGGACGTTTTTTTTTGGGCGATTTTAGCAAAAAGAATACTGCATTTACATCACTAAAGAATGAACCCGATCCTGAAGGCCCCAACTGCCCTTGCCCTAAAGCATTGTCGATACATGTTTACATCACTAATTGCAACAATTAGTAGTTTATCATTTACAATCACAGATTCCTCTTTTACACTGATACGTAGATAGTCTCCTATATCTCAATTTTCCCGCAGGTTAATTAATTTTCCTCCACCTTTAATTGCGCGAAAAAATGGATACACAACAAATTATTCCAGATTTCACATTCCACCTCTTTTGTCAAACGAGAAGTCATTGGGCCCACCACGAATATTGATCTCGTGCTGATCACGTGTCACCGGCGCCACCTGAGACGGGCTCGGCTCGTGGTGGAGCTCCACCTCGTGGTCGATTTGTCGGAGCTCGATGTGGTGGCGGAAAGCGTCGCCCTGGCCGTGGAAGCGGGTGGGGGACGGGGAGTCCGTGTCGTAATTATGGTCAACGTCAAAGTTTGACTTTCGCGGAGAAGTTTGGAGACTGTCCATCTCGCTTCGGTAGTGGCGGAGTAGGTGGACCGGGGACATGCCGTGGGACGGCGTGGCTGGCCGGCTCGACATCGGCGTGGCTGGAGCGGAATGCTTGCTTTGCTTGACATGTTTCTTGGCTGTATGGTGCCAGTTCCTTAGAGCCGCGGCTACTCTTTCGTTGAATATGGTTGGTTTCATGTTTGATCCCATCTGTTGAGGTTTGTCGCGAGGGTTAGTTGACTACGAAAAACTCTAAATCTTTTTAAAATTACAAAATAAAAATACCACTTAATATTTGTTTAATTCTATTTTACAAATTGCACCTATTAAGTGATATATTTTTTAAGTAAATAGAAACCTCAAGAAGCAATGACGGAGCTAAAGCTCCCATTACGGGGGCACGTGCCCCGTAAGTTTTTTTTTCTTTATGTTTTTTTGTTATTTATTTTTTATATAATATTATTCCTAAAGTTATAATTTATAAAATAATAATAATATTATAACAATAATAACATTATAATATTATAAATTGAAAAAAGTATTATATAATATTATTAAAAATAGTGTTAATAGTATTATATAACATGTATGATATAATTTTTTTAAAAAAACAACATATTAATTACATTAAAATGTGTCTCCATTAATTATTTTGATATAGTTTATAATTTAATTTATTGTGTGCCCCGCTATAAATTTTTTACATAGGGAAACTAAATTAAATAGTGAAGCTAATTTGGGTGATTGTCACAGAAATAAATAGTTGTAATATTATAAGTTATGGAGTGGGCTCAAATTATGTACCTGAGTGACGAGGGCATAAAGTGGTAGAGTGACATAGCTGCAAAGTATTTGTACGAGAACCCTGGTTGATCGAAAAATATAGTTAATTCTTAACAATATGTAATTAATTTGTTATTTAGTAATATTTCAATCAATGACAACTAATAAGTAACCAATAATTTAAATACTAGTTATGCTCACCCCATTGAGATTCTGATCACGACATCCTCCACATGTGCATGGAAACACGATTTCAACCCGAATTCATACTGTTAAAAAGGGGGATATTAATAATGTAAGAACTAATTAAAATAATTATGTGTAAGTAGTGTTAAAGTAAATTGTCAACTGTGTGGTGGCAACATGTGAATAAAAATGATTCGTTGACTTATCTACGCTATAAGTACGTCAAAACAATAAAATCTTATTGTTATTTTTTTAAGTACAAATCCTAGAAGAAAATGGGGTGATGGAAATCGAATTTGGAGCATCTGGTTTTGAACATGAGTTTTTAACCACTACTCTTATCCAATTCTCACCAATAAAATATTTTATTAAAATATCGTACGACACAAATTAATAACAATATATTCTATGAAAACTTACCCAAGTCCAGGCAAAGAAAGCCAGTTGAAACGCATTCTGCCATGTCGAAATTAAACCATAATTAAGGGAGTTTATAAATCCAGCTTTAAAATTAAGCAGAAAAAAATAATTAAAAAAAATTAAGAAGACAAAAAAAAAAGAAATTATACCTGAAAAAGAACAAAATTAATTAGGTAAAGAATGAGACGTGGACGATTGAACCAAAAAAGATCATCACCAGGCTGAACCACGGGCACCCCCTTTACAACCTCGCCACGTTCTTGAATTCTAAGTCCCATTCTCGTAATTATCACTTGAAGTTTGGTCCCTACCACCAATATTATCTGTCCATTGCCATGATTTTTCAATATTATTAATTAATTAAATTAAATGTCGTTATTTAAAATTAATTTATTGAAATATTGTGTGTGTATATATAAAGTCAACTTATGGATGTACGTGTAGGTATAAAATTGACAACTTACAATCAACGGGATGAATGGGAGCCAAAGATAGGAATACCAGCCTGTCCACAAATATAGGGGAAAAAAAAAAGTCTTATTAATTAATCCATTGACTTATAATGATTTATCTCATGTGTTACATTAATTCTAAAGATTTTGATGCGATTCGTAGATTTGTTCCCACAAATTAACTAATATATTGTTACGTATATATACTATATAATAAGTTATAGTAAGATGATGGAGGAGTTACTAAGTTCACACTACAAGAAAAAACCAGTTTACCTACAGAAAAATTTATAGGTAAGTATTAAGAAAATTATAAAGTGTAGGTAATATCATTGTAGATAAAATCTGTAGGTAAAATATTTACCTACAAAATCTAAATTGTTGGTAAATACCTACAGAAAATCTGTTAGTAAATTGAAAATTTGTCGGTATAATTTGGGGAAAATAATATTTTTTATTCTGTAGGTATTCTGTAGGTAATTGTAAATTTAGTGACAAAATCATTTCTGTCGGTACATTCTGTCGATAAATTGGAATTTTCTTGTAGTGTTATACAACATTAATAACTAGGTTTAAAAATATTATCTAATATAAATTTGACTAATTGCTCGGTTAACTAAACTCATGGTTATAAAATAAGATTAAGTCATTGATTTTACAGATTGCTTACTCACCATGAGTATTGAAGAGTAGGAAGACCACAGCGAAAAACCAGATTGGTGGACTGAAAGAACCAATAAAGAGAAAAGTTAGTTAGAGAAAAAAATTCACATATAAGTACTTGTACATTTCTACTAGCCTAATTATCGGATTGGAATTTTCTATTCCATTTTTCTGTAAAACTCCAAATTTCATTGCTTGAGATGAATGACATGTGTACAAGATGATGTCACAATTGTATACGTGTCTTTTATCCAATATATGAAATTGAGAGTTGAACAGGGAAAGTGGAACATGAGATCTCATCCTAGTAATTACTCGATCGATAGAGTCGATTAATAGCATTTAAGAAAAATACACATATATAAACGGACATGTGTGTGTGTGTGGAGAGAGGAGATGAAAATGAGGTACAAACCTAATTCCAACAACCACTTTGAAGTCCTCTTCAAGTGATCTATTGATATACTTTTGAAAATCAAAATTTGAATGGCTTTGGGGTGCAAGGTGTGCCTGATAAATCAAACGAAACAGATTAACTCAGATCATGCATATTTATGGTTATGTTTATACTTATAACATGAAATATAAAATTCTTTAGCTCCCAAAAAAATCAAATTACAAGATAGGAATTTACCATAATAAATCCATGACGTAGAGTCAAATAATCAACTTTTGGAACAGATCTTACGAATTGCCTAAAGAAACAAACCTGAAAAAGAGATTAAAAAAAAGCAGATTAATTTCTGAGGTTACATGCCACCAAACATTGAATTAAGACAAACCCAAGTGTCACAAATTAAATGAATGAGACTGCTACATAGATATTGTTGCAACATTTTTTCTCAATTTCAGTTCCCGAAAAAATAATTTTTTATTTAATTTCTTTAACATTGAGACATTCATTTACTTAATTGACTTTGCTATTATCACGTCATAGTCGAAAATTCAACATTTTTGCCTCTTAAAAAAGTCAAACATATATGAAAGGCCAATTAATTAGGATATTTTGGGTATGAAAGCCTTATCTTTGTAGGGGCAGAAAACGATTCGTTGCCTTCTCGTTTTAATATGTGACAACTATACCTACATTTGATTAATCATGTATCCTTTATTACTTAAGTTTCAATCACTTAGGAAAAAGAAACATTAATTGTGTTCCTACTTACATCTACAGTCCACAAATACAGAAAAATTATGTTAGATGTATTAATGTATATATTTTTTTAATAAGTTGGGAGTCTTGGTTGGAAAGGAGGAGATAAATTTCAAAGAAATCAAAGATACGAGGTTTTGAACCCTGTTAACACTCTTATAAAGAGTGAGTGATACCACTTAAGCTACAAGCTTTCTGGTGTATTAATGTATATATTTATATGTATGTGTACATTATAATTGGACATTATGGGTAATTTCATTAATTAATTAAAGAACTTACAATCCAAATTAGAACAGGAGTTTTGCTCCAGAAGCTCAAATGCCTCCTCCCAAACGATGTTTCTCTTGCAAACCTAAATCTCTCCGGATCTGCCAATATTATTGTCAAATACAACATGTCATTAACTAATTCTAGATTATACAATTGTGTTTTTATTTGCAGTTACATGTGAGACACAATGGATATATATTTTTATGCTACTTATATAATAGCAGTGATTATATATAGACACTAATTGGGTGTCCAAATTTTACATGTTATGTCAACTAGTGATTTTTTCTAGGGATCAGATTTCCTGTTCGAAATTGGTTTTCCATTTCATGTTCCATTCACTTGGATGAACGACACATGACAGTGAGATAAACATAAGTTGTTGATTGTTTAAATTTTAAAATATTTATATGTGTTATTCATCCAGATGAATGGACCAAGAAATCGAACACTAATTTGGAACAAAAAATCTGAATTCCCTTTTCTGGTATATATAATAGAATTGATGATGCCACATACCGTGTGAAAATTGGTACTCGGCTGTTCTCGTTTCTTTTTCCCATGCTTTCCAGCTTCTCATCTAAAACCAATAAAAATAATTCACCCATCATAAATTTTATAAAGGCACATGTACATATAATTAATATGTATAAATGTGTGTGTACATGTGCGAATGCCAAATTTACAAGATAATGTCAGAATTATACACATGTCAATTCATCCAATACAGTGGAATAAGAACATGGAATCAGCCACATTTACAAGATAATGTCAGAATTATACACGTGTCAATTCATCCAATACGTGGAATTGGAGATCTGGTCTCGATGAATCCAAGACTGTATTTGTTAATTAGTTGTCCCATCATTATACGGAATAAATTAAACTTTGCCTCTAAGTTTCGAGTTGCGTTTCAATGTGAACCAAAATATCTATTTCACACTTCAAAACTAATAAATCAATATCTTTCCCTGTAATTGGGATTTATTGAATTTTGTATTGTCTATACACGTTGTGTGTGCAAAATATATATTTTTTAAATATACACTTGAACTTATATCATACAAAAGGAACATATATAATATATAATACGGAATATAATTCTAAATTAGGGATAATTACAAAAGACCCCCTGCCTAATTACAAAAAAACCAAAAATCCAGAGATATTCCAAAATTACAAAAGGCCCCTTAAGTTTGGTTATGCCTTAAATTTAAGGGCATAACTGTAATATTTCTTGAAATATCGGGGTTTTTTTTTTTAAAATATTTTTGCATACGAAGGGGAAAATATAAGTGAAATCAAAACTCACAGTTTTTTTTGTAATTTTCAAAAATTTCTGTTTTTTTTTTTTTTTTGTAATTAGCTCAAACCTCAGGGGCTTATTGTAATTAGCTCTCCTTTACATTATAATAGAAAATTCAAAGTGGAGTTTGAGATTGTTTGGATGATGCATTGAATTTAGAAAAATAGAGTATATATACATACCTTAGCTCTGCCCAAGGCCATGGTGAGAATACAATAGACAACGTGAAAAACAGCCAAAACAAAGATGAAAATATGTAGCTGATGGATACCATCTGAGGACACTAAGGGCACTTTACCCTGCAAAAAAAAACATATATTTGTCAATTAATTAATTTCATGCATATAATATGAACATATTTTTTTCCCAAAAAATAAAAGATGGTCATGCCTTGTCGGCGCATTTGTCAACTCCGTAAGCGGCCAAGATACGCCGAGCGCCGTCGTCAGCCATGAGAAGTTTCCGGCGGTTATCGTCTCCAAGTTTTTCCGACGACGGATACTTCTTTTCCTCTAGCTGTTTGCTGCTTGGGTGCCACGTGGCACCCACTTCCGGCGGTATACATATATCCGAGATTGGATCTTGTCCTACTGTCAGCAGCAAGGATATAAATCCCAGCAGCATCAACTCTTTTTAATTTGTCAACCAAAAAAAAAATGTTAGTATAATTTAATTTGGAATTTGAAGTACATGAATCGAAAAATGATAATGAAATTAATTAACTTTCAGTCCCATACCTGATTTGATCTTTTCAAGTGATTCATAGAGAGCCCTCTTATGTCTCTTCGTTAACCACTGAAATTATTTGGAAAACAAAAATTTAAAATTTTTAATTTATGACATACAAGTAATTAAATATAAGGATTAATTGCAATTTTGCTCCTGGAGTGGCACAGTTGGTTCTGTAAGAATTTTACATTGCAATTTGGTCTTGTAAATCCAAAAGGGTGTGGCATATTTAGTATTAATTTAGTTCCTGTAAATTTAATTTTTGTGTAATTTTGATCTCATAAGTTCTATTTTTGTGCAATTTTGGTTCCAAATGAGTAAGTCATATTTCAACATTCCAGGACTAAAATTGCACAAATTTATAACTTATGAGACTAAACTGCACAAAAATCATTTTTACGGAGTTTGAAATTACTACAGAGCACACTTAGAGAATCAAATATGCCAATGTTTTATACACACGGACCAAAATTGCTACATGTTTTTAAATATGTCACTCCCTTATATTTACATGACCAAAGCTGCAACTAAGCCTAAATGTAATTTTCCTGTTACATATTTATATATAAATGTTAATTCTAACCTTTCCTATTAAGTGGATGATGTACTCGATAAAAATGGAAATAGCAACCAAAGCAAAACACACAACGGCAACAGCCCACGTCGGCGTTTGCTCCAGTGACCTTCCTCCGCCGCCTCCGGCCATTTTCTATATCCTCCGCCGCCGTAATAATTTTCTGCAACTCCAATTAATGAAAACCCACTCACACTGATTAATTCTTGCTTCTATTAATAATAATTTCTGAAAATAGAATATTTCAGCTCTAAAGATATATTTAAGAATATCAAAAATTTGAAACAGGGGAGTGAGGTTTTTGAATGGGAAATGTGGTAAATAAGTGTGTATATATAGGGAAAGGAGTGATTTGGAAGATGATAAAAGAAAGAGGGGCAGAATGGGGAAAGTGGATTTTAGAAGACTTTGACTGTAGAGACGCGTGAAATTAGGAGAAACGGAATTTTCTGACTAGATCAAATCATAAAACTATTCCAAGAAATACACAAATTTATTTGACTATTTGGTGTGTTATTTTGTACAATTGTTAAATGATTTGGAGCTATTGTAAAATATGCTAAGAGATTATTAGTTTGACAATTTGCTATTGGTTAACACCCCTGAGTCAAACCCCAGTGTGAAAACCTATTCATGGAATTATTCCAGCCGTACGATTCGATTGGATTATATCATTTTCGGAATTAGTTAGAAATGACACTGTGTGTGCTTGTTTAATGAAAGTCTCTCCATATCTATCCACAAAACTTGTTCATTTTGATTTAGTAAAATTATTTAATTTTTTGAATTATCTTATTGTATTGGGTGAATTTAATTTTCATCGGTAATATTTTTGTAACTTCTAAATCCCCCTGAATCTAACGTAAGCATCATAGAATTTTTGTTGGGACAATCTCGGAATTCCTTATGACTTGTTGTGTCAACAATCTCAATAACTGACATTTAGTTTGGAGAATCGTAGGGTGAACTAATACTTGACTTAAGCATTGTAAATTTTTATCGGGACAATCTCGAATCCTTACGACTTGTTGTGTCGCGGCTATCAACCATCTCAATAGTGACATTCGGTTTGGAGACTCGTAGGGTGAACTAATACCACTATACACAGTCTCTACCTTTCAATATAATGATATTGAAATGAAATAAAAATCACTTGTATTGCACTCACTCCATTGAATTTCAAATTTACATCTATAACTTGATGTGCATTAATTGTACCATTTCTAAGTAATTATGTGCACGTTTGGAAGCACTTTTAATTTAGGTATGTCCATTTGGAGAAAAATAATATGTTTGGTGGGTACTAAGTTATAGGACCAAAAGTCAAAATTGCTAAGTTAAAGGACTGAATATCCGAAAATTAAAAAGTTAAAGGACTAAAACATGAATGTGACGATTTAGAAAACTAATTTTCAAAAAGGTCCAACTTATAGGACTAAAAATCATATTTTTCCGGTGGTTATTTATAAACAAACTTTTAAAATAGTCATTTCCCTAATTTGTGATTTTTGATTCATTTATTGAACTTATGCGGGATGAACATTAAAGTGTATTTCCACCCCCATTCAATAGTACTTACAAGCAATTTCCAGAAACATCCACATTGAAAAGCCCATTTAATATATGGATTTATATTCCAATTAAAGTGCTCTCAAACATGCACTATAACATTATGTTTTGCTCTTTAAGTTAAAACCCTTTAAATTAAATGCTCACATATACATATATGCATATACTAGCATACTATGAAGACTAGGGATGGCGATGGGCGGGGGCAGGGTGGTATGAGACATACCATCCCCGTCCCGAATCCCATTTCAAATACCATCCCCATACCATTCCCCATTTTGGACATCCGCACGGGGATGGGAATCCCCATTCGGGGAACAGGGGTCCCATGAGAATCGGGTCCCCATTTTGTATTTATTAATAAAAAAATATTTTTTTACATAAAAAAATTAATAATTAAAATAGATGAAATATCATGAATCACTAGCTAATCTTATAATAACTCCATAATATAAAATACTTTAACAAATTGATTAAATACAACAATTTTTAAAATACAAAGTCTTGTAATTTTAAAAATTAAAAATCATTACAATATAAAACACATCATTTTTAGGGTTTAATTTTACAATTTAATAAAATAAAAAAATATATAAACATAAATCCTTCTCACTAACAACTATTTTTAGTAGACTATTAATAATATATATAAATATAATATATATATATATATATATTTCGGTGAACGGGGATGGGGACGGGGAATCCCCGTTTCATCTAATCTAAGGCGAGGACGGGGACGGGGATGGGGCGGGGGATATAAATACCATCCCCGTCCCATCCCCTTGAGCGGAATAATCCCCATCCCCGCTCCTATCCCCTAATTAATTGGGGATTAAAATCCCATATTATTCGGATGCAACGAGATGGTTAAAATGGGGATTTTGCCATCCCTAATGAAGACAAATAAAATACAAGATTGATATGTACGTTTCTCTACATGTACATAATCAACTTGTAGGGCTCTTGCTGTCTTGGACTCTTTACTTTAGAACAATATTTTTTATTACCCCATAAGTTGACTTTGATTAAATTTCATGATCTAAACAAACAAATTTGTGTACTTAACTGACGTCTGTACATTTCTTAAATAATACGCAAAAGTCCTAAGCAATATATGTGCTTTTTAGGGACAATATATGAGAGATTGAAATTTTGACTGATTCATATTTCTCATTTTAATTTATTTTTCATTTTATTTAGTTATTATTTATTTTGGTCGAAGACTATCCCAATCAAGATACGTAAGGGCAAGACCTTAATCTGTGGTATATATAATTCAGAAATTTGGTATAATATATTTTTAAAATGTAAACATAAGTTGACAATTTATATACTACAATACACCTTGGTGGTAGGACTTAAAATTGTTTTCGACCAATGGTATTTGAACAACATATTCCATTAAAAATAAGAACAATTAAAAAAATACATGTATAGTCAAACCAAAGATATAGCTAAACATCGTGTATATTCAAGTATTATTGACTGACAATTTTTTTTTGAAGAAAATTCTTGACTGGCAATTGATATATTAGCGTTGGGGGCAAATATGTCATTTTATTATTATTATTGTTGTTGTTGTTGTTGTTATTATTATTATTATTATTATTATTATTATTATTATTATTATTATTATTATTATTATTCAATTTATACATTTATTTATTCCCATTAATTACCCATTAATTAGTAGGCTACATTTGGAATAACGCGACCCACGAGGTCCTGGGATTCGGTCCCCGAGCCGGTTTCTCCTACTTACCTAGGTATGTAAAGGTCTCTCCATCTCATTTGTAAGTCATATTCGACATTCTTATAATTCATAATACACATTCAAGATATGTTTCTCTTTATTCACCGTGTTGACTAAAGCGCCCGGATGGACCTCCCCAGGACAACCCCGGGTCCGTCTAATGTTTTCAATGTTTCTTTGGTGTTGCAAGCAAGTTTCCATCATCAAGACTTCCATTTTGGGAGAAGAAGACTTTGACTTCATCGATATCCTTGATTTGGAGTGACGGTCCTAAAAAAAAAACGACATCGATTAGTACATCCGGATATATTCTTTAGCTTGTTATCGACATAAATAGATTCAATTTCCTAATCTTGTTGTAATATTCATTATCCATGACAATTATTAATGTGTACTTATATCTACATAATTCTCCTAAAACATGTATGCAATTATTGTACCTTAATGATCATTTTAGCAATATTTATATTTTGCTTCCCATTTCAAAGTTATATTTTTCTATTCTGTTAATTAAAGATATAAAACTCTATAAATTAGTTAAGTAGATATTTTAAGTAGATAAAGTTGGTACTAGTGGGTCCCACGTGTATATGTTGGAATTGAACTTATAGGTGTTAGAGTTAGATATTTATGTGCAAAATGGAAAGTGAAAATTTTGATTTCCAATAGAAAATTTTATAAATAAACATGATTCAATTTTTATAAATAAATGGAAATTGGAAATTATCACTTATAAACATAACCATACAAGACCTTGACTTTTTAATTTTCCAAGGACACAATACCACAAGTCCACAACTAGTAGTGCGATGCCAACTTTATTCCCTTGCCATTTCCCCCCATTGAAATATATGATTTTTCATAGACTTCTTACTTTGGAATTAAAAGAAAATGGTCCAATTTTTTAGAGTGGTCAAGTAGTCTATTGATTTCATTCTTCCATAGTGTCCCTTAACCCCACCCCACCCCCCAGCCCTGCCAAGTGTACTTTTGTTTAAGTGGGAATTAGATATTCTCACTTGGAAAAATAGAAGCAATCCGTACTTTTGTTTATTGGTCGACTCATTTAAGGAAATGAAAATTTAAGGCCCTTCAAAATGTAGTAAGATCCTAAAATTTATGAAGTGCTTGCTAACGAATAATAACCAAAAAAAAATATACAAATGCAAGAGCTAGAAGGAAATAAAATAAAATAAAATAGGTCAGATCTTATGAAATGTCCACATTTATATATGGATCCTAGTACTAAAAAATATATGATTTCTTCTTGACAATGCATGACCACAACGATAGAATTTTCTCCCTTCACATAAAGGAAAGGGATAATTATATAAAAACCCCTGAGGTTTGGGCTAATTACAAAAAAACTCAGAGATTTTTGAAATTACAAAAAGCCCCTTAAGATTTGATTCTGCTTACATGCATCTTCCCCCTTCATAAGCAAAAATCATTTAAAAAAACCACCCTTATATTTGTAGAAATATTACAGTTAACCTCTTAAATTTAAGCCAAAATCTGACCTGAGGGCCTTTTTGTAATTTTGAAATATTTCTTGATTTTTTTGTAATTAGTCCAAACCTTGGGGGTGTTTTTGTAATTATCACTAAAGGAAATGTGCATCCAGAATTAGAAAACGTGTGACATCGAAACTTATAATTAAAATTTGTCGATTTCGCAATTGCCGATAAAGAATGGACTCAACATGCAACAAATTAGAAGTTAGCGTTATATTTTACCAAAATACTGAATTAGTGGACGAAATTGTGCAACTAGCTATATAAATTATTGGACCAAATATGCAATTTAGCCAAATAACTAATAAGTAATTAATGAATAAGCTAAACTATCTAAGTAGTTTGAGTCGGAGAAAAAAAAAACTAATTGTAGTTGCTTCCATGCAATTTCACTGAACTTCACAAGTATTTGTGGAGTCATTCGCTTCCCTCACAAAGACGGTCTTGTCCATGCCACCCATGTGGGTGACACCCAAGTGTGAGGATCCACCCTTAGATCCTCACATACACACACACACCCACATGGGTGGGTGAGTGATCCAAGAGTGGATCACTCACTTGGGTGCCTAAGAAATTCCCCACAAAGACATCATCCCAATATTCCTGTTTTTTTCCAATTTTTATTAAGCCAATCAAAGTCTCTCTGGAGAATAGAATTTTTAATTTACTTATCATAGAGTATCTATCAAATAAATAAATAAGGAAAAGAATATTAAGTTAACTTATCTAAATAAAATAGTGATCACTTCTACGCAATTTCACTGAACTCCACAAGAAATATTTATGGACTCATTATGTCTAGACAATCATCCTATATATATTCCCAAAAAATATAAAAATAATCTTAATAGTAATAATTCTTGACCTGAACTGCCCAGATGTTAGCTTCTCCAATTATAGGTAAACTGTCTCCTGTCAAAATTAAGGGATAATTACGAAAACACCCCAAAGTTTGAGCTAATTACACACAAAAAATCAAAGATATTTGAAATTTACAAAAACACCCTCAGGTTTGATTCTGTCTGAAATTTAAGGGGGTAACTGTAATGTTTCTATGAATATCGGGGTTTTTAAATATATTTTGACTATGGAGGGGGAAGACGCAAGCATTTTTTTCGAAATTTTTAAAAATCTCTGGATTTTTTTATAATTAGCCCGAACCTCATGGATTTTTATGTAATTATCCCGAAATTTAATGTATATAATATTAATGGATTACCCTAAATTATCTCTCACTACCTCACAAATTTCTCTAATTATATTTCCTTTAACTTGATTTGTAACTTGTAAGCAATGCATTTGGAAGTTGGAACTATCTTTTCGTTTCTTCAGTTAATTAAATGGTCCTGTAAAGAGACCTTGACTGGTGAGTTGGGACCAAATTGTAGGCGCAATCAAATTAGAAACATAAAAAAGTAGTTAATTTAATGAATCAACTGTCTTTTCTAGTTAATGTTTTTGATTGAAATAGTTGCCATTGTCAGCTCAAAAGTGGAACCCACATTTATTAATTAGAATTATGTATATTTCTTTGAGAAGGAATTATGTATATTTCAAATTCACAATGGAAGTTTATATTTTTCTATCCTCTTTCTCTCACTACCTCTCTTTTCTCCTCCAACTCTCTAAAAACCCTAAAACTTTTAACTCTTTCCCCTCCCTCCCCATCCCAGCCCCCCCTCCCTCCCCTCCCCTCCTCCCTTATCCCCTCCCCTCCTCCCCAACCATGTTTTCATGATGGAGCCAATGAAGGTATATCCTTGTGTTATCCCAGGAGGTGATCGGTTTTTCCGATCGAGTGGAGGCAAGTCGAAGGTCGGAGCTACAAAGAGGAGAGTTGGAGTCGGGTAGGTGATGGATTGCCGATTGCGGTTGAAGATCGGGTGAGGGAGAGACATTTTCTTTTCCCTTTTTTTCGATTTTTTTTTTTTCTTTTTTACCGGTTGATTTGCGAAACTCGTAGGCGGTCGGTAATTTCGGGCTTGCGGTGCGTGTAGTAGCTCGTGCCCGGTTTGTTCGAGTTGGGTAGTCTCCCTTGCGGAGTGCCTTAGTCCTCCTTTCGGAGGTGGTTTAGTTTCCTTTGGAGTTCTTAGCTTTTATATGTTTTTAGTAGTTTCTTGTTTTGCTCCCTCGAATTACGGTGGTTTACCTCTCAGAAATGAGTTCTCCCCCTTGACATGTATCAATGTATGTATGTTCAAGGTGGCCATTTGCTTGATTGAATGTGTAAGTTTATTGAGTAATGAATATATTTCTATCGTTTTTAAAAAAATAATCACAATGGCGGTTTAGGAGAAACAAACTTACGTGTGGTGAGAGACAGGATAAATTGCAATTTTGGTCATATAACTATATGGTATAGTAAAATTGGTTCTTTTTAAATTTTATATGGTAAATCTTATTCATGTTTTTGAAATTCTGAGTTCGAAAATTAATTATACAGAAAAAATATTACTTTCACAATCCGAGTGCCTTTGAATGAGGATCACTTCTATTTTTCTCGACGTACTTTTTCTTTTGACATGATACTCCCTCCTATTCATATTAAGTGTCTTTTTGACACATAAAAACTATTCGAGAAAGAATGTCCTATTGATATTTTCAAGACTAATGAGAAAAAGTTTTTCCCAAATTACCCTTATACTTGTTAGCAATAATGCCTAAATTTTATTTTCTTTCAAAGCATATTTATGATTAATTAAGGGTATAATGGGAATTTTAATACATTCCTTAATATATGTGTTTTTCCCTAAAAAGATGCTTATTGTAAAAAGGAGGGAATAGTATTTAATGGATAGTGTGATCAACCAAAAAATGAAAAGGTAACAAGTAGTGCGCTATATTCTCTACTTTTCTCTCCTCCTTCTCTCTACCCCAAAAGTAAAAAACCATAACCTTCTTCTCCTCCTCCCCCCTCCCTCCTACAGCCCCCCCCTCCCTCCTCCCTCCTCCTTACCCCTCCCCTCCTCCATGTCTTTTATTGGAGGGCCAACAATGCGGTCCTTTGGGTGTCGAAGGTGGCGAAATTTTTGGTCCAGGGGTGAAAACGCAATCGTAGCTTCATGGAGGTGTCTACGAGTGAGAAGACGATGGGTCATGGCAGAGATTTGGGAGAGGGAGAGACATCTTTCTTTTTCTTTACTGTTTTTTCTCATTTTTAGCTACAGATTGTTGTAGTTTTCTTATTTTGTTTGTATTTTCTTTTCTCGGTTGATTCTACGAAACTCGTAGGCGGATCAGTTTTTTTTCTGTTTTGCAAGATGAAGTGGTTGTTCATGCCCGATTTCGATTTTTTGGTGTGTTACGACCTCCATTAAGTGCTAAAGTCTCCCCGCGTGGAGTGGTTTAGTTTGGGGTGGGTAGTTTTAGTCCATGTGAATCCGAATTGGTCTTACCAATTCCCGCTTGGCTCTTAGTTAGTCTTGTCGGCTCTTAGTTCATTGGCTACGATTGTAGTTGTAATTTTAGTTTTTGAGTTGTTATAATAAAAATACTATCGTTCGATAAATAAAAAAAAAAAAGATTGAGTGATCAACCCACATGGACAACCTACCAATCCTATCCAATCATAATTATTTCTTCTTCTACAGTTCCATTTTATATGGAAAATTAAAAATAAATAAATAATGAAGACACTAATAATAATGAGAATAATTATAATTATCATCATCATCATTACAACCAAAATTATATAGAGTTTTATAAGATTCTACTACAAAAGTTAACTATGCCCCTGTTTTATTAGGAAGTACATCAACATTAATTAAGCCCTCGGGGACATAACTCAACCGATAAAGGATTTGGATGATGTGATGTCGAAACTTTTGACACCCACAAAGATATATGGTTGTTCGAATCCCTCTCGGTAACGATTTACGAGGTGGAGGAGAACTTCTTGTGTGGTGACTCGGTCTTGGCGGCCAAGGACCCGACTAGTTGAGGGCATAACCCGCGCTTCACATCCTCCACGGCTTCTAGAAGGCGAGGGCGTGGGGGCCCTCATGGATTCTTTCTTATGTCAACATTAATTAACTAAACAATTTTTATTTTGGAAAACTAGTTAGCAAGCCAGTTATTGAGTAGTTGTTAAGGGATTAATTGTTAGTATTATCTTTTTTCCTGTTTTGCTATTCTTTTGTGCTGTTTTTGTAGATTGTGACTACATATTGTTCTGATAGATATAGAATGATATAACAGTGTAACACGTAATAAATTTGAAAATAACATACATAACTACTCTAGGAACTTTGTGGCCCTCTTTATGTGTAATTCCTACAGTTCAAAAGAAAATTTTAATCTGATCTAAGGCGTGGATTCACAAAAATTAATCCAAAATTACGTAATTACTTTTCGAAAAATCATGTGGTTCGAATTGATTATTTAGTGATCGAGTTGACCAGCTGAAGTATTATAAAACTTAAATAACTTTTATGTAAATCAAAATTGACAAGGACAAAAAGATAAATAACGCTAAAGTTGTAAATAATGTCATATGTAAATATGACATAATATATATGTAATATAAGAAATTATAAACGACAAATTGAATATCCTTTTCTCACCCCCACCAGCTGCCTCCCCTCCCACTCCCACTCCCTTGTTGCTTTCTATGGAAGCTTGAATGCAGCCTGGTTTTGTTTTGTTTTTGCTCTTGCACCACCACAAAGGCCGGCGACGTCGAAATTTTATTGGTCGCCTGCCAAAACCTCCGTGTGATGTTTTTCTCCATTTCAAGATCCGGGATTATGGTGTTTTTTCATGGTGGCGGACCAACTTTCGATGGCGGCGGTTTGCGGGAGCGGTGGTGTCGGGATGTGGCTGTGGATTTGGCCATTTGGGGGAGGAGATATCCTTTATTTCTTTGTTTGTTAGGTGTAGTTTTGTTTCTTTGTTTTTATTTTGTTGCTTTGTTGTAGTTTTTTTTATCTTGTTTTTGTTTTTTATTTTCCGGTTGATTTGTGAAACTCGTAGGCGGATCAGATTTATCTGTTCTGTAGTATGTAGTGGTTGCTCGTGCCGGTTTTGGTTTTTTTTTTTGTGTGTTCTGATCTCCTTTAAGGAGTGCTGAAGTCTCCCGACGTGAAGTGGTTTAGTTTGGGGTGGGTAGTTTTTTTAGTCCATGTTGTGAATTTGAATTGGTCTTACCAATTCCCCGCTTGGTTCTTAGTTAGTCTTGTTGGATCTTAGCCCGTTAGCTACGATTATAGTTGTAATTTTAGTTCTTGAGTTGTTATAATATATTACTATCGTTCGAAAAAAAAAACGATAAATTGAATAAGATCTTTTTGGAATGACAAACTCTTCTTCTTTTTTTCTTTTTTGAGTACATTTTGGAAGGATAAACTTAAAACTTGAAACTGTACAAATAAAAGAGTGGAATAATGGAAAGACACTATTTACAATTTTTTTTTTTGATAATTCGGTTTTCAAACTTACGTCCGACTATACTTAGGATAGCAACTCGACTCTCATCATCGCTACTAAGATAAACCGTGCATGGAAGATACACATCTTGGCCATATTGTGGTAAGAGGTCTGGATGTACAATCTATATACGATTTTAATGATATTAAGTCGATCATATAACCACATTTGCTTTGGAAAGTCAAAAGTCAAAATATACAACACCCTTGGGGGAGAATACAAATTTGAAAACTGAACCTCAAATCTCAATGGGCCGAAGCTTAGATTATGGACTCACTTTTTTAGGACTTGCTTTTTAAGAAATTATTGACAGTTTTTAGGAGTAACCTTATATTCCAAAATGTGATGTATGTTGTAAAGATAATTGATCGAGTTTGATTCATTATGAGTGTGTGTTCTCTCCCATATTTTCTCCCATTATACTAAAAAAATACAAAAAACAAAAAGTGAGATTTTCCCAGTAACAACGAAATAAATGGTCAAATATCTTATAAAACAAATTAATTGGTGAGGCCATAAACTTTTAATCCAAATAAAAAGGCACAGCTAAATATAAAAAATGATAAGTTTTGATGGAGAAAAAAAAAAACAGATGTATTTTGGAGGACCAAAGATATTGAAGTACTCGTTTTTTTTTTTGAGAGAACAAACACTTTTACAAAAGAAAACCAAACACTGTATTTTGCTAACAATAATATTAAACCAATGAAATTCAATGTTGTTCCATTACATTGGCGGGCCGGCACCCGTGGTTTATTTGGTCCAAAAGGCTTTGGGCCTGAGCTATGTTTAGCCCACAAGAACACAAATTATGATTTTCGAATAATTTCTACTGCACAATAATTTAGTATTATCACTAGAACAATAGTTGTGTGTTACATGGTATAGTAGATCCAAAATTACTAATTAAAAATATTAAATTAAATTACTAATTTAAAATATTAAATTAATCAATATTACTAACACACAATAATTTAGTTTGTTACATGGTCCGTAGAATCGAAACCAATGAAATCAATCTCGCTCGCATCTATCACGATAATTCATCTGAATTTTCCAAATAAAAGCTCATATATGAGGACAACCTTGTTTAAGTGAAAAAACAAAAAACATTTATTGGGACAAATAAAAGCAACCTACAGAGACAAACTTATTTCATAAAAGGAAACTGAAAAACATTGAAAATCACTTCCATAAGAAAAGGGAGAAAGAAGTTGGGAAAGGAGAAGACGGTCAGACGGCTAGGGTTTTTTGGTAGGAGATTTTTTTAAAAAAGTGTTATATCTTTTAAATAAATTATTTCTCTATATTATAATTTGTTGCCCCAAATTATTAAATTATTACCAACAATCGAACAATGATGTTGTATATTGATGTTACAACACCGGTTTAAAACCGATATTTCTATACGGCGGAAATTAAAGAAAGCAACGATTTTAACGTGGTTCGTATTAATCAATCCTACCTCACGAGACCACACCTAGAGAAAAATAATTTCACTAGTAATAAAGGTTACACAATACATTAATTGGACGTAAACAATTTAAAGACTCCTCTTTGAATCGTCCGTTCTTGAACTCTCTTTATTTTTGTCGAAATTATTATTCCAAAAATCACGCAATGAACTCTCTTCACTTTGTTTAAAATAAATCTCTTAAAGCTCCCAAATATGATTGTTAAATGTTCTCTCAATGAAAGAGTAAATAATGCTAATTAAAACTCCCAAGTTTTTTTTTTTTTTTAGTACAATGGGAAAATTTGGGGAGGGGACATACACACTTGTATGGGATTGAACCCAGTCATTCACCTTTTACAAAGACATGTCTAAACCACCTGAAAGACAACATTGATCCCATTAAAACTCCTAAGCTTCTTGCAACCGCTATTTGATTGGTATATCGATCTTTTCATATCGTCAGATAAACTATTCCAGGAAAGAACCCTTATTTGATACAAACTCCAACTTGTCCTTGCTTTTATCTTCTTGTGAGCCAAGATTCCTTTTTCAACAAGAAGTCCTCAAGTCATAGGAATACACATGAAACCAACCTGCTCATTATCACCACTAACCAAAATAATTAATTTGACAAAAATTGACAATCAAATCACGTCCAAGAAATTTGGACTTAACACTCTATTTCAAATAAAACACCAAGATAATTTTGCAAAAGTACGAGATCGATCGTGATTGAGATTTCCTATTCCATAATCCTATTCCACATCATATTCAATTGTTAATTGTATTAGATGAATGTCACGTGTTCATAGAGTAACAAATGGTATAAAATGGAAGCACCATTTTACATCCTGTAATTTCAAGAAAAGTCTTGTCTAAAAAAAGAAAAAAAAAATGACAGGTATAAAATGTTAAAACATAGAGTAACAAGTAAAACCCCATATAAGATTGCCCCAGCCATCTGCTCTGTCCTGTTTCATCATATTTTATTTAAAAAGTAGAAGTCTTTGAAGGCAACCTCAACCTGGTCGAGACGCAATTATGAGTTTTATCATCCATCATAAATCACTAACAACTTGTCCACATAAATATTCAAAAAATATTAATTATGATGCTCCTAAAAGTTGTACAAGTCACTCTGAGTTAAGGTAATCCGAGCTTAGGTTTCTGACTCCAGTCTAAAGTCCAATTCACGTATAGGGAACCAACTTGCAATACGCAAATGAGTTATAAAGGCCGGGGAGTTGTCCCAGGTAAAGCTCCCGATTCTTAAGTTAGCGCGGTGTATGAGAAAATGCATAAGCGCGGGAATAATCAACTGTAAATTGTACTCAACAAAAATAATGAAAAAGTGGCTATTTATATTTGGGATTGTGGGTCGCGTGGGTCGAATACACCGAATTGGGACTCCAGGGCGCTGGTATTATGGGTTGAACCTCGTGGCTCTACATGCGACGAGTTGGGGCTCGTGGGGCCTTTTAAGTTGACTTGACCCAATTGGTAATTTTTTATGAGCTAAATAAATAAAATAGGGAAAAAACAATTTTAACCCCCACATATTGCACAACTTTCACAATAAGAAATTTAATATAATTGACAAAATATTAAGCGTAAACACCATAATTATTAATTATTATTAAAGATAAATATTACATGATCAATAAAAAATAAATCATATACTGCAATCTCAGTGTTGACTTCTCACTAGTTACTTCAGTCATGAAAGGAATATTGCTACTACCTTCTTGGGCCATTGGCGTCTGCAATATGCAATATTCTATTTCTGATAATAGCATATAATATAACCTATACGAATTAATTACAATTAAGTAATTTTCATACTTCACAAAGGATCACTTTCTAATGTTTCTGAAATTTGCCTCTAGAATGCAACCTAATTAACCCAATAGATAGGGGCAAAAACTTTTTGTGAGACGGTCTCACGGTTTAGATTTGTGAGACGGAGCCTTACACAAAGTTTTAAAGGTTTTTTTTTCAGATTTTATTTTTCTTAGGGTTTATATATGTTTTTTAGGGTTTATTTGTTTCTTGGGTTTATTTTTAATTGAATTGAGCTTTTAGGATTTTTAGTTTTTTTAGGGTTTATTTTTTATTTTTGGGTTTATTTTTGTTTTTCCTAGGTTTATTCTTCATGGTTCATGTTTTTAGGGTTTATTTTTGTTTCTTCATGGTTCATTATTATTTTTAAATTTATTTTCATAGTTCATGTTCTCAAGACGGAGTTCCTTAGGAGGTTCGTCCTCACTGGTTAGATCCAGAAACCGTCTCACAAGAGACTTGCTCATATATAGGCAAGTGTGTTTTAGAATAATTTTGACCTTGTATTAACACTAATAGAACGTGGACCACTTACCATTTTTACTCAATATTTTTTCCGTGAACATTAAATCAGGCACCGATACTAATTAATTATTATTATATTTAACGTATTAAAAAGACACATAGGTCGCTTTTAATAACGCGTAAAACTATAATAATTCATTTTACTAATAACAACTTATTGAGTATATGTTCACATGAAAAACCTCCATTGGAAGAAAGTAATTAATCAAGGCCCCATCTAACCCTTTCACATCTAGAACACAGTGTTTTTCCCGATGTGATCTTCTATTCTACGATGGTGTATTATTTCCTATTTCACCAAACGAGTGATTGTTACGTGTTATTTTAAGGTTGATTATTTGACTTATGAAAACCCGCATTAATTTACAACTGGAAATTAATGGTAATTTTAATACGAGATAGCGATCATTTGTCTTGGAATAGGAGATAAAACACCATTCCAAAGTAATTTTGTAAGGTTTAGTCGAAAACATGATCTCATAACTATAGGGTCTAGCAATTTTGGTCCTGTAAATTTTTATATATCAATTTTGATACCATAAGATTTTGATCCTACGCAATTTTGATCTTATAAGTTCTAATGTGTGTTTGTGTCTTCAACATTTCATTCGTTCGTACAACATCCTTTGCGCTTAAACTAAAATACCCAAAATATCTATGACAAGATTAAAAATTGTAGTATTGTGATAGCTATTTTGACGGAAGGGTAAAATTGACACTAACCCCAAAGAATTGCGAACTAAAATTGCAATTAAACTTTTTTAATTATCCCTAACATAAATGTGACAATAATTGTGATCAATTTCTAGTTAAAGCTATATATTTGAAAAAATAATTAGGGATAATTACAAAACATCCCTGAGGTTTGGGTTAATTACAAAACATGTTTCAAAATTATAAAAATCCCTTCAAGTTTCTTTTTGTCTTAATTTTAGGGAGAATCGTAATGTTTTTGTAAATGTCGGGGTTTGAAATAGAGCGAATCAAACCTCAAGGAGTTTTAAGGAACTCTGGGGTTTTTGTAATTAGCCCAAACCTTAGGGGTGTTTTTGTAATTATCCCAAATAATTATTATAGCCAAGTCAGATATATAGATAGGACCTTCACTAGACCAACTTCCTCAGATTAACCTTGAAGACTGAAAGTCCACAAGAGTTGAACATTTCCTTCTCTCCCTCCTCTTCAATCTCAAAATTTCCTTAAACATTTATAGTACAATTAATACTCTTAAACTACCTTTTCATGTTGTTCAATTTTGAGCACAAATAATTTAGGTAAATATGGCGGGCAGCAGCATAAACCGCTCTCTGGAAATAACTCCCACTTGGGCTCTTGCAACAGTTTGTTTTGTATTCATCTTCTTAGGCATTTGTATTGAATACTTAATTCATCTTGCAGGCCATGTAAGTACCTAATATTAATTTCTTGAATATTGCTCAAGAAACATAAGAAGGCTGCTATGTATGAGGCAATGGAGAAGCTAAAGTCAGGTTTGGTGAATTTGGATACCATGATCATGTGTTGTTTTTTGGAATAATTACAAAAATACCCCTCAAGTTTAGACTAATTACAAAATGACCCAGTTCTCTGTAAAATTACAAAAACTCCATTGATAATTCATGTTTCTCTCTTACAAATCACCCCACGAGATTGGAATTTGTTAGGTAAATACAAACCTCAAAGGGGTGTGTGTAATACTATAAGGGGTATTTATGATTTTGAAAGATAACAAAGTTTTTTTTTTTTTTGTAATTAGGCTAAACCTCGGGGGTGTTTTTGTAACTATCACTATATTTTTTAGACTTAACTATTCTTGAAGTTTCATTCTAATTATTACAAAAGAAAAAAAAAACTATCATAATTACAGATACCCCAATGGCATTTGTTTCTATTTCACAAAATGTACCCTCGGTGGGTATTTGTTAAGAAAATATAAATTTAAGGGTGTGTTTGTAATACGTTAAGATGGTTTCTGAAAGTAATTGTAGGTTTTTGTAAATAGGATAAACCTTGGGGTAGTTTTTGTAATTTTAACCTTTTTTAAAAAAATTTAAAGCAGAATTGATTTTCCATTTTATCAAAATATGTGTTAAGTTTTTGTTGATTTTTGTTGCAGTGTTGATGCAATTGGGATTCATGTCACTAATATTAACAGTGACTGAACGATCAATATCGAAAATATGCATACCAAGTAAGGTTGCAAATTCCATGCTTCCATGCGGAAACCAAACAGCTGGGACCATGACTACCAAAGTTTTAGAGCATCTATGGGTCTCTTTCACACATGATCAAATGTCACAATCACAGTTCGAGGACATTAATGTTTCTCATCATGGAAGAAAACTAGCTGCTGCAACTTCAAATTCACTTGATCATTGTGCCTCTAAGGTTTGGACATATATATATCCGGATTTTTACAAAAGACCCTTGAGGTTTGGGGTAATTATAAAAGAAGCCCAGACAAGTTTCAAATTTACAAAAACCCCTTGTGGTTTGAGTCCATCTATGAATTGACAGAATATGTTGAATTCGTCATGATTTTTACAACTAGATTGTCCGTTAACTTTTTAAATATTACAAATAGCCCAAGAACATATTGTCATACAATTTACAATTAAATTCATCAATATTTTTAAATATATCATTTTTAAATATGGAAAATAGCCAGACGAAATGTCGTGGCTATTTGTAATATTTAGGAAAGTTTGTTAAATTCGGGACTTGATACGGTCCCCACACACGGTGCGTATTCATATGAGAGAGAGCCTGCCCACCAGTGAAGTTCCATCCTAAAACCAATTGGTGATAGGAGGAGTAGCTCACTTGTCTTATAAATTGAACTCTCTTCTCTTAATTAATCAATGTGGGACAACTCACAAGTGACATATCTCAACAAAGTTGATGACGTAATTGTAAAATATTTGATGATGCCGCTTAAATTGCGGATGGGATCTTATTCGAGAATAGTGCTTCATTTCTTATTTCACCGCGGATGATTGGGTGTATAGAAGTTAACATATTAAAAACTGCGATTTAGGTTTGATTTTTGCTTCAAAATTGATATGGTGACTTCTACACGCGTGTCAATTATACGTCTTGATTGAATAAGAGATGAAACACTATTCTAAAATAAATGATCCCATCCGACCTTCCGCCACATCAACTAACGGTTAGGGAAAAATATATGATGAAATCAAAACTCGGGGTTCTATAATTTGGAAACTAGCTTCTTTGAGGTTTTTGTAATTACCCCAATCCTCCCAGTGTTTTTGTTTTTCAAGCTTTCTCTGTTTTAATCAAAGATAATCATATGTTTTGGACGAGGAATGAGTTCATTGATGTCGAAACAGGGCATCAATCACCAATATATTCATCTTTGTTATAGCGGCCATGCAAATTGTCTATAGTGTGGCCACCGGTGGCGTAGCCAGGGACGTAGAAGTAGGGTGGGCGAAATTAAAAACTAGAAAAAAATCATATAAGCTCTAATTTATTAAATTAGTAAGCAACTCCACTCAAGTGCATTACAAAGTTTACAACTACTCAAAGTTTAGTACATTAAGCTAAAAAGTTAATTGAACCCTTGATTTTTTATTTTAGCAAATTCATCAATAACAGAGTCTATATCTAATGTATTAACTAGTTCCCTTTCAATAAAAATTGTCAAACTATCGGCAAGAAAATCATCATCCATTTTGTTGCGAATCGCTGTCTTCACGTGTTTCATTCCGAGAATGCTCTCTCGATCGTGGGCGTAGAAAGCAGTAATGTTAACACAAGTCGAATTAATCTTGTTATCATTTTGTAGTCCTCCGCTTTTCTTGTTTCCACCAACTTTTCACACAAATTTGCAAGAGTAGACACTTGAAATTGAGGGTCACGAACTACATGAGCATGATAAAATTGCAATTCACTCATCAACGCATTCATCTCACGTTGCTCAAAATCATCCGGATAAAATTCCACGGCCAACTTATATATTTTATCTACATTGAACGATTCAAATGAATTTTTTGGATCCAATGCGATACTCAACTCTAACAGTCTAACTGACGTCTCATTAAATCTTGAGTTCAACTCCGCCAATTGAAAATCTATGGATTGATTGAAAAATTCAAAGTGGTAAAAATGCTCAACACTCATTTGTTTTCGCCCACGACCCATATTGTTGTTCATGTCGGGTATAGTGATTTCATGTTTTAAGCAAAAAGCTTCTACTTCCTGAAGCAATTTCTCCCACCCTTTATCTCTCAACTCCTGAAGAAGAGTTTTTGTAGTCGACACATAACCAAGTGCAGATAATATGTCAATGGATTCTTTTTGAAATGCTTGACAAAGAAAATCAGTGATTCGCATAACTGCCCTCATTAAGTGCAAACCAAACACAAAACTAAAACTTTTAATACTCGTGCAAGCACCTTCAGCTTCATTTCGAGCCTTGGAATTCGGACCACTACAAGTGATGCACTCAAGTACCTTGCAAGTTGGAGCATACATTTCTATCATACTCATAACAGAATCATAATGTGAACTCCAACGAGTAGTAGTACGAATGGTGTAAAGATGTCATTTGATTCGCTCCCCTACCAGATTCACGCTCTCCACTTGCCAACATATTCTCAATTTCTATTCTATGGGCAACTTGCAACTCAGTGTTGCGCTTAGCAGAAGATTTAACAATGTTAATGACATTATCTAATATAGAGAAGAACTTCCAAACTGGATCACATTGCTTTGCTGAAGCCACCAATGTCAACTGCAACCTATGAGCAAAACAATGAACATAATATGCGTATGGACAATCTTTAAGAAACAATGCCTGTAATCCATTCCATTGCCCTCGCATGTTACTAGCACCATCATATCCCTGACCCCGTAATTTATGAACTTGAAGGTTATACTGAGAAAGAACAATTGATATCTCATTCTTAAGTGTTGCGGAAGAAGTGTCAGAAACGCCCCTAATAGCAAAGAAACGTTCTGTCAAGATACCTGCAGCGTTTACAAATCTCAAGATAATCGCCATTTGTTCTCGATCGGATTCATCTTTTGCTTCATCAACAAGAAGAGAAAAACAAGCATCTCCGATTTCCTCACGTATCATACGACGGACTTTGTTAGCTATAATTCCCAAAATTTCTTTTTGAATGTCTGGTGAAGTATATTTGGCATTTTTGGGGGCGTTACTCATTACAACATCTCTGACATCTGCACTCCACTTTGCTGTATAATTAATCATCTCGATCACATTTCCACGGTTAAAAGATTTTTCAGACTCATCATGACCTCTAAAAGCACAACCTTGTAATGCTAGCCATTGAACACTCATGATTGTTGTCTTTAAACGCAATCGATTTTTTACAACTTCTTCTTTGCTAACTCTCTCAATCACTTTATCAATATGTTGAGATGGCTTCATCAAAGAGTCGGCACATATTACACACTTATTGTGAGGAGATGAAGACGATGAACCAATATGGCCAAGAAATACACATTCTTTGCCCTGATGAACTCTCTTCCAATTATCGAACCCATCATTCACTAACGCCGAAGATGAAGAGGTGTGTATATTCTCTCCAAATAGAAAGCACGGAAAACAATATGCCTTGTGTGTATAAGAAGAATACTCCAACCAATTAAATTCATTAAACCAATTATATTGAAAATGGCGAGTTTTATCTTTATATACACGACCTTCATATGATTGAAGCCTCGGCTGGAAAGGCCCAGCTATCAAGTATGCCCGTCTAATTTCATCTCTTTTTTCAAGAGGCCAATCACATATTCTTCTCCTTTTTCCTGGATCCCGCTCAATTTCGAAAGATGAATTTGGAATAGATTGTTGATTTCCAACTAAATGAGAAGATTGTTGATTTTCAGTTGGAGGAGTATCTTGGTGGCTACTTAATTCATCATCTTGTGTATTTCTTACGGGCCTGAAGAAAGAATGTAATGTAGTTTTCCCTTTCTTGCGAGGAGGTTGTGTAGCCATAACTTCTTCTATAAAATCAAAGTATTTAATAAAATCTATTAGAAGTATTATTTCAACAAAACTTCAACATATCATTGTCTTACTAAATTCTAATTCTAATTCTAATTCAATGCTCAACATAATTTATCTAATTTTCCTAATTTTCAACACCTAATTTATCTGCTCAACATATCATTGTCTATTTGTCTTACAAAATTCTATTCAATGCCTACAGGCAAACTACATAAACATAATGAAGCACAGTATGCACTCAACTTTGTCTTCCAAATTTTTCAAATTACACAAACTATTAAAAATTTATAAAGAAATACACAACATTTTACAATCACAAACTATTACAATTTTAAGAACAAGTATATAATAAAACTAATTAAAAACAAAATCAGTGTACACTAAAAAATAAGACAAATCGGAATAAAAACATAAATCAAGATAATATAAAAATTAAAAACATACCTGATTTGGTGAATTAATATTTCTCTCCAGAACCGGGCCTCCGTCCGTCGTCCGCAAAAGTCAGAGCCGAGAGAGGCGAGAGCAAGCGATCTTGTGATGAAGAATTAAAGAAGACTTCTAGGGCTCTGTTTTGTTCCCTTTTTTTTTTTTGCTATCTTGTATTGTTATTTTGCTTTTTGTTTATTTAAATAATCAACAAAGTTAAAGTCTTAAAGTAAAGTTAAAGCAAGCCTTAAAGGAATGGGGTGGGCCAAACTATTGTCCCCCTGGGCCTCTTTTAAAAACTGATGATTATAAACAAATTTTTTTTTTTAAATACCTATAATGGGGCAAAAATAAAAATGGGGTGGGCCAGGGCCCAGATCGGCCCCCAGCTCCGCCAATGGTGGCCACTATGGGATTGGGAAGGGCTAAGGTATACAACTTCATTCTACATTCAATGTTTGTGTACTTTCTTACTAACAATGTTGTTTAGAAAAATTGAGAGATATAATCGTAAAATATTTGATGACGTAGATAAATTCCATTAGGCCAACTAATGGTTAGGGCAGGGTTTCTTGAAACTTCTTTGGTTATTATTATTTTTCTTGGTAATTATCCTTATTCAAGTTATTGATACCAATGTACCAGCCTGTCCATACTTATTTGTAATTAGTTTTGTATATCTGTTTACCTTAAACTTTCTTTTTTTTTTTGTTTATAATATTTATAGATGAAAAGGTGGAAAACTTGGGAAAAGGAGACTCAAACTGTAGAATACATGGCAGCAAATGGTAACTCCACATGATCTATATATTTCTAGGGTACAAAAACACCCCCGAGGTTTGGGCTAATTACAAAAAAACCTAAACGTTCAAAATTATAAAAAAATCCCATCGGGTTTTATTATGTGTTAAATTCAAGGGGTAAATCTGTAGTACTTTTATAAATATCGATTTTTTATATGATTTTTGCTTATAAAGGGGATTTGTAAGACGGAATCAAAGGCCGAGCAAGTTTTTTTTTGTAAATTTCAAAAATCTTTGAGTTTTTGGTGTTGGGTAAAATTTTAAATTGTATGGTTTCTGTTTTTGGAAAATGACCGGAAGATTGTGTAAAGGCTTAGTCGAGGCTGTATTAGATACGATTTCAAGACGAAAAACGCCCGTATACTAGTGCTTACGCTTCGCTCACCTCTAAGATATAACGACTTTCTGATTCCTAAGCGGCCGAAAAGAAAACGGAACAACAACGAACAACAAGTTGTTCTTGACTTTCAAGCTTTTGAACGAAAAGGAAAATCGGTATGCTCGTATAATGCAAATGACGAGTTATTATCCGAGTATTTCGTATGTCAAATCATCTGCGGGGGCTTCAATATTATAGGCAATGAAGTGCCCGTGACGGAAAATCGCGTATGTATGCTCGAAAAGGCACATTTGCACCGACTTGAGCAGACGCACTGCGCAGGAGCACGACCAGGCCGGCCGCATGCGAGCTGCCGTCTTGCGCGGTGCTCCAACTCTCTGCATGGCGCACGACCAGGCGACGCACGGGTCGTGCGCCGCCGTCTTGTAGTCGAACCTTCTCCCGCTTTGAACTTATTTAATTAATTACGAAAATTAATTAAATCTATTAAATTAATTACAAAAAATTAATTAAACATTTATTTTTAAAGGTTTTTGGTCCAAAAGAATAAAGGCCTTGAAGCCCAAGCCCAAGCCCTCGGCCCACGACCGGACTCGGGCCGAGCCGAGCCCGCCGGCGGCGCGCGCGCGTGTGTGTGCTTTGAACCAAACCCACAAGACGTAGGTCCTCTCCCTTTAAAAACTTGGGTGCCCCAAGGGCCCAAACCCATTTGTCCAACTTGGGATAAATAAAGTGTGCAAACTTTTCATCCTTTTCCTATGTGGGATGGAGCACCTCTCCTCCCCCACATTTTCCATTTTCCATATCATTTATTTGTGTTAAGTGGCTAACTTTCTAAAGATTAATTTCTCATTCACCCTAATTGGTTTTGAGAAATTCCAAATACTATTCTCATCTACTCTCTTAGTAGAATTTTTACAAATAATTTAATTCCATTTTTCACAAATGGAAACCACTTAATTAATTGGTCAAAATCGGGTCAACACCCAATTTCTCAAAGACCAATTCCAACAATCCCCCACATGAATGAAATTAATGCATGCGTGTATGCAGATTCGCTTGAAAGTCTCGAAAAATCGTTATTGCATCGGGATAGGTAGCTTGTGGCTTTGAACCCTTAGTAAAGTAAAAATCTATCGGATTTACTAGTCGCTAGTGACGCGATGTCTTGAACTACTCACCGTTTGTAAACCAAGACAACAAGATTTACACAATAACAACTCTAACACTTGTTGTTCTCACGTTGTGTCCATTTCTACCCTGGACCATATCTTAGATTCATAAGTGTTTCATTTGAAGCGGTCATTACTTCTCACTTATATAGGTGATCTCCTATTGAAGAGTATCTGCGAATACTCCACCTTTCGGTATAGGAATCATTTAAAGTCTTAAACTTAACCTCACCACATTCAAAGGGTTTAAATACACTTGGATGTATCGAGAATGAGCTAACACATTTTCCAAGTGTTCAAATTGAACATTCATAACTTAGTTGTCCCATTGAACCAAGTCTTGGGATCTCCAATTCACAAAGTTGGAGTTACCGCTATGAACATTCTTTAAGTTGTGGATTTTAAACCCATTCCCCTTAACAGTTTATACAAATGGTGATCTCGATTTATGCCTTTTGTAAGCGGATCCGCAAGGTTTTCCTTTGACTTCACGTAGTTAACCGAAATAACCCGATTCAAATCAACCGTTTATTGGTATTATGTCTCCGACAAAAATGTCTAGACTTACCTCTTTCCTTTGCACGAAAGGACACTTTTAATAAATACAACATTTCATGATTCAATGATCGTACCATCACTTATATCATAAATGCTTTGAATTTATTTCTTTCTCGGCTTCTACTTTTTCCAAAGCACCCCACATTTCAAGCGATCTCCTTTATGTGGGTTGCTTAAAAGTCAAGCTCCTCTTTCAACTTCCTAGATCTTTGTTTAACACAAAGTCACCTTAACTTTTATGGCTCTCGGCTACTCTATTTTATTTTGTTAGAACATTATCCCGACAATCCGGCTAGAATCTCGTTACCGCATTTGGATCTTAGTTCCAACAATTCCATCTTTTACAAGTGTAACCTTTGATGTTATCACATCTTTAGTAAGACTTGATTTAACTTGTTACGGTGTCTGCGCTTTAACACTTTCGACTACACCTCATGCAAATGTGGTTTTGGTGTTTACAACACTTTTGGCAACACCTTCTGTTACAAAAAAAAAAATGCAACGAAACTCCAGGTGGTGTTCCACAAAGTATGATCATACCCCCACATTTGCCGATTTCCATTCTAATCCCTATTGTCTTCCTCAATCCAAGTCGAACTATCAAATCCTCAAGCCCCATATCCTTTCGCTTGTGCTTGAGATAGTTCTTAAAATCTTTCCACGATGGCGGCAATTTTTCGATAATTGCGGCCCACTTGAAAGACTCGTTCGAATCATCCCTTCGCATACCAAGTCGTGAAGTATGATCTCAATTTCTTGCACTCGCTAATCACCATCTTGGTGTCAACCATCTTATAATCCGAAATTTACCGACTACAAATTTCTTTGCACCTATCTTCTGTTTATACTTTTTCTCCAAAGAGTCCCACAACTTTTGGGCGTTTTTGACGAACTATAGGCGTTATACAAGGTATCGTCTAGTCCATTCAAAATATAATTCCGACAAAGGAAATCACTGTTATTATGCCAAGCATCCACAAATGATTCTCGATTCATTGTTGGATTCTTCATCACCAATGCCAGGGGTTCCTCCTTCACGAAACAAGATAGTCTCAAAGTCATCACGTAAAACAAAGATCTTCTCGTTGCCATCTCTTGAAGTCGACACCGGAGAACTTCGCCGGTTTCGCCATGAACAAGAGAAGCAATCTTCAAAATCGAGCCATCGGTGTGAACGATCCGGAAGCCGTCTTCTCGAACGAGAAACAATAAACTCGTATAATTTTCGCCTTGCGATTGTTGGGTAAAATTTTTCGGTGTATGGTTTCTGTTTTTGGAAAATGGCCGGAAGATTGTGTAAAGGCTTAGTCGAGGCCCAGTATTAGATACGCTTTCCAAAGAAGACGAAAACGCCCGTATACTAGTGCTTACTGCCTTCGGCGCCGCCTAAGATATTAACGACTTTACTGTTCCGTTATTAGCAAGACAAAGAAAAATCGAACAACAACGAACAACAAGTTGTTCTTGACTTTCAAGCTTTTGAACGAAAAGGAAAATCAATATGCTCGTATAATGCAAATGATAGGTTATTATCCGAGTATTTCGTATGTCAAATCATCTCAGGGGCTTCAATATTATAAATGAAGTGCCGTCGGAAAATCGCGTCAGAGGCTCGAAAAGGCACATTTGCACTTTGAACAGATGCACTGCGCGCAGGGAGCACGACCGCACGCACGGGCCGTCGCGCGCGGTGCTCCAACTCTACATGGCGCACGACCGGATGCACGGTCGTGCGCGAGTCGAACCTTTCTCCCATATTTAATTAATTACAAAAATTAATTAAACATTTATTTTTAAAGGTTTTTGGTCCAAAAGAATAAGGGCCTTGAAGCCCAAGCCCTCGCCCATGACCCGGCCGAGCCGGCGGCGCGCGTGTGTGTGTCTTTTGAACCAAACCCACAAGATGTAGGTCCTCCCCTTTAAAAACTTGGGTGCCCCCCAAGGCCCAAACTCATTTGTCCAACTTGGGATAAATAAAGTGTGCAAACTTTTCATCCTTTTCCTATGTGGGATGGAAAGACCTCTCCTCCCCCACATTTTCCATTTTCCATACCATTTATTTGTGTTAAGTGGCTAACTTCTAAAGATTAATTTCTCATTCACCCTAATTGATTTTGAGAAATTCCAAATGTTATTCTCATCTACTCTCTTAGTAGAATTTTTACAAATAATTTAATTCCATTTTTCACAAATGGAAACCACTTAATTAGTTGGTCAAAATCGGTCAACACCCAATTCCTCAAAGACCAATTCCAACAATTGGTAATTAGCCCAAACTTGAGGGTTCCTTGTAATTATCCCTTATTTCTATAAGTACTAAAATGATATTATATATGCTAATTATTTACGCTTAATTCATGCATGAAAATTGTTCATAGATCCTGAAAGATTTTTTTTTTTTTTTTTTTTTTTGAGGAAAATAGATCCTGAAAGATTTAGATTCACACGACAAACGACATTCGGGCGGCGACATGTGAGCACTTGTGCTACAAACCCTGCTCAGTTGTGGATTGTACGTATTTTACTTTTCTAACAACTTCTGTTTACTTACTGTCTTAAATTTTGGATTTATTGTAAAATTGGTCATGTAACTTGGGGTTACGGCATTCTATTACTTTTATTTTCTCAATTTTTAATTTAGGACTTTAATTTAAAGAAATTGGCACATTGAAGACAACTTTAGCTGAAAAACATAAAATTTGGTTGGATTCTTTGGCGTGGTTTGTCACCTTGCCACCTCAAATATAGGGTTTTCAATTTCCGTACGAAATTACTAACTAATTTATTTTTGAATCTAATGATATTATTTATTAAATATATGAAAAATTCATGTTATGTGTGTCATAACCAGCATCTAAATCAGCAATTTTGCCGGAATTTGAAAATCTCCAATTAGCCACACGAGCAATCGACCAATTTTTGTATTTTCCAGCAAAATTTTCCTCAATGTGCCAGATTTTTTTTATGCAAATTGAAAAAATAAAAGTCTTAAACTGCGACACCCTCAAACTTACAAGACCAGTTTTGCTATTAATCCTTAAAATTTTGTGCACACACAAGTTGTGTTTGACATATTTGCATATTTTCTTCTTCATGTTGACAATGTTGCTGGAATTTGATATAGAAATGTTTTTTTCGGCAATTCTTCCACTCCGTGGCCAAAATCGATTACTTCACTTTGCGCCATGGATTTATTTCGGTTAGTGGACTATTACATCTTTTACATTGTATTATGTTTCCTTAAATGTGATTTGTGACACTTTTTTACTTGTAGGCTCATTTATCAACAAATAACTACTTTAACTTTCGTAAGTATATACAACGATCTTTGGAGGATGATTTCAAAGCAATCATTGGCATAAGGTATATTTTATACGCATATCAAAACTCAATTTTCCCATCCCATAGTCTACCTTAGGGGTGTCAATTTAGGGCCGACACGCAAAACCCGATACCTAACCTAACACGAAATTAATGGGTATGGGTCCAGTGCTTCGTGGGTCCGGTCGAAATTGGGTCGGACCACGAACTAACCCGCCAATTAAACAGTCGGGTCCGGGTCAACCTACTATGACCCGTTTAACCCGTCTAACCCATTTGTGAATTTAAAAAAATTAAGTAAATAATTATTTGTAAGAAAAAAACAACAAACAAGAAATATCTTTAAAACTCAAATGATAAAACCTCATTAACTATGTATTTGTTATTATTATGCATATCTTTTTGAATATTGTCCTCAAAATATAATTAGTATGTTATGTTATTTATGCAATTATGTCATTTCTTTTTGTATGTTGTAAATTGTAATATTTTTTATTGATCGAATAGTGTATGATTCTCAAAAAATAAATTTATTCAGATTAAAAATATTAAATATATATTAAAATAATTTTATTAGACGGGTTAAGTGGGTGGTCCGGTTACTCGTGAAATAAGCGGTGCTCGGGTCCGGGTTCAAGATTCGACACGAATAATTAAATAGTCGGTCCGGGTCACTGCTTTCGACACGCGAACCTCGCGAACCCGACCACGAACCCTGACTCCAACCCAAATTGACACCCCTAGTCTACCTAACATTATAATGGCCTATGTTAAGCAACGAGTTGGGGCATATATTTTAGTGTCGGGATACTACATTATATAATGTCCATATAATTAGTGTGCATAGAGTTGACAAAATTGCCCTACCGATGGACCGCTTAGTCACCAAAGATATAGACCTGATTGGGCTTCATTTTTAGAAGTACAAAAGGACCAGGGCCCACTTAGCATGACCCAAAGCCCAACAGCCTAAACGGCCCTACAAAAGACACACGTGTTGAAATGGGGTCTACAAAAAATACAAATCGAATAAAATTTCGTACTACCCCGAACCGGTCAATTCTATGATTGGCATGTTTGTTGTATATTTACATATAATATAGTGTATTGCATTTATTGCATCACATGTCATAACATCATTTAGCTTAGTTTCATTTATGCATATATTATATATTATATTTTATATAATATATGAAAGGAGGAAATAAATAAATAATATGGAAATAAATATTATGAGATGAAAAGGTGTGTCTTTTCATGTGAAGACATCCATTGGGAAGGATTGCAATATTGAAGATGCAACCTTTGGAATATTTATAACTTCCATTATTTGAGAAGGGATGCAACTTTTGATTGCAACCTTTGGAAGTCTATAAATACTTCTAAAATGATGGATGAAATTTATGATGAAAAAGTGATGGAAAATCAATCCTTAATTTTCCTACGAGTTTTAATTCTTTCCAACTTTCTAATATTGTTTTAACTACAACTTGTGGTTTATGCTCCCGGAAAATTCTAAGAAGTGTAATCTTGGGATTTTTGTGAAATAGGCTTTGTATCCCTGAGGTTAATTCCTTGAGAACCATTTACACCGTAGTAGTGGGAGGAATTAATACCTTAAAAAAAATATCTTTAAGATGTGATTAGCAAATACAAAATTTGATTTTTGTTTTTCATTAACATACTTCATTACCCACTTCGAAAATATATACAACAATTTTAATGTATTAAATTATCCTACAAATGGAGTTTGTTATCATGAAAATTTGAAACGAAAGTTCTTTGACAAACAAAATAAGCATGTAGGAAAAGCAAAAGGCAGAACTGTTAGTATATGAGTGTGACAGATTATTCATACTTATACGTAGTACGGTACGTTTTCTACATATTGACCTTTTGTTGAATTATTGAGAATTGAAAGAATTGAATAGACTTTCGATCTATGGATTTACATGGTGTTGTTAACTTGTGTTGAATTTAGTTTCCAGATTCAATTATTGATGAATTGATGTTTCTGAAACTTGGTTAAACATTGAAATGAACATAAGCATACAATTTGTGGGTTATCCACTTTTTTGAATGTCAAGTTTAACATTTTGTCGGTTGAAATGAATCTGGAGATTCGAATTGTTTATGATCCATGAAAATAATTGGTACTGTTGAGTTCGTTATTTTATTTATTATTATTATTATTATTATTATTATTATTATTATTATTATTATTATTTTATGATGAATTCAGTGTGCTTTCAATTTGAAAAATTATTTACAAATATAATTGATGAATTCATTGATGTATGGGTTATTCGGTCGTGAATTCAGAGTTAGTCTCGGTTTTTGGAGTTCTACAGATTAATACATCAATTCTGGAATTTGGGGTTTTGAAGTTCTTTGGACTTTTATTTTTCCCCCTTTTCCGATTTGATAAAAAATGACTTGGGGCTCTAAATTGTGAACCCAATCTGGCTCTCTCTTCCACAATGAGAACCACAGTCTCATCACCATAGAACCACGGCTGGCGGTGTGGACTTGGGCCGCATCGTCGCGAAGGAGGGGAGCCGCCTCTTTGCTGCTCGGTTTGTGACGACGGCAGGGGGTGAGTGTTTTTCTCTCGCGGTGGAGAATTGGCTAATGTTGATTGTGACGGTTGTTGGTGGACGACAGTCATTGTGAAGGAAATCTGGGCTTTGACCGGCGAGAGAACGGGGTCTGGAGCAGACGTGAATGTAGGGTCCTTTTGGAGAAGATGGTCTTTTTGACCAAAATCTTGAAATTTGGGGCCAATCTGGAATTTTTAGAAAATGGGGTTTTATTTATAAATCAATCTTATTTATTGGGGATTTTTGGATTTACAAATTCCTTTGTCCCCTCTTCTATTAACAAGTTGTTAGGACTTCATGTCTGGAAACATTATTCGTTATTTGCTTTATCTCTGGTTAATAATTATTGATTGGGCTTAAGTTGAACTTGTGGGTTAATTTTAATTTTAAGTCTAAATTTGGATTTTTGGACTTAATTAAAATTTATTTTTGAGCACAATTTAGTTTGTAGACTTTATTTCTAAATAAAGTTAACTAAGAGGTAGTGCATAAGTTGTTCAACTTATTTGTTTTTAAGAGTAGCAAGGTATAAAATTGTGTTTATATTAAAGTTACTCTTGAAAGCGTTATAGATACAAATTGAACAACCGATATGATTGATTCTAAGTCAACTAGTGGTTGGTTGTTCATTATTGATGGTGTCATAGTCGCTTGGACTTTTGATAAAGTAAACTTGTGTTGTTTTATCTTCCTCATGGAATCGAGTATATAACAATGTTTCTCGCGAGTAATTACATTGCGTGGCTTGGAAGATTTCTTAGAAAGATTCCTCAGATAGTCCTAAAAAGGGTCCTACTACTTTGTATTGTGATAATCAAGTTATGATTTATAATCAAAGGATGAGAGAAACCATAGCAAATATATCACTATGAGGCGTAATCATATTAGAAGTATGATTAAGAAAGGGAAGATTGTACTCGAGTATCTCCTACGTGTTATATGTTAGTTGATCCACTAACAAAATCCTTATCTCGTGAAAGGATCACAAAGATCACGGAGATATGAGACAATTACCGATTATAGTAATGTCTTGATTGAAACCAACTTTATCTTAAGGTACAAGTCACACATTTGTCACCTTATGTATGAGAGTTAAAAAGGCAATTCAATATTAGACATTGGCGAAAATGGAAACTTGGATACATTTCAAGTGCATAACTTAAAATAGTGGGGGTGACACTATTTTCAAAGTCTCGATTCGATCTATGCACTTTGCTTACCATAACAAGAGTAGGTTGGATTTAAAATCCTTAATAGACTTATGGCATTGTGGAATGTGTTATGGACATTCTTGATAAGTCCATAAAGTTAAAGACTCGTCCACTTCATGGCTATTCACTATGTAAAACAAGTTGTATTTATTTTTATATATTATATGTAAATTAGTGGGGATTGTTGTATATTTACATATAATATAGTGTATTGCATTTATCAGATCACATGTCATAAAGATCATTTAGCTAGGCATTCATTTATGCATATATTATATATTATATTTTATATAATATATGAAAGGAGGAAAGAAATAAATAATATGGAAATAAATATTATGAGATGAAAAGGTGTGTCTTTTCATGTGAAGACATCCATTGGGAAGGATTGCAATGAAGAGATGCAACATTTGGAATATTTATAACTTCCATTATTTGTGAAGGGATGCAACTTTTTGATTGCAACCTTTGGAAGTCTATAAATATTTCTAAAATGATGGATGAAATTTATGATGAAAAAGTGATGGAAAATCAATCCTTAATTTTCCTATGAGTTTTAATTATTTCCAACTTTCTAGTATTGTTTTAACTACAACTTGTGGTTTATGCTCCGAAAAATTCTAAGAAGTGTAATCTTGGGATTTTTGTGAAATAGGCTTTGTATCCCTGGAGGTTAATTCCTTGAGAACCAAATACACCGTAGTGGGAGGAATTAATACCTTAAAGAAAACATCTTTAAGATGTGTCTAGCCTTTATACAAAATTTGATTTTTGTTTTTCATTAACATACTCCATTACCCACTTCGAGAAATATATACAACATGTTGGGCTCTGATCGATTGGTCTTGCCCGATCCATTGTCACTATATTTATGTGGTCAAAAATTTGGGCTACCATCTCGAATGGAGTTCCGATCATATAAAGACTAGAGATCGTACATGAATAAAAAGATTTGTATATGTGTGTGTGTGTATTTATTTAAAAGTTTCATATGTTTCCCTTTTATTGGTTATAACAATTTTGTTTCATTGCATGGGACAGCCCAATCATGTGGTTTATGGTGGTTATGTTTTTGCTGGTTGATGTACATGGTAAGAAGTTAGATATAGTAATTTCCAAATTTAAACTTGGGATAATAACAAAAACACCCTGAGGTTTGGGCTAACTACAAAACAACCAAGAGATTTTTAAAAATTACCAAAGTAACCAAACACACGCTTTAGGTTTAATCCATCTTACATTTTTTGCCTTTCATATGCAAAAAAAAAATATTACAACAGCTCCCCTTACGTTTATATCACTACAAGAAAAATAAGTTTTTGTGACAAAGATATTAGTGACAACATATTGTCGTCACTAAACATAGTCTTTTGTGACGACAAGCCGACCCAAATAACTTCACTAACAACTGACAAAAATAATTTTTTGTTAATACCAATAGTGATGACTTATGAAAGCTATCGTCACTAAACATAGTCTTTTGTGACGACAAGCCGACCCAAATAACTTCACTAACAACCGACAAAAATAATTTTTGTTAATACCAATAGTGATGACTTATGAAAGCTATCGTCACAAATAGCTAGTTATACCCCCTTAAATTTAAAATACAATCAAATCTCAAGGAGATTGTTTGTAATTTTAAAAATCATTTGTTTTTTTTTGTAGTTAGCCCAAACCTTAGGGGCTTTTTGTAATTATCCCTTTTAACTATGATAAATTGTGTTACTACACATTCTCTTTTATTTATTTCGTTACCAAAGCTAATATTCTATCATTTTTTGATAGGTTGGAATGTATATCTATGGGTCTCATTTCTACCACTAATTGTGAGTATATACTAATTAGGATCAAACTATGGCTTTTGCTAAAACTCTACTCCATGTTGTTATAAAATGATTTCTATATATTTTCCCAAAAGAATATTTTTATTTGAAGCAAATTATTAATATGGTATTGTAGATGGTTCTGTTTCTTGGAACTAAATTGGAAGTGATAGTGGCAAGAATGGCCTTGCACATAACCAATCAGACAAGTGTGATCAAAGGAGCCCCTTTGGTACAACCCAACAACAATCTTTTCTGGTTCAAACGCCCTCGATTCGTCTTAACATTGCTTCATTTCACTCTATTTATGGTAATATATTAAATACATATATGTAGGGATAATTACAAAACTTACCTCTGAGGTTTCGGTTAATTACAAAAAGTACCACATGTTTTTAGAAATTACAAAAACCAAGAGGTTGATCCGTATTACACATTGCCCCTTCATAAATAAGAATCACTACAACATAAATGACATTAGGTAACACAAATTTTGTAGCACTTTTTACATAAAGTACATATGTAACACATGTTTGTAACACTTTTTACATTACAATATTTATGTAACACTTTTGTAGCACTTTATCAATATGTAACACTTATATGGAACACTTTTTAAGTATCACTTTTTTTTTGTTATTTCTTTTGTAACGCAAATAGGTAACACTTTTATCAATATGTAACGCTTATATGTAACACTTTTATATAAGTAACACTTTTTAAGTATCACTTTGTTTTTGTTATTTCTTTTGTAACGCAAATATATATCACTTTATTTAAGAAGCACTCTCGGCAACACTATATTTTATTGATTGTAACACTTTTTAAGCTATATTTTAGTAACACAAAATTATATAACTATCATTAGATCATGTCAAAGATTTATTTAATTAATTGATGTCACCAAACCTAAAAATTGTGGACATCATGTACTCTGTTTTTTTAACTGAACTTTTGTTTTCTTTTTACAAAGTATTTTAGTTTTGCTTTTATTTTTTTATTTTTTACGAAGGCAATTAATTTCGTCTTAATACCAACGGAAAATGCGCATGTATATATTTTATTATTATTATTTATATATTTTTTAATTTTTACTAACGGAGATCAATTTCATCGTTAATTTTTTTTTTTACTTTTTTAAAAAAATTACCAATGAAAATTGATGTTGTCGTTAATTACTTAGGAATTTTTTCCGTCGGTAAATTAGTTTTTCGTTATTTTCTTTATTATTTAATTCTTTTGCTGTTAGAACTTTTTTATCTGTCGGTAAATTAATTTTATATATTTATATATTTTTTATTTCTACCGATTGAATATTTATCAGTAGATAAATTTATTTTATATATTTTTGATATTTTTAATTTGTTGTGTCCTTTAATATATAATATAATATGATTTTCAAACTATATACTATACAATATAAAATTTGATATATACAGTGTATAATATAATTTAATTCGTATATTATAAAATATAATCTTTATTATATAAATATATTATATATACATATAATATATATATATATATATGTGTGTGTGTGTGTATGTGTATGTGTATATATAAAACAAAGCAAAAGTTGTAATAAGAATCAACTTAGCTTAGTGGCAGATTGCCACTTCCATACATAACAGGTCGTGGGTTCGAATCTATTTGGTGGCAAAAAATAGTATTTCTGCAAAGTGCTACAAAAAAAAAATGTTACATAAGATTCATATGTAACACTTAAGAAGTATTTTTTTTAAAGTGTTACAAATATAAAAAGTGTTACAAAAAAGTGTTACATAAGATTCATATATAACACTTTAGAAATATTGCTTCAAAGTTTTACCAATAGAAAACTTAATGTAACACTTAGAAAAATTGTTACTAAAAGCTAAAAAAAGTGATATCTTAGACTATAGGTAGCACGGGCAAGTGCGGCCATAAAAGTGCTACCTATTGTCTATAGTAACATTTTATGGCTATTAGGTAACATTTTTGAATGTTACCTAATGTCATTTATGTTGTAGTGAATATTTCGAACACCTCCCATGCATTTGTATAAATAATGCAATTATGAATTACCACCTAATTAAACCTCAAGGGATTTTAATTCAATAATTTTCAAACATATTTGGAATTTTTTGTAATTAACTCAAACCTCGGGGTGGTTTTTGTAATTATCCATATATAAATAAGTTAAATTTAATGTTTGCCCATGTACATCGGTTAATATTTTTAGGGATAGTCAAAAAAAAAAAAAACTTGAGGTTAAGGATAATTACAAAAAAAAAATCCAGAGATTTTTGAAAATTGCAAATACATCCTTCATGTTTGATTCCAATTTATATTTTTCTCTTCAAGAGCAAAAAAAAAAAGTACATTTACAAAATTATTACAGTTACCCTTAAATTTGAGACAAATTATATCCCCTCAGGAGTATTTTTCTAATTACCCTATTTTTCTATTGCATTCTTTGTTGCATTGCAATGATTGTCCGCCATCTGCAAAGTGTACATATAATTGCCAGCCATTAGCTAGCAATACAATAGGTCATGTAATATGATTTATAATGGAAAATTTGCTTTTTCATTTTAGATAAAACATTTATAAATGTTGAATAATGTTACATGTAAAATTCATTTGGCATTTGATCTTTGATTGTTGTTAATTATGGGCAGAACGCATTTGAGTTTTCTTTCTTCATATGGGTCACGGTACACATTTTTTCCTCAACCATCATTTCATTTTAATTAATTAATTTTCCTCTCTTTATTTAATCAGCGATCAAGTGATGTTATATTTGAATTGAGTTTACAGTGGCAGTTTGGGATAAAATCGTGCTACCATGAAAATAAAGAGGTCATTGTTATCAGAGTGGTATTAGCGTGAGTATTATTTATTGGCAAAAACTTACGTGTAAGACGGTCAGAGAAATGCGGTTACCTTCAATACACTAAAATTAAGTGTATACAGACAAAGTATCACTTTTTACTCAAAGTATCACATTTTATACTAAAAGTATCACTTTTTACCTTAAAAGTCGCAACCGTCACCGCATACCGTCTTACGGAGAGCTACTCTCATTTATTTTATTAGCTTGTTACCATATTTAATAAAAACAATTATGTATTCAATACTAAAAATACAAAAACTTTATAATTATAAACTGAAAAACACATGTATGTGTATGCAGGGTGATGGTTCAAGTCCTTTGCGGTTACATCACTCTTCCACTTTATGCCCTTGTTATTCAGGTTGTGCTACTTCTTCCCTTCTATTTTCATTTCTGTCTAATCTCCCATTTCACATTATAGATATGAAATTGCTCCAATTTTTATGAGATTTCAATCAGGGCCGATCCTACCAATTTTTAAAAAATTGGGCCCCCATTTTTTTGCCTCTTTCATTTGAGAAAATTTAATTTAAGGCCTTTAATAAAATTGGATGTGATATATTGTTATCAACTAACAAGGCTACAAGGTCCAAGGTGAATATGGGCCCTTCATTTGTGGTGTGCTTTTTTTTAAAAAAAATAACAAAATACAAAAAAAAAAAAAAAAAAAAAAAAAAACCATGCACTCACTAGGATTTGAACCTGGGTATCAATTAGCTAGATTAGAGACTTTTAAGGTAGAAAACATTAACAACTAGGCCAAACTCACACTTTGTTTATTATCTTATTTATTTTAGATATGTACTATATATAAAAGGTATACAAAAATTTGGGCTCCTAAATTTTGTAATTTTTTCGGGCTGAATCGACCGACTCGCTCAACTTACAATAGGAGCGGCCCGATTTCAATCCCTCCGGCCATTTCCACATGGACGAGCCTATTGCCATGTCATTAAAAGTGGTTGGAGGGATTGAAATCCCCAAATATTGGGAGCAATTTCGATTAATTTTGCAAATATGCCGACAGAGATTAGACTCAATGTACAACAAATTATAAGTCAGTGTCCTATTTTGCCATTCTTAAATTAAAAATAAAAGTACAACTCAGTATAAGTAATTAGTGGACTAAATACGCAATTTAGCCTACTAATAAAGTTTCTGATAGTTAGAATTTTATCTTTTCTAAACAGATGGGATCTGAGTATAAAAGTGCTATACTGGAAGAACACACAGTCCATGCAATAAAACAATGGCATTCAAACGTGAAGCATAAAAGGAAGACAGAGAGTGAAATTCAAGATGACTCATCAACGGTGGGGATTCAAAGTAGGACTCCTTCCCCAGATATCTCATCCCATCGACGGTCACCAACTTTTTCAGATTTTGCTTCGCGTGGTGGAGCTAATCATGAAATCACGGAAGATAATGAAATCGTAGCCGTCGATGATTACCTGCAGGAAGGTCAAAATCGAGAACTTGGCCAAAATGGACCTGAATATGATCATCAAAGATTTTAATTAGGTGTATAATTAATTTGAATATATATGTACGAAAATTGATTTAAATATGGTTTTACTTTTACAGTTGATTTTGATCGAGAAAATAAATGCATGTAACACTCTCAATCTATATACAAACGACCATGAATTGAAATTGTATTTCCGTAATGTGTGTTAATTTTGGAAGAGTTAATTGCAAAAAATATCGATGAGGTTTGGGGTAATTATAAAATACTCGGCTAAGTTTCAGAATTACAAAAATTACTCTAAGGTTCGATTTCGACTAACTATATTTTACCTAAATTGTTGGTTGACTTAACGGAATTTGTTGATGTTATCAAATGAAATTGACGCGAAAAGTCCAAAAATTATTGTCGCTGCAGTATTGTTAACAAATTATGAGGAGACAAAAACCTCATTTGATTTTTCACAAAATTATTGTCGCTGCAGTACTGATAATATACTGTTTGCGCAAGAGTTAATTCATAGTATTGACAGAGCGAGAAAATGGGGTAATTTGTCTTGAAATTAGATATGGCCAAAGCTTATGATTTTGTCCATTGGCCATTTCTTTATTCGGTGCTTGCTAAACTTGGGTTTCTGACATCTTTTTATTTCTTTGATCCAACATCGTGTTAAAGATGTTTGGTTTTTATTCTCAAAAAAAAAAAAAATTCTCAAAAAAAAAAAAAAAAAAAAAAAGATGTTTGGTTTTCTATTATTGTTAACAAGTCAAGTTTTTTGATTTTTCAAGTCTACACGTGACATCCGTCAAGGCGATCCTATCTCACCTATGTTATTCTTTAATATTGGAGGAAGCTCTCTCCAAGGGCCTAAATGTCCTTATGGAACGGAACAAAAGTTTGTGTTATTCCGTTAGTGGGTTGAATCATAACCGGTGTTTTAAAAAGCGCTATGCATGTGGCGAGACTTGGCCTAACGCCTGGCGGGGTTAGGCGGTGTATAAAATTGGATTAGGTGAGACCTAATAGCTAAAAATAAGAAGAAAAAAACTTGGGGCTAGACGAGGCTAGACAGCGATTATCAGTGATCATGACAACTTACACCACATCAACTTCTCCAAAAGTGACGTTCTAGTCCCAATCGTATTTCCTCTAGTGTTTCAAATATACCCTGTGAATGCCACGTGTATAAGATGGCAACAATGTTAATTACTCACGTAGCTCTATTGAAACACTAGACGAAACGAACACTATAGAGAGTAGGAGAGTTGGACTGCAAGAACACCAAAACAAGGAACATTCCCGATCAAAACCAACTCACGAACACCAAAATGTCAAACCGACATCATGCATCAACCCAAAACAAAAAAGAGTCGGAAGAGAAATGTCGTGAGCCCCCACCCCCTCCCGCCTCGATTCGCATAATAGTAGAGTATTAACAAGATACAACATATATATATATATAAAGGATAACGATTCCCTACCAACACTTTCTTGGTTGGCGCATGTCACACAGGGGTTTGCCTAGTGTGGTTTACATTTGGCGTAGTTTGCAGGCTAGTACGCCCGGCCCGAGGGTTTATCCAAGTGCGCACTCGAAGAGTAGCGGCTGCGGGTTCCCCGTCATCAAAAAAAAAAAAAAAAAAAAAAATATAAAGGATAACGCAGTCACATTGTTCACCGACATATCAGAGTCGAGCACGATAAAATAACTAGCAGTCAGAATACAACAAACACAAACGAACTCTTTTTATTTAGTAGTAGCACATAACAGTACCAGAGCGAGTATTATTATATCGAACAACCTGAGCTGAGCTGAGCTTCACATCCTGATCACAGTCGGAGAAGAATCAGGCTGACCGACAGAAGACGACTTGGACACATCTGGCGCAGACGGCGCTTCTTCCAAACAGCTCTTAGTGTCATCGCTGTTCATTCCAACGGTCAGCTTCTCCACTTCCTCTTGCGTGTATATGTGGATCTTAGTGACCACCTCAACAAACTCACTGCAAATTCAATTTCAAAAGCCAATCACATTTATTACCAATCTTATTCACATGTAATCGAAATGGTACTTGAATCAAATTTTCACAATTACTTGTTCCTCATATTTCAAAGGCATAGCAATAAAATGAGACACATTGGTAGAGGAAAAACCAATCTCATTTCATTACACCATCCTGTAATTGTTTCTTTATTTTGGGATAATTACAAAAATACCCTCGAAGTTTGGACTAATTACAAAAAAAACATGTTTACGAAAATTGAAAAAAAACGCCTAGAGGTTTGATTCCATTTACATTTTCCCCATCATAAGCCAAAGCCAAAGAAACTCCAAAATTACCCCTGATATTTCTAGAATTATTACAGTTACCCCCTTAAATTTAAGACATAATCAAACCTGAGGAGGATTTTTGTAAATTTGAAACCTCTGGGTTTTTTCTTAATTAGCCCAAACCTTCGGGGGTCTTTTGTAATTATCCTATATTTTTAGTGATAATTACAAAAACTGCTTTAGTCTAATTACAAAAAACAAATCCAGTTATGTTTTTTCAATTACAAATACCTCCTTGAGGCATTACAAGTACCCCTATGAGGTTTGTATTTGTCACCCTCCAGGTGCAATTTGTAAAATAGAAACATATGTCAAAAGGTATACTTATAATTATAAAAATAAATACATTTATTCGTAATTAGGCTGAACTTCAGAGGTAGTTTTTGTAATTATCCCTACTTTTTTAAGAAAAAAGTAGGGGTCAGAAGTATGATAACGCTACATGAGGGACTTACTGCCATGGGTCGTCACCAACTACCATCATGTCATTCTCACTGTCAGTATACAACACGCGCCATCCATTGTTCGGATCGCGCAAGAGGCCTTCCATGCTAAACAGCCTTTCAAGGTCACTCAGCAAATCCTCATAACCTTGCAGTCTCGAGAGATCAACGGCTCTCCCCACCAAGCTGCCTTGTTTATGAACCTACATAAAGAAACAATCACCCTTTAAGAGTTTCAAGAATAGCAAAAAGGGATTATCCAATCACAAAAACTACCCCTTAGGTTTGAGCTGATAACAAAAATCCCAGAGATTTTTGAAAATAACAAAAATCCTTTTGAGGTTTGGTTGTGTATAACACTTTACCCCTTCATAAGCAAAAACATTTCAAACACCCCCTTACATTTAAGACAAAATCAAACCTCAAGGGGTTTTTGTAATTTTGAATCTTCTCTGGGTTTTTGTAATTACCCCAAACCTTAGGGGTATTTTGTAATTAATCCTAGCAAATATAATCAGTTCTCAAATATGCAGCTTATTGAAACTTACCTTTGTGCAGCTCCTCTTACTCGGACCCTGCAAATTAAGGGTCGTAGGATCTTCAGTCAAAGAAAACCCGAATATTTTACAGATCGGAACTTTCTCCTTTAAGCCGTCCTCATCATTCATACTCTTAAGTTGCATCATCGAAGAAGTTGCAGGTGCAGATGTCTTCTCCTGTGTCATTGGTTCGTGTGTCATATGCGGTACTCGACCTATATCGGCCGTTATGGCATGATTTCCTGTCTGAAAGTTGGAAAAGTTGGACCGCATAAGAGGGCCTTGTCCCGCTCCGTAGATGCCCTTATGTGGAATAGGTATATTCCTAGCACCTTCCGAAGCTAACGGATAGAAGCACGAGGTAGGCCTTTGATGTGTGTTGTGAACATTGTAGCCAATTTCGGGTTTGGACCACGGACCGAGATCCAAATGATCGTTTTTCCCAGCTAGAGATTTCAACGAGCAAATTTCTTGACCTTGCAAGACCTTTGGAAACCAATTGGATTCCAGAAAGCCCGTGAAAGTGGCGGGAGCGTGGTTTCTCATAAAATCGCCGTAACTAATCTTTTCCATCCTGTTTGGCGCGGGATTCAGTTGCGTTTCGAAATCCAGCTGGCGGTTTATCCTATCACTTCTGTATAGAGGTGATGAGACTAAACCTACATTTTCTTGACCTTGCAAGACCTTTGAGGATCTTATCGACTCCTCAAAATCCAAAAGTGCACCCGTCCTGCTCGAAAGTGAATTAAAACAATTAAATTTGGAGGACTTATCAGATGAGAGTAAACGATGTAAAAGCAAATATAATTAGGGATGATTACAAACAACCCGAGGTTCAGTCTAATTACAAAAAAATCCAAAGGTTTTTGAAAATTGCGAAAAACCTTGAGGTTTGATTCCTTCTTACATTTTCCCACTTCATAAGCAAAAAAAAAAAAAAGTTAAAAAATCCTCCTAACATTTGTAGAAATATTACAATTACCCCCTTAAATTTAAGACAGGAGCAAATCTGATGGGGTATTTCATTATTTTGTAATTTCGAAACATGTCTGGATTTTGTTTGTAGTTAGCCCAAACCTTAGGGGAGTTTCTATAAGTATACCAAACAATTATATCAAATGAAAAGATATGCACCGGCAATTGGACTGCCATGTGGGGTCACCGCAAGATTTGACGACCTCAGTTTCTTCATCCGAGGCGAGGACTGGATGCTCAGAGGTGCATAGTTACCTGAGAAATCAATGTCCCAAGGAGAAACTCGTTCTTGGTGGTTACTCATGATATCTTCATCCCAACGAACCTATTAGACGTGCGAATAACAATCTTGTTAGTGAAGTTGCGAAACAATATTGGTGAAAATCCAAATTACGAATAAACCAAATTGTATCTTCATCCCAACAGACCTATTTTTTAACAGTATAAATTCTGAATGGATAACAAGATAGAAACAACAATATGAAATCTAAACGTTGGCCTAAAACTAATAATTGAGTACGAAATCAAAACGGGACACTACATCCAACCTAGATTTCATTAATTTAACAACTTAAATAAGTGATTCTAATTAGGTAATCCAGTATCTCAGACTCAAAATAGACCAAATAAAATAATTGATGGATCATTTCAGTGTCCAATAGAAGCAACTAACTGGAACAGTTAAACGTCCCAATATTCGAAATTTGATGGATCATTTCAGTGTCCCAATAGAAGCTTTTTTATGGCAGCGAAATTAATCACAGAAGTGTTGCCTGATTATGAAGTTATAATCTACCATCAGGCATCTCCATTTCGAGTTTGGCCATCGATAGGGGTCTATATCACCAACTCCAGTCACCACTCCGCTGAACCTGCGAAAAACAAGAATATTTCTTTTAACCAAAATGCATGAAAGAGGCAAAGTATAATGGTATTAATTTGTAATAAATGGTACCTTCTTTCAGGTGAATCATCAATGTCAAATCTCATTTTGAATCTCGTCCCAACAGTTATCTGACTGGTGGTACCCTTCACGTACTTTTGGTATGGGACAATAAAATCGGCGTGACTTGCCCTGCAAAAAGAGTGATCGACAATAGGTAACTCCAACCAAGATGCATAATACAGAAAGACAAAAGTATACTAGCTATGTTCTCCGAACAAGTAAAATGTTAGCTGATAGCCATAATAAGCTAGAAAAACCATATACATATTACTTGGGATAATTACAAAAACACCCCTAAGGTTTGGGCTTATTACAAAAAAACCCAGAGTTCTTTGAAAATTACAAAAAAAAACCTTGAAGTTTGATTCCATCTTTTTCCCGGTGATTTTCGAAAATATTTCAAAAAAAACCAGATATTTACAAAAATATTACAGTTACCCCCCTTAAATTTAAGACAAAACGAAACCTGAAGGGTTTTTTTTGTAATTTTGAAACATGTCTGGGTTTTTTTGTAATTAACCCAAACCTTAGGGGTGTTTTTGTAGTTATCCCTATATAATTTTAATATCAAAATGTACAAAACAGCAAGTCCACATAATCATAGTAAAACCAACTTGCATTTTCAAAATGAACATGTCGATAAAACCTAACCCAAACCTAGAAGTTTGAGCAAATTGAGCAGCACGCTTGCACTTCATATAATCTGTTTTTCGATTTTAGAACCTAGAGGTAAAAACCATCAAATAGTTTCGCATCTTTTATGGGTCAAGTCGATCATCCACAAGCAATGATAAACCATGTTCTAAGAAAATCTCACATCTGCTGATGCCTTAGATAATTTCCATCATGACACACTCGTTTTGTTTACCTTACGATTCTTTTGACCATGATTAGGATTTCTCTGTTTTTATTATATTTGATCCAAAAAATTGGGTTTCTTCAGATGTTTAGTTCTGGTTTTCGTTTGCAATGTGTGAATTACTCTGGATTTTTTGTTATCTTTTTCAAATGGTCATGCAATGAATTTTTGAGGTGAAACACTATGCAATATAATGTACCAAATATAGGTGAGAAATGCATTACACTCTAGAAACAAACAAAAACAACAAAAAAAAGTAAAAATAGTGCATTCTGTGAATTCTTTCTGTAGAAGCTGAGAAATGAAAAGTGTTCAAGCAATCTACCAAAAGAATGTTGAAACATAAATATACGCTAAAGTCTAACAGGTCGGCACAATATTTTGGAAAGTTGCAAAGCATCTCAGGATATTCTGAGACAATTCAGATACTACTACATAAAACAGATAAATATGAAATATAAGAAAGATAATTTCGGTGAAAATGTGTTTTACAACTAGGGGTATTGGGGCTAGCTAGTATTTGCTGCAGAAAAGAAAATATTTCTCAATCAAAAATAGTATGAAATATGCAGGAGAGCAAATGAAGAACAAGAAAGACAAGATTGATATAGAAAAACTCGCATTTGATGAAAGAAATGTGCTATATGTTCCATCTCGTGGGTGGCAGAAGCATTTTTTTAAAGTATATTTTAACTAAGTGACGCGCCATGGTTAATAATGCCCAATACGCCAAATCCATGAGGTCCATAAGTCAACGAAGAAAATGGATTGCAATGATAAAGTTAAACCACGAAGCGCACAAGATTCCGGCCAGTAGGCTCACAGAGCGCAAATAGTCTATGCACCAAACCTCACTGAATTACACCCTCCGCCATTGGGTATAAATACCCCAATCCCCACCATTTGAATGTATGCAGTTATAATAAATCCATTATCTCTAAATCTATTGCTAACTTGATCGTCGGAGGGGTACCTCGGACACACCCTGAGGACCTTAATTGTTTGTTCGTGTTGTAGCCTTGTAGGCAGGCACTCATTCAGGACCCTTAAATCTATTGCTTATGATTCTGAATGTAAAATCATTTACACTTTCAGAAAACAAATCGGAAACTTTTTCTATCATGAACGAGCTTATGTGCAATTAATCGCAGTTGGCTGCACTTAGGGAAAAAGAAAAAAAACATGGCAATGCAGTACGGCAAGTAACTTTGGATCATCGAGAGCAACAATGACAGCTAGAATCATCACGTAAAAGTACTGTAACTCAAAAATCTCATCGTCCAATCAAAAAAAATCCAGAAAATAAAGAGAGTGCATTAGAGTACCTTGGGCTGTAGAAAACAGAAAATGTGCTATTGCACGACAAAGCATTTGCAACAGGAGAGAGGACATTGGGATAAGAACTCTGATTTTTAATGATTGAATCAGGTAGACCATTTCTAGGTCGAGCAGCTCTTCTAATCCCCAACCGTAGTTCTCCAGCTTCTCCCCTGCAATGTACACGACATAATATTGCGAGTCAGGTACGTAATAATATTCACACTTGAATTATTTTTGACATCTAAAGTCTCTTTAATTTTCTTAAACATCAATTGCATATCTATCTTTTATTTACTTAATCATTATGAGGTCTAACTATGCCTAATTTCCGTCAACCTGAGTTAAGCATATACCGATACGTCTTTGCATTAACCTTTGTTTCCCTTGCAACTATTTGGAAAAGAATTAGAGAATGAAGTTTATCTTGGCACATATAAGAGTGTCAATTCATTTTTTCTCTTGTTTTTATTCCCTTATCGTTTTACTTTATAAAATCTAAAGCTTCTTTTTTTTTTTTTCTAAGCATGATCAAATCCAAGACTTTGGACGAAATTTACCTCAGAAAGAGAACTGCATCCCCCGACACGAGATTTTTTTGGCTGACAAAGATACTCCATCCAGTAGTGAGCAAATGTCGCCTCGGCTGGCCTGTCAGGTTAAAATCCAATAGTCAAAAAATTTCTACATAAGAACCACTATAGAATTCAAATTCATACCTCTGTAAATGTGTCTGAATTTCCACTCCACTCCGTGCAGATCTTTGGCTACGAGTTCCTGTGAGGGTCTTTGCTCTTTATAATCCTACAAAAGTAAAAATGTAAATTCATGATAAACTTCATCAAGTCGAAAAAAAAAACTTATTGAGCATTTAAGTGTTATAAGTCAAACCAAAGGGGGGAAGCAATCTTCAGCAGCCCTACGGGGAACAGAAAATCCACCATGCGTACTCGTATCAGAAGCCGTGAGAGTTTTGCAGAACATGTGAGAAGTCGACTTTGCGGGCAAAACCTTATTTCCATCCTCATCAACGCCCGCATTTTCGTTCTCTTTGCCGTCTAATTTTACCCCTACAAGCTGCATAAATACTACAACACTATCAAAAACCGAAATTCGAAATATTTTCAAGAACTTTCGACATCACCTATCCAAAGACTTTAACAATCACTACATCTACCAGAAAATGGAATTTATCTCTAAATATAACATATGAATTACCAATTCTTTCACTAATCAAACACACAGAATTTCACACAATCATTCACACATACAATTTCATAACCAAAATATTCATAATTACTAATAGTACCTCTGGTAAAGGAAGTAGACTCAGCTGAGTGTACACCTCATCATTTTCCTTGTTTGCCTGTTTCAAAAACACAAAGATGAAAATAATTACAATAACAGAAAATTTGAGAACTAACTAACTTAAGGCATCTCAACCCAACTTCAAACCTCAAACCATTAATATACCAATAAAATATAAGTAAATGAAACAATTGTATAAATAAATAAATTTGTTTACTATAAAATTAATAAATATTCATTTGATTAAGATTTGGCGTAACGGGTTGGAGATGGTTTCTGCAAATTTACACCAAAACCTCAAATTTGGTGTAAAAATTCCACCAAATTTGATGCAATAGGTTGGAGATGGCCTAAGAGTCAAGAAAAACCAGAAATAAAAAAAAAATATATTGACTAAAAGCAATAGGGCATTCCAATATGAAAAAAAAAAATGGGCACAAATAGAAAAGCACTCACAAGTAGCTGAACATCCACAACCCTACAAAAGATCTGGGGAGGAAGATCAAATGTGGGCAAGTCCATGGGAGGAAATGGTGAGGCTGAGACAGCCTGTTCCAAATGGCCTTGTGGGAAATAAACCACAACATTCCCTTTCTTGGGCAAGCTGGTGAGAGGACCAGCACAAGCATGCCATAGCTCAATATACACTGAAGATTGAGCAGATAATAATGAACTAGGTGAAGAAGAAGAGTCATTTGAAGAGCAAGATGATGCTGAAGTTGGCAAACAGCCATAAACACAACAACTACCATTTTCCCCTTTCTCACATTTTCCACCATTAACACAGCCATTATTCTTCTCCACCTCACTCACAGCATGATTCAGATCAATTTCCATTAATCCCCTAAAAAAGTTTCTTTTTTTATTCTTTTCTTTTTCTGGGTTTTTTTTTCTTTTTACCAAACACTAAAACAACCAAACAAAGAGGCAAAAAACATTGAAAATGGGCTGAGGGAGTAATTAATTAGGTTCAAAGTGGCCGGAAATATATAAAGGTGGAGTCTTTTTAAACTTTAAAGCAAGAAGATAGGGGGGTTTTTAAGTTTTTTACTAAAAACAAGAAACAGGAAGAACAGGGCTAAGCTAAAAGATGAGAAAAAAAGAAAAGGGCATCAAATAATAACAAGAAATTCAAAGTATGATTCCTCCCCATTTGCAGTTCTCAGAAGGGGAGCAGCAGCAACAGACATAGACAATTGCTTGGCAAAAGGCAAAAGAAGCCAATGTGGTAGTGCCCCTTTTGGACTTAAGACTGTTTTTGAGTGTGTGTGTGTGTGTGTGTGTGTGTGTGTGTGAGAGAGAGAGAGAGAGAGAGAGATGAAATAAACTGTGTTAAGTGGAGGGGACAAGCTAAGACAGTACAGAACCCACAGCCAAAGCTTAACCCCACTCCTTTTTTTGTTTGCTTTGCATTAGCTTTTATGATTTTTCAGAAAAAAGAAAAAAGAAACTAATAATAAAAATGACTTTTGTTGATTAAAGAATTGTTTTTTACTTTTTAGCTTAAGGCCCTCCTACATCCACACCACCAAAGACAAAAAGGAGGGTTTTACATTGAATGCAAACAAACTTGACTTTACCTTAATAATAAAGAAATTTAATTTGAGAATTTGTAGACAAGCCATCATAGGATGTACCACTATCAATTTTTTGGTCATTGAAATTTATTTGACTACATACATGCCTTGCTCAACTTTCCCTTAGGAAAAAGGTGAATTGTTTTCAGCATAATTTAATTATATGCCATTTTTTAGGTACTTGAACTCTTAAATGAAATTTCTTTAATTACTCCAGTTTTTATACTTTGTGTACTGGATTTTATTTAGGGTTAGTTACAAATAGTAACCCTAAAGATTTGGGATAACTACATAAAAATTTAGCTAAGTTTCAAAAATACAAAAATAACTTGAAGTTTGATCCATCTAATATTTACCCCGACTTTGGTTGACCTAACATAATTTGATAACATCATCAAAATTGATCTGAAAATAAAAAATGTTATAATATTGATCACAAATATTCCACAAATTACATAACATCAAAACTTTCCAAATATCAAAAAATAAATCCCCATATGCTTGTGAAAAAAAAATTCCATTCTTCTTACTATTGTCCGTACACATCTTTTTTTTTTTTAATTTTTCTTTTTCTTTTTCTTTTTGGGAATTCCGTGAAGGATATTATCTACTTTACATAAAATTCATTAGTTTTACTGTAGTCCCTTAAACCTCATGAGTACTTTTTGTAATTCTGAAATTTAGTTGAATTTTTTTAATTATCCCAAATCTCGTGAATACATTTGTAATTACCCCTTTTATTTATGATGAGCAATTAATAAACTACAGCACAGAATAAAATAAAATTTGTAATGAAAGTTTGTATCAACTTAAATAAAAACTACTCTTATACATGTAATATTTATCAAATTCTCAGTTGTTGAGATGAGTTGGCAGAGAAATTAACCATTAAATGTAATATTATATAATGGTTTGTGCATGCATACTAATAATTATAACTACAGTAAAAAATTAAACTTAAGATTTTCTTTTTGGATTTCTATATATATCACTTTATCTATATTTTATTAACCTTATCCGTTTGTCTATAATGCTTATAATTATGAATCAAATTAATCATATCAACAAAAAGTAATGGAGAAAAATTAGTAAAATAAGTTTAAGTTACCATACATGACACATCCATTAAGGTTGACAAGGTGGAGCTCTGATTATGCCACTGACAATGGAAATAGCATCTCTCTTTTTCAAGACCTACCCACAAAAAGAAAATGGAAAAGACCATCTTTATTTTTGGCAAAAATATTTAATTAACACAGTATAAATGATTACAAAAATCGAACAGCCCAATTTTTTAGCAAGTTATTATATTAATTATTTAAAAACATTTATGATAAAACTTTGAATTATAAAGTCGTGCTTTGTTATCGGTTTCAAATATAAATTGAAAATTATTTGAATTACTTTCATACTCGTTAAATTTATAACATCATTTCATAGACGACTAACAACACTGATTGGACATCTAAGTGATTATAAATTAGATAATAATGAAAAATAAATAAAATTTACCTAATCATCAGTGTAGTATAATTATGTTCGTCCCACAAGGATGATATAATGTTGAAAATTATTTTGTTAATATGCATTTAACAGTTTTTATATTGTAAAACTCTATAATATTAATGGTACGCTGACTAAATTTTAAAGGCATCGTGTTAAAACGTAAAATTAAGTTATTCAAATTTACGCTCATAGTATTAATTTTTAATCTTAAAATATAGTAAAAATTTAACCTAATCATGGTATTTGGACATCTATGTTCTAACTCGGTAGAGAAAATTCAGAATAACATATCTCATGTAATGGCGAAGAGATAATTGGTTTTGTTTGGTTTTACTTCAAACTTTGTTTCTGGCAATTTTCACTAGTTAGACTAAAAATGTATGGATGTGTTTCCAAGTCCAATTTCCAGTTTCTAGTGTTGGAAAATGAATTTTTAAACTTTATTGGTTTTTGTGTGAGAATTGAGAATATGTTTGGTTTGTTGTTTGAATTTCTGTTTAGAAATGAAAACATGTTTGGTTATAATATTTTTGACATAGATTTGCGTGATTGTAGTGTGTTTTTGACATCGATTTGCGTGATTGCAGTGTATTTTCGCATAGATTTACGTGATTGAGGTGAAAACTTGTTTGGTTGTATTTTCAAAAGAATCTTTCCATAAAAAAATGAAAACTGAAAATGATTTTATTTCTATTGAGAATTTCTTAAACAAACATAAATTCATTTTCTGGAATAGTTGGGAATTGGAAAATGCCATTTGAAAACAATTCCATACATACCTTAAGTTATCCATTTTCAATTAAGTTTATTTTTGTATCTAGAACTATCAATTCCAAATCTAAATAACTATTTCATTAAATTGAAAAATTAAATTATTAGTATTTGATAAGATGTTTAGCACTTTCACCATATAAAATTAGTTAATTCATTAATATTTAAAAATAAATATAAGAAAAAGAAAATTGTGTTGGAAATAGGGTGACAAAACCCCGCGGTGAACCATATTAATTCTATTTATTATGTTTTGTTTTATTAATTCTCAAAACTAAACACTTAAGTCTTTATAATTTTAAATGTTCTCACTCTTTCTTTCACAAATTAGGGATTTATGTTATTTTATCTATTTTGATTATTGGTTATTTTAATTAATTTTATTTATATATTTTTTTATCAATAAATACAAAATGTGTAACTCATTTCCCGAACCGGAATTCCTCATCCATGTCCTAAATATCTAAAGCGGAGAATGATACATGGATATATATAATTCATGGATGGGTATATATAGTATTCAATACCAGCCGTATTCCCATCCATTGAAAGGGTTAGAAATAAATATGTTTAAATTTATTTTCATATAAGCAATTACTACCTGTTTTAAATTAACATGAAACCAAAAGTACATCAGCTACGTAGAGAGAGAAAGAAAGTTGTCAATGGGAGTGGGGCCCACACTGAGTTTGGCAGCAACTATCGTGGGAGTGCTGTGCTCTGTTAGTAGTTAGGGCTCAATTGCTTTAAACATACTCTCAAGTCTCATCACTTCGTCTCATCCACTACATGAGTCCGACTCTCCTCGACCGCGCGTGCCCTACATACTTTTTTCTTGCTAATAGTGACTATTGGAGTTTTAATTCATGGTTGCATTTGGATAAGGCAATCTAAGATGAATATGAAATGTTCTCAAATGATTCTAAAAATAGTTTCGAAGGGTTTGAAATACATGATAAAATGACTTCATTCAAACAATCTCAGGGTATATTTGGATAGAAGAATTTGAAATTTCAAAAGATTTAAAATGAATGGATTTCAAACTTCTTGGGAGTGTTTGCTTGTGGATTAATTTTCATATCTTTCACTTTTTGGACAATTTTTTTTTTTTATGGAAGTGTGCTTGTTTGTAAAAAATTTCAAAAAATATACTATTCATTTTTCTCACTTTTCAAATCTCAATTACAGCAATTTATAATTTAAAAAAAAATATCACACCAACTATCATTATTATATAATCATATAATTACAAAGACATTATACACTCTCTCTTATTTTTCAAATCATCAATCACATCCAATCATTATTATATTAAAAATTAATCACATTAACTATCATCATCACATTTTCATCTTATATTCAATCACACTCTCAAAATTCATTCTCATTTTTTAAAATAAAATTTTCATATTATTCTCTCTAAAAGTAAAAATGAGCAAAATGAAAGCTCAAGCAATCATTCCCCTTGGTTTTGAAATCCACCTCTTGTTTGGATGGTATGGATTTGTGAAGGGATTTCAAATCCATCGTAAATTTTGATAAAAAAAAAATTAAAAGCTCTATTCATTTTTTAATTGATAGTTAATAAATAAAAATAAAAGATATAATCTTTTTATTTTATAAATAATTATAATTTTATACACTAATAAAACTATAAAATATATAACTTTTATTATGTGTGAATATGTGTATGTGAAGATAGTGCGTGTAAATATGTGAGAGAGTGTGTGTATTGTATGTGTGCGAGTTTGTGTAATGTGTGCAATGTGTGTAAATATATGTAAATATGTGTAATATGTATAGTGTGTGTAAATGTGTACATTATGCAAATATATGTAGTGTGTGTAGTGTGCAAATATGTGCAGTGTGTGTGTAAATGTGTGCAATGTGTGTAGTGTGGGTAAATGTGTGCGATGTGTGTGTAAATAGCAAGTGAACATAAAGGAAAAAACGAATAAATTTTAAATGATTAGGTTTCGGGAGGGGGATTTAAAATCATTTGAAAATGAACTAAAACTTAAAGATGGATTTGAAATCCATTGATTTGGATTTATATGTCAAACAAGGGTATGAATTTAGCTAAGAATTTCAAATCTCTCATCCCAAATCCTCTCCAAAATCTCACCTTCCAAATGCACCCTCAAGGTATTTGTTATTATGGATTTGAAATCATTAGCTCCAAATCCATCAAACCAAATGGATCGAGCCTAGAGGTAATTTTAATTTGTCCCCCAAATTATGCGAGTTTTTTTCTATTTTCTCGCTTAACTTTGAACTATAAAGGTTACATATAGGGGTGAATTTGAAAATTATAGGTCAAATAATACAATTCGCAAAGTTCAAGAGATAAAATAGAACAATTCAAAGTTAAGTAGGCAATGTAGAGAAATTCGTGTAGTTTTAGGGTAAAAGTACCTCTTTTTTATGGAGAATAGTTTTCTTTATCATTTTTATTTTTATTTTTCTCTTCTTTCTAAACTTTAAATTATTAAACCAACACCACATGTAAGGATTAGTTTAGGATCAAATAGAGTTGGCAATAGACCAGGTTAACTGACGGGCTAAGTGAAAATTTCGAATCGTCGCCGAGTCAAAAATTCAGCGTACGCATTTTTTGTGGTTTAACCCAGCCCACTATGTGTATTTTTTTATCGTTCCATTTGGGCTTATCAGGCTTCAGGTCATTTGGGCCTAGCCAAGGTAGGTTTTCTCCCTTTTGGGCCGCTAAAAATGAAGCCCAACTCAACCCTATATGTGGTAGGGCCAATTTTGCTCGTTCTAGGATCAATAAAGCATTGGCATCATACATATAAAATGATTCTTTAATTTCCTATATACAATTTTAGCAATTTTGTTGTCAACTGCTACTTCGTTTCTTCTTTTTATTTTTTAAGAAAACTCAATTTATTTTTTCTTTATGAAAAATTGAAAATAGATACGTAATCATTTAGTAATATTGTTTTGCTCTGTTTTATTTATCTTTGACGTAGAAACACATAAACAATGGATTAAATGTTTAAATCGTAAAATTGTATCATTATAGTCTTTAAGCTAGTACATATTCTTACATATTTTAATTAATAACTTAATTAAATGAAAATGTTTTTGAGTGATTAACTCTAATCATGCACACTCATTATTTTCTGTATATAAAATTGGAATTAATGTTTGATCCAGCTATATTTAGGGCGTCCTTACCAAGGTTGGATGGAACTAAGTTAGGGACGAGGAGGGAAGAACAACAAGATAGAATAGGGAAATAAGTCCAGACTTTTGAGTCGAGCAGGTATTATGGATCGACCTGAGCTATCTGACAAGTATTAAGGGCGACCTGGCAGCCACTAACTATTTGAGATAGTTTTTTAGGGGAACAAAGTGACATAAAGTACCCAATGTCAAAACCAACCTGACCCGCATTAAATGCCTCTGATGTTAGACCTGACAGGTATTAATTGCCTACTGGGTTAGACCTGACAGGCATTTAATGCATTTAGGGCCCGACCTGGCAAACCTTAAATGCTTAAAAGAGTTGATTTGACCGATAGTAAATGGGATAAAAGTCCGACGACAAGTAGCTAACATGACAGTCGTCGAACGTGCGATTTATCCGGACCCCAAAGAAAAGCTATAAAAGGGAGAAGAATGTAAGTTTTGAAGCTATCCTTTTTCATATACACACTATCTTACTCTTTCATACAAAAATATATCTATTTTCTCCCACATTTACTAATTTGATCGTCAGAGTGCTAACGCCGAATTCTTTTCGGTCGTCTGTTGCAGGCTAGCAAGGGATCAAGTTGGGAGTATGATTGGGTCTCGGAAACGAGGGCATATCAATGTTTAAATCCATTCAGTTAATCACTTAAATATTTTCATATGAAATATGGATCCTAGTAAGAAAGGTTAAAATTAAAAATAATCATACATTCATAACACGAGTTTGAAATTTTATGTTCATGCAATGGGAAGTTAATCACTTCTTGAGCTTTATCTTAGTTTGTTAATTTCACTGCAAGAAAATTTCAGTTTACCAACATAAATAATTTTATTATTAAACTTTACGGTTACCTACATAATAAAAAATATTATCTTTCCCCAAATTATACTGATGAATTAACGACAGAAATATTGTAAGGTATTTATCAACAATTTTTAGATTATGTAGGTAAATATTTACTTACAATGATTTTACCTACAATGATTTTTTACCGATATTTTATATTTATCTCAATACTTACTTACAGATTTTTCCTGCAACATTTGAGAGATGAAGGCACAAAATTGTGTGAATAATTACTAAATGAGCTATTTTCTTAACAAAATGTCACCCTTTTAAAATTATTGGTCACACTTTTTCAACTATTTCAATATGTTAATCGAGGTGATATTATGAAAAATAGAAACAAATACCAAAATTAGAAAGTACGAAATCAAAATGAAGTAGATGACAAAATATAACTTTATCTTCATTTTTTTTAACTATATCTCCCATCGTGAAATTTTGGTCAACTAGTTTGCCATAGATAGTTATATATTGGTGCTTTTATCTGTTTTTCATAAGAAAAATGTAACTCAACTGAATGCTTTTGTCATCAAATCTAAAAAATGCTTCATTTAGTCAAGAATCAAGGCCTACTTTCAAAGATTTACATGCACCACTTCCACTCACTCAAATTGACGTATCAATAATCAATATAGACTACTAAAAATATCGTCTACTATTGTAATAAGCCACATGAGCCACATGAGGTGGACTTAAATATTCACAAGATTGGCACATAAGGTGACTTTAGCATTAGAATATTCACAAAAGTACAAAAGGATTGTACCAAAATCGAACCGATATCCTGGACCGAAAGATCTCCGAATCGAAAATATCTGTTGACTTTTGATTTTCCCCAAACCATACCGCATCGGAAATATTTATGGTACGATTCTCGAGATTTTTCAAATACCGTATCGAGAACCGCATCAATCTCTCCTGGACCGAGGACCCGGTTAGAACCGATTTTAAAGATTTTGTATAAATACATATACATCATTTCTATGTTGTTTTATTTTGATACTGAATTAACTACAAACTATTTGAAATTAAATTGATTATAAAGCATATTTATGAAAGAAAAAAACCATAATACTTTGCAACTATTATGAATTTTAAAAAACTTTGATATTTATAATAGAGTAAATCATTTGAAATTGAAATTAGTTAAATGATTAGTAAATTGCACTTGAAAGAGAAACAAGTAATAGTATCATATTATAACAATATAAAAAAGATCATATTTTAAATTTTTTACCACATCAAAAAAAATTATAAATAGAATTTTATTGATAATGTTACGTTGTTAAGTATGAGACATTGAGATTATAAATTTATACAAGTTTTTATTTCATGTTAATTTATAAAAATTATTAGTTAATTATATTTGTTCTATGTCAATAGAAGGACAATTATCCAAAGAATATACTATTATTGTATTATAAATGTTATTAAGTTTAGAATTTGGATTGTGTTACCTATTATAGTTTTAGTTTTTATTTTGAGACTACGCTAAAAAGAGACTAGAACTCTAGAAGTGTATCCGTTTGGTGATTTTTATATTGATTTTTTTTTTCAAATTTGTATGTTTTATTTATGGCTAATCTCCGAATCTCCGTCCCGAATCGAACCGTACTGTCTTGTCCCATTAGAACCGAATCTCTGTCCCGAACCGTACCGAAAGTTTGGTACGGTTTGGGACAGAGATTTTTTTCTATGGTTCGGTTCTGGAGATTTAACTTCAGAATCTCCGAACTTCGGGATGGTTCTGGAGATTTCTAAATCTCTGAACCGTCCCGTACCGTGCACACCCCTATGTGTAATAGTATGATTTGTGTATAAATATATGGAAATGAAATAAAATGAAATGAAATACAAGACTTTCATTTGCAAAAACACAAGTATCTTGCTTTCTTTATTTTGCTCAATATCATATCATTATATATAAGTCTACGTATTACAAAATATTAGATATAACATATATATCATTTACAACACGTTATCGACGAGTTATTGCTCGAGAAAAGGTTTGTGTATTTCAAGTTTGAATTTATGTGTACTAATTTATTGTATTTTTTTGTAGAAAAATGGTTGGTATCGAAAAGCAAAAATTCCGGATCCTTGATACCACCGGTGATAATTATTTATCATGGTGTCTCGAATATTAAATTGCACCTCCAGGGTTTAGATCCTTTGAAACATTGAAGCCTATAAAAATCGAAGAGGTCGTTGTAAAAGATGAGGCGAACGCAATGATATTTATTCGCCATCATCTATCCGATAATTTAGAAAATGAATATATACAAATTGAAAGGCCTTCGAGCCGTGGGCAAAAGCTCAAAGAAAGATTTGATCACACTGAATCGTGATACTCCCGCAAGCACAATATGACCGCAACAATCGAGATTGCGACTTCAAGTCCGTTCCGACTATAATTCGACATTATTCAAAATTGAGTCTCGTCCTCTTTGGGACAAAATTATCTCGAGTATGATAAATTGGAGAAAATATTCTCCACTATGCATAAATCGAATATTGTGCTCCAACAACAATATCGACAACGGCGAGTGTAAAAAATATATTCTCGAATTAATCTCGCTCTTCTCACTACAGAGAAAACCAATGAATTGATGTTGAGAAATCACGATTTACGACTTTTTGGATCTAATGCAAAGGCTTACAAGCACATGCTAACTTAGGTAGAGGAGGGGACGATTTCGGGTCGTGAGTATAAACCCACGCGTGGTGGCTGCAGGGTCGTGGCCATGGTGGTCCACATCAAAATACTCACGATATGACCGTGGTGATCATAACTACTATAATCGGAATAATTATCATTATTCCCGCCAAAATAATTATACGGTCAAACACAGACATCCAAATCAGCCAAATCGTGATAAGGGGAAAATGCCAATGGAACGAATCGTGGTGATCTTTGCAATGAGATGTGGGATGACAGGATATTGGGCCAAAACATGTCAAACTACCCAACACCTTGTGTACATATACCAGAATCAAAGAAAAATAAAGGCAAAAGTGTTCAAACACATGCCACCGAGGCAGCTGGAACCACCTACTACTAATGAGGCCTACACATTTAAAATTATACGCGATCAAAATCTGTCCCAGGATCAAAAACCACTCGATATATCTGATTTTCTTGAGAATCATTGTTAGAGATTTTTCTAACCGCAAGTCTATGGTGTCAAGTTTTAATATAGTGATATGAGTAGGGTTGTCGTATCCACAGGAATGCGTGTATAAGTACCAAGTATAAATTACCTATGCTATATTTGACATCAATAATAGGTGGATGTCTCAATTTATAAATAAAAATAACTAGATATAACTAATTAAAATATAAACATCTAAATCTATGGGAGAATGAATTCTAGAGGTGTGATGAATCTAGTTTTCCTTATATTATCAATATGGTATACCAATCACAAATTACCAATTTATAAGTCTAGATTCCTACAATAATCATTTCCTCTCTCGAGTGCCAAATGATTTTAGATCACAATTGAGAAATCAATATCTCTATAAAAGTCACCAATTGAAATCTCAATAAAAACTATGAATCTTGGTTGATGACTTCAAAGGATTCACAAATCTCTCAATTCTATGAAATCCTGGTTATGCTATTTCAAGGCCATGTATTCAATTACCTCTCTCAAGTGTCAAATCAAATACACCAAACACTCTAAATTATTGATCAAGTAATTTAGAAGCAATAAATCCAAATAGCACAAATAGATTGGGAAATCTAGATTGATAAACCACAATATCAAAACATAAGTTCAAACATAGATTACATCATCTCTCTAGAATTATAAAGTTTAGCTCATGATGAAAATACAAATACCCATAATCAAATGAGAATGCATCTCAAATGATATACAAGAAATAACAAAGAAAGAATTAAAGAGATTAAAGAAGAATCTTATCTATTTCTAGATGATAAATGTCTTCAATCTTCTTCCCCAACTCTTCCCTTGTGTCTTGGTGGTGTTGGTTTTCATCCCCAAGTGTCCTCCATCCCCTAGTTCAAGCCTACCATTTATCTACTTATAGTACCCTCCTTTTAGATCCAAAAATCGGACATTTCTTGTTTTGTCCGTCCCGCGAAATGCAGCGAAAATGGAAGCCAGCAGCAAAACACAAACCCGGACTGCCCATTTTCGGTACCGGGCGCTGCGGCGCTGGGAGGGGCGCTGCGGCGCCCGTAGAATACTCCCGGGCGCGGGCGCTGTTTTTGGGCCGCGGCCGTTTGCGCTGCAGCGCCTCTTCTTCGCGCTGTAGCGCCATCCAAACGTCCGAATTTGCTTTTTGTGTCTTCATAAGAGTTGTAGCCCTATCTCTTAGCTTTCCGTAGCCACTTGAATTATCTCAATATCAATTTTGTGGAGAGAGATATGGCCAAAATACTAAAACCTGCCAGTGCTGGAAATTCTAGACGCGTTTGGACATTTCTTGATATCAATCCCCTTCTTGTTTGATCATCCTTGCTTCTTTTGACATGAGACTCATTGCTATGACTCTAGACTCAATATACTTGGCCCACAATATGTCTTGGCCACTCAAATGACTCGAAACAATAGAAATTAATGCTTAACCTATGAGATATAACAAAAATGACTCAAAATACTCAAAAACAACACAAAACTCAAGTCTAGGAAGCCCAAATCAATGGTATAAAACCAAGTGAACAAATACCCCAAACTTAGAATATTTCTTGTCCTCAAGCAATTACAACTCTAAAATGAAAAATACAAGATACAACAATACAAACAAACCGCAAAACTTCACAACCAATATCATTTGTCTCATACTCATTTCACTATCAATCAAGCATGTGTTTTAACATTGTGATCAAAAGTATGGAATGTACATGCCAACTCCATTTACATTATTCAAATAGATTCACACAATCAAGTGTTTTCAAAATAATCCACTTTTTGAATATAGAGATGAGATGCTTACCGGACTCCATAGGCTTGTCTTTCCTTTACACTAATCTCCACTAATGTAGGCTAATGTAACACAAGGATCAATAGGACTTTTAAAGCTTGTATTGTGGGCTTAGGGTAAGGTAGGAAAATATGGGATTAAGTGGCTCAAATCACCCAAACACACAATTAACACTTCGAATTATCAATAAGCAACTACCCTTCACTTTTTGACATCCCCAATGTTTATGAACCTTCAATCCCGATGATTTTTCTCAATTTTTTTTTTTCACATATTTTTTTTTCGGAACCCCCAAAATTATTCTTTTGCGTACATGGGGTTCCATGTTTTCTTTTCTCGGGCAACTTTATTCAATTAAATACACACCCTTCTCATCATACCCTCCTCAACTTCCAATATTTTTTTCTATACTTTGTGTGTATGATTGATGGGTAATTAGGATATTAACCTTTAGGCTCTGGGTATTAGATTGGTTGCCAAAGAAACGGGTTTATAAGGCTCAAAAGGGAACACTAGGGAAAATATAATACAAAGGTAGGCATTCTAGGCTCTGGCTTGTTCAAAGATGGCCTAAATCACTTCCTTAATGTTACTTCACCTAGGATTTCGCCTCGACTAGTGATTAGACAAGTTCTAGCATCCGGTGGGATCATAAAGTAACCACTCAATTGCATAAATCATCCCCAAATAAATCAACAGAGTTAAGCACATAGATGGAATTAATGGAAAGAAGATTAAATCACAGTTCAACACATGCTCTTCTTTGACCGTTCAACTCATATTCGACAAATTCACTTAGTCAAGCAATTTCACGCTTTTACAAACGACCCGACTCTACTCAACTCAAAGCAAATATGCAAGACACAAAAAAAAAAAACACGAAGAAAGTTGGATCACAAACTCAAAAGGTATTACCACTCCCCCAAACTTAATATAACCATTGTCCTCAATGGAGGAGGTGCAACTCCTCGTCGGAATCGTGGGATGAAAGAGAAGCAACAGGGGCCAATTGGTAGCACTCCATGGGGCCGATGCCTTTTTCTTGTATTTCTACGATTTAGGAGGCACAATACCAACTCACAAACAAAACCAAACACGTGGAAACGAGCAATGGGGTAAAGTACCACAATATCATGTGAAGACAATGGGAGACACATCAATGTTATATAATTGTGATCGACATGTGAACTCCTCCAAGCAATAAACCAAGAAGGGCATGGAAAAGTGTTAAATTTCTCATTGAGGTATTTTATCAAACACATTGTGGGCATAGATAGAGAATAAGGATGTGAAGGTAATTTATATAACCAATTATGCCGAAATTTCAATACCGATCCAAATTCTATCACAATAAGCACCTTTTGCACATAATTTCACAAGAATCGCGTAATGAGCATGCAAGAGGGATAGGGGTGAGATGCAACATGACTACTTCTAATAAAGCACAAACATTCTAACTAATCAAACTATGAAAGCAAGTAAAATGAGCTTGGGTTGCCTCCCAAGAAGCGCTAAATTTAAAGTCTTTAGCCAGACTTTTGTTTTACTCAACCGGGATCCAAAAACAAGTGTCGATCATGCCACGCCTTTGTATTTTCCAACAAGATAATAGGCGATCCTTTAGTGTATATAAGATGTGGATGATTAAGGATCGAGAATGTTGATGGTCTTTTGGAAATCAAAAATGTGTTCCTAATGATGAAAAATGGTTTATCAATCATAGTAAAGATATTTCTATCTTTACTCACATTAAATATCATGAAATCTGTAGAACATGTGAATTGATCACCATTTTCAAACATTGTTCCTTCAAGTGTATGCTTCTTAAAATTTGATACATTTGTATTGAAGCTTACATCTAGAGTGCACATATTTTTGTCAATATGAGGATTTTCAATAGAGTGAGAGATAGAGATACTCCCCGAGTTAATTTGATGTGGCTCCTCCTCTTGTAAGATCGGATTGCACTCTTCAAAAGTCTCCTCCAAATTTTGAAGGGCGTCCACCTTTTTCATAATGGACAATTAATGTTCATGATTTTCAATTTCACCAGTCCCAAGAATGATGACGACTCTTCATTATTAAGTTGGTCAATCATTTGTTGGAGTAACTTTGACATAGTTTGACATGTAATCTCAATTTGTTGAATGCTTGCCTCGCTTTGTAGTAATCTATCATCACTTTCGATTTCTTATCTTACACTCTTCAATAAACTCAAGAAGATTCTTTTCCAACTCGGACCGACGCGTTTATCTCATCTTGTCGTCTTCTTGCCTCACAATCATCTAGAAATTGATAAAGTATTTCTTCCAAGCTAGACAATTGTTCTTGTGGTGATGAAAGGTTTCATGATTTGCCATATTTTGGGTCCATACATTTTCTTGAGGTGGATAATAAGGAACAAAATGGTTCACACTTTGACTTCCAAAAATCACAAAAGAGCATCATTGGTTGGCCACGTATATGCATACATTATAATTTCATCCAACGATGTGCCTAAAAAAAATTACACAAAATTAAAACAAGAAAAGAAAAAAACAAAAAAAAATAGTCAAATTACAACTAGGCAATCAACCTTGATATCACACAAAACACATTCCCCGAACACGCCCAAAACTTGTTAGAGATTTTTCTAACCGCAAGTCTACGGTGTCAAGTTTTAATATAGTGATATGAGTAGGGTTGTCGTATCCACAGGAATGCGTGTATAAGTACCAAGTATAAATTACCTATGCTATATTTGACAGATCAATAATAGGTGGATGTCTCAATTTATAAATAAAAATAACTAGATATAACTAATTAAAATATAAACATCTAAATCTATGGGAGAATGAATTCTAGAGGTGTGATGAATCTAGTTTTCCTTTATATTATCAATATGGTATACCAATCACAAATTACCAATTTATAAGTCTAGATCCCTTATATTATCAATATCTCTATAAAAGTCACCAATTGAAATCTCAATAAAAACTATGAATCTTGGTTGATGACTTCAAAGGATTCACAAATCTCTCAATTCTATGAAATCCTGGTTATGCTATTTCAAGGCCATGTATTCAATTACCTCTCTCAAGTGTCAAATCAAATACACCAAACACTCTAAATTATTGATCAAGTAATTTAGAAGCAATAAATCCAAATAGCACAAATAGATTGGGAAATCTAGATTGATAAACCACAATATCAAAACATAAGTTCAAACATAGATTACATCATCTCTCTAGAATTATAAAGTTTAGCTCATGATGAAAATACAAATACCCATAATCAAATGAGAATGCATCTCAAATGATATACAAGAAATAACAAAGAAAGAATTAAAGAGATTAAAGAAGAATCTTATCTATTTCTAGATGATAAATGTCTTCAATCTTCTTCCCCAACTCTTCCCTTGTGTCTTGGTGGTGTTGGTTTTCATCCCCAAGTGTCCTCCATCCCCTAGTTCAAGCCTACCATTTATCTACTTATAGTACCCTCCTTTTAGATCCAAAAATCGGACATTTCTTGTTTTGTCCGTCACGGACCGCAGCTGCAGTCGCTGAAATGAAATGCAGCGCAAAACACAAACCCAGACTGCCCATTTTCGGTACCGGCGCTGCGGCGCTGGGAGGGGCGCTGCGGCGCCCGTAGAATACTCCCGGGCGCTGGGCGCTCGTTTTGGGCCCGCGGCGCTGTTTCGCTGCAGCGCCTCTTCTTCGCGCTGTAGCGCCATCCAAACGTCCGAATTTGCTTTTGTGTCTTCATAAGAGTTGTAGCCCTATCTCTTAGCTTTCCGTAGCCACTTGAATTATCTCAATATCAATTTTGTGGAGAGAGATATGGCCAAAATACTAAAACCTGCCAGTGCTGGAAATTCTAGACGCGTTTGGACATTTCTTGATATCAATCCCCTTCTTGTTTGATCATCCTTGCTTCTTTTGACATGAGACTCATTGCTATGACTCTAGACTCAATATACTTGGCCCACAATATGTCTTGGCCACTCAAATGACTAAACAATAGAAATTAATGCTTAACCTATGAGATATAACAAAAATGACTCAAAATACTCAAAAACAACACAAAACTCAAGTCTAGGAAGCCCAAATCAATGGTATAAAACCAAGTGAACAAATACCCCCAAACTTAGAATATTTCTTGTCCTCAAGCAATTACAACTCTAAAATGAAAAATACAAGATACAACAATACAAACAAATCGCAAAACTTCACAACCAATATCATTTGTCTCATACTCATTTCACTATCAATCAAGCATGTGTTTTAACATTGTGATCAAAAGTATGGAATGTACATGCCAACTCCATTTACATTATTCAAATAGATTCACACAATCAAGTGTTTTCAAAATAATCCACTTTTTGAATATAGAGATGAGATGCTTACCGGACTCCATAGGCTTGTCTTTCACACTAATCTCCACTAATGTAGGCTAATGTAACACAAGGATCAATAGGACTTTTAAAGCTTGTATTGTGGGCTTAGGGTAAGGTAGGAAAATATGGGATTAAGTGGCTCAAATCACCCAAACACACAATTAACACTTCAATTATCAATAAGCAACTACCCTTCACTTTTTGACATCCCCAATGTTTATGAACCTTCAATCCCGATGATTTTTCTCAATTTTTTTTTTTACACATATTTTTTTTTCTAACCCCAAAATTATTCTTTTTGCGTACATGGGGTTCCATGTTTTCTTTTCTCGGGCAACTTTATTCAATTAAATACACACCCTTCTCATCATACCCTCCTCAACTTCCAATATTTTTTTCTATACTTTGTGTGTATGATTGATGGGTAATTAGGATATTAACCTTTAGGCTCGGGTATTAGATTGGTTGCCAAAGAAACGGGTTTATAAGGCTCAAAAGGGAACACTAGGGAAAATATAATACAAAGGTAGGCATTCTGTGCTCCGCTTGTTCAAAGATGGCCTAAATCACTTCCTTAATGTTACTTCACCTAGGATTTCGCCTCGACTAGTGATTAGACAAGTTCTAGCATCCGGTGGGATCATAAAGTAACCACTCAATTGCATAAATCATCCCCAAATAAATCAACAGTTAAGCACATAGATGGAATTAATGGAAAGAAGATTAAATCACAGTTCAACACATGCTCTCTTGACCGCTCAACTCATATTCGACAAATTCACTTAGTCAAGCAATTTCACGCTTTTACAAACGACCCGACTCTACTCAACTCAAAGCAAATATGCAAGACACAAAAAAAAAACACGAAGAAAGTTGGATCACAAACCGAAAAAGGTATTACCACTCCCCAAACTTAATATAACCATTGTCCTCAATGGAGGAGGTGCAACTCCTCGTCGGAATCGTGGGATGAAAGAGAAGCAACAGGGCCAATTGGTAGCACTCCATGGGGCCGATGCCTTTTTCTCTTGTATTTCTACGATTTAGGAGGCACAATACCAACTCACAAACAAAACCAAACACGTGGAAACGAGCAATGGGGTAAAGTACCACAATATCATGTGAAGACAATGGGAGACACATCAATGTTATATAATTGTGATCGACATGTGAACTCCTCCAAGCAATAAACCAAGAAGGGCATGGAAAAGTGTTAAATTTCTCATTGAGGTATTTTATCAAACACATTGTGGGCATAGATAGAGAATAAGGATGTGAAGGTAATTTATATAACCAATTATGCCAGAAATTTCAATACCGATCCAAATTCTATCACAATAAGCACCTTTTGCACATAATTTCACAAGAATCGCGTAATGAGCATGCAAGAGGGATAGGGGTGAGATGCAACATGACTACTTCTAATAAAGCACAAACATTCTAACTAATCAAACTATGAAAGCAAGTAAAATGAGCTTGGGTTGCCTCCCAAGAAGCGCTAAATTTAAAGTCTTTAGCCGGACTTTTGTTTTACTCAACCGGGATCCAAAACAAGTGTCGATCATGCCACGCCTTTGTATTTTCCAACAAAGATAAAGCGATCCTTTAGTGTATATAAGATGTGGATGATTAAGGATCAGAATGTTGATGGTCTTTTGGAAATCAAAAATGTGTTCCTAATGATGAAAAATGGTTTATCAATCATAGTAAAGATATTTCTATCTTTACTCACATTAAATATCATGAAATCAGAGAACATGTGAATTGATCACCATTTTCAAACATTGTTCCTTCAAGTGTATGCTTCTTAAAATTTGATACATTTGTATTGAAGCTTACATCTAGAGTGCACATATTTTTGTCAATATGAGGATTTTCAATAGAGTGAGAGATAGAGATACTCCCCGAGTTAATTTGATGTGGCTCCTCCTCTTGTAAGATCGGATTGCACTCTTCAAAAGTCTCTCCAAATTTTGAAGGGCGTCCACCTTTTTCATAATGGACAATTAATGTTCATGATTTTCAATTTCACCAGTCCCAAGAATGATGACGACTCTTCATTATTAAGTTGGTCAATCATTTGTTGGAGTAACTTTGACATAGTTTGACATGTAATCTCAATTTGTTGAATGCTTGCCTCGGTTTGTAGTAATCTATCATCACTTTCGATTTCTTATCTTACACTCTTCAATAAACTCAAAGAAGATTCTTTTTCCAACTCGGACCGACGTTTTATCTCATCTTGTCGTCTTCTTGCCTCACAATCATCTAGAAATTGATAAAGTATTTCTTCCAAGCTAGACAATTGTTCTTGTGGTGATGAAAGGTTTCATGATTTGCCATATTTTGGGTCCATACATTTTCTTGAGGTGGATAATAAGGAACAAAATGGTTCACACTTTGACTTCCAAAATCACAAGAGCATCATTGGTTGGCCACGTATATGCATACATTATAATTTCATCCAACGATGTGCCTAAAAAATTACACAAAATTAAAACAAGAAAAGAAAAAAAAAAAAAAAAAATAGTCAAATTACAACTAGGCAATCAACCTTGATATCACACAAAACACATTCCCAAGAACGGCGCCAAAAACTTGTTAGAGATTTTTCTAACCGCAAGTCTACGGTGTCAAGTTTTAATATAGTGATATGAGTAGGGTTGTCGTATCCACAGGAATGCGTGTATAAGTACCAAGTATAAATTACCTATGCTATATTTGGAGATCAATAATAGGTGGATGTCTCAATTTATAAATAAAAATAACTAGATATAACTAATTAAAATATAAACATCTAAATCTATGGGAGAATGAATTCTAGAGGTGTGATGAATCTAGTTTTCCTTATATTATCAATATGGTATACCAATCACAAATTACCAATTTATAAGTCTAGATTCCTACAATAATCATTTCCTCTCTCAAGTGCCAAATGATTTTAGATCACAATTGAGAAATCAATATCTCTATAAAAGTCACCAATTGAAATCTCAATAAAAACTATGAATCTTGGTTGATGACTTCAAAGGATTCACAAATCTCTCAATTCTATGAAATCCTAGGTTATGCTATTTCAAGGCCATGTATTCAATTACCTCTCTCAAGTGTCAAATCAAATACACCAAACACTCTAAATTATTGATCAAGTAATTTAGAAGCAATAAATCCAAATAGCACAAATAGATTGGGAAATCTAGATTGATAAACCACAATATCAAAACATAAGTTCAAACATAGATTACATCATCTCTCTAGAATTATAAAGTTTAGCTCATGATGAAAATACAAATACCCATAATCAAATGAGAATGCATCTCAAATGATATACAAGAAATAACAAAGAAAGAATTAAAGAGATTAAAGAAGAATCTTATCTATTTCTAGATGATAAATGTCTTCAATCTTCTTCCCCAACTCTTCCCTTGTGTCTTGGTGGTGTTGGTTTTCATCCCCAAGTGTCCTCCATCCCCTAGTTCAAGCCTACCATTTATCTACTTATAGTACCCTCCTTTTAGATCCAAAAATCGGACATTTCTTGTTTTGTCCGTCCACACTGCGCCGCAGCGCGAAAATGGCGCTGCAGCGCAAAACACAAACCCAGACTGCCCATTTTCGGTACCGGCGCTGCTGCGGCGCTGGGAGGGGGGCGGCGGGCCGTAGAATACCGCGCGCTCGTTTTGGGCGCCGCGGCCGCTGTTGCGCTGCAGCGCTCTTCTTCTTCGCGCTGTAGCGCCATCCAAACGTCCGAATTTGCTTTTTGTGTCTTCATAAGAGTTGTAGCCCTATCTCTTAGCTTTCCGTAGCCACTTGAATCAGCTCAATATCAATTTTGTGGAGAGAGATATGGCCAAAATACTAAAACCTGCCAGTGCTGGAAATTCTAGACGCGTTTGGACATTTCTTGATATCAATCCCCTTCTTGTTTGATCATCCTTGCTTCTTTTGACATGAGACTCATTGCTATGACTCTAGACTCAATATACTTGGCCCACAATATGTCTTGGCCACTCAAATGACTCGAAACAATAGAAATTAATGCTTAACCTATGAGATATAACAAAAATGACTCAAAATACTCAAAAACAACACAAAACTCAAGTCTAGGAAGCCCAAATCAATGGTATAAAACCAAGTGAACAATCATGAGGCACAAGGTGCCGATGGATAGATTAAAAATAAACTCAATATTTGTATGCTATTTCTCTCAGGGGATGCATTCCCGAGATTAAGTTTTTTGTACCATATTTGTACTTGTCCCGAATGATACATTCCCGATTTTAAGCTTTTAGTATGAAATAATAAATATGTTCGTGTTTAAAATTTCGATCAAAAATATCAGTAAATTTCTACCAAAACATTCACAAATTTTACATTCAAATTTTTCACATTAATTTCTCTCCTCCAACGGCTATTTTAAATGTAAATGACTATGAACAATAACTTTTATCTATAAATATACCAACATTTTATTCAATTCACACATACTCTCTCATCTTTCTAAAATTCTCATCTCTTTTTTTTTCCGAAAAAAAAAAAAAAGGAAAAAAAAAAAAAATGGTTAACTTAATCGAGGCATATCTCATCACAATAGTCTTCTTGTACACTATCCTAGTTTTTGTTGGAGATTATCCTCCGAACATTTTTGGCTTTTGGTTAATTTTCTTGTCTTCATGATTTAACCCTTGTTAGCGTGAGCAATTATTTTTAACATGTAATAGTTGGAAGATTATGTACGCTATGTTATCGAATAAAATCGTTTATGTTTAAACTTTTGTTGTGCATAAATGTTGTTATTTAATTGTTTTACATTTCAATAAAAGAATTTTTTTGATAATCATATAATATTAATTTAATAATAATTCAAACATGTACATATGAGAAACACCAAGAAAAGAGACTATTGTTTACTTGATAGTGCAACAACGCACTCAATATTAACAAATAAAGTATATTTTCGGGTGTGAAATTGTCTAGAACAAGTTACAACTATATCCGGTCTCGTTGAGATTATTGATGGCTCCGGGAATGCGCGGTGGTATTGCCTAATGGCACAATATTGAATTTGAAAATGTATTGTTATCTAGTAGATCAAAAAGAAATCTATTGAGTTTTAAGGATGTGCGTGATAATGGCTATCACTTGGAGACACTAAATGAAAATAATAAAGAGTGTCTATGTATCACATCCTATAAAATGGGAAAAAGAATTACTCATGAGAAATTTGAAACAACAACTTTTGGGTTGTATTGTGTCCCAATTAAAGCTTTTGAATCCTACGCCACCATGCCTTGAAACCGATGAATCCCGATATATTTGGGTTATGGAATGATCGCCAGGACACCCAAGAACAACTATGATGTGTAGGATTGTTGAACACAATAATGGACATCCATTAAAAGGCACAAAAGTGCTATTGTTCAAAGATTATTTCGTGAATCGTGTTCACAAGGAAAATTTATTACTAAGTCTTCCATGGAAAAGGTTGGTTTTGAATCTGATGGCTCAAAAGCTACTCTAGAAAACCATAGGCAAGTGCACCTATCGTTTTGTAGTATAGATTATTGAGTACCGAGTGTCATTCCCACGAGGATTGTAAGTACTAATAATTACCGTATTTTTGTTATTTAATCTAATAATTTTCAGAGTTTTGTTTGTTAAAATGGAAAATGAAAAATAGAGAATTTAAAATAATTACAACTTACAAAAGATTAAATAAAAGTAGATTGTAGAATTAAGAAATTAAGAGCTAGAAATGTGTTTGAATGTAAATCCCTCTAGAATATTTTTGTGATTCAACAAGATAAAAATACAACCATAAGCCCTTAAGCAAAAATCAACCTCGTTTAATAAAATCTCATGTTATGTGGACCGTAGAAATTCCCGATTTAAGTTAAACCCTCTATCGAGCGCGAATAACTTCTAATCTCAAGTTGATTAACTGAAATCTCTTTCTAGTTAAAACCCCAAGACAAAGATTATAACGATTTATGAATTCCCATATTAGGTTTGACCCTAATCCGGAAGATTTATGTCGTCCCTATATCTAGGATTGCATGCAACTCTTTTCACTTATATAGGTTCTATTTCACCATGAATCTCTCGATTTCCCGGATGAAAAATAAACTTCAAATCAATATTGCGCATATACCAATTCGAATGAATAAAGCATAATATAAGTGAATCACACAAAACATGAAGATTTTATTAAAAACATACAAGCCTTAATCACAAATGCATTCTAGAGTTCATTACATTCAAACACTAGAAATTTAGCTACACATGGCTTTGACAAAAGAGTATACTACACAAGAAGATATGAATAAAATGAACATGGTGTACTTAGCTCTTATTCAAGACCAATACAAGACTTCCTCCTTGGTTTGTTGAGCACCAAGCATTCTCTTCTATTGCTCTTCAACTTCCAACTCTACCTCTCTTTTATCCTCTCAATGTATTTTGCTTTGAAACTTACAATATACAATGAATAAACAATGAATCTCTCTATCAATGAATACTACATGAATTATATATTTTTTCCAACTCAAACTCTTGGCTTTTATAGGCACCATCTTTGTGAAAGAACACATCAATAATGCTAACAAATGCTCCACTTCCATGGTTGTTGGTTGAATCATTTTGTGCACATTCATGGTTGAGTTGGTTGAATCATTGTGTCCACATGACAATTGAGGGAATAATAGAGTTTGGTGCATCAAAATGAGGTGTAAAAGTTGCTCAAAGGTTGTCAAAAAGCAAAAAGGAAAGCCTCCATAATTTCCGCCAAAGAAAAACCAAGTCCCGGGCCGAAAAGCACACCCGTGCTTTAAAAGCACGGCAAAGCCGTTTTCGGATTTTCCCGAACACGGCCGTGCTTGAAAAGCACGGCCTGGCCGTGTTTGGTACGCGTCGGGTCGGAAAATTGCTCGCTTTTGACTTCTAAAAAGCATGGTCGTGCTTAAAACACACCTGCCCGTGTTTGACTGAAAAGGCCCCGAAATGACGCGCGTTTAGCTTGGGATTTTGAGTGTTTTTGCATCCGAAACCCCGGGTATGTTTTGACATGAAACCATGGCCCAAAATTCACCAAAAACAGCTCCAAATCATCAATCTACACCAATAAAAGCACCTCGGAGTAATGTGAACTATGTACAATCAAAAATTTATGAAACTAACAATAAAATAACTCAAATCATACTTAAATATACACATAAAACATGCATAAAAAGACCCTTATCGAATCACCATCATTTTTACAACGTATTCATGGTGATATTTATGGACCGATACACCCGCAAGTGGACCATTTAGATATTTCATGGTCTTAGTAGATGAATCGTGTAGATGGTCACATGTATGTCTATTATCTACTAGAAATATTTCATTTACTCGATTTTTAGCGCAAATTATTAAACTACGAGCGCATTTCCCTGATTATGCGGAGAATTTACATCAAAAATTTTGATGAATATTGCGCAAAGACGAATAAATGTTGAACACCTAGTAGCACATGTTCATACTCAAAATGGATTGCGTAATCCCCGATTAAACGAGTTCAAATAATTGCTCGTACATTATTAATGAGATCAAAGCTCACTAGTACAACATGGGGTCATGCGAAGATTGCATGCATCAACACTCATTAGATTACGCCCACTACTTATCATATGCACTCCCCAATGCAATTAACTCTTGGTTTTGAGCCAAATATTTCGCACTTACGCATTTTCGGATGTGCTATTCATGTGCCTATTCCACCTTCTCAAAGGACAAAAATGGGTCCACAACGGAGACTAGGTATATACGTTGGATTTGATTCTCCGTCAATTATTCAAAGATTTAGAACCAATAACGGAGATTTATTTACCGCTAGATTTGTAGATTGTCACTTTGATGAGACAACATTTCCATCAATGGAAGAGATAAAGATATTTTAAATAAACAAAAACCAATTGAGAGTATCTCCTGGAATGAACAAAGCTTATCCCATTTGGATGCACGTCTTTCATCAATGTGAAAGTGAGGTGAATAGAATCATTCATTTACAAAATATTGCTAATAAACTTCCCCGATGCATTTAACGATGCTATTAAAGTCACGAAGTCTCATATTCTGGCTGCAAATACTCCAGCCAGGATTATTGTTCCAGACGAAAATAAGAAAATGAATGATGATATCCCACGACAAAAACGTGGTAGACCTATTGGCTCAAAGGATGTTGCTCCTCGAAAAAGAAAAGGGAGAATTGATACTAATGAGCATGCTCCAGCATTTAATCAGTGAGCCTAATATCTCGGAAAAAATGTACAAATCAAAAATTCGATAGCACCGAGAATCCCATGAGTTATAGTAATGAAATATGGGATCGAAATTAAATAATTATTGATGATAATTTTGCATTCTCGATTGCTCAAGAAATTTTAAATGATGATTATGATTATGAACCACGTTCTATAATGGAATGTTGTCGAAGGCTTGATTGTGCTATGTGGGAGGAAGCAATAAAATGAATTAGCTTCCCTAGAAAAACAAAATATATTTGGACAAATTACTTGTAGGTCCCAAAGGGTGTGAGTGTAAGGTTTAGAAGGGGGTTGAATAAACCTTACCAACTTTTCGATTTAGTCCTTTTAAGATGTTCACAGTTAATACTTCACAAATAAGTCCTTGATGGACAAACTAAGTTAGTTAATCGATTAGCCACTCAACGACTGATCGAGCCGTTGATAGAATAACTCAACCTGTTTTGACTAAAACTTAACTCGACCGTGATATGTTTTCAAATGAAGACTTAACACCCTTGAATTTGGTTTAAGTTTGTTTTAACATTTGGTTTTAGCACTTTGTTGATTATCAATTGGATAGCAAATTTATCGTGAGATATTGAAATAATATGCGATAAATTAAAGTGTTGAAATGTAAATGACACGACAAATTTTTATAGAGGTTCGAAGATGGGGTAATTCTTCTACTCCTCTCTTCTCCAACTCCTGGAGGAATCCACTAAGTATTGATCAATGTACAAAGTGGTTATCACCCGGATGCAAGTCTTGATCACACAACCGACTTGATCCTTTGGGACTCGGTCTGAGATGCTTTGGTCACACAACCGCTTCTCGTGCGACTCGAACTTCACAGGGCAACTTTGCTTTGCTACTACATCCCACTTGCTCAAGCTTCTTGGATTTGATCACGAAGCCCTCCAAAAACTTGAGACTGGTTCGACCTTGAACCTTTCTACAATCCTCCGTGGAATGTAGACCCCTTGATTCTTCAAATGTTTCCTCTTCAACTGATTGAAGTCGTCTTTTCTTCACAGGTGAGTGTTGGATTGATTTCCTTCGTAATGTAGGCTTGAGGATTGAGCTTAAATGACTTGAGAATATTTCAGGTTACATATATTGCTTTCTTGCTTGTAATGGTTTTTCTCAGGTAATCAAGGTTCTCCTTTTCTCAAAGTGATTCCTCACCTTTTATAGTGTTCTTTTAAAAATTTCCCGTTGAAGAGATGGGTTAATTTTCAAAAGACACTTGTGGTCGCTTTGTCTTGTTGCAAAATTCTCCTTGAAATTGATATTTCCTCGTATTTAATGAACCATCACTTTTCGAGGTCCGACACACAGTGCATGTTTCCCATTGGTTTATTCTTTTTGCACGCTTCGGGACCGAGCACTTTAAGAAAGGCAAAGATGGAAGTATTACTTGTTTAAGTAATTTTCTTGACTTCTATGCAACGGATCTCTTTCAGTTGTCTCGACTTGACTGCATTTCCTTAACTTCCCCAGATGACTTCGAGTCAGCTTCCAATCATTGGATGACTCATCTGTCACATCAACTTGAGACTTGGCTATCTTGAGTTGACTTGACTGACACTTTACTCACTCCATCTCGCTTGCACCTTCACTCAAGTTCTGTCTTTTTTCCTTGCCACACTTAGCGCCTCACAATGAGTCTTCCTTCTAGTCTCCAGGTTGACTTCTTGCATGTTCAGCATAGCCGACTTAACTCAAAATCGACCAACCATATCTATTTCAATGCAAGTTACAACACAAATGGGGTGTCAACTTTCTATTCTAAGTTTTACATTGCATTCATCAAAATCTAAATATTAATTTCCCAACATTACTCGAACTCCAAACAATGTAAAACCCATTGGATACAAGTGGGTATTTGTTCGAAAGAGAAATGAGAAAAACGAAGTCGTGAGATATAAAGCCCGACTGGTGGCTCAAGGATTCGCCCAGAGACCTGGGATAAATTATGATGAAACATATTCACCTGTGATGGATACAATCACGTTTCGTTTTCTTATCGTATGGTTGTCCACGAGAATCTGACATACGTCTAATGGACTAGTGACGGCATATCTATATGGTTCATTAGATTCGATATTTATATAAAAATTCCGATGGATATAAAATGTTAAAATCGATATACTTCCTGTGAATTATACTCGATCAAATTACAAAGATCGTTGTATGTATTAAAGCAATTTGGTCGCATGTGGTATCATAGACTTAATGAATACCTTTCGAAAGAAGGTTATAAAAATAATACCATTTGCCCATGTGTTTTTATCAAAAGATCGATACTGGATTTGCTATCATTCTTTGTACATGTCGATGACATGAATTTGATCGGCACCCCTAAAGAATTATCCAATGCTGTTGAATATTTAAAGAAAGAGTTTGAGGTGAAAGACCTTGGAAAAACTAAACTTTGCCTTGGTCTTGAGTTGGACCATAAAGATAACGGGATACTTGTCCACCAATCTGCTTACACTAGGCGGATACTCAAACGATTTAATATGGACAAGGCTCATCCCTTGAGTACCCCTATGGTCGTACGCAATTTAGATCCCGAGAAAGATCCACTCCGACCAAAGGAATCTGATGAAGAGATTTTAGGTCCTAAAGTGCCTTACCTTAATGCTATTGGAGCATTAATGTATCTAGCACAATGTACTAGACCTGATATTTCTTTTGCAGTAAATCTACTTGCACGATACAATTCTGAGCCAACTCGAAGACACTGGAATGGTATTAAACATATCTTTCGATATCTCAGTGGTACTATAGATTTGAGGTTATTCTACTCCAAGGAATCCACTAACTCTGGGTTAGTGGGTTATGCTGATGCTGAATATAAATCTGATCCGCACAAAGCCCGATCACAATCAGGATACTTATTTTGCTATAACGGTACAACTATTTCATGGAGATCTACGAAACAAATATTATATGCTACTTCTTCCAATCACTCGAGATCATTGCTCTTCATGAAGTCAGGAAAGAGTGTGTTTGGTTAAGATCGATTTATAGCTCATATACGAAATGCTTGTCGATTGAAACCGATTACATACACTCATCTCGTTATCTATGAGGATAATGCAAAGATGCATAGCACAAGTGAGAGGTGGTTACATAAAGGGTGATAGGACCAAGCATATTTCACCAAAGTTTTTCCACACACATGAACTTCAGAAAAATGGAGAGATGGATATTCAACAAATTCGATCATGTCACAATCCTACCGATTTGTTTACAAAATCCTTACCAACGTCTACATTTGAGAGGTTGGTTTACGGCATCGAGAATGAGAAGAGTCCATACGAAGCAAGACCGATGGATCAATTATGCAGCTAATATTCTTCATTTTGAGGGGGAGCAAATATATTGTACGTTGTACTCTTTTTCCCTTCTGTCTGGGTTTTATCCCATTGGGTTTTTCTAGCTTAAGGTTTTTAACGAGGCAGCTTATGCACAAGATATGGATTTGAGAATGTACTTTTTTCTCTTATATCCAATTTTTCCCACAGGTTTTGCGGCTTGAGGTTTTTAACGAGGCATACTCATCCAACATACAACAATGCTACGTCCAAGGGGGAGTATTATAATAAGCCCCATGAGCCACATGAGGTGTACTTAAATATTCACAAGATTGGCTAATGAGCCACATGAGGTGGACTTTAGAATTAGAATATTCACAAAAGTACAAAAGGAGATCACATGAAATGAAATGAAATGAAATACAAGACTTTCATTTGCAAAAACACAATTATCTTGCTTTTTTATTTTGCTCAATATCATATCATTATATATAAGTTTACGTATTACAAAATATTAAATATACAATATATATCATTTACAACATCTACAATATAATTCTATCCTTTTATCATTGGCATGATACCGCTAGTTTTATATTACGAAATAATTAAAAACAAATCTAACTTTACGAAATTATAAAAATCAACATCCATTACTAGGGTTGTAACAAATTCAAAGAGAGTCGAACATAGTATTATTCAAACTTATTAGAATATTATGGACTAGTGAGCTCAACATATTTTATTACTTTCAAATCTAGTTGAGCTCAACCGAATTTTACATCTTATTAGATGAAAAATTATGTTCAAATTACTCTCGTTTTATTAACGAATTAGTCTAAATGAACTTTTACATATTGATATATCTAGTCAAGTATCAAATAGTTTAATGTGTTTTTGTAGTTCCCACTATTAGGAAAATATCAATTAAAAAGAACTAAAAATCTCATAAAAACAATTAAGAGAGGCTCTGGATCCTCGTGGTCTTGGTTCAAGTCATTCGGGGCATGTATCACCTGGTTTACCAATTATCAATCTCCTATTGCTTCCTGCTAGAGCTATCGAATGGGTCGGGCTAGCCTGATGCCGATCCGCTAGGCCAAAGGGGGAAAATCGGGTTGGTGGGACGAGCCAAGTAGTATCTCGAGACACTATTTTTGGAGCCCAACCGATCCATGAAAAATACACACAAATTATCGAACGATCGGACCAAATTTCATGATTTGGGTGTTGGAAATTAGTTTGAGAAGTAATGGTTTAATACCTAACTTTGACCAATTTTTTAGCGACTAATTATTTAATTTCGGAGGAATTAAATATTAAATTAATATTCTACGTTTCGAGTAGATGAGTGTGGTATATTTAACTTCTCAAAATCATTTTGTGGTGAGTGAGAATTAAAATCCACAAGCTAGTCACTTGTAAATGGGATAATGGATGATGGAAAGGTAAAAAGACACCATCCCACATGTGAATAAAATGTTAATTTTATTCAATATATAAGTAAGTGGATGTGTAAGAGTGTGCAAGATGAAATAACTATACATATGTGAAGTGTGGTGGGCAATGCTACATGCGCGAAATACGCGCGCCTAGCCCGGCGTGGGGCCGAGCCCGTGCCCCGACCGACCGGGGCCTAGTTTTGCACTGAAAAATATTTATTTTTATTTTTAAAGAATAAAAATAAATAAGTTGCAACTTAAAAGTCAAACTCGCAACTTTTAAAATGAAACAAAGACCACTCCGCCACTACTTGGAAGTTACAACATAGTGGCCATTAAAGGAGTGTCCACTACCTTGAGGTTGCAACCCATTATCTTGAAGTTCTTCGCCCGCATTAAATAGACCCCAAGGCCTGGATGGAAGCCCTATAAATAGGAGTATTGTTGTTGTTCAGATTACATTTTCATACACATTTTTACATTCTTGTACTTGCATAAAGTGTACTCAGTTTTTCATATTGCAGTTCGAAAGGTGTCTTGAAATTTGCAGTGCTGCTATTTCAAGGACGAATCTGTTGTATCTTTGGGGATAACATGTTTGTTCCGTCAGCACTATACAGGACGTGTTTATCTTGCGGATAGAGTATTTACTCGCCTCAGCTTTTCTGCAATTTTATATTCTCTGCAATAGATAGGTTCTCTTTGTAATTCATTTTACAGAAATAAACACCAGAAATTTTCAACATCGGGTCGAATGAATTGCGTCAAATAGGTTTGGTTCATTTAGAGTCTAAAAAGATGTCGGTCCTATTTTCACAGTTCTACTTTCAGCGGCAAAATGAGGTTCGAATCTCACTAGAAATTATCGACTTCTTGGGTGAGGCCAGAAGGGACAGTATGACATTAGGCCCTTGTGCACAAAAAAGTATACTGACCAAGTTAGGAACTGAGACTAGTTAAGATACACGCCGCAATTTACAATCTTTTAGGATTTAGGGATGAGGGTTACGAGGGCGACGATGATTAGTTAGTCCGTAAGCCTGCGAACCTCGGACAAAAAAAAAAAAAAAAAAACACGCACAAAGAAAGCGCGTGAGGGCATCACTGCAAAGTCTGGACTGTGCATGGCAGAGAAAAGAAAAGTGATATAATCTGGGTTGGCCTGCGCCTTTGGCGCTGCTCGCTTGACCCACCTTAATCCCAAAGCTGATATTTCTCTTTCATTCTGTATGTTTGCCACTACGTACTCGTATGTATACTGTATACACGCACATTGCCTAGGAAATACCGAGCCAAATAATTGCCCTCCAAGTTTGCCAATAATAACGCCACTGCCACTCGGCTCCCACTTTTCACGGTCACGGCCACTTTTGACGGCGACTGCCTAACTTTGAGGTCTTTTACTCTTTTTTGGATGCACCACACGCCCTTTTCAAGGACACGTGATTATAACAAAGGATCTCTATCCTTTTTTATACAAGGGATTGTTTGGGAAGAGTGTAGAGGAAGAGGTCTTAAATTTGATTGGGAAAAAAAATCTAGGGATTTTTTTTTTTATTTTGCGCTAATTTTTTTTGTTTAAATTTAATGGTTTTAGTGTGTAAAAATATGCACTTACATTAAATTTTATGAAAATTAATGGTTTTAGTGTATGAAAATTATTATGCATGCACTAGAATTTAATGAAAATTGTTGGAGATGAAGTGCAAATTATGCATTAAAAATAGTACAAAATATTCACTAAACTGATGCAAACTGATGGAGATTGGTCTAAACATGGATTTCCATACATGATCGAGCAGTGACGAAGCCAGAAACTTCATATAGAGGGGACCAACTAACATTAATAATAAAATACAATACAATACATCAACTCTAAAAATAAAACTGTAAATAAGTGCCAATTTTGATAAAGTCAATTTATTACATTTTAATATTAAAAAAAAAATAACATAATACAATTACGTTAATATACCATGACATTTTGAAATTGTTGCATAATAGTTGCATTGCTAATATTTCGAAAAGAAAATGTGGAGGAAAATGTACAAAACTTCGTTGGAGCTAAAAGAAAATATACAAGATTTATGGTGGAGCAAAAGAAAAGGTACAAAATTTCTGAAAAAGGAGAAAAAATTAAATGACCAAGACTCGAGGATTTTTTTAAATTCATAAATGGAAAAGAGAGAGAAGAATGAATAAATTGAAGATTGGTCCTATTTTTTTCTATTTTTTGATTTTTTAAATGTTATATAAGAAATTACCAAAATACCCTATGTTTTTTTTCAAAATTTCAGAGGGTCCCAATGACTCCGGCCCTTGGCCCCTCTGTAGCTTCGCCACTGAATGATGTATGAGGGGAAGATTTGTGAAAGTTATTTCAAATGGTTCCATGAATATAAAATCTACCATAATGATTTAGAAAATAGTTAAAATTTTGGGGTTCAGGAATATATACGAATTTAATGAATTTGTTATCTATTATTCTTAATGAAGCTTTAAAAAACTAATTATGGTGTTTGATGAAGTAAATACAATATGGGATCGCATACCACATATAAATGAATATATGTACCTAATTGAGTGGACCGAGGATATTGAGAGTTGAGACGCAGGAAAATTTTTGGTTCATACATTTAGATATATTTAGTTCGCCTACAAGTCCAATATTTTAGATCGAATTGGAAACATGTTTTATTAATGGATCGTGAATACTCTACTAGAGTTAAGTAAACTCGTTTACAAACCTAAAATTCGAAGATCGTATAAATACAACATGTAGAGATTTTTTTTAAGAATAGTGTTTGTAGTTCATTACCTTGTTCATAGATATGTCTCTTCCTATACAACAAAGACTATAAAAAACTTTGTATTGCCTTAATTAATTGTAATTAATGTTCATATTAAATATGGATGTCAATTTATTCAAAGGTCCTAAACCCAACCTTTTTTAAAGTATTAAACCCGACCTAATTTTTAACTGACTTGATTTAGGGTTGTAAATGAACAAACGTTTAACAAACAAGTCATGAACAACCTTCTCAAAAAAAAAGTCATGAACAAGCTCGAATATCGTCGTTTATTTAGTTAACGAACATATAATTAACAAATTTTAGGGCTTGTCTAATAAACGAACATAGCTTGAACAATTGTATGCTCATTCATTAATAGCTCGTGAACAAACTCATTTAGCGTTCATTTATAAAATGTTCATTAATATGCTCATGTAGTTTAATTCTAAAATTGAGATTATCCATATAAGTTAAATATAAATATTGAAAAGTTACACATATGTAATTCTTATAACATCATATGTAATTCTAATAATATAAAAAAGATTTAAAATTACTATATTAAAAATTTATCATTAGTATATAAACTAAAGTTGAATTTGTTCACGGACATGTAATGAACACAAACTCATCAAAGGTAACTTTGTTTATTTGTTTGTTTGTTTATTTGTTCACGAATAAAATTATCTAGTGTTCACGAACTCGAATATGAGGCTAATTTAACATAATAGGGTTAATTTAAAATCAATTTAAACAAATAATGCAATTTTTTTTTTAAAAATGGGTGAAAACAACGTTGGAAACGCTGTTTTAACTGTTTTAGTTAGAAAACAGGAGAAAACAATTGTTTTCTCGAATTTTTTTTAAAAAAAATTAGTTTAAAATAGCATTTTAGTTTTATGATATTGTTTTGTAAAAACAATATCAATTTTGTTTTGTGTGATTTTCATTTATCAGCAATTTTTTTTTAATTTTAATTCTGAAAACAGGTATTGAATCTCTATTTTCACAAATTGTATTTTAATTTTTTAATTTTAGGATATTGTTTTATAAAAAATAAAAAATGCATACACAATTTTTTGGAATATAAAAATGAACTTCTACAACCCGGTTACCACGCGTGATGATGCGGGTCCATCCACTTCTGCATGTCATGACTGATATCTATTGTTCCGGTTGTTGTACGATTTTAAATTGTGTGATTTTCAGTTGTTTTTAAATTATGTCATTTACCTATGTTTTTAAATTGTGTAATCGGCTTCTAGGATTGAATATGTAACCGGGTTGTAGAAGTTCATTTTTATATTCCAAAAAATTGTGTATGCATTTTTTATTTTTTACAAAATAATATCCTAAAATTAAAAAATAAAAAAATAATTTGTGAAAATAGAGATTCAATACCTATTTTCAGAACTAAAATTAAAAAAAATTGTTAATTTTGAAAAATTAAAATCACACAAAACAAATTTGATATTGTTTTTACAAAACAATATCCTAAAACTAAAAATGCTATTTTAAACTAATATTTTAAAAAAAAAATTCGAGAAAACAACGTTAGAAACGCTGTTTTCTGACAAAAACAGTGAAAACAGCGTTTCCAACGCTGTTTTCACCCATTTTTTAAAAAAAAATTGCATTATTTATTTAAATTGATTTTAAATTAACCCTATTATGTTAAATTAACCCGAATATGAACGCATTCACGAACAAATTCAAACACTAAAAATTTTTATTAAACGAACACAAACAAATCTGAAGAGAGCTCGTATAATATTAAACGAACATTTGACAAATAGTCTAAAGTTTGGCTCGACTCGCATCATTTACACCCCTAATTATATTTTAAATTAATCATTTGATATTTTTTTGTGTTCAACTTAAAATTGTAGTATTTCAATTTATTTCTTTTTTTCCCCTTTCAATCAATAGCTTTTGGTTGAAGAAAACATGTTAGGATTCCCTTACGTTAGCCATCAAGTCCGACTTAATCGTGGTAACCTCCATTATAGTTGTCTTTTCCCTATCATTTTGAGCTAGTCTAGAATATATTTTATTCCTATAGATGTTTGATTTGATTAATGAGCTTCTTTCACTACTTTCCTATTAATTAATGTTGCCAATCTAACAATAATTTTATATTAGCCTAAACATGAAATTTTGCAACATTAGACTTATTTTAGGTGTATCTTAATTCCCAGCTTTGCAGTTCATCTCCATAATGAATACTAGAGGGGAGCTATGAGTTTTGATTAATTCTCCAAGTTTGTGAATTGTTCAATGGTCCCTTAATTATGGATGATTCCAAGATGAGATGCATTAACTACCGCCAGAACTATGAGATATTAAAGCTGGAAATAGGTTGGCCGGGTCAGCCCGGGCCGAGCCCAGTAGGTCAAGCCATAAAATTAGTCCAGGTCGAGATGACCCAAAATTTTATTGGGCCATATTTCTTGTGGCCTAATCCAGCCAACAAGTGTATTTTTTGGTCAAGCATGTCGGGCTTCCGGCCATTTGGATCAAGTTAAAGTAGGATCCGGCCTTTTTAGGCGTCTACAAATGAAACAGAATCCAGCCCTATATCTAAATTGGGGCCGACCCATTGGGCTGTGCTTGACAAATTTTGCCTGCTCTACGAGATATCTTTTACGTTACTAGCGATACAAGATTGTGTTTTCTTTTAATTGCATTTTTCCAAAAATACATGAATAAAAATATCCAAACATTTAAAGTGTTATTGTTTGTCCTTCTCTTCTGTTGTATTTTCATTTTGCAAGATATTAGCTAGAAAAAGCTACCTTATAAAAAATAAAATATATTTTAGATTGTAAATGGATATAAGATGAAATTGTAATGATATAACTAATGCGATTTTTGTTAACAATCGAATGGTAATTGTATGTGATTGGTGATTGGAATAGTGAAAATGGATGAATAATGTACTTTATCGATGAAAGTATAATGATCATATCTCATCTGATAATTTTTGTGTAAATAATAGTTGGATGTGACTCACAGCGTTTACAAATATAAGATTGAATGAATAGTATACTTTTTAGAAAATTTTCACAAGCAATTATTAGGGTAAAAATAGTTTCTCCATCAAAAATAAAATAAAATATTTTGTCAAACAATTATTATTTAATGCCCACAGCTAAACTATTTCAAAGTTCTTGTTGCACCCATTTAGGGGTATACATTTAGTGGAATCGAACTGAAATTTTGGTCGATCAAAATCATAAATAATAATGAAATCAAATTTAACTAGTTCAATTCGATTGTAGCCGAATTTTTCAGTTTTCCGTTTGGCCTTGTGATTTAACCGATTTTTAATCCAAAATTTCGAGGGGTAGGGGGAGAAGAGGGCAGTGACTCATTTGGCCCCCATGCGACTCTGTCCCTAACCACAAGGATCCCGAGCCTCCTTCTTACCACTAGGGCAATGACTTATTGGTTGTTGCTCGTGGGAGAATGAGTAGGAGTTATGAGTCGATTATGCATTTTCAACTCAAACATATGTAATCTATATTCTCAAATAAAAAATTACGAAAATTATACAATTCATAAACATCACAATCCTACATTTCAAACGTAAAATATGAAACTATTGTATTATCCATGAAAATTATAATACTATTCTATCCAATTAATCTTATCAATCCCAAATGAAGCCTTAGGGCCTTACCCTTTGCTTCCGACTAGCTCCTTTGTCCCTCGGCCTGGTTCTTGAAGACAAATCACCAACCCCAGTTGCTTGCACTATCAATTATAGTGAAACACAACTTGTGGTCAACTATATCAGTTGAACAACATGATTGATGAGGACCGGATCCTCTACATTTTCATTCTGTAAATTTTTGTGTAAATTTCGGAGAGAGACATATTATTTTTATTATGTCTTTCTCTCTCCAAAATTTACGCTAATTATGGAATGAAAATGTAGAGAATCCATTTTCGATTGATGAGTCATGTCTAGGTCCATGGTTAACCGAATTTGTGCATATTTCATTATTTCCTCGTGGAACCTTTACCTCATATAAAACAATTGAAAAAATATACTACTCTCTCCGTCCCAATTATATAGTTCATTGGACTTTTCACATAGATTAAGAAAGTAGTATTGGAAATTACAAATATATAAAACAATTACTTGATTTGTCCATATTTAATGAATAGTGTAAATTACAGAATGCATATTGAATAGAGTTATACTAGTAAAAGAATGGAAAAATACTATTAAATATAGAAACTGGACTATATATTTGGGACATCCCAAAAAGAATAGTGAACTATATAATTGGGACGGAGTGAGTAATACTTTTCTCTTCTTTAATTAATGATTTCAAAATTTCCGTCTTATATATTGTGCAGTAAAATCGATTATTTATTGAAAATTGAATTGTGAAGGCGGGTGTCTTTACCACTCCTGCTATTTATTCTTTTATTTAATGATCTTAAATGAAGTGTATGTTCACTCAATTTAACCCATTCTGACCATAAAAAAGTTCACCAGCTGTACCAACCAGACCTTTAACTGATGGAGTAGCATATTTACAACTGGGAATTAGAAAGCCATAGACCCACATAAATTAATTACCTCATGCCCAATTCTGTCTGTTATTATTTATTTTCTGATTTATTAGTTTTGACTTTCTGAGTTGTAATTTGTCAATTAGTAGTGGAAAATGCTTCAGCCTTTTCATATATTTCAATTTTTGGACTGGAGAAAAGGGTCATTTCAGGATTGGTAGTTGGGTTCGAGTACAGTTTTCTAATTTCTGTTTTGGGTATGGTGATTACCCTGGTCAAAAATGACCATTCTGGTTTTTCCTATACCCACATATTGACGGAAAATATCAAATTTTATTTTTGGACAGATTCCATATAACACCGGGTGTTATTTTAGTTTCTAATAGTTTTATATATTACTGAACTTTCAAATTATAACAACATTTGTTATATGTTGATGTTTGTCGAAATCTGCAGATCACCCGGTCAAGGAATCGATAAAAAGTCCGACTTCTTCTCCTAAAGTTGGTAGAATATTCGGAAGGAATTAGCCCGCAACACACAAACAAGATTAAGGGGTCCCTAAGTTAGTTCTAGATAGGCCACTCCGACGCTCAAGTCAACCATCAGTATAAGAGTATTTCCACAAAGAGATGAAACAACAATTGAGAGTTATTCAAGATGTATGATTCTGAATCCTTACAAATTCGCATGAGCATTGTCGATAAAGGGGGCCACTTGGGTGGTTTAGGCCATGTAGGTGGTTTGAGTCGTATAGGCCGAATAATTATATATGTGATCTAATAATGATCAAGTAATATTGAAATATTTAATAAATGCACGAAATAATGAGAAAACTTGAGTAATTGGGAAAAAATGATTTTACCCCTAACATAAGTCCCCCAACTCCGAAGGCTGCGAGGAAGGCGGAGGGAGAAGTGATAAGTTAGATTCCCAAAGAAATATATGATCCGTGGAAGATTTGATCTCTTGAGGAGGGGATGTTTCCTTGAGAGAGGTGATTTATGAACGAGCGAGGTCTCCTAAAAGGTGAAAAGTCTCCGAAAGGCGAGAGTTCTAGTATGAGCAAAGTCCGAGAGATCCCCGGAAGGTGAGAACTCCGCGCGTGGAGCATAGGGTGCACAGAGCACGGAGTGTGGAGCGCACGAAGCATGGGGGCTCATGGAGCGCACATGCTCTGTGCGCTCGCGAGTGTGGATCGTACACAATGCGGAAGCTTCTTTGGAGTTGATGTTCTTACATGGGATGAGTCCTCACGGAACTTAATTTTTTAGAGGCGAAAATCTCTTTTGAGTGATTGGTCCTCATGGGACATGAGAGTTCGAGTCCCCAATGGACTTAGTTTTTCCTTGAACGACTTCTTCTAGTCTTCATGGTATTGTCCCCTTTACAGATTCTAATGAGCTTACTTGGTGGAGATTTCACCCGCGAGTTAAAAGTGGAGAGTACCCATGTAGGGCCGTAGGGGTAGAGAAGGCGTCTCCTTATCCCGGAGTGGGGAAGGCGCCCCCTTGCTTGAGGTGGCGTGAAGGCGCTTCTAGTGGGAAGTGATGCTTGATGAGTGCTTTGGATAACGTGTAGTTATATCTTATGAGACTTAGTCTTGGAGAGTATCATAGATGGTGTGTATCCATCTCTTATAGGACTTAGCTTCCGAGTAATGCATGTTTGACTCTTGCAAGAATATCGCTCTTGGGTTGTAATAGTTTTTTCCGTGCAAGGAATAACTCGTGTACGAGACCACCTCGCTTGAGTAAAGATGTAACATGAGGGAGTTGATAGACTCGGTGGGCAAGCATGAGAGCCGATGGTGGGATTGGCGATGGGAAGGATCCCAAGGAATTGGTGAATTCATTGGACTTTGGAGTCTCGATGGTGATAGAGGCAAGACAGATGCCTTGTATGACATTCGGAGAGTGCCATCGGTGGAGATGGAAAAGGGGATGATGATGATGATGGAGCCGCCCCCCCCCGACTTGAGCCTTTTATTGCTTCGCTTAGCTAAATTAGCTTCCCTTTTCAACCCGTTTGTTTAGGGTTTGACTTTGGACACTCAATGTTCCATACTTGAGATATTTGTCGCCTCCATGAGGCATGACGATGTTTTGCCATTTAGAATTATGTGTTTTCTACCTTTTCCTGAATTTATTAGCATTTTCCGTATTTCTTGTTATTCGTCTATATAGTATTCATTGATAGGAGCGTGCCCTCGTATGTTGGCCGCTTTTGGCACCTTTCTCGGAGAGGTATTTTGATGGAAAACATGACATAATGTTAAAGAGTTGTGTTGATTCAAAGAGTGTTCGCCTTACCCTATTCTTGGCTTAGGAGTGGTGAGATGTTGCGGTGGATTTTTGATATGTGTAAAATATGTGTGCATTTAGGGGCTTAATTTGATATATATTTGATGCATTTGCACGCATATTTAGTGTATTTTACTTGGTTTCCTTTGTTAGGTGTGATACTCCGTACTCTTGAGATTTTGACACAAAATTGAGCTAAATTGGACAAAAAGTGATAGCACAATCCAAATCATATGTCAAAAGAAGGTACGAGCAAAGATGTGAAGGAAAGAAGCATGGACGGTCGAACAAAAGGGAATTTCTTTCAAAACGTACAAACGCGCCAACAGCTTTTCAACACTGATAGGGTTTTAGTATTTTGGTCCCAACCTTCTCTATAAAATTGATATTGGCTGATTCGGTGGCTACGAAAGTTAAGAAAAAGGGATACAACTTTCATGAGACCTTAGGAGCAAATGCACACATTTTAATAGTCACACGACCTCATCGTGTGAATGGTTTCATGTGATTTTACACGTCCATTGATAAGGGTCTTTTTATGCATGTTTTATGTGTATATTTGAGTATGATTTGAGTTATTTTATTGTTAGTTTCGTAAATTTTAGATTATACATAGTTCACATTACTCCAAGGTGCTTTTATTGGTGTAGATTGATGATTTGGAGCTGTTTTTGGTGAATTTTGGGCCATGGTTTCATGTCAAAACATACCCGGGGGTTTCGGATGCAAAAACACTCAAAATCCCAAGCTAAACGCGTCATTTCGGGCCTTTTCACCAAACACGGGCAGGTGTGTTTTTAAGACGGCCGTGCTTTTTAGAAGTAAAAAAGGAGCAATTTTTCGACATCGACGTACCAAACACACGGCCAGGCCGTGTTCGGGAAAATCCAAAAACATGGCCTGCCCGTGCTTTTAAAGCACGGGTGTGTTTTTCGATCTGGATGTTCTTTTGGCGGAAATTATGGAAGCTTTCCTTTTTGCTTTTTGACAACCTTTGAGCAACTTTTTACATCTCATTTTGCTGCACCAAACTCTATTATTCCCTCAATTGTCATGTGGACACAATGATTCAACCAATGGAAGTGGAGTATTGTCATGTGAATACAATGATTCAACCAACTCAACCATGAATGTGCACACAATGATTCAACCAACAACCATGGAAGTGGAGCATTTGTTAGCATTATTGATGTGTTCTTTCACAAAGATGGTGCCTATAAAAGCCAAGAGTTTGAGTTGGGAAAAGATATTCATAATTCATGTAGTATTCATTGATAGAGATATTCATTGTATATTCTAAGTTTCAAAGCAAAATACATTGAGAGGATAAAAGAGAGATAGAGTTGTAAGTTGAAGAGCAATAGAGGAGAAGGTTTGGAGCTCAACATCATTGCAATCAACCAAGGAGAAAGTCTTGAATTGGTCTTGAATAAGAGCTAAGTACACCATTTTCATTTTATTCAAATCTTCTTGTGTAGTATACTCTTTGTCAAAGCCATGTGTAGCTAAATTTCTTGTGTTTGAATGTAATGAACTCTAGAATGAATTTGTGATTAAGGTTTGAATGTTTTTAATAAAATCTTCATGTTTTGTGTGATTCACTTATATTATGTTTTATTCATTCGAATTGGTATATGCGCAATATTGATTTGAAGTTTATTTTTAACGGAAATCGAGAGATTCATGGTAAAATAGAACTATATAAGTGAAAAGAGTTGCATGCAATCCTAGATATGGACGACATAAATCTTCCGGATTAGGGTCAAACCTAATATGTGAATTCACAAATCGTTATAATGTTGTCTTGGGGGTTTTAACTAGAAAGAGATTTCGCTTAATCAACTTGAGGTTAGAAGTTATTCGCTCTCGATAGAGGGTTTAACTTAAATCGAATTTCTACGGTCCATGAAACATGAGATTTTACTAAAAGAGGTTGGTTTTTGCTTAAGGGCTTATGGTTGTATTTTTATCTTGTTGAATCACAAAAACATTCTAGAGGATTTACATTCAAACACATTTCTAGCTCTTGATTTCTTAATTCTACAATCTACTTTTGTTTGATCTTTTATAAGTTGTAATTATTTTAAATTCTATATTTTTTTCGTTTTCCATTTTAACAAAAAAACTCTAAAAATTGTTAGATTAAATAACAAAACACGGTAATTATTAGCACTTACAATCATCATGGGAATGACACTCGGTGACTCAATAATCTATACTATAAAATGATAGGTGCACTTGCCTATGGTTTTCTAGAGTAGCTTTTGAGCCATCATCCATGCGACTTGCGTTTTAGAGACAGATTATACGACTCACCCGTGTGGGAATACGACATTGTTTGTCATTATCCTATAAACTACACTCGTACACTTGCAAAGATTGAGATCCAAATATTTTTGGCGAACATTTTTTCCCTAGCCTAACAAAGAGATGTGGAAGGAGCAATAACGATATATCGCGAGAATGTGATCGCGTGGGCGTGGAATTAAGTGGATGAGGAGAGTTCCTAGAAGCCGGATGAGGATGGCGCCCTCGCCAAGGTGTGCGAGGAGGGCGCCCATCGCCTCTCTCTTGGAGGGCACGCCTCAATTTGTCCCGTGGTTAGAATCTTTATTGATTTAAACATCGAAATGCTTTCTAGACAACCCCAAGACCCTTCTATGTTTGCTCGTGTTATAGATGTGGATCTCACGTGCAAGAGTTTGCATTGTGGGCTAGCAACTTTGAAGAATTCGTGATATGCGGAATCGAACATCAAAACCAAAAAATAAATAAAATAATATTAATGGGAAAATAATAACAGCTTGTGACTTGTATTAAGAGATGATAATTAATTTTATCACTAATGATACTTATTAAGTATCATAAACTTTAGGTCAAAATACATTGACACCCTCTCGCTATCATTTCTCATGTCTCATTCGCCCATTGAACTTACAAATATAACACTTAAACCCCCGAATCAATTAAGAGTATAATATTATGATAAAATTGTCCTTAATAAAACGAATCATTTTAGTATATATTGAATATTTATACCTTAATTTTGATATATATATTTTGTTAATTTGAATAAAATTAAATTATTATTTCTAAAAAATATACATTAAGTAATTGAAACTTTAAAAAGCTAAATCAATATGTAATAGGGATACCCAAAAAATATGAAAGATGAATAAAGAAAAACATTCGCTACAAAAAAACAAGGGAATTCCAACGAAAAATATCTCGATATTTGGCCAATTTCCATTGGAATTATTGTTTCTAACAGAATTTCAATGAAAAAGCACCATTGGTATAATGGCGATGGAATAAAAAATTCCAATGAAAATTCCTATGAAAAAAATATTTCAACTGCACTAAATGGCTTTGCTTATTGTTGGACTTTTACTGTTTGGAATTTTCCAATGGTATCTTTGTTGCATTGGAATTTCTATTGAAAATTTGAAAATTCCAACAGTTTTTATTCCATTGGAATTTGATTGTTTTCATAGTATTAACTATTTAACTCAAATCAATTTTCAATTTGGAAAAATATGAATAAATATATTTTTGAAACTTAATTTAGTTAAATATATTTTTTACTTCTTCATTTATTTCTTATTTATTCAAAATGGTTCATATCCCGAAACATATCATTAGTATGCCATCTTTTTTAATGATTAATCAATACCATTAATGAAACAAACTGAAAGTACACACCCAATTAGTTCTGTCAACGTATTTTAGGTACTAAATCTTGTTATTTGTGAAATGTCTGTTAAAATATTTGAATATTACCAAAATAAAATATGCGTTTTTTTTGTCGTTCTTACTAAAATATTATATATAATCATTACATTGGAAATATAAATTATCAATAATTAAAAAAATTGTATGTATGTTCAGTATACAAAAATATATTTATTCATATTTATCTCAAAGTGTTTAAAAACTGAAATATAATATTTTACATTGAATTCAAATTGTCAAAATAACTTTATGCTCATATTTTCGTGTAATTGTTATAATCATTTATTATTAAAGTATTTATACGATTTGAGTTAATTTTAAATATATATTTAAAAAACTTTTCAAATTTGTAAATAACCTAAATTCAAAATTGAGGTACGAATATGTGAAACATGCTAAAAACTATTGTTATTAAGGGCAATATTGTCCAAACATTAAATTCAAATTTAATTTAGGGGATAAGTATTACTGTTTTGCATTTTTTTTTGTGTGTTTTATGTGATGATTTGTGTATGTTTTTGTGTGTTTTATTTGGATATTGCATGTTTTAGTATTATGTTATTTTGTTGATTTTCTATATATTGGTGGATTAAACAAGTTTTGAGGTAAGAAACGTCAAATAAGCCATTTCGCATATGCCTACGGTAGTCTTCGTCTTTTGGGCATAACGTTTCCATCCAAAATCCAATCGACCTGATTCTTATGTCATTAGAAATCTAATTGAGAGTTCTACAATGTCTATTTCTCGCTACTAAATGCAAATTCGGGCGTTTTGTGGGGTTAAAATAATGTGCAACCGGAAGTAATGTAGTATTTTGGCCATAACCATATCTAGAAAATTAATATTGAGGTTATTCAAGCGATATGAAAAGCTAAGAGATAGAACTACAATTCATTAGAAGATATAGAGGAAAAAATCCGACTTTTTGAGGTCGCGTGGTCGTGCGCATTTGACAACGAGTTTTAGCGATTGTACATGCTTAACCTTGGTGTGTTGTTGCGCTAGCGCACATATTTTGACCTTTTTTAAAGTCGCGGTCGCACAAGGTGCCTTTTTGTCCATGTTAAGCGATTTTTTTTTTTTTTGGATTCTTTCACCTTGTATAGGATTGTAGACTCGTAACCTTGGTGTGTTGTTGTGCGGGCGCACATATTTTGACCTTTTTTAAAGCGCGCGGTCGCACAAGGTGCCTTTTTGTCCATGTTAAGCGATTTTTTTTTCTTTTTGGATTTTTTCACCTTGTATAGGATTGTAGGCCTATAAATAAGATATTGAGTCCATATTTTCGTACATTTTTAATTCTTAGCATTTCTAAAACCTATTTTTGTTATTTTCTCTTGCTTTCAACTTTTGGGATTGCTTGGTTTTCCACTGACATGTTTTGTAGCTTAATCAAAGCATATTATTTCTCCGCCTTTCTTGTATGATTTCAATTACTTGGTGATATTGTTATTGCATGATGACGTCCATCAAGTGGCGGAGCTTGGGGGCCAACTCCTCCCCTCCTAAATTTTTTTTGCTATGTAATGTTTTTTTAAAAAAAATTATTTATTTTTTATAAGGTTTTCCGTATCGGCCTCCGTTTGTTTCTGGCTATGCCATTAATGACATCTATGGTTGTTTTCGATCTTTTAATTGAATTGATGATTACACCCCAAGCATGAACTAAATTCTTTGGTCTAGGATTATGATGAATTGATTCGAACGAATAAACATGAATATTGATTGATTGAATTGTTTTGTCTTATAATTAATTGCATGATCCATTTTTGATTATCTTAAGGGAATAATTGATGCCGAGAGATGATATTATGTTCGACTAAATTCAATTAGGGGTTAGATATAAATAGTGTTCTAAAAAGCGCTAGACGCTAGTCGGGGCGGTGGACGGGGGCCTAGCGCCTAGGAAGCCTAGGCGGGGACTAGGTGGAGCCTTAAATATATATAGAATTTTATGAATAATTCCCATAATACATAATCAGAAAGTCTATAAATGATATTAGAATTATTTTTGAACACATCTAATATTTAAATTTTAAACTTTAAAGTAATTCAACACCAATAATCTAATAAAATTATAAATCATCTAAAATACAATACATTAACAAATATTGCATTGATTTATATAATATCAAATTATCAATGGAAATATTTTCGGACCTAAAATTTTATTTTATTTTTTTATTAAGAAAATTATATATATATATATATATATATTCAATTTCACTTAAACTGAATTTTGGAGTCGTCGGTGCTACTTTTCACTAGTCGGAGTCGTTTTGTTAGGATTTCGAAGAAAAACAAATATAGGGCGCCTAGACCTCCTAGAAGCGTCTGGCGCCGCCAGACCCGGACCGCCTAGACTCGCGCCTAGGCAAAATTCGGGCGCCGGTGGGCGACTAGCGCCTGTGCCCCGCCTTTGGGGATTTTTAGAGTCTTGGATATAAATTAATAATGTATTATCTAATTTGGATTATTAATTGATTAAACTAGATATATTTACACTTAATCTCTCCGAGTACTAGAGTTATCAAATTCAGTCTAGTTTATATTTGTTTTATTAATTATTTAATTGAATGATCAATTGATTGATATTTTGCTTGTAAGTTTAATGAGATGATTCCAAATTTTAGACGTTTTCTCTAAATACATTTTACCGAGTTTAATTGTGATTAAGTTTTAATTGGTCTTTTACTTCTTTTTCTTTAGTTTAAAATCACAAATCGGTTAGAGTGTTTAGATTTAAATTTTATATTTTATGATACACAATAGTTATTTGTCGGCTAAGTCTTCTTCGAGAGAGACGACTTGTGGTTAACTTACTGTCTTATGATTGATCTCGTTTTCATGCTAGTATCGTAAGACTTTCTAGATGTTTAGTCATTGAACAAGTTACCTTAGTAAATTCGGGGTAAATAAGACATAAGTCCAGGTTCGGGGTTATTGTATATTTCCCTAAATTTTATTTTCCAAAACAATAGTTTAATAGTATAAATAATGCATACGATAATTAATGATCATACATGTATAGTGACAACAAAATTTGTCGTTAAGATTTGTGACAAAATCTTTGTTGTCGATATAAATGTGTCATTAATAATTAATAGTAACAATTTAAGTACAATTCTTGTCTCTATAAATTTTTAAAACTAAATATTGTGACAAACTAACTAATTTATAGCAACATTTAATTAGTGATATTATTCTCATATAGTCATTTAAGAGACTAAATTGCAAAATATGCCATGTAACTATTGGGTGGTGGCAAAATAAGACAAAGAACTTATTCAACTTGCAATTTAGGACAATAATTTTTACAAAAATGGCGGATGGAGGACTAAAGTGGCCGTCAATTTAAAAAATTCCCCAAAATCGATTCTCAATTTGGGGATTTTATTTATTTCTGTCATAATTGCTAACTAGACATATGACTTGGATGAAAATAAAGGAAGCATAAATAAAGCTACCCAACCCCTTGGCAAAATTGTGCCCCAAATAAGTTGGAGAAAACCTAAAATTGACTCAAAGCTTCTCCTTTTTTTATCAAATGCATCGTGAATTTGCTAAGTCATATGTCCAATTAACAATTAGGATCAAAAAATGAAATCCCCAAATTGATAATCAATTCCTGGAGAAATTGGAAATCAACGCCAATTTAGTCCTCAATCGCCAATTTTTAAAAATTATTATCCTAAAGTACAAGTTAAATAAGTTCTTTGTCATCTGTTTTTGCCACCACTCAATAGTTTCAAGGCATATTTTGCTATTTAGCCTCATTTAATATGATATTAACTTTCTGTTTTGGAGTGAGAATGATCAAGCGGTGTTTGCCGCTTATAAGATGTTTTTAAAAGGTTAGAGATCCCGAGTTATTTCCAAAATAAGATTTATTTTAACAAACTCTTTTAATATTGATCATTTTAATTATAAAAATGTCATTGCAAATATTTTAATATTATATAAGTTCCAACATATTATTTTATCTAAACACTTCAGTATTTTTTTTTCAAAAGAAATTTAACTTCTTATTATAAATTCTTAAAACATCTTATAAAATATAATAACTTATAAGATCTTTTTCCTTAAAAAAATCTTTTAAATATACTTAGCCAAACATCCTCTTAAACTTTAATTCACAAAAAGCTTTGGTCTTTTTTTCCATGAATGGCCCGTTTCACGTGCCAGTTGGCGATTAACCAAACACGTAGTAGTTTATATGCATGATATGTCACGCCCATCACTTTGTCCATGTCCAAAAGTGGGGGTGTCGATCTCTTACACGAATCCGATCCAAAATTATTAAGAGAAACCCAATACTACGATATGGACACTACTAACACGAATCAAATAATATTACCAATTTATCTTATGACATTATATCTAATATTTTATTTAATTTTTTTATTTATTTTGAATGTAATTCAAAATTAACAGAAACTAAATACGAACATCACTGATTTCGATGACCGGATGGTCGTCCCTATCCAAAAGCATATAAATACACTGCAGTGATTTTATTAAAGTAACAAGTTTTGTCAGTCACTCCTATCTCTCTCTATATATAGAGAACCAGGGATTAAAAAAAAGGAAAAAAAAGGACATTGGCAATGGCGTAGGAAAGGGAAATATGAGAGAGAAGTGATGGTGATATCTGAAACTGAAACAGAAAAAGAAAAGAGAGAAGCCCCTCGAAAATCATGCCGGCCAAAAACAGACTTATCTTTTTCAAAGGCCTTAGCAGTTTGCACCACCACTGTGTGTGTCCGAATTTATATATTTGTATATATATGTATGTCAGTGTAATTTGATGCGCACAACACACACTAACACCCCACCCTTGCTGTTGCTGGTGATATATACGATAGGCTGTTTGTGTGTGTGTTTTATGTGCTTTAATCGAGCCATGTTTGTCGGGGGGAGAGTGATGGTGGGGGCGCCCGAGTTCATCGTACCCTATCTAATCTTATCTACGTATCATCTGTCATTTTCTGTCTCTTCACTAAATCCACTTTAATTAATTATCATTTGGGTAATTTGTACTGAGCTTTGATGAATTTTGTACTGTTAAATTAGTTTCATAGAACTGATTACAACGAGTGGAAAAAACTGCAATCTAGCTCTACAAAATCATAAATTTATATATATTTAAAACAAAAAATTTAAATCTAAATACATTTAACTCGATCCGCACGTAGAATCGGAACTTTGCAATGGAAGTGTTGGACAAAATACGTCTAAAAGATGATCTCACTTCACATGATCGTATCGAAGAATGACTATCCGATCTCCCGAACAAAATCTCACATATGGGACAAATTTATTAACAAAAAATAACCACATATTGAGGACAAATAAAAGCCATCTATTATAGACAAATTTATTTTGATTGAAAGCAGTGAAAATTACTTCTCTCACCCTCCTCCTCGAGGGAAGAAAAAGAAGAAGATGGAGGAGCAAAAATGATTAATGACAATTGATAACTATTTTATTAAACATTACGCAGGGACAGAGCCGGGGTGAGACCCCCTCAACTTCAAAAATTTTCATAGTTATTATAATTTTTGCCCCCTCAATAAATAAAAAAAATATTTTTATCTATTAGTTTCAAGAAAAATAAATCTATCCTCTTTATTTTTTGGCTTCGTACTTGATCGCATGAATGTTGTTGATGAATTTCTGCCCTTCTTTGGGGGACGATTCAGGATCTCTTGTTTCTTATTATATTTTCTATTGTTTTTCAATATATCATTGAACGCTATGTGTAAAAAATAATGTCATTATTATATAGATAACATTTCTGATGTATTGAAATACTATAAATGGTTTGGCAATGGCGGAGATAGGGGCCAACCCCCTCCCCCTTCTTAATTTTTTTTTATTTGGTAAAATTTTATAAAATTTTTTTAGTTAATATTTATTTGTATTTTTTTGTCTTTTTATCCTGGGTCACTCCATTTTCATATATCGGCCCACCCCATAAGAATTACCGCTACGCCATTGGGTTTGGGGACAATGGTGGAACCGGGCACTGGCCCAACCCCTTTTTAATTTTTTCTTTAAAAATAATTAAGTTCTAGTTTATATAATTTTCTTTTTTCGATTTTCTATTCGATCCACTCCACTTTCGTATATCGGCCCACTTCATTCTCACCGCTTGGCCACACCATTGTTTGGGGATGAAGTATGGTTATCATTAATACAACAACTTTATATTATTTCTCATTCTATATATATAAATTTTTAGTCAAGAGTTTTAAATCCATGAATTTGTATAATTGCACGTAAACTTGAAAAGTAAAAGTGGTATTCTTTTCTTCCCTTTTCGAGACATATATTTTTGGTTTATGGACACAGTTGCCCAATATTTAAGAGAAAATGATATTTGTTTACGCTCTCGAGGCTTTTTCCGACTTGTTTACGCTCTTGCCTTTCCCGCCTTTTTTTGGGAGTTTTTTACGCTCCCGCCAATTTTTTTCGGATTTTTTACGTTGTTGTTTAATGATTGTTGCAAACATGTTTCACCTAAAAAATTTCAAGTAAAAAAAAATAATTTTGTAATTTTTCTCCCATTAAATAATCATGTTTAATACTCAAGTCCAAACAATCAAGAAACATACACATAAAACAACACATATCGAAAAAATATAAATTGAAAATAATATAAAAAACACAATTCAATTTTTTTTTATAATGCCTTAAAAACGTCGAAAACATGGAAACAACTAAAAACAATAGAACAATATTGAAAACTACGAGAAATAGCCCATAAACAATTAAAACAATATAGAAAACACCATATGAATAAAAATAGCTTAAAATAAGTAAAAACTGCATCAAACATCGAAAACTACATTGAAACAACAAAGAAACATCGTAACAACAATAAAAACAATACATAAATAACCTAAAACAACATAAACAATATAGAAAATACCACATCAATAAAAAGAGCTTAAAAATAGGTAAAAAATATATTCATATATTGAAAACTACATAGAATCAACAAAGAAACATCATAATTAACAACATTAAAACATTATAGAAAAAACCCAAAAACAACAAAAATAATATATAAAACAACACTTGAACAAAAAAAGCGTAAAAATTAGTAAAAGTTGTATTGAAACATAAAACAACAAATCGAAATAACATAGAAACAACCAAAAGATAAAATATAAATAACATATTAAAGAATACATGACCAAAAAATTATCGAAAAAACCGTAAAAATAATAAAAAAATATGCTTGAAAGTAAAAAAGTCAAAAAGTTAATTGAGAGAGTACATACATAAGTATATAGAACATAAACAGTGAAATTTTCCCTGGAAAGTGGGACAAATATGGCAATTTCTTTATACTTTCTCCAATAAGTAATAGTTTGCTTCTTTCGTTGTCTCGTTGAGCATCCCACGAAATTCATATGTCGCGGCGACTTCATTACCTTACCTAGGCTAAAATTGTACGAAGAATATACAATAATGCAACAATTAGTATTTGATTAATGTAAAAATCTGCAACACTTTTCTTAACTTAATGAAATTCAAATTCAAATTTTAGTAAATTTACCTTAAAACATAAATACACATTGGTAGCCAATATTAATGATGTATTAACGATGCATATTTGCTTTCGGCGCCTTTAATTTCTTGAAGAGTAAAAATGCTGTGTTTAAAGTTATTTAAGTTGCTGCACACTGTGGGCACGGTGGAAATATTATCGTCCAATTTTAATTTTCTTTTTTTGAAAAAAAAGTACATGTATGCGTGTGAAACCAGAATTTCTAGTAGGGGCCCAACTAATATTAATATAAAAGAGTCCGTCGGATTTTTAGTTACTTCTCCATAATAAAAATAGTTATAACCATATTTTATTAGCCATTTTTTTAGTTCAAATTTTCACGCTTTTTTTTCCTTTCTAGAGACCGGTCCATGACCGGATACCAAAAAATGTCTTTGCATCAATTTTCTTAAATATAATATGACCGTGTCAAAATGACTAAAAATATATTTTCAAAAAATATGACTATTTTTCATTTTTACCAAACATAAGTGGACAATTTGTCCTTTACCATTTGTAAAAATTAAAAATAATACATCAAATTTAAAATAAGTAGAAATTTTGATTTAAGTCATTGTATTAATTCAATCACATCTTAATATTAAAAATTAAATAATAAAATTCCAAAAGGAACAAATAAAAACACAAGAGAATAATACAAAAGTTCAAATTAAAGTTTATGGCGGAGCTTAATAATGTACAAAAAATTTAAAAAATGGGCAAAATGACCAAAACGAATATTTTTCAAGATTCACCAATAAAAGTAGAAAAGAAGAATGCAAGATAATTTAAGACTTTTTTCTATTTTTTTATTTATTTAAAATTGAAAAGTGATAGGACCAAAATACCCTTACTTTTTTCAAAATTTGAGGGAGGCCCAGTGTTCCTCTTGGCCCATGAGTGCCTTCGTCCCTGCATGTATGCGTATGTCATAATTAGATACATATTAAAATTACAAGATTTGGTGATATTTTTGGGTAGCATTTAAAAATGAAAACTATAATTTATTTTTACGTATCATCAACAAAATCATACTTTGCTGAAAAACTTTTTAATCAGTTCCAAAAATATGCTTGACAAATTTGTTTTTTTTTTTTTTTTTTATCAGAGCTGTATAATGTAATTTGGTTAATAAAACGAATTAACATCAGTTCATATGTTTTTCCCCCATATAAATCAATAAAAAAATAATATTAACTTTTTTTTATTGAGTTGTTAATTTGTTGCCAACCAGATGGGTCCATTTTTGTAGACAAATTGAATCCCATCATTACACCAGCACCAAGTTGCTTACTGAGGTGTTTAAAGCACAATTGAGTTGGGTGGTAAAACACTTCGCAATCCAAAATTATAACAATTTTCGCATTTTGGTGCTTTTTTAATACTTTGCCAATAAATTAAATGGGGTTTTATATTTTACTATTTATAGTACTTCGATTGTGGATATTTTTATCGTTATTATATCACATGCAAAGCGCACTAATTGTTTGCGCAATATTTGGTCAATTTCAAGTTGTTTTAGTGTTCAAAATAGTAATTTAACTTTTCAGTATTAGGCTCAACAATTGGAAATGAACATATCAAATAGTCTAAAATTGACCAAAAGTGCACAATTAAGTGGCGCGCTATTCATACATTTGGCAAGATCCTGACAAAAAAATCATTAATTGGAGGTGTAGACAGCAAAGTGTAAAACTCATATAATTCAGAAGACAAAGTGTAATAAAAAGGTTTGCTCATCAAAGAGGAAAAAATGTCATAGTTTGGATGACAAAGTGCCCCCATTTATATATGGCCACACAATTAAGGAAGTATATCAAAAGAAAATTAATCCGCCAAATTATCTTTTTTTCTTAAAAAAGCCGTATTATGTTAAGTGGTGATTCAAAAATTTATTGATAATAACATATATATATATATATATATATATATATATATATATATATATATATAGGGGAGGATCAAGTGAGACCATGTCTCTAGGTGAGACACAATGGACTAATCTCAACCATCCCCACTATTAATCAATGTGTATGATTTAATGGATAAAAATATATTAAAACATTAATTTAATCAACATAAGGATAGTAGGGTAAAATAACATAACAAAGTAGTTACAAAAATGGAATTAAATCTCCCTCTCTCATACATCTCTCTCTCTCTCTCTCTCTCTCTCTCTCTCTCTCTCTCTCTCTCTCTCTCTCTCCCATTAACGCAAAACTATGTACTTTGCGCATAACACCGTCATTAACAACCTCCATGTCCATCGCAAATTCGATCACAATTCTCCATAACCACCGTCATTAACGAGTTCATGATAATTACTGAGAGAAAAAGTAGGAAAAATCGGTGCAATATTACGGAGAAATAACAAACAGGTGGATTCGAATCATGATGATGAACCATCGATGTCGTGGAAAAACTCTATCCAACAAGATATAAATAGTGTAGACATCGATGGAGAACTCGAAACGGCCATTAACATAAACTAATTTTCACGAATAAGATGATGCATAAATACTTATGAAATAATGTATAAATACTTATGAAACGATGCATAGATACTTATGAAACGATGCATATATCTATAGGATATTACATATTTGAAAATATGCAACAAAAATCAAATAAATATGCATTATCCGAAACTATCTATGCGGCGTAAAAAACTAATATGTAGTACAATATACCCAACTATGCAACAAAATCAACTAACTATGCATTATCTAGAAACTATGAATGTAGTGTGGAATAACTAAATATGCACGATACATTATGTAACATCCCATTTTCATAATTTCCAAAAAGCAACATCCTATTTTCATAATTTTCAAAAGGCAACATCCCATTTTCATAATTAACTATGCATTATATAGAAACTATTTATGCGAGTGTATAATAACTAAATATGCAAAGATATTATATTCAACTATGTTTTATTGTCGTAAAAACAAAGGCAACAAAAATAACTAAATATGCATTAATTAATAGCTAATTAAGTAGTAGAAGAACCTTAACTATCTTTGTAAAATAAAAAAAAATTGAAAAGAAAATTGCTTCCTTAATTAACACCATGAAATCCGATTACAATCTCACCCCATAAAAACTTAACAAAAAAGTCAAACATATCATAAAAACCGCTGGGGATAATTGATGAATTCCACACCGTCTCACCTAGGAGGGTGGGTAAGATGATTCCACACCGTCTCACCTAGGGAGGGTGGTCTCATTTGAACCAAATCATAAATAAATATATATATATATATATATTAAATAAGAAAATTTAGAAAAACAATTTCATAAGTTTAATATTAGTAGAAACGAGATTTAATTTGTAATTATTATATATTGGTAATGTAAATATAATATAAATTATAAATTTTATCATAAACCAATTTAAAGATGTGTGATGTGTAAGTCAAGCGGCTACGATAATCTAGAGGGGTGAATAGATTATCTCCATCTTTTCGATTATGCCATCTTTTTCGAAACAAATACGTCAAGACAATAATAAAGGTGCGGGAAGTAAACAACACGCGTCGATTTAAAGAGGTTCAACCCACCTAGGGCCTAATCCTCTACCACCCCAAGATCTCCTGGATGGATTTCAAAAGAAAAAGAATTTTATTAATTACCAAAATTAATACAAATTCAACTTACAACACCTTGAAGAGCACCACACTCTTCTTTAATACCACCTTTCGAGATTACCACAATCTCCCTTTGAAGATTTCCACAATCTTCCTTCAACGGCACCTTGTGAAGATTACCAATCTTCAACCTTGAAGAATACCAAATTCTTCAACACCTCAATAAGAAGATCACCACAATCTTCTTGCACCTATCACCTAGATCATCCAAGTGTGTTCTTACCACAAGAACACTCACAAGGATATCTTGTGCTTGAATGATAACCAAAAAATCAAGATTACAACTCAATAATGAATATTACAATTTGAGTGCAAAGTGTAATCAAGAAATAAAGCCTAGACCTCAAGATGTGGAAGTGAAATACTTAGGTATAAATACAACAAGAATGTTGAATATGAAACCTTGGAAATTTGTAGATTTCTTGTTGTGTATTTGCTTGTGTTGTGTTATCTCTTGTGTCTTCAATTCATCCTCTATTTATAGGGAAGTCTTCACCAACATAGGCTCCCAACATAGGCTCCTTCTTCTTCACTTTTGTCTACAAAAAGAGGATCACAAGATGTAGAAATATTGTACAAAATTGAAAAGCAAATCTTCTTTGTCAATATGTTCAATCGGTACAAATTTTGTTTGTCAAAACATTACACAGCGACCGGTTGCCCTGTATAAGATTTCGACCGTTTTGAAAAAGATAGTGCGATCCAGTGCGGGTCGGAGGGGGTCGACCGGTCCACGCGGCCAGCGTGCACGTCCGCTGCGGTGCCCCACCTAGGTGGACCGGTCCCCTCATCTTTTTTTGTACGCAATTGTTTGTTTCAAGTTTGTGTTCTTCGTGCAATCGACGGTTTGGGCGACGATCGACGACTTCAATTTGAAATGTTATCCGATTTTTGTCAAAAATAAACTTCAAGAAATACTCCAAAAATTAGTAAAAACATTTTAAATCAATTGGGAGTATTTGGACAACATTTACAAACATTGTTTTGGTGTAAAAACCAATATAAACAAAATCATCAAAAGTGTTGTCCAATTTTAATCAAATTAAAAATTCTAAGAAATACTCCAAAAATTAGTAAAAACATTTTAAATCATTTAGGAGTATTTGGACAACATATAAAAACATTATTTTGGTATAAAAACTCATTTAAACAAAATCATCAAAATCTTGATAAAAACATTTATCTAACAAACTCCCCCTTTTTGATGATTGCAAACCAAAACAATTTTTAGAAGGTCGATTTTAAAACAAAACAAATTTTCCTGGTCTAAAACAACAATCCATTACAAGCAAGATTTATTATAAGTATAACACACAAGAGTAGGAGCAAAGATTTTTCAAAATCATTTTTGCATAAGCTCCCCTATCAACATGCATATAAAGAACAAGCATTAAAGCAATCAACTAAAAACTAAAAGCTTAGCTTTTACAACTTAAGCTTGAATTCCAAAAGCTTATAAGCTCCCCTGTCACAAGACATCATTAGTCAAGCATAAAAGTCCATATGGACTAAGTATTGTTAACAACTTATGGCTTTCAAGAGCCCTAGCTTATAGCTTTTCTTGCGAGCTTATTTTCGCTTCTTTGAGCGTATGAGTGTTTTTCCTATTTCTCCCCCTTTGGAATCATCAAAAAGAATGTTAGCACGATAAAAACATCATATATTCATATCAAAGTGTGCAAATTTATCGATTTATCGAGCTTTTTGAAAATTGAAGCTTAAATTCCAAATAAAAGGGAAAAGTTGATCAATTGACTTGCAAAAGCTCATTTGATTGATAAAACATGATCTCTATAAACTTATAAGACTTTTCAAATCAAGAAAATCATGTTGGTGATGAATCTTTTATTGAAACATTTTGTCGAACACTTGGCGTGCGTCGAATAAAACTAGAAGTATATAACGCCTTTGAAATTCATTTAAGCCAAAAATTTTCATCACCAATTGCAATACAACATTATACATTCATCATCAATCATCATAAACAACATATTAATACAAGAATTTCAACAATATATTAAGATACAAACACATTCTCAAGGGTTCAACCCATTGAGATTAAAGGAGGAATTAAGCTTACCAATCAATCGGAGAAGTCGAGTAATACGGATGATATACTCGTACTATAAACCCAAAAATATAGAATATACAAGAAAGAAATCATTTTGGGTGAATTGTGTGTGAAATTTGCAAAGGGGTTCGATTTTGGAAGAAAATAACCAAAATAACGAAATGAAGGGCGAAAGCAATTTTATTCTTGAAAATGGTCTCAGGCGACCGGTTGGGGTCATGGGCGACGGTCGGCGGCATGGGCGACGGTCGGCCTTGCCCGATCAGCCAGATGGTTCATCCCTGTTTTCCAAAATCCAAGTTCGAACCAAAAATCCGATTTTTCGCCCCTAAGTTTTAAAAACGTCAAAATGCAAACATAGACCTCATTCAATATACATTATGTCATAATCAAGCTCGAAATGTGGTAAAAAGACTCGGTAAATGAACAAATGTCCGAGTTAACTTTGAGACGGATTTAAACACATCTCAAGTTTTTTTAAAAAAAAAAACGCAATCCATAAAAAGATATCAAATCTCAATATGTTTAGTTGATTATGACGAACCATATTTTGAGAAATTGTTAACACCGAACTTGTTATCCGGAAAAATAAGAACGTTTTAATACTTTGGATACAACAAGTCATAAGAAGAAGTGCCTTTTAAATATTTGAAAATTTCTTTTAACGACACTTTAATGAGATTCGTTGGGATAATTTTTTTGTTTGAAATCGAGCATATAGACATAAGGCATATAAAATGTCGAGTCTATGGAGTAATAAACGAATGAACATACCTCGAATTCGTTTGTCAATCAACATGCCTACCTCAACCTTTGTCAATTTTCACATTTGTGCCCATATAGGTTGAAATGGTTCTTTCTTCTTCAATGCCTCACTTCTTCTTTTTTTTTGAGTGTGGAATATAATCACCTTCTTGGCATTGTTGAACTTGAATTCCAATGATCAAATTTGAGCTTCCTCATCATGATCATCTTAGGTTCACCTTGCATTGACTTGAAAAAATATCTTGCACAAATATTTATTAGTAGCACCACAAATATTATCAACATAAAATTGCACAAGTAAATAACCTTGCCCTTTTTCAAAACAAGAAGTGTAGTATCAACTTTACCTTTTGTAAAATAATTTTGCAAAAATATCTAAGTCCATCACCATATTCGGGTACTTGTATCAACCGTATAAGGCCATTTATAAAAATCATTTGGCCAAAAATTTTAAACTTCGATAGACTTCTATTTGAATAATACTGTTTAGAAAATTGGATTTAACATCCATTTGGTAAAGCTTGAAATTTTCTCAAAACAAGAATGGGAAAGTAAAGTGCAAATAACTTCTAAATGTACTATGAGTGCAAATATTACATCAAAATCATTACCTTATTCTTGACAATATCATTGAGCTACTAACCTTGTCTTGTTCATCAAACTTGTTGCGAAATATCACAAATTTCTGCAAAATCTTAACAAGATATTTTGCACACGAGCATAGTAATATCGAATAATAGATACACTATTTTAAGCACCACATACTATGCATCATCAAGAGTCTAATAAATTATTCAAGTTCAAATAAGCTTAAGAAAGCTACATAAGGTCTATTTTGAAATTTGACAATAATAGAGCACATAGTTGAGATCTCATTTACAAGAATCATTTGAACAAGAGTTGACAAAGTAAATATGTGCAATCAAATATCAAATAGTGCCTTTCAAAAAATCTAAAAATCCTCTTAATGACACTTGTATGAAATACTATGAAAAACAAGCACATAGGCACATGGCAATACATATATCGAGTCTATAAAAGTAAGAATAACACAAGTAAACGTGCCTCGATAATTAATGCCTTTCTTGACAAATAATGACGTAAATGGCCATTTGTGAAAATATGTAAATCCTACACAATTCTTAAAACAAATCTAGCACAAATCATAGTGTAGACTAAGAGATATCACAATTAAGCTCATGCCATAAAAATTCATAAGAGATGATAACACACTTTAGTCTACAAAAATGCACAAGAGTTTTAAAAACATCATATAAGGTCTTCTTTTTCAAAAATATTTTAAAAGCACAAATATATATTGAAGACCTTAATTAAAAAATAAATACTTGAAAACTCATTTGCAATTAAGACATAAATAAAAGCATGCATAATAACAAAATAAAATGCATATTTAAATGGGGAGATCACGGGTTACCAATTCGCCATTTCCATGGGTTGTCCGTTCCCATCATTGATGATATCTTCCTTTGAAAATCTTCATGTTGATGGTGGATTCTCCGATTACTCCATCTCCAAGGATTATATCCTTTCCTTTGTTGATAATATTTCCTTGTTGGAAATTCATTTTGGTGGTGTCTTTTCTTTGATCAAATGAGATGGTCATTTGATGTCTTCTTGGCGGTATGCATTTTCCTCGATTATTATTCCACCGGGTACCTAATATGACATTGTTTTGTGGTACCCTCAAGTGTTTGGGTCCTTTGGAATTAACTTTGAGACTTTTAGGCCTCCAATAATAATTAGAGCTAATTCTAGCCCGACAAGTATTAACCGTGTGACCCGTTTTACCACAATAAAAACAAGTAGTAATTTTGGGAGCATAATGACCAACATGCATAGGGACTTGATTTCTTTTCACATAATTAACAACACTAGGCTTATGATCAAGTCCTTGTTTCAAATTATCACAACTATGAACATCAATAATATCGGTCATTTTATCGGTACTCAAGTTGGATTTTGATAAATCATTTTTCATGCAATTAATATCCTTAACAAGAGTACTATTTTCTTTTTCAAGGTTTCTAACCTTGTCAAGTGTGGTGGTGTGATCACATGAAAGTGATTCATAAGAGGAAAATAAATTATCCTTATCAATTTTTAAAATATTGAATTCCTTTTTCAAATTTTTGTATTTAACAAGTAAACTTTGGAATTCATTTGAAGCTCATCAAAATCATTTTGCAAATCACTATAATCATCTTGTAATACATTATCATAAGAAGTGGAGGGTTTAGAACTTACCTCATTTTCTTCTTCAAAGCCCATAAGACATCGTTCGTTATCATTGACGTCGGAAGTTGTAGGAAGCTCATCCCATGTTGGATTTGTATCCATTTGAGAAATAGATGCTTTTGTGTGGCTCCTTTCATTTGCATATACTTCTTCTAATTTTCTCCATACTTCATGAGCCGATTTAATTCCTACAATATGATCATATTCCGGTAAGTGAACAATAAATAACATTAAGAGCTTTACCATTTAAAGAGATGATTTTCTTCTCTTCATCATTGAGCTCCTTGAGGACTTTGGAGGTGTGTGGTGTATCTTTTATCGAATGGATTCTTCATTGATGATGGTGTTCCAAATATCGAACCCGCAACTTCGTAAATAACATTCCATTCTTTCTTTCCAAAAAGCATAATTTTTGGAGTCGAATAGTGGTGGCTTGTGATGGAGGCGCCGGTAATGTAGACTTCGTTCGTAGCCGATGATCGTTCCTCTTTACTCGCGATGTGGAACGAGTTTGCCAAAGAGTTTGGCTCGATACCACTTGTAAGTCAAGCGGCTCGATAATCTAGAGGGGGTGAATAGATTATCTCCATCTTTTCGATTATGCCCTCTTTTTGAAACAAATATGCCAAGACAATAATAAAGGTGCGGGAAGTAAACAACACACGTCGATTTAAAGAGGTTCAACCCACCTAGGGCCTAATCCTCTACCACCCCATCTCCGGGATGGATTTCAAAAGAAAAAGAATTTTATTAATTACCAAAATTAATACAAATTCAACTTACAACACCTTGAAGAGCACCACACTCTTCTTTAATACCACCTTTGGAGATTACCACAATCTCCTTTGAAGATTTCCACAATCTTCCTTCAACGACACCTTGTGAAGATTACCATAATCTTCAACCTTGAAGAATACCAAATTCTTCAACACCTCAATAAGAAGATCACCACAATCTTCTTTTTATCACCTAGATCATCCAAGTGTGTTCTTACCACAAGAACACTCACAAGGATATCTTGTGTTTGAATGATAACCAAAAAATCAAGATTACAACTCAATAATGAATATTACAATTTGAGTGCAAAGTGTAATCAAGAAATAAAGCCTAGACCTCAAGATGTGAAAGTGAAATACTTAGGCTATAAATACAACAAGAGTGTTGAATATGAAAGCTTGGAAATTTGTAGATTTCTTGTTGTGTATTTGCTTGTGTTGTGTTATCTCTTGTGTCTTCAATTCATCCTCTATTTATAGGAAGTCTTCACCAACATAAGCTCCCAACATAGGCTCTTTCTTCTTCACTTTTGTCTACAAAAAGAGGATCACAAGATGTAGAAATATTGTACAAAATAGAAAAGCAAATCTTGCTGTCAATATGTTCAACGGTACAAATTTTCTGTCAAAAGATTACACAGTAGCGATCGGTTGCCCTGTATAAGATTTCACCGTTTTGAAAAAGATAGTGCGATCCAGTGCGGGTCGGAGGGTCGGCCAGGTCGGCGGGGTTCGGCCAGGTGCATGCCTGGGTGCGACGATCGCCCCCTAGGTGGACCGGTCCCCTCCTCTTTTTTGTACTGAGAAATTGTTTGTTTCAAGTTTGTGTTCTTCGTCACAGGTCGACGCTTTGGGCGAATGACCTTCAATTTGAAATGTTGTCCGATTTTTGTCAAAAATAAACTTCAAGAAATACTCCAAAAATTAGTAAAAATATTTTAAATCAATTGGGAGTATTTGGACAACATTTACAAACATTGTTTTGGTGTAAAAACCAATATAAACAAAATCATCAAAAGTGTTGTCCAATTTTAATCAAATTAAAAATTCTAAGAAATACTCCAAAAATTAGTAAAAACATTTTAAATCATTTAGGAGTATTTGGACAACATATAAAAACATTATTTTGGTATAAAAACTCATTTAAACAAAATCATCAAAATCTTGATAGAAACATTTATCTAACATGATGTGGGTCATAAATGTGGTTTCTAATAAAAATGTTTTAAAAAAATCAAATTGGCGCAAACTCGGTCTTGCTCTTTGTTCGCCTTTATTTTTAGCTTCACCGCAAGTGTACGATGTACGTTATAGGAAAAGGGTAGCAAGGTCGTATCCACGAGACTAATAAATTAATATGCTTTAAGTATTGATTTAAGATAGTCGTATTTTTATTTTGACGATCTAAATCGGATGATTGTTGTATTGAGATTAAGACAATTTAAATCACTAAAACACAAGATTAAGATAATACAAATGATAGAAGAATCAAGATAATGAAATGGATTCGAGTTAAGGTTTCGATTAATAACCCTCTTGTTTATCCGATTTAATCAAAGCCAAGTTATTATCAATATTCCTATAAGACGTTCACAAAGCTATTTTATCTTCCCTCTCGAGATGCATATAAAACGTAGATTGAAATACTTATGCTAACATCTTTACTCAACATGAAGCATTCAACTCCCAAAAGTTTGAAAGATCAACTATCCTCACAAATATTTACAAACCTCTCGATTCATGCAAAATCTTTTAGCAGTTGGGGATTCAATAGCAGACGCACGGGTCATGCGCCCCACGGGCTACCCGTGCGTCATCCCGTAGCGAAGCTTTTGCTTTTTACCAAACACGCACGGGTCGTGTGCCCTTGCACGGCTACCCGTGCGTGATCTTCTGTATGGATAAGCAACTCTCCCGGTGGCACACGGGTGGTGCGTATAAGCCGCGGGCTACCCGTGCGTCATGCCGTAGGCTCGGACATCCTTTCTTGGGGCACACGGGTGGTGCCTATAGCACGCCCAACCCGTGTGCTCTCGTATTCTTCTTAAATGCCTATCTTTCGCTCCTTCACGCTTCATGTTCCGTATATTCACTCCATTTTCGATGTTTCCACGTTGTAAGGTTCACATTTGTACTCAATTTGCTTCAAATATCATGAAATTTCTATAAAAACAAGCAAAGTGTAATATCTTTTCCAAAATGAGTGAATACGTAACATTTTACACAAGTATATGCATGTTTGCCCATGAATTTAGTCATAAATATGCTCCAAAATACATGCAAAACTCACACCTATCAAAATCCCCCAAACTTAAATCATTGACCGTCGATCAACAATTTTGAAAACAAGATAGAACACAATAGGGAGATAAGAATGATTGCGCACACAAGGAGCCCAAAAAGAAGTTCATATTGTTCATCATGAATGTCAAGCAACAAACCAATCAAGCCTCAAATATCTACTCGAAGGGCACGTATCAAACAAAACATGGTGAAATGCTCAATTACGACCCTCAAAGTTAAGTGTATATTCTCATCTCACGAGGATATAGGGACGTGTTTACGCTCAACTCAATTCGATGTCGCAAAATTACCATAGGCTTGCAATTCGTCTCATATCTCCGCCACTAGAATGTATGCAATTTGTGAATCAAAAAGGACTTTCTCATTTGGTTGTAATGAAGGCTCTTTGGTTAGGGTAGGAAATTTTGGATAAAGTGACTCAAACTCGAGTATATAGACCGATGAACATATCAATCATCTACATTACAATCCCATATGCTACTCCAATCATCCCTCATTTTTATCAACTTTATTTATCTCCATTTCCTTTCTTTCCTTTGAGAATCGCCTCAAATTACAATCCTTCGCCCCCAAGCTCGTTTAGATGAAAATTCTCATTATTGGAACCATTTTTTTTTCTTTTTGTTCCAATTAACCAAGTATGCCCACTTATCCTACTTTTCAATTCCCACCCATTCAGCCTCATTCATTCCCTTTACTCAACGCTATACATTCGAGTTTAGGGTGACGGATATATTAAGATCAAAGGTTAAATTTTTGTGGTTATCAAAGAAATAGCGGAGGATGCCATAAGATTGCGCCTATTCCCGTTCTCTTTGAGGATAAGGCGAGAAATTGGTTGGGTACTTTGACACAAGGAGCGTGAGCACATGGGGCGACTTGAGCCAAAAGTTCTTGTTTAAATTCTTTCCACCTAGCAAAACTTTGCAGCTCAAAAGCGAGATTACTCAATTCCGAAACCAGTTCGATTCGAGCCTTTATATGAGGCTTGGGAAATATTTCGGGATTTATTACGGAGATGTCCACAACATGGGTTCCTGGGAGGATCAACGATTATGTTTCTTCTACAATGGTTTAATGGGGCAAACGAGGGCCTTTGTTGATGCCGCGGCGGAGGAGCATTGTTGGCAAGGTTTCCACAAGATTCCTTAAACCTTCTTGAAGAAATGGCTATGAATGCATTACGGTGGCATCTGAAAGATCTAATGTACAACGAGTAGCCGAAATCTCGATTCGGACCAATTAAAGCATTGACGGCACAAGTGGCGGCTTTGACAACTCAATTGAGCGTATTGTGAAAGGGAAGGACGAAGCAAGCACGAGCATGGGTAGTTAAGCTCTTCTATATCCGATGGAAGAGATAAATTATGTGAATAACCGAGAATTTCAACAATTTTTGGAATAATTCAAACCCAACACACTACCATCCAGGGTTGAGAAATCATGAAAATTTTTCCTACGCAAATACAAAGAATGTGTTACAACCTCCGCCGATTTAATGCTTCAAGTGGAAGCGGAATTGGGGAAGGTAAATCGTCGTTGGAAGATGCACTCACCTCCTTCATAAATCAATCTAATGCATTCATGAATGACACGAGGAGCCGATTTGCTAGGCAAGACTCTCGGATGGATAAGATGGAACAACAAGTGACAAGTTCATAAAGAATCTGGAGACTCAAGTGGGTCAATTGGCTACAATGCGAGATGAATCCTAAGGAACAATGCAAGGCGATTCACTTACAAAGCGGTGCGGAATACGAGGGGCCTAAAGAAAAATCGGGAATATGAAACTTTCGGATGAAACATCTAAGCCGGAGGCTTCTGATCCGTGATGAAGGATGGTATTGAAGAAGATGAAAAAAGGATAACCAATAGGCGGAACAAACAGTGAGAAGCTAAAATCATCGTCTAACTCTAATTTATCTAAGTTGTCTATATCTCTTCCCTTTCCTCAAAGATTTCAAAAGAAAAAAATTGAAGATCAATTTGCAAAATTCCTTGATATTTTTAAGAAATTGCACATTAACATTTCTTTTGCGGCGCACTAGAACAGGATGCCAAATTACGCGAAATTTCTTAAGGATGTTATGTCAAAGAAGAGGAAGATGACAAGCTTTAAAATGGTGAATTTGACGGAAGAATGTAGCGCAATCATTCAAAGGAAACTCGCCAAAATGGCGAAAGATCCTGGAGTTTCACTATCCTTGTGCTATTGGTGGTAACTTCTTTAATAAAGCGTTGTGTGACTTGGGGGCAAGTATTAATTTGATGCCTTTGTCCATTTTCGGGGAAGCTTGGACTAGGCGAAGCGAAGCCAACCACGGTTACATTGCAACTTGCGGACGGTCACTTACATATCCAAAGGGGATTATAGAAGACGTCTTTGGTAAAAGTTGATAAATTTATATTCCCGTGGATTTCTTGGTTCTTGATATGGAAGAAGATCGTGACGTTCCACCGATACTTGACGTCCATTTCTTGCTACTAGTAAAGCCTTAATAGACGTACGAAAGGAGAGCTCACTTTACGAGTTAATGATGAGCACATTTTATTTTCTATATATAAGGCGATGAAATTTCATGATACGGTGGAGAATTGTAATTTTTGGATATAGTTAGTTCATGCATTGAGGATTATGTTGATCATACATTGTCTGAGATGATTTGGAATTTGGTCTAACCCACTCGTGCTCAATGTCGAGTGTTGTACTTGATTTTGATAACCAAGATTTGTACGACTATGTTTGTGCCTTAGATCATATGCAGGGAGCTACCTAGAAGCGCAAGGGCGAGAATGCAAAATCGAGAAATAAAGGAGCCAAACTTGCGAAAATGCACGACCGTGCGTCCCATACACGCAACCCGTGCGTGATGTCGAGGGATGGTTGAGAGCCCTGAAGGGCGCACGGGCTGTGTCTTGGAGCACGGGCAACCCGTGCGTGATGCCGAAGGAAAAATCAAGACAAGTGAGCACGGGCAACCCGTGCGTGACCACGAGACAACAACGCCGACACCGGAACTCAAGCAATTACCCAACACCTCAAATATGCATTTCTTGGGGCGAATAATGCAAATCCGTGTCGTTTCATCTCTTCTTACTCCTACTCAACTTGATAAATTGTTAAGGGTTTTACGAAAACATAAGTCGGCACTAGGATGGTCTATAAGCGATTTAAAGGCATAAGTCCATCCATTGTAATGCATAAAATTCGGATGGAAGATGTTTATAAACCATCAATTGCAAAACCAAAGAAGACTAAACCCTATCATGCAAGATGATGTGGTTAGGAATGGAGTATTGAAATGGTTAGATCTTTGGGATCATTTATGTTATATCCGATAGTTCATGGGTAAGTCCTACAAGTGGTGCCGAAAAAGAGGGGGTAATCGTGAAAAATGAGAATGAAGAATTGATTGCTACTAGAATTGTTACTGGAGTGGCGAATTTGCATTGATTATAGAAAACTAAATGATGCCACTCGAAAATATCATTTTCCCTCCCCTTTATAGATATGATGTTGGATCATCTTGCGGGTTATGATTATTATTGCTTTTTAGATGGTTATTTTGTGTACAATCAAATCATGATTGCGCCGGAAGACCAGGAGAAAACAACATTTACATGTCCTTATGGCACATTTGCATTTAAATCGCATGCCATTTGGTTTATGTAATGCACCCGCCACTTTCCAACGTTGTATGATGGCTATATTTCACGATCTTATTGAAAAAGTTATGGAGGTGTTTATGGACAATTTCTCTCGTATTTGGTGATTCTTTTGATAATTGTCTTCACAATCTTTCCTTGTCTTGCAATGTGAAGAGACCAATCTCGTACTAAATTGGGAAAAATGGCATTTTATGGTACGCGATGGCATTTTACTTGGTCATAGAGTCTCTTCGCGAGTTTGGAAGTAGGCCGGCAAAGATTGTAAGCGATCGAGAAATTACCACCTCTTACAAACGAAAAAGCTATTTGGAGCTTCATGGGACACGTCGATTCTATAGAAGGTTTATCCGTGACTTTTCTAAAATTTCTAAGCCTTTGAGCCAATTGCTAGAAAAAGATGATGCTTTCAATTTTTCCAATGATTGTTTGCGGGCGTTTGACACCTTGAAGAAGGCATTGGTGACCGCACCTATTCTTGTCGCCCCATTGGAGTCAATTGTTTGAATTGATGTGTGATGCAAGCGATTTTGCGGTAGGGTCATTTCGGTCAAAAGAGGGAAAATTGTTAAGATCCATCTACTATGCTAGTAGAACGTTGGGCCGATGCTCAACGAGAATTATACCACTACGAGAAGGAGATGTTGGCGATTGTTTTCGCATTTGATAAATTCGATCATACTTGATTGGGACGAAAATGATTGTTCACACCGACCATGCGGCCATCAAATATCTTTTTGATAAGAAGGATGTGAAACTAAGGTTAATTCGGTGGATCTTATTGTTGCAAGAGTTCGATGTAGAAATAAAGGACCGGAAAGGATGCAAGAACGTGGTAGCGGACCATTTGTCTCGATTAGAAAATCAAGAGGGAGCACAAGGAAGTACGGGATTAATAAAAGAGAGTTTCCCGATGAACGATTACTCATGCTTGAGGCAAAGTTTCCGTGGTATGCGGACTTTGTCAACTACTTGGCTGCAGGAGTTCTACCTCCGGATCTCTCACCATATCAAAAGAAGAAATTCTTACATGATATAAAGTTCTACATGTGGGATGACCCCCTCTTTCTTTAAGAGGTGCGCGGACAAAATCATAAGAAGATGCGTCTGACTCGAGAAGAATGGGAGGGAGTTCTACAACAGTGTCACTCCGCTCCGCTCGGCGGACATTTTGGCCCAACTCGCACCGCAAATGGGTATTGCAATGTGGGCTATATTGGCCACTTTATTTAATGAATGTTATTTGTTTGAGCAACAATGTGACAAAAAGTCGGCGAATGGGAAACATTTCAAGGAGACACGAGATGCCAATGACAAATGTAATCTAAGTGGAGTTGTTCGATGTGTGGGGGATTGATTATATGGGCCCATTTCTATCATCTTCAGGTTATCAATATATTCTACTTGCTGTAGAATATGTGTCCCGTTGGGTAGAGGTGATTCCTTCCACAACAAATGATGCTCAAGTTATAATGTGTTTCCTTAAGAAAAACATCTTTACTAGATTCGGCACTCCAAGAGCTTTAATTAGTGATGGAAGGTCGCATTTTGTAAATAAATTGATGAGCAACTTGTTGGCAAAATATGGGGTGAAACATAAGGTTGCATTGGCATATCATCCACAAGTCAATGGACAAGTAGAAGTGGCTAACAGGAGATCAAACAAATCCTTGAAAAGACGGTGAACATCAACCGAAAAGATTGGGCGTTAAAATTGGATGACGCTTTGTGGGCATACCAGATAAAGATATAAGACACCGTTGGGCACATTCCCTATCAACTTGTTTTCGGAAATCGTGCCACTTGCCGGTGGAGTTGGAACACAAAGCATTCAGGTGGTCAAAAAGCTAAATATGGATTTTCAAAAAGCCAAATGGCGAGGAAAGGTTGCTCCATTTGAATCGGATGGAAGAATTTCGGGATGAAGCTTACGAAAACTCCCGAATTTATAAAGAAAAGAACCAAGAGGTGGCATGATAAGATGATCAAGAAAATAGAGTTTTTACCGGAGAACCGATGCTCCTATACAATTCACACCTTAAATTTTTCCCGGAAAACTCAAGTCTAAGTGGTCGGGGCCATTCGTGATAAAGAAAGTATTGAATCCCACCGGGATTGTAGAATTGTTGACAAAAGAAGGTGAGCGTTCATGGTAAACGGCCAACGGATTAAACACTACTTCCACCGGGAAATCAAGAGGAGGTGACATCCACCACCTTACGCGACCCGTAATTGAACAAAACAGGCGTCAAGCTAAAGACGTTAAATATAGCGCTTGTTGGGAGGCAACCCAACGGTTTTTGTGTGAATTTCATTTTTGTGTGTTTTTGTTTCAATTTTGGTGATTTGAGTGATTGTGTATGTGTGTTTCATTTTAATGAGTGTGATTTGTGTGTTTTTATTTATTAAAAAAATAAAATTTACTTGTATGGTACAGACAGTATGCACGGGCAGCCCGTGTCATGGGCACTACCCGTGCGTGCACTGGAGAAATTGAGCATGCTACAACATCACACACGGGTTACCCGTGCGCCTGCGCACGACGACGTGTGCATCTGCAAAGAACAAAAATTGCTACGGCATGGCGCACGGGTTACCCGTGCGGCGCCAAGATACCACCGTCTTGCGCCGCACACCACCCGTGCGTCTTGCGCACACCACCCGTGTGCCATACGGGAAAGAGGTAAAACAGAGCGCTTTTAAACATCGCTTATTTTTTTTTTAAACACCCCCAACGCACACTCCTCCTTTTCCCCCACTTTCTTCAAAAATCCCCAAATTATCACTCAAATTCGTCCATTTAATCCCTCCCCATCACATTTGAACTCCGTTTACATTGAATTCGAATTTGCTTGAAGAATTTTGAGCAAAAGCACCTAGGGTTCAAGTTGTCTACTTGAGTCTCATTTCGAGAATTCTGTAAGAACACCGTCTCTCTTGCGAATTCTTTGTCCATTATGTAATTAGGGATCATGATAGGTGCTTATTTGGATATTTTTGCTATGAATTGTTTGAACTACTCTTTGAAGCAATTTATCAAATACTTTGTGGGCTTGTGTAATTGAGGTATATTTGAATGTAATATGAATGAATGAGGCATGACCAATGATTGTTTGAGCTTTTGGTTAATAATTTGATAGAATGGCCATAATTCTCGCTTAGTTTGGGGATGGTTGATTGATCAAAGGCGTGGGGAAGTGAACGTGCATCATCTAATATTTTAGTTTCACTCCTACTTTTGTTGTTGACAATAATGATTTGTGGGATGCTAATAGAATGTATTTCGGTACAAATCCTTCATGGAGGAAAGAAGAAATCCCGGGTAGACGGAGATGTGTGCGTGTAGCACACCGCAACGAAACGAGGAGCCGCAAGAAATCGACCCAAATAGTCTTTTTGATTTTTTCATATCCACACTTTTCATATATAAAATACTATCTTGCGCTGAATCCCACAACTGCAACATTTTGCCCTAGACTTGAAGGTGGGTATAAAAAGGCTTTTTGGGGCGCACACAAAAGGGGATTCTGATATTTTGGGATCTACAACACAAGACAAGGGTATATTCTTGAAGAAGACATCAAGTAGACAATCGGGTTGCATCGGAGCTTGAGGAACGGAGCTATATCGAGAGATTGTCGACTTTCCTAAGTTTTTCTTGCTTCTCTTGTAGTTTTAATCTTTCATTTTTTAGTTGTCATGGCTTTGAACAATTTGTCTATGGATTGTTTAGAAATCATGTGTAGCTAAACTCTTGAGATTTCCGGGTTTTGGAAGTAGATTAATGAACTCTTGTTGGATGTTTTAATCTTAGTTGAAGTTATTATCTTGAAGCCTATTTGAGTATTTTGAGCTTATTCTTGTTTTATCACTTGATCAATGATTTAACTTGTTTGATATATTGATTCATAATTCGAAAGATGAGTTTCAATATTAGATCTTGAATACTTGACACAAATATTTGCATGAATCGAGAGGTTTGTAAATATTTGTGAGGATAGTTGATCTTTTAAACTTTTGGGAGTTGAATGCTTCATGTTGAGTAGAGATGCTAGCATAAGTATTTCAATCTACGTTTTATATGCATCTCGAGAGGGAGGATAAAATAGCTTTGTGATCGTCTTATAGGAATATTGATAATAACTTGGCTTTGATTAAATCGGATAAACAAGAGGGTTATTAATCGAAACCTTAACTCGGGAATCCATTTCATTATCTTGATTCTTCTATCATTTGTATTATCTTAATCTTGTGTTTTAGTGATTTAAATTGTCTTAATCTCAATACAACAATCATCCGATTTAGATCGTCTAAATAAAAATAAGACTATCTTAGATCAATACTTAGCATATTAATTTATTAGTCTCTGTGGATACGACCTTGCTACCCTTTTCCTATAACGTACACCGTACACTTGCGGTGAAACTAAAAATAAAGGCTAATAACAACGAGCAAGAGCGAGTTTCTTTGACCAATTTGATTTTTTTAAAACATTTTTATTCGGAACCACATTTATGACCCACATCACACATCTTTAAATTGGTTTATGATAAAATTTATAATTTATATTATATTTACATTACCAATATATAATAATTACAAATTAAATCTCGTTTCTACTAATATTAAACTTATGAAATTGTTTTTCTAAATTTTCTTATTTAATATATATATATATATATATTTATGATTTGGTTCAAATGAGACCACCCTCCCTAGGTGAGACGGTGTGGAATCATCTTACCCATTGATCTTAAAAAATGAAGGATTGTGATTAATTCAGTTTTTTTACCCGATTTCCGTTGATTTTAAGGGTAATCAGGTTTTTATGATATGTTTGACTTTTTGTAACCGTTTTTATGGGGTGAGATTGTGGCGGCGGATTTCATGGTGTTAATTAAGGAAGCAATTTTCTTTCCATTTTTTTATTTTACAAAGTATAGTTAAGGTTCTTCTACTATTTAATTAGCTATTAATTAATGCATATTTAGTTATTTTTTTTGCAATTGTTTTACGACAATAAAAAACATAGTTGAATATAATATACTTGCATATTTTAGTTATTCTACACTTTGCATAAATAGTTTCTATATAATGCATAGTTAGTTATGAAAATGGGATGTTGCCTTTTGGAAATTATGAAAATGGGATATTGCTTTTTGGAAATTATGAAAATGGGATTTTACATAATGTGCTCGCATATTTAGTTATTCCACACTACATTCATAGTTTCTAGATAATGCATAGTTAGTTGATTTTGTTGCATAGTTGGGTATATTATACTACATATTAGTTTTTTTACGCCGCATAGATAGTTTTATAATGCATATTTATTTGATTTTTGTTGCATATTTTCAAATATGTAATATCCTATAGATATATGCATCGTTTCATAAGTATCTATGCATCGTTTCATAAGTATTTATACATTATTTCATAAGTATTTATGCATCATCTTATTCATGAAAATTAGTTTATGTTAATGGCCACCTTCCGAGTTCTCCATCGATGTCTACACTATTTATCTTTGTTGGATAGAGTTTTTTTCACGACGATGGTTCATCATCATGATTCGAACCACTGTTTGTTATTTCTCCGTAATATTGCACCGATTGTTCCTACTTTTTCTCTCAGTAATTATCATGAACTGTTAATGGCGGTGGTTATGGAGAATTGTGATCCGAATTTGCGATGGACATGGAGGTTGTTAATGACAAGCAGTGTTATGCGATACATAGTTTTGCGTTAATGGGGGAGAGAGAGAGAGAGAGAGAGAGAGAGAGAGAGAGAGAGAGAGAGAGAGAGAGAGAGAGAGATGTATGAGAGAGGAGATTTAATTCCATTTTTGTAACTACTTTGTTATGTTATTTTACCCTACTATTCTTATGTTGATTAAATTAATGTTTTAATATATTTTTTATCCATTAAATCATACACATTGATTAATAGTGGGGATGATTGAGATTAGTCCATTGTGTCTCACCTAGAGACATGATCTCACTTGATCCTCCCCTATATATATATATATATATATATATATATGTGTGTTATTATCAATAAATTTTTGAATCACCACTTAACATAATACGGCTTTTTTTTAAGAAAAAGATAATTTGGCGGATTAATTTTCTTTTGATATACTTCCTTAATTGTGTGGCCATATATAAATGGGGGCACTTTGTCATCCAAACTATGACATTTTTTTCTCTTTGATGAGCAAACCTTTTTTATTACACTTTGTCTTCTGAATTATATGAGTTTTACACTTTGCTGTCTGCACCTCCGATTAATGAATTTTTGTCAGGATCTTGCCAAATGTATGAATAGCGCGCCTCTTAATTGTGCACTTTTGGTCAATTTTAGACTATTTGATATGTTCATTTCCAATTGTTGAGCCTAATACTGAAAAATTAAATTACTATTTTGAACACTAAAACAACTTGAAATTGACTAAATATTGCGCAAACAATTAGTGCGCTTTGCATGTGATATAATAACGATAAAAATATCCACAATCGAAGTACTATAAATAGTAAAATATAAAACCCCATTTAATTTATTGGCAAAGTATTAAAAAAAGCACCAAAATGCGAAAATTGTTATAATTTTGGATTGCGAAGTGTTTTACCACCCAACTCAATTGTGCTTTAAACACCTCAGTAAGCAACTTGGTGCTGGTGTAATGATGGGATTCAATTTGTCTACAAAAATGGACCCATCTGGTTGGCAACAAATTAACAACTCAATAAAAAAAAGTTAATATTATTTTTTTTTATTGATTTATATGGGGGAAAAACATATGAACTGATGTTAATTCGTTTTATTAACCAAATTACATTATACAGCTCTGATAAAAAAAACAAATTTGTCAAGCATATTTTTTGGAACTGATTAAAAAGTTTTTCAGCAAAGTATGATTTTGTTGATGATACGTAAAAATAAATTATAGTTTTCATTTTTAAATTCTACACAAAAATATCACCAAATCTTTTAATTTTAATATGTATCTAATTATGACATACGCATACATGCGGGGACGAAGGCACTCATGGGCCAAGGGGACACTGGGCCTCCTCAAATTTTGAAAAAAAATAAGGGTATTTTGGTCCTATCACTTTTTAATTTTAAATAAATAAAAAAATAGAAAAAAGTCTTAAATTATCTTGCATTCTTCTTTGCTTTTATTGGTGAATCTTGAAAAATATGAGTTTTGGTCATTTTGCCCATTTTTTAAATTTTTGTACATTATTAAGCTCCGCCAAAACTTTAATTTGAACTTTTGTATTATTCTCTTGTGTTTTTATTTGTTCCTTTTGGAATTTTGTTATTTAATTTTTTAATATTAAGATGTGATTGAATTAATACAATGACTTAAATCAAAATTTCTACTTATTTTAAATTTGATGTATTGTTTTTAATTTTTACATGTGGTAAAGGACAAATTGTCCACTTATGTTTCGTAAAAATGAAAAATAGTAATATTTTTTGAAAATATATTTTTTAGTCATTTTGACACGGTCATATTATATTTAAGAAAATTGATGCGGTACATTTTTCGGTATCTGGTCATGGACCGTCTCTAGAAAGGAAAAAAAACTGTGAAAATTTGAACTCAAAAATGGCTAAGAAAACATGGTTAAAACTATTTTATTATGGAGAAGTAACTAAAAATCTGACGGACTCTTTCATATTAATATTAGTTGGGCCCCCTACTAGAAATTTAAACTTCTCACATTGCATACATATACTTTTTTTAATAAATAAAAACACACAAATCACACTCATTAAAATGAAACACACATACCCAATCACTCAAATCACCAAAATTGAAACAAAAACACACAAAAATGAAATTCACACAAAAACTGTTTGGTTTGCCTCCCAACAAGCGCTATATTTAACGTCTTTAGCTTGACGCTGTTTTGTTCAATTACGGGTCGCGTAAGGTGGTGGATGTCACCTCCTCTTGATTTCGCCGGTGGAAGTAGTAGTGCTTAATCCGTTGGCCGCTTACCATGAACGTCTCACCTTCTTTTGTCAACAATTCTACAATCCCGGAGGATTCAATACTTTCTTTATCACGAATGGCCCCGACCACTTAGACTTGAGTTTTCCGGGGAAAATTTATGGCGTGAATTGTATAGGAGCACCGGTTCTCCCCAGTAAAAACTCTATTTTCTTGATCATCTTATCATGCCACCTCTTGGTTCTTTCTTTATAAATTCGGGAATTTTCGTAAGCTTCATCCCGAAATTCTTCCATCCGATTCAAATGGAGCAACCTTTCCTCGCCGGCTTTTTGAAAATCCATATTTAGCTTTTTGACCGCCTGAATGCTTTGTGTTCCAACTCCACCGGCAAGTGGCACGATTTCGAAAACAAGTTGATAGGGGATGTGCCCAACGGTGTCTTATATGTCTTTCCGGTATGCCCACAAAGCGTCATCCAATTTTAACGCCCAATCTTTTCGGTTGATGTTCACCATCTTTTCAAGGATTTGTTTGATCTCCCCTGTTAGCCATACGCTTGTCCATTGGCTTGTGGATGATATGTCAATGCAACCTTATGTTTCACCCCATATTTTGCCAACAAGTTGCTTATCAATTTATTTACAAAATGCGACCTCCATCATTAATTTGGCATATGTTCTAGTGCGTCTGCAAGAAGGAATGTTAATGTGCAATTTCTTAAAAATATCAAGGAATTTTGCAAATTGATCTTCAATTTTTTTCTTTTGAAATCTTTGAGGAAAGGGAAGAGATATAGGCAACTTAGATAAATTAGAGTTAGACGATGATTTTAGCTTCTCACCCACTGTTTGTTCCGCCTCTTGGTTATCCTTTTTCATCTTCTTCAATACCATCCTTCATCACGGATTCTCAGCCTCCGGCTTAGATGTTTCATCCGAAAGTTTGATTCCCAGCATTTTTCTTTAGGCCCCTCGTATTCCGTATCACGCCGTGTAGCGAATCGCCTTGCATTGTTCCTTAGGATTCATCTCCGTATTACTTGGAAATTGACACTTGTGATGTTGACCACCCACAATTGTAGCCAATTGACCCACTTGAGTCTCCAAATTCTTTATTGAACTTGTCACTTATTGTTCCATCTTATCCATCCGAGAGTCTTGCCTAGCGAATCGGCTCCTCGTGTCGCTTCATGAATGCATTAGATTGATTTATGAAGGAGGTGAGTGCATCTTCCAACGACGATTTACCTTCCCCAATTCCTTCCACTTGAAGCATTAAATCTCGGCGGAGGTTGTAACACATTCTTTGTATTTGCATAGGAAATATTTTTATGATTTCTCAACCCCGGATGGTAGTGTGTTGGGTTTGAATTATTCCAAAAATTGTTGAAATTTCGGTTATTCACATAATTTACCTCATCCATCGGATATAGAAGAGCTTCACTACCCATGCTCGTGCTTGCTTCGCCCCTTTCGTCAATACGCTCAATTGAGTTGTCAAAGCCGCCACTTGTGCCGTCAATGCTTTAATTGGGTCCGAATCGAGATTTCGGCTACTCGTTGTACATTAAATCTTTCACACGCCACTGCAATCGCTTCATAGCCATTTCTTCAAGAAGGTTCAAGGCATCTTGTGGAAACCTTGCCAACAATGCTCCTCCTCCTGCGACATCAACAAAGGCCCTTGTTTGCCCCATTAAACCATTGTAGAAGAAACATAATCGTGATCCTTCAGAACCCATGTTGTGGACATCTCCATAATAAATCCCGAAATCTTTCCCAAGCCTCATATAAAGGCTCGAATCGAACTGTCGAATTGAGTAATCTCGCTTTTGAGCTGCAAAGTTTTGCTCAGTGGAAAGAATTTAAACAAGAACGTTTGGCTCAAGTCGTCCCATGTGCTTACGCTTCCTTGTGTCAAAGTACCCAACCAATTTCTCACCTTATCCCTCAAAGAGAATGGGAATAGGCGCAATCTTATGGCGTCCTCCGAGACTCCATTCATTTTGATCGTATTGCATATTTGGATAAAATGAGCAAGGTGAGAATTAGGATCTTCAGTTGCGAACCTCCCAAACTGGTTCTGTTGTACCATATTGATCAGTGCCGGTTTGAGCTCAAAGTTGTTGGCATTGATTGGAATATGGGCAATGCCACCGTAATTACGATTCGTTTGTGGTCGAAAATAATCACGAATGGCTTGATGTTGAGCAGGTATCGGTAGCTCGTCTACTCCATTGTTACCCGGTATTGGTAACTCATTGATCCTGTTGATCCCATTGTTAACCCTGTGTTCTTCCTCCAAATCCCCCATTATCGGATTTTGTTGTCTTTCAGCCCGTCTAGTGGTAGCACTGATTCTTCTCGCGAAAGCCTCAACTTCCGGTATGAGCGGTATTAAGTCCCCTGCAGAGCGCGTGTTCATGCACTACCCGGCCAAACTAAAAGGAACAAGTCAAATAATGTAGAATTAAAGTTAAACCAAAATAGAAAATAAAAATGTCTAAATTAAGAACAATTCTATCTATCGCAATATTAGCACCAAAAATTATATTAGTCCCGACAACGGCGCCAAAAACTTGTTCGTCTTCATTTTTAGCTTCACCGCAAGTGTACGATTGTACGTTATAGGAAAAGGGTAGCAAGGTCGTATCCACGGAGACTAATAAATTAATATGCTAAGTATTGATCTAAGATAGTCTTATTTTTATTTAGACGATCTAAATCGGATGATTGTTGTATTGAGATTAAGACAATTTAAATTACTAAAACACAAGATTAAGATAATACAAATGATAGAAGAATCAAGATAATGAAATGGATTCCCGAGTTAAGGTTTCGATTAATAACCTCTTGTTTATCCGATTTAATCAAAGCCAAGTTATTATCAATATTCCTATAAGACGATCACAAAGCTATTTTATCCTCCTCTCGAGATGCATATAAAACGTAGATTGAAATACTTATGCTAGCATCTCTACTCAACATGAAGCATTCAACTCCCAAAAGTTTAAAAGATCAATTATCCTCACAAATATTTATAAACCTCTCGATTCATGCAAATATTTGTGTCGAGTATTCAAGATCTAATATTGAAACTCATCTTTCGAATTATGAATCAATATATCAAACAAGTTAAATCATTGATCAAGTGATAAAACAAGAATAAGCTCAAAATACTCAAATAGGCTTCAAGATAATAACTTCAACTAAGATTAAAACATCCAACAAGAGTTCATTAATCTACTTCCAAAACCCTGGAAATCTCAAGAGTTTAGCTACACATGATTTCTAAACAATCCATAGATAAATTGTTCAAAGCCATGACAACTAAAAATTGAAAGATTAAAACTACAAGAGAAGCAAGAAAACTTAGGAAAGTCGACAATCTCTCGATATAGCTCCGTTCCTCAAGCTCCGATGCAACCCGATTGTCTCCTTCATGTCTTCTTCAAGAATATACCATTGTCTTGTGTTGTAGATCCCAAAAATGTCAGAATCCCCTTTTGTGTGCGCCCAAAAGCCTTTTTATACCCACCTTCAAGTCTAGGGCAAAATGTCTTTGCAGATTGTGGGATTCAGTAGCAGACAGACGCACGGGTCGTGCGCCCCTGCACGGGCTACCGTGCGTCATCCTCAGAGCGAAGCTTTTGCTTTTACCAAACACGCACCGTCGTGTGCCCCTTGCACGGGCTACCCGTGCGTGATGTTGTATGGATAAGCAACTCTCCAGTGGCGCACGTGTGGTGCGTATAAGCATGGGCTACCCGTGCGTCATGCCGTAGGCTCGGACATCCTTTCTTCAGGGCACACGGGTGGTGCCTATAGCACGCCCAACCCGTGTGCTCTCTGTTCTTCTTAAACGCCTATCTTTCGCTCCTTCACGCTTCATGTTCCGTATATTCACTCCATTTTCGATGTTTCCACTTTGCAAGGTTCACATTTGTACTCAATTTGCTTCAAATATCATGAAATTTCTATAAAAACAAGCAAAGCGTAATATCTTTTCCAAAATGAGTGAATACGTAACATTTTACACAAGTATATGCATGTTTGCCCATCAATTTAGTCATAACAATATGCTCCAAAATACATGCAAAACTCACACCTATCAGCTACCGATTTATGGTTTAATCGATCGGAACAAGTCAACCATGCATCGGTTCAATCACATTGTTACTAGAGAAGAGCAAAATATAATAACACCCTCAAAACTTGGCCCTATGTTTCATTTACCACCTAAACTTGTAAATGTAACACTTACCCCCTCAATCAAAGTAGAATGTAATGTATGGACAAAATTGCCCTTAAATAATAATTGATTTTAACATCTTTTAATAATTGTACCTTAATTTTAATTTTATGTTCTTTATTTAAATTATAATTTTAGAAAAAGCAACTAGTAACTCAACTAGTTCAAATATTAAAATATATTAATAAGAGTAGGTCTTATGTGAGACCGTCTCATGGATCTAAGTTCATGCGACGGATCTTAAACACATACAACAATGTGTATTATTTTCATGGGTATGAGTGTGGGTCGAAATTTATACAAGTATAGGATCCGTCTCATGGATTATGTCCATGAGACCGTCTCACACAAGTTTTTGTGTTTTAATAATAGATGGATATAACAAATATAAAAACATTGAATTTATATATTTTGATTACTTGAGTTCATAATAAAAATAACTTTTATTTTTTAAATTCTTCTAAATAATACGAATAAATATATTTTCATATACTGAATATACATACTTATTATTTTTTAAATGATTCGTAATTTATATTTCGATGTAATGACATTTGTAAGAGTTTTGTAAAAAAATAAAAGAAGAAGAAATAATACATATTTTCTTTGGAAATATTTAAATATTTTAAAAAATCTTTGCTCATAGAACAAGATTTAGTGTTTAAAATATTTTAATAGAACTAATTGTTTGTACTTTAAATTCATTTCATTAATAATATCGTTTATTCATTAAAAATGAAAATTTATTAATATTATATTTTGACTACGAATTATATTGAATAAACAAGAAATAAAAAAAAACAAGTGTAAAATATATAACTAAATTAGGTTAAGAAAATATATTTACTAATATATTTCCTAATATTGAAAGTTAATTTAAATTAAATAGTTAATACATTATTTTTTCATTCATATTTCATATTTAATTTGTTTCTCGTGCATTTATTGTACATTATTTTAGTTTTTTGAATGTACAATTAAAAAATCTTTTTGAATTTAATAAGAATGTAAATCAAATAGGGTACAAAATATTCAAAATTTACTAAGAATTATGTGGGTTCATTTATTCTTAGGGATAGTTTTGTCCATAATTTATATTTATTTGGACTAAGGGGGATAAATGTTACATTTGCAAGTTCAGGGGGTAAATGAGACATAGGCCAAGTTCATGGGGTGTTATTGTATTTTGCACACTAGAAAATTAATTACATTTTTATTATATTGCATAAATAATAATGAATGCATCAATTATTATGAAATACATTTTAAAGCTAAAACATATGTAAATAACAAGCTCAAAAATATCTGACATAGCACAAAATTGCAAATAATCACATAAATATAATAAAATTTAAAGTTTAAAACAAGAAATTAAAAAACAAAAAAATAAAAATTATCAAAAAATTGATTTTGACTAGTTTAGCCAATTTTTGGTTGGTTATGGTTGGTACAACTAGTTTGACGATTCAACCGCAAATCGATTTTTCTGAGTTAGTCGTCCTCGACTCCCGACCAACCCTCGATTCGTGGTTGAATCGGCCGATATGATCCAAATTTTAAAACAATGATTTCAAGTATAAATATACATGCCCCCTCATATGTATCGTGCCAAAATTATCTTTATACTCTCGCTAATAAGCCAAACCACCAAGTTGGGCAGAGAGATTCGCGACTTTTATATTCGTGTCATGGCGACCCGCATTCACGAGTCGGTACATCCCACGACTGATACCGCTGACTACACTGTGTGTTGACAGTGGATCTAAAAGCGGTCTTGACACGTGGATCTAAGTTATATATACGGTCTCGTATGACCCGCTTAAGTCAAAATATATAAATACAATATAGTTCTCATTGCTACATGTATGTCATTTATTGTTAGCCACCTCGCTTTTTAGTTTTTAAGTGACCTACATTATGTATCTAACTTTAGTATCGAGGACCTTAGCTATGGGTCCACTCGCTAGCCTAACGTTTCTTTTACGGACCCTTGAACAATGGCGGAACTAAGGGGGCAAGTGGGGGCCATGTCCCTCCAAAATTTTTCAAAATTTAATTTTTATCTGTAATTTATTTTAAAATTACATCTATACTAATGAAAAACTATATTTGTCCTCCCTCCCCAAAAAAATTGAAGAAAAATCATTTTATAAGTCTTCAAAATAGGGTTCGCCACCCAAATTCCAAATCCTGCGTCCGTTCATCGCCCTTAAACCAAGTATCTAGACTCGAGATAAAGCGGTCCGAACCAAAATACATCTAATTTAATTTCTTCACCCAAATCACCTCCTCAAAATTTTAGTACAATTACCTAAATAGTTGTAACTTGTAAGATCTGTGTATTTTAAGATGGCATAGACCTGACTCGAATTTGACATGAGTAGCGATCCAACATTTTTTTTTTTTTTTTTTTTTGAGGAAGTAGCGATCCAACATTATGTATGTAAACAAATATGCGCTTTTTTACTTGGCCAAGAAAAGTTGTGAATAAGGTCAAAGTAGTACTAATAGGCTAGGAGGCACTAACGCAAAAATATGTTTTAATCTTTTGATCCAATATTCAATTAATACCTATTCGATTTTATTCAAGTGTGTTACGTTCGATTATAAATACCTATATAATTTAATGTTTGACAGGAAAAAATCAAAAAAAGAAAAAGCTTTTTTTATTTTTAGGCGAAGAAGAGAAAAAGCTAAAATCATAAATAAAATACATTAAATTACTAGAAAGTGCATTCAATAATTTGTCCAACATCATATAACCAACTAAAATATCACAAAATATGAAAATAACATGTCTACTATACAACTAAATGAGCTAAGCAGATAAATTGTGTTGACATGTGGGTCGACTGACATGGCCTATATTTTTCCGTGTTAATCATGTCGACCAATTTGACCCGAACCCACGAAGAGTTGTACCTATATATGCTAAATTCGTATCGGATTATCGTGTCAGTCACAAATTGATGCTCCTAATCAAAACATAATTAATTATTCCCACAAGGCTTTTGAAAACTTTGAATTTTCTCGAATGATTTATATGGTTTTCCAAAAGGTACAATGATATTCTGTTAGGTATCGACCCATTGTCAAGCCCGTATGCCATAGCCGAATATTACAAATAGCTAACGAATAAACTATTACAAAGTACCAGCCTACGGGATTAGGGATTAGGGATTACAATCCGTCTAAATAATAATAATAATCTAAAATTACTAAATGCACCAACAACAAACAAGACCCACGCACGAGGCACATGCTCCATCCAAGTCCGCACTATAGCAAAAAACGAAAGAAACAGAAGCTTGAAATGAAAGAAGTTGAAACCGAAATAAACTTAAACAATAAGACAAGGAAGAATATCACCAAGATGTTTGATCCTTGCTTTCAAAAGTGCCAAATCGAAACCTCCTTCAACCGTGAGACACTAATTTAGAAGCTTCGACTAGGCTCATATTATCAGAGAAAACCGACCCCAAAACCGTCACTAGCAAGCTAAAGCATGGACCAATGTTGGCCACACTAACCCCAACCTAAACGCCACCGGGAGAACACCCATCGAACCCCGAATCGAAACCCCACAAAGAGATGACCCAAAATCGGACCTCACCCAAACCCTAACAAGTTCCCTATCTCTAACAAGTTGATAATCATGCAGATTTTCATTAATGATTTCATCATGCACATCAACATCATCATGATTTTCGTGCAAAACAGGTTCAAAATCATGCAAATCGAGGTTCATTTGAGGCATAACAAGTTCAATTTCGTGCATATTTTCATGATTTTCATGCACTACAAAGATCGGGAGAAAAATATCCACACTAGAACATGCTCCACCTTATTAGGTGTACCATTTTCAGAATCAAACAAAGGCATAATCAAGCAAGGAATTTCAGATTCATTAAATGTCACGTCCCTACTAATTAAAACTTTAAAACCAGGTTGAGATTTTAACCACAACCTATAACCTTTAACACCTTCAGGGTAACCAAGAAAAACACATTTTACAAATTTCCCTAGTTCAAGTTTATCTAGTTTTTGATGAGCAAACGCTAACAACCAAATACTTTCAAGTTAGAAAAATCGGTTTCCTTACCCGTAAACACGTATTCGTATTCTACCACTTAAAGGCACATAAGAAGATCTATTAATCACATAAGCGGGATTAAAACAAGTTTCACCCCAAAACTTTTTGAAAGTCCAAAACAAGCAAGCATACTTCTCACCCTTTCAAGTAAAGTTCTATTGATTCTTTCTCAACACCATTTTGTCATACGTGATACGAATCGCTTTTATGTCGTTTTATACCGCATTCAACACACAAATTATCAAACAAATGATTACAAAATTCAAGTCCATTATCGGTTCTTAGGATTTTAATTTTCTTTCCTGTTTAATTTTCAATTAAAATTTTCATTTGTTTAAACACATCAAACACATCATATTTGTTTTTCAACAAAAACTCCCAAACTTTTCTTGAAAAATCATCAATAACAAAGAAAATACCTAGAACCACCATGAGTAGTAACACTCATAGGACCCCACACATCGGAATGCAAATACTCAAGAATTTCAAAACATGCAGATTTATTCGGAGAAGAGGAAACATGAAATTTAACTTTAGAATGTTTGCCAAGAACACAAGAATCACAAAATGGCATACAAGACAATTTATCTTTTCCAAAATAGCTATTTTTCTCGCAAAATTTCAAGACCTTTAGCACTCATATGACCCAAACGTTTATGCCATAAATCGCTTTGTCATTTTCGCCACACACAACATTCACGAATTTTGCAGGCTAGATTCAAGTTCAAAGAAAGTGCAAACATACATATTTATGCTTTTAATAGCTTTGAAAATTACCAAGTTACCCTTTAAAATTTTCATTAAGCCTTTTCCCCATTTCCCCATTTCCTCTAAACCATCATCTTCAAGAGCGACACATGAAATCGTTGCTCACACACAAATCGTGCACATGCCTCATATTTTTCAAAGTCAAAACATAACCGAATCAAATTTTAAACATATATCACCAATTACAACAATATTACATTGTTTTTGATTAGCCAATGACATGAACCATGGAATACTTCTTTATAATTAGAAAACGCCTTTTAAATGGTGTCATATGAAAAGTGCAACCAGAATTAACAAGCCATTCAGTTTCACACACGAATTCAATGCACAGAATTCACATCAAGACAATTTTCATAAACCATAAAGACATCGTGGCACATTTTCACGCGTAGAAGCCATATTAGCTTGCTCATTTTGTTTAAAATTCGATTTTCTCTTTTATTAGGGCATTTCCTAACATAATGACCACTTTGACCACATTCATAGCACTTCCATTATTAGGCCTAGACTTAGACCTAGACTTACTTCTTTCCTTTTTTTAGTAAATTTCGGGTTGTTATTATTACCGGGTTTATTAAACTGTTTTGAGAACGCCCCTCACATGCATAACCTCACCGAGATTTTGCCTAGAACTTCTATTGACTTTTAAATCCAATTCTTTGCTTTTAAGGCCATTCACAACAAAGTGTCAAGTGTGATCGTGTCCCTACCATACTTAATAGCATATTTAACATCACCATAAGACTCGTGAATAGCATTCAAAAGCACAATCGGAGTATAATCATCGATATTCTTATCACCCGTCAACTTAATATCTTGAATTAATTCGGTAAACACATCCAAATTTTCATCAATTTCTTTGTTTAAGTCAAGTTTAAATCTAAAAAAATTTCAAGCAAAAACAACTTACTAGGCAAAGTTTCCCTATACAATTCTTCTAATTTTCCCACAAAGCTTTTACTAGAAGCAAGTTTACCAACTTTTCTAAGCACAAAGTCGAAAGGTTCAAAATAATGGAAGAATAAGCATACTCATCGCTTTCAAGTTTCTTTTAAGCGGTATCTTTTTAAAGATAAACTCCACTAACACCTTATAAACCTTTTCGGATTAAAATCCATTTCATTTTTTGTTGCAAAATTGAAAATCGGTTTTCCCATTAAATAGTTCAAGATTATAACTAGGCACAACCATTTTCACAAAAAACACAACGATTCAGAAACACAAGGCACACAAAGTAAGTTATAATCACGGAACAAACAACACATAGAAAATTCGAGAATACGCAGGTTGCAAATAAAGGCCACGATAGAAACCCCTCGCATCACAGATTCCACTACACTCGCGGTGGGGTCAAGTGGCTTTTTCGCTCGGAGTTCATTTAATACTAAATAAAAAACTAAAAAAGACGATCAACCACGTAAGAGCAAATAAAGCAGATATGGGATCACACGAGAATCCCAAAGAACAAAGACCCAAAGAAATAAACCGCGGCAAGTGGTATTTACACTACAAAAGCGATAAACCCGCGCAGCGGCTACACACTACTAAAAAAAGCGAAAAGGGGATATTAAGCCTCTTTGCAGTGGAACCCTAGGGTAAGGGTTTTGTATTGCCACAAATGGGGGATGCTCGATACCATCTGTTAGGTATCGACCTCATTTGTCGAGCTTGTATGCCATAGCCGAATATTACAAATAGCTAACGAATAAACTATTACAAAGTATCACCACGAGATTAGGGATTAGGGATTACAATCCGTCTAAATAATAATCTAAAGTTACTAAATGCGAAGAACAACAAACAAGACCCACGCGTGAGGCACCCGCTCCATCCAAGTATGCACTACATCAAAAACCGAAATAAACATGTGTTTGAAATGAAAGAAGTTCGAAATCAAATAAACTTAAACAATAAGACAAGGAAGAATATCACCAAGATATTCGATCCTTGCTTTCAACAATGCCAAACCAAAACCTCCTTCAACCGTGAGACACCGATTTAGAAGCTTGGGGACTAGGCTCGACATCAGAGAAAACCGACCCCAAAACCGTCACTAGCAAGCCAAAGCATGGACCAAGGTTGGCCACTCTAACCCCAGCCCAAACGCTTACCGGGAGAACACCCACCGAAACCCCGAATCGGAAACCCCACAAAGAGATGACCCAAAAATCGGACCTCACCCAAACCCTAGGCAGAAACCGAACCAACACACGAAGGTTGAACGAGTTGAACCCTCACAATATTTCACTGTCAAAAAGAATCCCAAAAGATTCACAAAGAATCGATTGGAAAAAGCACCGAAATATTAGAGAGAAAAAGAGAAAGAATGCCGTTGAGACGAGATGAGATAATGGGGATGCTACTATTAGGGTTTGGTGAGAAGCATTAATAATTCAAATGAAGGGTGGATATTGAAACCCTATAATGGACGGTCAAGATATAAAGTCCAAGATCCGCGGGTTTCTCACACGGGTTAAACACGACCTTGGTTCAAGTGGGGGTGACAAACAAATGGGTCAGGGGTTTTGGGGCCTAGAGAAATAAAACAATTGGGCCAATAACAAATATTGGGCCACAATTACAACAATTCCTCTTACCAGCTTTTTCAATTTGTTTGACTCATACTCATGGTCAATTTCCTTGAATCAAGCTTCAAGATTTTGCTTTCTTTGTTTCTAGGGCGCTTTCAAAGTAGATAATATTGGTTTTGGTGTCAAATAAAAGAAGTGAGTTTTGTCCCACATTGCTTGTGGAACGAAATGGGTGGGAATCTTAAGATTATTTAAGGAACCTATGTGGTGTGGTTTCAATTGCACAAGTCAAATACACTTTAACCTTTGTGGTTTGACTCTAGTTAAATTCCTTTTTTGTATTCTCTAGTATGGAGAGTTGGAATAGAAGTGTGAGTTAGTCAAAGGTTTGTAAGAGTGTGGGTTCTTGGGGTGGGGAGAGAGAATGTCCGGAGTGATGTAATAATGTTTCACATAGTTGAATTTCTTTCTCCGTGGCCGTGGTTTTTCTCCGATTTTGGAGTTTCCACGTAAATGCTTGTGTTGTGGATTGTTGTAATTTTTTATTTTATTTCTTGGTTATTTCTCTTGTCCCTGGGAGAAGTTGGGATCCATTTTTTCCCAACAAGTGGTATCGAGCCACAGTCGGGTCTCTTGAAATTTTAAGTATGCTCTGAGTCGCAGAGATGTCTAACCTTCCACATCGAAAAGATTTCTTGAGCGGTGCTGGGGTCTCGGTTGGAGGCGTTGTTCATCAACTTAGGGTGGTTCAAGCTTGTGGAGAAATTTGATGGGAATGTCAAGTTTGGCTTATGGCAAGTATAAGTCAAGGATGTGTTGGCACAATCCGAAAGTTACACAAGACTATGAAGGTTAACTATCAAGGTGGAGGTGGAGTTGATCCGCAAATAGCTCCTAATCCGGTCTAACATTATGACAAAGAGGATTTTCTCTAATGAGAAAATGTATATTCTTTTGGCATGTCAAGTTGCCATGAAAGAGGATGTGGTTATGTTAGCGGGTCCACGAATTTGTGCACGGGCATTGGCTTGTCATGAGAAGATGCGGGTCCGTGGAATTTCACACGGGCATTGGTTTGACATGGATACAAAGTGTGTAATGGAATTTACACACGGGTATCGCTTTTGCATGGATACAGGTGTGTGTTATGTCGATGGTCAAGGACTTCCAAGAGGGCCAAATGCCGAGAGTTGCACCATAAATTTCAAATGGGTTTATCGACATGCACCGAGGAGATTCTTAGAATGGTGTATTTTAAGTGGTTTACTCATATGGTGGAGTAGGGTTCTCTGTTAGAGAATGATGGTTCTCGGGTTTGAGAATCGTGATTGTTGGTGAAGACAATGGAGCTTTTTTTATTTTGTCAAGGTGGAGTTTGTTGGTTTTGGTGTCAAATAAAAGTGTGGGTTTTGCCTCACATTGCTTGTGGAACAAAATGGGTGGGAACCTTAAGGTTATTTAAGGACCCCATGTGGTGTGGTTTCAATTGCACTACCAAATACACTTTAACCTTTTGGTTTGACTCTAGTTAAATTCCTTTCTTGTATTCTCTAGTATGGAGAGTTGGAAGAGAAGTGTGAGTTAGTCAAATGTTTGTAAGAGTGTGGATGCAGGGGTGGGGAGAGAGAATTTACAGTGATTGTAATAATGTTTCATACAAAGGAATTTCTTTCTCTCAGGTCGTAGTTTTTCTTCGATTTTGGAGTTTCCACGCAAATTCTTGTGTTGTGGATTGTTGTAATTTTTCATTTTATTTCTCGATTATTTATGCTTGTCCCTTGGGGATGAAGGCGGGATCCGTTTTTGTCCCAACGGATAATATCATAGATAGAAACTACATCCGATATGTCATAGATTTCCTAGCATCACCGAATTATTTTTAAGGGCCACCTCAATAATAAAATTTGAGAGATAATTACAAAAAGTACCCATGAGGTTTAGCCAAATTACAAAAACTCTAGTCGTCTTTCAAAATTACAAACATGCCCCTTTATAGTTTGTATTTATCTAACAAATGTTCCCTTATGATGGTGCAATTTATAAACTAAAAATAAATGTTAAGTGGGTATTTGTAATTTTGAAATATACTAATATTTTTTGTAATTATATTAAACTCAAGGATAGTTTTTTTTTTTTTTTCATTATACCTAAATTTAATAACCTAATTGTGTTTCTTTTGAAAATATCTTAGAGTAATGATTGAGATAATAATAATTCGTGTCGAATGTATGATTATCATTTATGCGGCATTCGACACGCACATTTTTGTATGAGATGCTTTATACCTTTTTTTTTTTTTTTTTTCCTTTACTGATAAAGAAATAAGGAAGCCCTGATGCATCAAGCCATCACTTGGTCGACCAAAAGTTGATTGGCAAGATACAAGTGTCAAGCCCCAGACACTCGAGCTTGGGGCTAACATTACGAGATTAGGTTTAACTTTCCAAAAGTAAAATACAATTGGTAGGTACCACTTCATAATTACCAATCACTTTTTAATTACTTATTACAAAATTATACTACATCATTTATGTAACTGTAAAGAGTTGTCTCCCACTATATGACCACGGGGTTTGGGATAATTACAAAAAGAAATCCAGAAATTTTTGAAATTCCAGAAACTCCAATATATTTCATTGTCTTATATTTTTACGGCTATTGTTAGTTGAACTAGCGGGATTTACTAATATATTATATACATTCTTCAATTTTTCTAAATATTACAAATAACTCGTCCCTAAATGTAACCATTCGACAATTGCTCAAGTATATATGTTAATAGCTCATTTCTAAGAATCTTCGCCTACATTTCCGATTATTCCCGCCTGCGGTACTTCGGCCCCCTTGTCCGCCTGATTTGTTTCCGATTTGCCCCGCTAACCTCGTCCAGTCCCGCTAACCCCGCCTCTCATTAAAGGCGCTGGGCCCAGCCTCGCCGCCGACTGCCCGCCGCCTAACGCTTTTTTAACACCTGGTTAATAGACAGGTTGAGTATCTTTGTCTAAAATTACCACGGAAATCTATATATGCATATATAGGAAATTTCAAAAAAAAAAAAACATGTAAAAAAAAAACGGTTGGGACAATTTTAGCCTCAGAAGAAGCTAGTTGTATACCATTTTGCAAATGGGCTTTTGTTCCCCTGCACGGCAGCTCTTATACCCTACAAGGCTACAAGAGATTAATTATGTTTGGTCTATGCTCCAAAACAAGCTACATAATACATACAAAATCCTTAAGACAAGACATTTTGTGAACAATGATTTCAGGCAAATGGTGATTGCAATTTCTACTCATATCACCCTTGTCAAGTGGCTAGATTATATAAACCTGTATTTAATGTTAGCTAGAGTTGGTCTCTTCTCAAATGAACTAATGGATCTAATCGGTCAGAATGAACCCCAACAATTCAGACTCAAACCTAACACACAACCCAATCTAACCCAATAAAAAATAATAATAATTACACAAATCTTCTTCACGTCTGTGTTATATATAGGCTATAGCAATGCCAACCAATGACGGATCCACATCTCCTCTTATGGGGGTACGTGCCCCCATAATATTTTTTTATTATTTTATTATTTATTTTAGAAGCTATTTTTTTATTGGAAGAGTATTTTAAAAACTATTAATTAGGTTAAAAATCAAATGGTGCTCCCATATATTATTTTTTTATAGATGTAGTTTATAATTGTATTTGTTTTGCGAGTACGTCTCATGTGAGGGTCGCACCGTGCTACTGAGAAATAAAAAAGGTATTACTTATTAATATAAAAAGCAATATTTTTATTGTAAAAATAATATATTGCCTGAAAAATTAAAAAGTATGTTTAGAACAAAAGTATTACTTTGTATCCGAAACGTATTACATTTTGCACATAAACAAATTATATTTTTCTATCGCGTGATTTAACCGCCTTTCACAAATTTTTGCCTTGTTTTGTGCCCCCTGTAAAAAATTCTGGATCCGTCCCTAATGCCAACGCTTCTCAGAATCACAATCACGAGACATAACCACCGCCGTTGATCTCCATTTCTCTTCCTCAGAGAATTCTTCTAGCAGAAAGGGGAAGTTATGGATAACAAGTTAAATTAAAACAATTGATCCCCTTTTCCTTGTTTCCTTCCAAATTTGATATTGTTAATCTATTTGTTTGTTCTTTAAGAAACTAAACTATAAAATATTGGTGCACGGATGGGAAGAGCAGACAATTTGGGTTTGTTTGTTCTTCTGCTTCATGTATGTTTTATGTTCGAGCTTCTAATTTCCCATTGTTAAAAGTTGAGGGCAAAATTGACAATGTTAATTAGAAGGCAGTGCAATGATACAATGTCGAAGGAAGGTGAAGATAATGACATATGTTTCAATTCAACGTGTAATATTTGTTAGTTTCACATGTAATACTTTTCATTTAATGTGTAATATTTTTCCACAAATCAAGAATATTTTTATTTTCAACATGTAATATTTTTCGATTCAACTTGTATTACATTTTACTTAAAACTGAAATATTTTTTAGTTCAACATGTAATATTTTTCGGTAAATATAAGATACTTTTGAGATGAAGTACTAATACATTTTAGCGGAAAAACTAATATTTTTCAGGGGGCCTACTAAATATTTTTTAGAAAAATAATACTTTCATGGTAACTACTAATATTTCGAGGGGCCTACTAAATAGTTTTTAGATTACTAAAACTTTTCGGATTTAACTCAATACTTTTCGAGTTCAACATGTTAATAATTTTACTTAAACATGTTATACTTTTCACATAAAAATGTAATATTTTTCAAGAAAAAACTAATATGCATAGAGCTTAAAGTGATACTATGTCATCACTCCAAGAATACTTTGACACCGTATATATTATAAAAATGTCACCTCCCCCATAATATCACAAAAAGCTACCGCTTTGTATTTTAAAGATACTACGGATTTGGATTTAGAATCCATCTGTCGGATTTTGACTCGACAATAAGTCTGACTAAATTTTTTTGCCTTAATGTTATTGACAATTGTTAAGGGCCTTATTTTGACATTTGGAACAAACCAAGAGTTTATTTACTGCCGGAAAGTACTATGGCATGAGGGTTGGATTTGTCAACTAATTATGAAGTGCCAATGTCAACCATTATGCTTTGTTTCATGGACATGGAATAATAATTATAATAAATATATTGAGAGTGTTTTTTGGACTTTTAGTTGAGGTATTAAGCTTTGGCAAAAATGAATGTATAGGCATAGATATGGTAATTTACCTAACCCTCCCTTTTAATTATCTGACCACATGAAAAATAACAAAGTAATGGATCTTTTGGTGAAAATGTAGTTTTAGACTTTAGTCAAAGCTTTAAAAAAGATATATAACAGGTTGGCCAATCGGCTTAATAATCGCTAATCAGTAGTTGATCCATCCAGTTAGTTTTTCAAAATCACCAATTAATAAATTGATGAAAAATCAACTAACTTTTTGGTTTCTGTTCTTTTCTTTTTTCCTTTTTCTTTTTTTGAAAAAAAGAAATATTAAACTTTGTATTATATGTGTTATGTGAATGGAGTTATTGGAATTATGAACTTTATTAAATGTGCTTTTTAATATTGGTTATTATTATATTTTTGTTTCTTATTCATAAGATCAGTTTGTCTTTTACTTTATTATTTTATACAGTTTAGATCAATATCAAAATCAATTTGGTCATTAACCGAATTATGAAACACTGGTTTTACTTGGAAGGTTTTTATATTTGTGGTAATTCTCTTTGTAAAACAACCACATTTATAAAATAATGAATATATGAATCTGTTGATTGTTGATTACAATAGTATAAAATTGGGATGCCTTCAAAATGGCAAATTACGTAAAAAGAGAAAATTACAGAAATGAACTAGCTATTACAACTTGTTAATAGAACTTCCAAAAAACCGAGTCGAGATGAATCTCTTTCCACAAAGCAATTACGTCCGGCTAGTGCTCACGGTTTGACGTATTGCTTCCAAAGATGAAATGGCTTACGTCTTCGGTGTAGTAACACCACTAACACAAAAGCACCTGCGAACTAGAAATGTATCAAGACTCGGCTGCGGACTTAGTGCGGAATGCGAGAATATATGAGTGTATGTTTTTTATGGAGTAAGAATTCTGTGTTGAATCGCAATGCACAAACATGTATAAATAGCCAACCATTCCACTTGCGGGAGAAAAACTGGGTAGTGGGCATTAATCACTTGTAACAACCAGGTGTTACACCCCACTCTTGCATAACATCGGGTAGTGGGCTAACTTCAGTGACCACCACCGCAGAGTTACAACTCCAACGATCACACGAATCTAGGCCAAGCCCATTTTCGAGTGGCAAAATTTTAGTGACTGACCTCGGCCCAATAGGCCCTACTTAAGCCCAGGCCCCTGGCCCAGGTCGGGGTGATGCAAGCCGCGTGTGACCCACTTGTGATCATCCACTTGTGTTATAGTTTATACAACAAATAACACCTTCTAGTAAATAAACTAGATAAACTATGATTTGTATTCCATGTGGGATAAGCGTATGCCTTTTGATCTCCCTTTACATAATCTTTACATAATGCCCATTTATGTGGCTACCTTCGTATTAATTTCTCACCACCAAATTCGGTTTTGAGAAATAAAAATACTACGAACATATACTCTAACGTAGATTAATAATATATAATTTAATTCCTCCGCATTAAATATTTAGCCAACGAAAAATTGGTCAAAGTCGGTAGATACCCACTTTATCAAAACCAAAATTTCCAACAATCCCCACATGAGTGGAAATTAATGTATGCATGAATGCAGACACAAAAACCAGTCCTCAAGAGACAATATTGCATTCGGAAAGGTAGCTTATGGCTTTGAACCTTCCGTAGTCAATACCATCGTGTACACCGGCGGCTTACGACGCAATGCCTTGAGCTAATCCTCCACGGTGTATACCGAGTCAACAAGATAAACACAATAAGGTCTCAACACCTTATGTTCTCACGTTTGTGTCCGTTTCGCTATGGACACCACTTTGGATTCATAAGTGTTACTTTGAAGCGCCCGCACTTCTCACTTATATAGGTTCTCCTATCCGAGTTTCTGCCATACTCAACCTCAACGAGGTGTAGGAATCATTAAAAGTCAAATGACTTAGCCTCACCACAACTTAGCGGTGTTTCAACACTTGGTTTTGCTTTCAGGGATGGGTTATAACATTGTCTCCAAGTGTTACAACATAACCTTCATAGTTTAGTTTTCCCATTGAACCAAGTTCTTGGGATCTCTAGTCATCATGGTTGGGTTACCCCTATGATAGTTATTTTTACTTTGGGGACTTCAAGCCCATTCCCTCTAGCAATTTACCCAATTGATCTCGATTCAAATCCTTTTGTCAAAGGATCTCGCAAATTGTCTTTTGACTTTACGTAGTCAATTGACATCACACCATTTGAGATCAATTGTCTAACGGTATTGTGTCTCCGACGAATACGCCTAGACTTACCGTTATACATATTGCTTCCGCCCTTCCTATAGCCGCTTGGCTATCACAAAGAATCATCACGGAAGGCACAAAGCTTCCTCCAACATGGAATATCTTCCAAAGTTTCAAGCCACTCTGCTTCTTCACCACTTTATCCAAAGCTATAAACTCGTATTCCATGGTGGACCGAGCTATACACGCTTTAGCTTCGTGGACTTCCACGATCTCGCACCACCTCCAATGATGAATATGTATCCACTAGTTGAATAAGAATCTTTCGAATCAAATCCAACTAGCATCACTATATCCTTCAAGTAACCGATATCTTGAGTAGTATAGCCCATAATCCAAGGTATACTTCAAGTATTTTAACACCCTGGTTAACGCTTTCCAATGCTCATGGCTTGATTGCTCGTGAACCTACTCAACATATTTACAGGGTAGGCCAAGTCCGACGTGTACAATTTGTGATGTACATCGACCGCCTATTATACGTGAGTATTCCATCTCGAGCCACTGTTCGCTTTATTAGAAACCGATTTATACTTATATCAACGGGCGTCTTTGACGGTGAATCGTCAAAAGCATTGAATTTCTTGAGCACTTTCTCCACATAGTGGGATTGTGACAAGATAATTCCATCGAGTTCTCACGATTTTTATCCCAAGGATTACATCAGCCCCCATATCCTTCATGTCAAAGTTCCTCTTTAACATTCTTTTTAGTCTCCATGATAGTATCATGACTATCGCCCATGATTAACAAATCATCTACGTATAGACAAACTATGACAAATGTTTCGATGTCCCTTTGACATATACGCATTTATCACACTCGTTGATTTTAAATCCATTTGACAAAGATCGTATTGTCAAACTTAAGATGCCATTGTTTTGGAGCTTGTTTCACCGCACAAGGATCTTATTAACTTGCACACCTTCTTTTCTTGACCGGGTGCAACAAACCCTTCGATTGTTCCATGTAGATTTCAACATCTATCTCTCCATTCGTAAACACCGCTTGACATCCATCCGATGAATCTCTAGATTGTGCAAGGCAACAATCGCGAAGCACCCGAATAGACGCAATCCTCGTTCATCGAGAATAGGTATCAAAGAAGTCATATCCTTCTTTTTGTTTAAAGCCTTTGCTACAAGCCGTGTTTTATACTTATCAATAGTTCCATCTGCTTTATACTTCTTCTTTATGATCCATTTACATCATAAAGGTTTATGACCAATGCAGGAGATCAACCAACTCCCAAGTATGGTTTTGCGAATAGACTCAATTTCACTATTGATAGCTTCTGCCAGAGCGGAGCATCCGTACTACTTAGAGCCTCTTTGATCGAGTTTGGCTCACCATCTAACATAAATGTTATGTAATCCGCCCAAAAGACTTAGCCGTCTTAGACCTCTTCTTCTCTCGGTTCTTCACTAATTTGTGTTGAACCACTTGCGCTTCGTGAGTTCTTTTATTAGTACTCACTTCTAACTTTTCTCTACAAGGGTAGACATCCTCAAAGAATACAAAGATTCCTTGATTCGATTATGGTACCTTCATCATTTCCGGATTTTCTCGACTAATGTATCATAAACCTATATGCACTACTTTGGTATGCATATCCCACAAAGACACAATCAACTCAGTCTTTGGTCCAATTTTAACTTGTTTTGGTTCGTATTGCTATCTTAGCCAACACCCCCACACTTTAAGGTATTTATAAGAGGCTTACGATTTTTCCACAATTCGTAAGGTGTCTTATCTTTCCCTTTAAGTGGTATTTTATTCAATATGTAGTTGGTCATTAAAATGCCTTTCCCCCACATATTCTGGGGTAATCCTAACTTATCAACATGGCATTCATCATCTCTTTTAGAGTCCTGTTTTTGCGTCAAGAACACCAACAGATCAGTGAATGAATATGGTCTTTGTTGTTTGATGAATTATGCCCGACTAGGTACATAATTCTTCAAATGGGGCAACATATTCACCACCTCTATCACTCAATTATTTTAATCCGACGCCAAGTTGATTTTCAACTTCATTTTTATAATTCTTAAAAGCCTCTAATGCTTCATCTTTGCTTCTTAACAAGTATAAGTAGCAAAACCTTGTGCAATCATCAATAAATGTGATAAAATACTTTTTACTACCTTTAGTTTGCACAAATTTTAGATCACACACACCAGTGTGTATCAACTCTAAAGGTGAAGTGCTCCTTTCTACCGAATGAAACGGTAATTTAGCCATTTTAGCTTCAACACAAACTTCACATTTTCTTTGTGAGTTTACTTCAGCTAAATTAATCAAATCTAAATTTACCAATCTTTTTATAGCATTCAGATTTACATGCCCTAATCTAATATGCCATAAATTAGAGCACTCAAAGAATATAAAATGTAAGAAGATTCATTCTTATTCATATTCTCGCCAAAACAAACAGACAAATATTACATTCATTTTGAACAGTCCTTTATCTAGATAACCCCTACCAAAAACTGTCCAAATTTGCTAAGTACAAACTTTTCGTACTCAAAACTAGTCTAAACCCATGGTTGACCAAAGAAATAACCCGAAACCGATTTTTATGCGGATGTCCTGGGACATGCAAAGATATCCTTCACCTTCAACTCATTTCCCGAAGTAAGCTTTAGACCACCGTCCAATGCCAACATCGTAAGAGGCACGATTCCCCATATGGAGCTTCCTTCCTGGTCGATGGGATGTAAGAAGAGAATGCATCCTTATCGTAACGCATACGGCAAGTTGCACCGATCCACAAACCATTCTTTCGTTTATCCACCAAATCGGCTTCAAACACCACCGCCGACATGTCAACTTCGTCACTCCCATTTCTTCAACCATATTGGCATTGGACTCAAGCGGTTTGGTTTTCTTTTTCTTGACGGATGGCAAATTTTGCCATATGGTTCGGTTTGCCACGCTTGTAGCAAGCTCCCCGGAATTTTCCACCGTGCCGTTTTCTTGCTTTATCGTTAGGCCCTTTCTTCGAGTTACTTGACGAGCCGTGCTCCATCAAGTTGGCTTTTGACTCCATAGGGACAAGCTTGGACTTAGAGTCAATCATCCTATTGTCTTCCTCAATTCCGAGTTTGACAATCGATCCTCTAGTCCCATCTCCTTTCGCTTATGTTTGAGATAATTCTTGAAATCCCTCCAACTTGGGGGCAATTTCTCAATCAAGGCGGCCACTTGGAATGCTTCCGGCAAAGCCATTCCTCGGCAGAGATTTCATGTAGGATCAACTCGGAACTTCAACTTGTTCCATCACGGTTTTAGAATCAACCATCACAAAATCCAAGAACTTACCGACAACAAATTTCTTTGTGCCGCATCCTCGGTTTTGTTTTTTCTCCAAAGAATCCCACAATTCTTTGGAGGATTTCACAAAGACAATACACACTCAGAAAGTGCATCACTAAGTCCGTTTAGGACATAGTTACGACACAGAAATCACCCTGCCCCATGCATCAAACGCAGCCACTGCGTTTTTCACCACCTGATTTGTTTCGTTCTCGGCAATAACAACGGAGCGTCCTCGGTCGATACATCGCCGGACTCGTAGTAGTCGGGTAAAACAACATTTTTTTGCCGCCATCTCTTGAAGTCGAAACCCATGAATTTTTCCGATTTCTCGGCTTGAGCGGAGAGGGATGATCGGGTTCTCTTGTGCTTGCCATCGTGAAGTTCGGTAATTGCTTTGCGATTGTTGATTGTTGATTACAATAGTATAAAATCGGGATGCCTTCAAAATGGCAAATTACGTAAATGTAAAATTACAGAAATGAACTAGCTATTACAACTTGTTAATAGAACTTCCGGAAGTTTAGTCGAGATGAATCTCTTTCCACAAAGCAATTACGCCCCGCTAGTGCTCACGGTTTGACGTATTGCTTCCAAAGATGAAACGGCTTACGCTTTCGTCGGTAGTAGCACCACTAACACGTAAGATCTCGCGAACTAGAAATGTCTTTGAATACTTGGTTCTTTGGACTTAGTGCGAGAATCGTAATATATGAGTGTATGTTTTTTTATGGAGTAAGAATTATATGTTGAATCGCAATGCACAAACATGTATAAATAGCCAACCATTCCACATGCAGGAGAAAAAACTGGGTAGTGGGCATTAATCACTTGTAACAACCAAGGTGTTACACCCCACTACCGCATAACAATGTAGTGGGCTAACTTCAGGTGACCACTCTGCAGGAGTTACAACTCCAACAAATCACACGAATCTGGCTAAGCCCATTTTCGAGTGGCAAAACTTTGCAGACCTGGACCCGGGCCGGGCGGCGCGCGCCGCGTGTGGCCCCTTTGTGATCATCCACTTGTGTTATAGTTTATACAATAAATAACACCTTCTAGTAAATAAACTAGGATAAACTATGATTTGTTTTCCATGTGGGATAAGGCATAAGCCTTTCATCTCCCTTTACAAAATCTTTACATAATGCTCATTTATGTGGCTACCTTCGTGTATTAATTTCTCACTCACCGAGATTCGGTTTGAGAAATAAAAATACTACGAACATCTACTCGAACGTAGATTAATAATATATAATTTAATTCCTCCAGAATTAAATATTTAGCCACCAAAAATTGGTCAAAATCGGGCCGACACCCACTTTATCAAAACCAAAATTTCCAACATAATCTTCATATATATGTTCCAAAATAATAATTATAACTCTTTAAAACAAATATTTCGACGTAAAAATATTCACTATAACTTTGTAACAAATAAATAGATATTAACTATAATCGAAAAACCGGTTTTAGTCTTTAATTAGCACAATAATAATACATGGCCACACATGCATATAAATAAAAAATAATATTTGTTCTTCTTGCACCTTACCTAGTATATAGAAAGAATCGTAATTTGTAAGTCATTTATAGGGTTGGGTGCCAAATTGGTGGAAAAAGTAAATCTCAACAAGCATTGTATAAAAACTATTTTAAATTGTGCTTTATAGACTACGTTATTTAATTCTCGCATTTTAGATGCACTATCTGTTTATTTTTGTTTGCATGCACCTTAATAAGTTTTAGTATTAGTAGTTTCCTCGTAAGTATTAATAATTTATTTTAATAGCGCTCCATGAAAAGTATTAATTTTCCACCTCAAAAGTATTATTATTTTCCCTAAAATGTATTAGTAGTTACCTGGAAAATATTAGATTTTCTCCTTAAAGATATTTAGCATTTACCTCGTAAACTATTAATTTTTTACCTAAAAGGTACTAGTAGTTCCCCCAGGAAAGTATTAGTAGTTCCTCCGAAAAGTATAAGTTTTTCCTATGAAAATTATTAGTACTCTCAAAATTATTTAGCAAATTCTCTTAAAAGTATTAGCTTTTCTCTTGAAAAGTATTAGTATTCCCTAAAAAGTATTAACAGTTCACCCGAAAAGTATTAGTCGAACCTGGTCTCGGCCGCAAAAAGAAATAAAATGATGAGAAAGAAGAACTTAACCTGGTGTCCCCAACCATAGAATTTAATGGAATATAATGGAATTTAGAATTCCATAACATTCCATGTGTCCTCAACTTGATTTTTATGGAATCCATTAAATCTTCGTGTCCTCAACTTGATTTTAATGGATTCCACGAAAATCCAAGATCCTCAAACATTCAAGGAATTCAATGAAATTTTTTATAACTGGATTTTGGTGGATTCTCGTGGAATTATAAGCTAGATTTATGAAGGATAAATTCTCACCTTCCCCTCTAATTCAAATTCTATTTCCAATAATAATAATATTTTTTTTGGCTATGGTATAAAAAGAAGAAATAACATATTTTTCTCTCATGTACATCTCCCCATGCATCGTCTTATAATCTCAACAATTCAACACATTCTACATCAATTTACTTCAATAATAACTCAGAGAGTAACTAGAGTTGATTTACCGTCTTATTTCAATTGCTAATATTTCTAATTTTATCTATAAATTAATAAGAAAAACTATTGTTATAATAATACTTTCATCGGGAATCATTGTTCATAAATTTTCATTCATTCATCTTGATAGACGATTCTTTTGTGTTAGAAAATGTAGTTTAAAATGATCTGTAAGATTTTGATCATCATTGTTGTTGTTAGTTGAATAAATATTTTAAAAATAGTTGTTTATGGAACTATTCCAAATTTTGATAATTTTAAATTATATTTTTGCAAAGTTTTTGAAACTTCTTTTTTTTTGCTAATGTATTTCTTTTAATATTTGCATTTCATATTTTTTATTTTTAATGATTATGATGTTATGTTACTAGTTTCATAAAAAAATTATTATTAATTACACTTTTTATAACATCCAACAAATTCCACAAAAATTCACACAATTCCATAATATAAAATTTTATTAGAATCTACTGGAATCCACATGGAATCCATATAATTCTCTTAAAATCTATAAAATTCCATAACTTAAAAAATCTTTGTAAATGAAATTCCTTAGCCCCCATCTATAAGAATTCTTGTAAGCAAATGCATTTAAATGAGCTTCTTTATGTACTCATATGTTGACTAATATACATTATTATATCGTGTTTTCTTCAAAATTTCACGCAAGAGAAAAAATGGTTTTGATAGATCGATGAATTTGAAGATAGCAGGGGCTGATTGATAATGAAAATTCCAAATTTTGATGGAAGAGAAATGAATGAAATTGGGAAGATTTTTAAAAGAGGGACATGTAGATAAACACGCAGAAAAAGAGAAGGGAGGAAGAAGACTTGGAACATTTTTTTTTTAAAGATCTGGATCAGGTGTTGGGGATCCGCCTAACGGACTTAGATCCGTCGATCGTCTAACAGTACACCGACCCAATTTAAAATCGAAATCGAAATTGGAACCTAGAATCACTCAATGAATATTCTATCACAAAGCTTCAAAAGATTCATAAACCTCTCGGTTCTATGAAACCCTAGGTTGTGCTATTCTATGGCCGTGACGTTCAATTACCTCTCTCGAGTGTCAAATCAAGCACACCAAACAATCTAAACTATTGATCAGATAATTCAGATGCAATCAAATCAAATAGCACAAATAGATTAATAAACATGCAAATTTCATAAACTGGAAATCAATACATAGGTTCAAACGTAAGTTACATCAATCCCCTAGAAAAATAGGTTTAGCTCATAATAGATGTACAAAAACTCATGAAGAAATAATTATACTTCGATAGGGTTCAACAAAGATGCTAGAAAAATAATTCAAAATGATTAAAGGAGGAATCTTCTCGGTTTCCAAAGATAGATGCCTTTGAATATCATCCCGAACTCTTTCTCCTTGCTCAAAATCGTCCTTGTGCTCTCCAAAATGTCCAACCCCGCTTTGTCCGTCACTTCTTCTATTTATAGGCTTGAAACCCTAAAAATTCCGTCCAAAAAGCCCAAGGAATTAGTTCAAATGTTCACCAATAACGCGCCGCAAAGCTAGAAATGGCGCTGGTCGTCCCTACACCGATGCTCGCGCACTCGCAGCGGCTGTCACGTGGGCGTTGTAACGCGCCCGCTTGCTGCGATCGTCATCCAACGCGCGCCGCACCGCGCCGGCATGGCACCGCAGCGTGCACCGTCCCCACTCCGCTGTTATCATTTTCGACCCCATGTTTCTTGCCGCACTCATCTCGCTCGATATGCTTCCGCTTTTAAATCGATTTTAATTGTCCAAACACGTTTTTCACCATTTTTGCTCAATTTCAGCTATCAAGATGAGTCCCGAACCTCGAACGAGAACAAATGACACAAACGCGACTCAAACGACACTCAAATACCCAAAAATAATGCAAAATCCTAGTCTAGAACACTCATTGCGTTGGTATAAAACCAACATAACAAATACCCCAAACTTAGACGTTTGCTTGTCCTCAAGAAATTACTGGACTCTAAAAATTGACAAGCATGAAGGAAAAAAAAAATAAAGAAGATCGACTAATAAACCAACTGCGAAACTTCACAACTAAACTCATTCGTCAAATTTCATTTCACAATTAATCAAGCACGTGTTTTCACAATGTGATCATTGAGGTGGAATGTTCATGCCAACTCCGTTTTATTATCCGAGATAGATTCACGCAATCAATCGTTTCAAAATAATCCACTTTTCGAATATAGAGATGAGATGCTTACCGACTCCATAGCTTGTCTTTCACACTAATCTCCACTAATGTAAGCTAATGTAACACAAGGATCAATAGGACTTTTAAAGCTTGTGATGTGGGCTTAGGGTAAGGTAGGGAATATGGGATTAAGTAGCTCAAATCACCCAAACACACAATTATCACTTCAAATCACCAATTAGCCACTACCCTTCACTTTTTGACCTCCCAATGTTTATGAACCTTCAATCCCACTGATTTTCTCTCTCTTTTTTTTTTTTTTTTTTCCTTTCTCGAAACCCCCAAACTTATTCTTTTGCATACATGAGGTTGCATATGTTCTTTTCGGGCAACTTCATGCAATTAAACACATATCCTTCTCATCATACCCTCCTCAACCTTCAACATTTTTCTATACTTCGTGTGCATGAGTGATGGGTAATTAGGATTTTCACATTTAGGCTCTGGGTATTCGATTGGTTGCCAAAGAAACAGGTTTATAACGCTCAAACGGGGACACTAGGAAAATATAAAATAAAGGTAGGCATTATAGGCTCTAGCTTGTTCAAAGATGGCCTAAATCACCTCCTTAATGTTACCTCGCTTAGATTTCGCCTCAACTAGTGATCGACAAATTCTAAAATCCGTGGGATCATAAAAGAAACACTCAACCGCATAAATCATCCCCGAATAAATCAACAGAGTTAAGCATATAGATGGAATTAATGGAAAGAAGAACAAATCACATTCAAACACATGCTCTCTCGACCGCTCAACTCATATTCAACAAATGAACCTAGTCATGCAGCTTTCACATAATACGACGACTCTCGACACTAGACTCTTTTTTTTCAATTTTTTCGACTCAAGACTCGACTCGATGAATAAAAATAGACTACACCCCCCCAAACTTAAAACGACATGGTCCCTGGGGAAGAGGTGAGAAAAGTACTTTTCTCGATAGTTGGGGACTAAAACTCCTCATTCGAGTCGTGTGGCGAACGTAGGTGGCAAATCTTGGAGGCGGTGGTGATGGAAAGGAAATCAAGATATAATCGCCCGAAGAATTGCAAATGACTTCGGTCGCGCTCATTTTCATATTCCTACCGTTGAACGCGCTGACGCCGCTTCTTCCCGAAAAGCCACGCTAAACAACGATGTGCTCGGCCAGAACTCCCGCAATCGTAGGTAGTACTCATGCATCGGGTCGACCGAGGAGTGCGAGGGGTGAGACCGCTCGGCACCAGAAAGAGGAAGACCCAATGACGACTGGGAATGGGATGGTGCGTCGATGCAAAGAAGCGATGGGTGGAAGCGGTGGTGTGCGATCGTGGTCTAAAATGTATCCCTCACCCCGAGGATCGGGGACACCATCGCAGTATCCTCATATGATGCAATGGTGGCAGAGTCAATTGGCGCCTTAAGGCGCTCCAAGGGTTCATTATGCCCCAATACAATACCTTCACCAAACTCAAGCCGCAAATCGGCCGGTATGCACATGCCCCCATATCTGCGTGGCGAATAGCCCGATGAATAGAAGCGGCGATAATCACGGCGGCGTCGAATCGATGCCATGTATGATAGATAAACAACCGCGCGCGGCATGATGTCATTGAGATGATTGGTCGGCATCAAGTTCTAGCATAGAAAGTGGTACCATGCACGACAATAACGACTCCGTGTCGTGTGAGAAAAGACAAACGCACCCCCACCTTCTCGGGCGGTGGCACTTAGTCTTGGGCGATAGAGGGCATGGACAATCATATCTGACCGGATCGCCAAAAGAAGAAAATCGGTGTACGTAAGGAGTAGTACTCTCGAATGGCCTCCTCGGGGTACAAGGGATCCGTTCGCCACGTAGATAAACATTTGTCGGGTCCTTAGGGGTCATTAGCATTGGCATAGAATTCCTTGACAAGTATCGGTGCAAATTTCGGGGTGGTGCACACAACTTTTGCCAAAGCTCGCGAATCATGCTCGTAGATGACCATCATGTGGTCCAGGTTGGAAGCCCCGCCGGGCATTGATCCGCCGAGTCATTAGTTTGCCAATAAATGTCTCATGTGCAACTTTGCTAACAAATTTGTCTGTGTGTCGTAGTCCGCCGAGGTAGATGTTTTTCTTTGCCTTTACCCTTCCTAGTCCTTGCCATGACGATCACCTAGCAAAATAAACACCAAGAAAACCCGTGGAAACATGAAACTCGGTGAGGTGAATTATCAACAAGCAAGGTGGTTAGAAAAATGCACCCAAGTGTATGAATTAGCTACATGTCGAGACTCCAAGTAATATCATGCAAGGTGGCACTTCAACAATGTGAAAATCTCAATGGGACATTTTAACAAACAACTTGTGTGCGTGAAATTGGGAGAAGATGATGAATGCAAGTTTAGTACAATTCAATCCAAAAATTCACACCCAAACCTAGTTCTAACATGCTCAAGCTCAACACAATCACAACACAATCCAACATTCAACATAATTAGCTCAACCCACTATAATGCCTTAGCACAAATGAAAGAGTTTGGGGATAAGCATGGGGTGGGGTTTTGGAAGCAAGAAAGTTACCAATTGATGAGTGGTGAGGATGAATGTGATGCGTGGGGTGCTAGAGTGGTTCCTTGTAGAGAGGAGATGTGATTTTTGTGAGTTTTGGTGAAAAAGATGTGGTGCCCGTCGAGTTTGAAAGAGGAGGGTGGTGATGTTGGTTTTATAAACGAGGCTTGTAGTCCTTTTTAAAAAAAATTGATCGTCTTGTGCGTCACGCCACACATGCAGGGGCATGTACTTTTTTTTTAGGTATGCGGCTACTGGCCCATTTTTTTTTTTTTTTTATCAAACCTGCGCCGCACGTTGCAGCAAGTTATTTGGGCCCCGCGCCCGTGTTTATCGACCAAAGCTTGTCTTGCACGCACAAATAAAAAAGGTCGGGTGTGATGCAACTTGCTACTCCTAGAATGCAAAAATTTCAACTATGATGCAACTAAACGAAAAAAACTACTAAACTCAATCAATACTACGAAAGCAATAAACGGGGCTTGGGTTGCCTCCCAAGAAGCACTAAGTTATTCTTCATCTTGATTTTTGTCGACAATCACGAATCTGCATCTCCGAGTGGGAGATTGAGGATTTTCCGGGCTTCATCACCAAAATAGTGTTTTAACCTTCCCCCATTAACCTCAAACGTGTTGCCATCCTTAACCCCGCAACTCAACAACACCAAACGGCGAAACACGCTCGATGACAAATGGCCCAGACCATCTCGATTTTAGTTTTCCCTGAATAATTTCAACCGAGAATTAAATAATAATAATACCTCATCGGCTCGGGAGAAACTCTCGCCTCAAGATCATTTTATCATGCCATTTTTTGTCTTTTCTTTGTAGATTTTGGCATTCTCATAGGCCTCATTCCTAATTCCTCCATCTCATCAAGTTGCAATAGCCTATTCTCACCCGCGCCTTCGGTCAAAATTCGATTTCTTCACGGCCCAATAAGCACGATGCTCTAGCTCGACCGAAGGGACATGCCTTCCCAAACACCAAGCGATATGGAGACATACCAATAAAGTTTTTAAAGGCCGTTCGATATGCCCAAAGTGCATCATCCAGTTTATGAGCCAAGTCCTCGGTTACGATTCCACGATCTTCTCAAGGATCTACTTCACCTCGCGATTTGAAATTTCACTGTCCCATTTGATTGCGGGTGGTAACCTAAAGCAACCTTGTAACTTACACCATACTTGGAGATAAGGTTATTAAACAATTTATGCAAAAATGAGTACCTTCATCATCGACAATAGCCCTAGGAGTGCCAAACATGTGAATATGTGCTTGTGTAAAAATTTCAACACTACCTTAGCATCATTGGTGGGTGTAGCGATTGCCTCCACCCATTTCGATACATAATCCACCGCAAGAAGGATATCGGCATGTCCAAATGAAGGGGAAATGGACCCATGAAGTCAATCCCCCAAACATCAAACAATTCTACTTCCATCATATTGGTGAGAGACAATTCATGGCGCCGGAAATGTTCCCAACTCGGCCGCACTGTCCTCAAGTCTCGCACAAAAGTATAGCAATCTTTGAATAGAGAAGGCCAATAAAATCCGGATTGCAATACCTTAGCGGTCGTGCGGGTTGGCCTAAAATGACCACCATATGGGCGAATGGCAATGTTGTAGAATCTCTTCCACCTTCTCTCGAGGCACACAACGGCGAATAATCAATCCGCACACCTCTTGAACAAAAGCGGATCATTCCATAAATATGATTTAACATCATGCATAAATTTCTTCTTCGATGTGAAGTCAAGTCCGAGGCAAAACTCCACCACCAAATAATTCACAAAATCAACATACCATGGGAGATGAGTTTCTACTACCAAAATACGCTCATCCGGAAAAACTCCCGAATCGGAGCTTCAATTAGCTCGTCGGGCTGTTCTAACCTCGATAAATGGTCGGCTACTACATTCTCGCTTACCCTTCTTATCCCGTATCTCAATATCAAATTCTTGCGGAAGGAAAATCCATCTAATCAATCATGGTTTCGATCTTTCTTCGCGGCGAGGTATCGAATAGCAAAGATGATCGTGTAAACAATGACCTTGGTACCCACCAAGTAAGCCCGAACTTGTCAAACGCAAATATAATCGCTAGCATCTCTTTTTCCGTTGTGGTGTAGTTTTGTCAAGCGTCATCCAATGTTCGGCTTGCATAATAGATGGCATTGAAAATTTTATCTCGCTTTTTGCCCCAACATCGCCCCATCGCATAATCACTAGCATCGCACATGAGCTCAAAGGGTGTGTCCAATCCGCACCATCATAATAAGAGCGAGAAATAAGTGCCTTTCTTAATGTGCTCAAAAGCCTCGCAAACAAAGATCATCAAAACAAAAAGGCACATCTTTCTCAACAAGATTACATAAGGGCTTGGTTATTTTTGAAAAATCTTTGATAAATTGACGATAAAAACCAAAGATGCCCTAAAAAATTCCTAATCCCTTTTACATTTCCCTGAGGTGGTAATTTTTCACGCCACTATGTTAGCCCGATCTACCTCTAATCCTGCGGCCGACACTCTATGACCAAGCACAATGCCTTCTTTCACCTTTGTAGAACCAGAGATAAATTATGGAGGCACCGATCAAAAGAATTCCCAAACACCAAAAATCATCCATGAAAACCTCCATAATTTCCTCCACCATGCCATGAAAAATAGACATCATACATCTCCAAATGTGGCTGGTGCATTACACAACCCAAAAGGCATCCTTCGAAATGCAAAGGCACCATAAGGACATGTGAATGTGGTTTTCCCTCGATCCTCCGGAGCAATTGCAATCTAATTGTAGCCCGAATATCCATCTAAAAAGCAATAGTAGTCATATCCATCCAGCTATCCAACATCCGATCAATAAAAGGTAGGGGAAAGTGGTCTTTTTCGAGGCTTTGTTTAGTTTCCTATAATCTATGCATACTCGCCACCCCATCAGTGCGTGTAGATATTAACTCATTATTGGAATTTTTCACCATAATCATCCCCCATTTTTTCGAACTACTTGCACTAGACTTACCCATGAACTATCGATATGGCAAAAATGATGCCACCTTGACTACTTCTTTCATCGCCGGGATTAAGCCATCTCTCGGTGCTCAATAGAGGCTTGTAAGAGTCCTCCATGAGAATTTTATGCATTACTATAGAAGGGTTGATTCCTTCAAATAGGCTATCGACCATCCCAAAGTCAGATTTATGCTTTCTCAAAATGCGCAACAACTTATCTAACTCCGATGGGGATAGAGAGGCGGAGACTATTACGAATGTGTATCATTCTCACCCAAAAATGCATACCGGAGATGTGTAGGAAGTTCCTTCAACTCCGGGAGTGACCTTCGGGATTTCCTCAATGATCTCACATCTCACAAACTCTCCTTCAACCCTTACTTGTGTCAACCTCGTGGGCATCAAGAGACAACACGTAATCCAATAAATAAATATCATCAAAATCATAATCCATACCTTGCACTAGGGATTGGGTAAGACATCTTTCCAGTGGATCCACATGTCGCTTCTTCAACCCGTGTCGTCGAGCTACTTCGATCGAGCACACACTCGCTCCACCAAGTCTATGAAATGGCAAGTGTGTTGTTCTTCTTGGAATTTCATCGCATTATAAATGTTGAACATCACTTCTTCTTCATTAACTCACGAGTGAGTTCATCTCGTTGAACATTGATTAGGGCACGACCGGTGGCCAAAAATGGTCTTCCCAAAATTAAATGGGACCTCTCTATCCTCCTCCATATCCAAAGACAACAAAGTCTCGCCATAAATATGAACTTGTCCACCTTCACCAAAACATCTTTGATTACGCCGCGGATATGTAAGCGATCCGTCCGCCAATTATAGGGTGATGGTGGATGGCTTCACCTCTCCAAGACCTAGTTTCAAAAAAACAGATAAAGGCATAAGATTAATGCTAGCACCAAGATCGCAAAGGGCTTTATTAAAAATAGAATCACCAATAGTACAAGGGCTAGTGAAACTCCCTGGATCTTTCAATTTCTCGTGGTAGCTTCCTTTGCAAAATAGCGCCGCATTTTTCTCGTAAGCTTTACGGTCTCGAACTCGCCCAACTTTCTCTTTTTCGACATCACATCCTTCATGAATTTAGCATAATTAGGCATTTGCTCGAGTGCATCAAAGAAACGGGATGTTGATGTGAATTTTCTTAAAAATCTCCAAGAACTTCGAAAATTGAGAATCTAGCTTCTTTTTCCGAAATCTCGAGGAAGGGGAGTGAGTTAGGCACTAGAACCTGAGAATCAAGAGTGGGAGCAGATTTAGGATTGTTAGCCTTCATCTCGCTCGTTGCTCGTTTATCATCTTCTTGTTTCGACTCCTCCTCAATAGGTACTTGCGAGAATCGAAGGCTTCTCTTGGGTGGCATGAGAGGGAAGCTTAGGACCATCATATGCGCACCACTCCTCAATTGGATGGCTTTACAATGTTCCCTGGATTCACCTCGATTACTTGGAAAATTTTCTTTCTTCTCTCGCGAGAGCTTATGGCGGTGGCCAACTGTCCCATTTGGGTCTCCAATGATCTAAGGTGTGTCTCCATAGTAGACATTTTTGTGCCCAAATTGTCAATTTGTGCATCACTTCTATTCATCGATTCCTAGTCTCTCCAATAAGCGTGCAAGTATCTCTTGAGCGATCGCTTCTTCTCACCTACAGTGCACTAGAACTAGAACAGTTGGTGTAACCTGGAGGTGGATTCAACACGTTTCTATTATTATTGTAGGAGAGGTTCTCATGATTGCGAAGTCCCCAGGTGATAATGAGTGCAGAATCGAGTACCTCGATTGTTAAAACCTCCGTTATTCACATAGTTGGCTTGGTCGGCATCGAATGTTGCAACCTCCCGAACGACCGTGGTGGTATTTCGGTCTCTGCGGTGTTCCACCCAAATTCATGATGGCTAGTTGTTTCGACAATGCCGATATTTGAGATGCTAATGCCGACATATGATCCAAATCAAGGACACCAAAGAACTTTCCTTGGTACTAATGTCATCAGAGAGCCATTGATAGTCGCTTTTGTGGCCATTTCTTCAAGAAGAAGTAATGCCTCGATCGGAGTTTTAGCCATCAAAATGCCCCATGTTGCTTGCATCAAGTATTGTCCTTGTATGCCCGTTCAAACCATTGTAAAAGTATTGGACCCTCCGCACCGTCCGCATAACCGTGTTGTGGGCATCTTCTCAACAAATCCTTAAACCGTTCCCAAGCTTCATATAGTGGCTCAAAGTCAATCTGGGAAATTGAGCTATCTCGCCAAATCGGTTGGAACGCCTTTGGGGAGGAAAGAACTTTGTCATGAATTTTTCTCGACGATCATCCCGGCCTAGTGATACTCCCAGTGCGAACGTCAGAACCCGCCTCGACTTTATCCCGCACGAGAAACGGGAAAAGCCTCAACCTAATTGCCTCATCGGACACACAATTCATCTTGATGGAGTCACAAATCTCCAAGAATGTCGCCAAATGTGTATTCGGATCATCCACCGGACTCCCCCAAACCGATTTTCTTGAACCATGCTTATGAGGCCCGGTTTGAATTCGAAATTATTCACATTTATGGGTTGGCGCACAATTCCGAGTAGATATTGTAAGTCCAAGCGGCTACGATAATCTAGAGGGGGTGAATAGATTATCTCCATCTTTTGATTTCGCCTCTTTTTTCAAGTGAATGCTCAAACACAATAATAAAGGTGTGGAATGTAAATAACACACGTCGATTTAAAGAGGTTCAACCCACCTAGGGCCTAATCCTCTACCACCCCAAGATATCCGGATGGATTTCAAAAAGAAAAAAAGATTTTATTAATTTACCACAAATTAATACAACACCAACTTACAACAACACCTTGAAGAGCACCACACTCTTCTTCAACACCACTTTTGAGATTACCACAATCTCACTTGAAGATTACCACAATCTCCAACGGCACACTTGTGAAGATTACCACAATCTTCAACCTTGAAGAATACCAAATTCTTCAACACCTCAACAAGATTACCACAATCTTCTTACACCTAACACCTAGATCACCCAAGTGTGTTCTTACCACAACACACTCACAAGGATATCTTGTGTTGAATGATTACCCAAATTCAAGATTACAACTCGATAATTGATAATACAATAGAGTGCAAGTGTAATCAAGAAAAGCCTAGACCTCAAGAATGTGAAAGTGAATAGCTAGGCAAATTACAAAAGAAATAAGACAATGTAAGAACAAGTGTATTCTTGAGTGTATCTTGTTGTGTTGTAGTTTTCTCTCTAATTGTGTTGCTTCAATTCTTCCTCTATTTATAGGAGATGATTGATACTTGATAGGCTCTCTTGGAATCTGATTTCTACAAAAACAATTGCAATTAAAATCAAGATTATAGTCATTAGAAATCAATCCCACAATTTAGGGAAAAGATGTCTCACGCTGCGGTTAGAATTTTCTTTGTCAAGCATAGGGCGACACGGCCGCACGTAAATAAGTTTGAAACATGTCGCAAAGAAATTAACACAGGCGACGGTCGAAGTGCACCTCGGCCGGTCGGAGGCTAGGCGGCGGTTGCAGACGACCAAAACGAAGGAACAAAGTTTCGTTTTCGATGTTTTGCTCCCAGTCTACGGCCGCCTCTTTGGTCGACCGCCTAAATTTAATGTTGTCCGATTTTTGACGAAAATAAACCTCAAGAAATACTCCAAAAAATTCGTAAAAACATTTTAAACCGATCGGGAGTATTTAGGACAACATTAGAAATATAGTCTTGAAGAAATAAAATATTTACACAAAAAGTGTTGTCCGATATAAATTTCAATAAATACTCCAAAAAATAGTAGAAACATTTTAGATCAATTGGGAGTATTAGGACAACATAGTTTCAATGTAAAAACCCATTGACTTAAAAACATTAAATGTGTTGTCCAATTTTATATCGAAAATAAACTTGAGGAAATACTCCAAAAATATTAAAACCATTTTAAATCATTTAGGAGTATTTGGACAACCTTTAAAAACATTGTTTTGGTGTAAAATCAAAATCATCAAAATCATGATAAAACCATTTATCAAACAATCTCCCCTTTTTGATGATTACAAACCAAAACAATTTTAACGAGGTCGATTTTGAAAACAAAACATTTTTACCTAAGTTAAAGGAACTATCCGTTGTGAGCGACAACATTCCATGCAATAAAAACACAAGGATGGGAGTATGGATATTCAAACACATATAGCAAATGCTCCCCTATCAACATGCACAACAAGAGTTATATAGAGGCAACTTAAACATAAGCTAAAATATTAGCTTTTCGATATTGAGCTTAAGTATCAAAAACTTAAAAGCTCCCCCCTGTCAAAGATACATCATTAGAACCGTATATAAGTCCATACTACAACCAACGGACCATGATTCATACATAACCATAATGCACCAAGTGGACTAAATATGATCCACAACTTACGGCTTTATGAAGCCATAGCTTATAACTTCATTTCGTTAAGCTTATCTTAGCTTTTATGAGCTAATGAGCTTATAACCTCTTTCTTCCCCTTTGGAATCATCAATAAGAATGTTAGCACGATAAATACATCATATATTCATATCAAAGCACGCAACAAAACCGATGTATCGAGCTATTTGAGCATTGAAGCTTATAAACCAAATAGGAGGGAAAAGTCGAATCATACGACTTGTAGAGGTTTATGAAAACTCATTTGATAAGCAAAACATGGTCTCTATAAATGTATAAGACTTTTGAAATCGAGAGAATCATGTAGGTGATGAATTTTTTTCATTGAAACGTTTTATCAAACACTTGGCGGGCGTCAAAAATTGAGAAAGATATATGTAACCCTTGTAAATGAAATCAAGCCAAGTTTTTCATCACCAAATGCAATTTAACAAATGTCAATCATCAACAATCAATTAAGCTCATCACAAAAATATATGAATTGCATTAAGAAAAATACATATAAGCCACAAACTCAAGGGTTCAACCCAATTGAGCTAAAGAGAGTGAAATTCTTACCATTCAATCGGTAAAGATGAGCATCAATGATGATAAACGAGCTAGACAATCCCCAAGATATATAATTTATGCAACAAAACACATTTGAAGTGAATTGTGTGTGAAAATGACAAAGGGGACGAAAAATGAACCAAAAGAGCCAAAAATGGCTAAGTCTGGAAAACAGAAGCATTTTAACCAAAAAAATCCCTTAGGCGACCGGTCATGGGCAAGAAGCGGCCGGTCGGCAGGTGGGCGACGGTGGCCCCGCCTGGTTCCCACTTATTCGTTTGATTTGCAAAATCGGAATTTGATCCAGAAATTCGATTTTTTCGCCCCTGAGTTTTAAAACGTGCAAAATGCAAATGTAGACCTCATTCAATATACATTATGTCATAATCAAGCTCGAAATGAGGTAAAATACTCGGCGGTTAATGATCAAAGAGTCCGCGAGTTATCCTTGAGACGGAATTGAACACATCTCAAGTTTTTGTTAAAAATCACAATCCCTTAAAAATATATCGAATCTCAATATGTTTAGTTCGATTATGACGAACAAATTTTGAATACGAATAACCGTATAATAGATACCGAACTTGTTATCCCGAAAAAAAATAAGAACGTTTTAAAGCTTTGGATACAACAAGTCATAAGAAGAAGTGCCTTTCAAATATTTGAAAATTTCTTTTAATGGCACTTTAATGAGATTCGTTGGGATAATTTTTGAAGTTGAGCATATAGACATAAGGTATATGGAATGTCGAGTCTATAGGAATAATACAAGATGACATACCTCGAATTTGTTTGTCAACCGACATGCCTTTCTCAACCTTTGTCAATCTTTAGCCATAGAGGTTGAGATAGTTCTTCTTTTCTTCAATGGTTAACTCTTTCAAGAGTTCTTTTGAAATATAACCATCTTCTTGGCATTGAATAATTTGAAGTCAAGCAATAAATTGAGCTCCCCCATCATGCTCATCTCGAGTTCTCCTAGTATCAACTTAGAAAAATATCTTTGCACAAATATTCATTAGTAGCACCAAAAATATTCTCATAAATATGCACAAGTTTACAATCTTGCCCTTTTTTTCAAAAAACAAAGAGAGTAGTATCAACTTTACCTCTTGTAAAATCATTTAGCAAAAATAGCTAAGTCTATCATGCCATACATGGGGTACTTGTTTTAAACCATACAAGTCATTTAAAAACAATCATTTGGCCTAGAAAAATTTTAAACCCCGAGAGGTTGTTTTACATAGACTTCTTCTTGAATAAAACCATTGAGAAAATTGGATTTAACATCCATTTGGTAAAGCTAGAAATTTTCTTAAAACAAGAATGGGCAAGTAAAATGCAAATAGCTACTAAATGTGCTATGAGTGCAAATGTTACATCAAAATCAATTACCTTCTTCTTGAAAATACCTTCGAGCTACTAACCTTGCCTTAGTTCAACCAATGTTGCCTTGGTCATCGAGTTTGTTCTCGGAATACCCTTTTTGTCTTCTTCATCACTATCATCATAGGGCATCCAATTGATCTAAGGTGTTCATAATAGAACAATTACATCCAAATATTTTGAGGTAACTAATATTTGGAGTACTTCATTTCTCATCTACACAACTTAACAAACTCATTAACGGCATTGCTTATATAAGCAAGAGAAAAATAGCCCAAGTGTAAAAACATGCTTCAATCATCAATCACAAAATCTCTTGCATAAGAGCATAGTAGAAATAGACACTATATATATAGACCATGGAGCAAGAAACACATACTATGCATTTAGAAAATCATCAAGAGTCTAATAAATCATTCAAGTTACATTAGGAATTTTATTGTTTAGATTTTGATGAATGCCATGTAAAACTTAGAATAGAAAGTTGGCACCCCAATTCTTTGTCAAAATGTATTGTAACAATTAGAGTCAAAACCGAGTTAAGTCGCTACGCCCTAACATGCAAGAAAGACAATCAAGACTTGAAGAAAAACTCTGTTGAGAGACAAATTTGAGTACGGCAAAGAAAATGACAAGGAACTCGATTGAAGAAGCGGTGAGATCGGTGAGTGGAACATCGATCAAGTCAACTCAAGAGAAGCCAAGTCTCGGTCAAGTGACGAAGAGTCATCCATGATTGGAAGTGACTCTAAGTCACCTGGGGAAAGCAAGGAAATGCGGTCAGTCGAGATAATCGTAAAAGAACCGTTGCCTGTAAATCAAGAGATTTACTTAAACAAGTAATATCTCCATACCACCTTTCTTGGAGTGCTCGATCCCTGAAGCGTGCAAAAGAAATAAACCAATGGGAAGCACTACACCGTGTCGAACTCGAAAAGGTGATAAAACAATTCATACGAGGAAATGGCAATTCCAAGAAGCGCAAGCCAACGATCGCAAAGTGACTTTCAAAAATGAGCCTATCTCTTCAACGGGCAAATTTTTGAAAGTTCACTATAAAAGGCCGAGGAGTTTGTTTGAGAAAAAAATGAATTACACACACGTGAGATATACAAGCTTATTAAAATCGAAACATTCTCAATCCTCAAGCCTTCATTTCAAGTACATCAATCCAACACTTACCCGTGAAGGAAAGAGAAACTTCAATCGATTGAAGAGGAAAATATCAAAAACAAGGGGTCTACATTCCGGGAAGGATTGTAGAGAGGTTCAAGAGTTGAACCAAGTCTTAAGCTTTTGGAGGGCTTCGTGATCAAATCCAAAGAGCTTAAGCAAGTGAGTCATGTGTAGCGGTGCCAAATGCCCCTGTGAAGAAGGTTCGGAGTCGTTTGAGAAGCTTGGTGAGTGATCAAGGCGTCTCGGTCGAGTCCCAAAGGATCAAGTCGGCCGTTGTGATCAAGACTTGTATCTGATTGTTACCACTTTGTAAACCCGATCATTACCTAGTGGATTCCTCCGGGGAGTTGGAGAAGAGAGGAGTAGAAGAATTACCCCATCTTCGAACCTCTATAAAAATTTTATTGTGTCATTTACATTTCAAAGATTTAAATTCTCACTTTTAACTCGCTTATATCTGGCGATAAATTTGCTATCCATTTGATAATTTATAAGTACTAAATCAAAAATCAGTAAAACTTGTTTAATCAAACTTAAGGGTGTTAAGTCTTCCCAATAAAAAACAAAACCACAAAAGTCAAATTATAGCAACAATGAGTTACTCTGATTAATGACTCGGTGAGTCTGTTGAGCGATTAACTCTCTTGAGTGACTAATTCGACTATCCATCAAGGACACAAATTGTGTAGAACTCTGTAGATTTAAAAGGACTAAATCGAAAATTTGGTAAGGTTTATTCAACCCCCCTTTTAAACCTTACACTTACACCCTTTGGACCTACAAGTGGTATCGGAGCGGTTGGTTCATTGAACCCTCCGCATGACCGTTCTTGAACTAGATCTCCAAACTTTTCAAAGTCTGCTTTAGTACTTTAGTTTTCAAAACTCTTTTCTATCATTAAAAGTTATTATCATGGAAGCAAATCTAACACGCATTCCTATGTTCACTATTGAAGAATTTGATGATTGGAAAATTCGTATGCGAGCTCATCTATCGGATTACATGATGAGATGTGGATAGTGATAGAAGATGGGCCTCTGCAAATATTAAAGGTGAACACAAATGTCACGAAGAGTTGCGGTGAAGGAGAAGAAAATGCGGCTCCCGGACCGTCGTGGTTGAAAAACCAAGAATCGAGTGGACAAATGATGACAAAAAGATACAACCTGGACAATGTAGCCAAGGACATTCTTTACAAAACCTTGGACAAAGCCATGTTCAATAAAGTGAAATCTTGCAAAATGGCTAAGGAAATCCGGGACAAGTGACATTGATTTGTGAAGGCTCGGAGCAAATCAAAGAAAACAAATTGTCAGTGGATCTGAAAAATTTGAGAACTTCAAAATGATCTCGGGAGAAAACCTGGATCAACTGGATGCTCCGTTCACGAAAATCACAAATGAGCTATCTGCGACTTGGAAAGGAATATACACGAAGAAATGTGTATGAAAATCCTAAAAAGTCTTCAAATTTGAATGGGAAATGAAGGTCATGGCAGACATTCCATGGACCTATCAAAGACATCCAACCATGAGTTATTTTCGGACCTCAAAGCCTATGAGTTTGAGTGAGAAGAAAGGACCAGGAAGAGACAGTTGTACCCAAAAACAATTTTAATTGTTAAAGATGGGAAGAGAGGCGAGGTCAAAGAAGTCATTGACCCGGAAGAAAAATAGCCCCGATGGTTAAAAGATTCAACAAGTTCTTTAATAAGAACTACAAGAGAAAAGGGTGAATCTTCCGGAAGACACTCGGCTCCCTCAAAATCAAGGAAGACAAAGCCAACCAAGAGAATGATCATCAAAAAGTTGAATATCAAAGAGGCGACAACTCAAGAATGGAAAGAGTCGATCAAAAGGCTGAATATCTATGTTGAACCGTAGACAACCAGTCACTATGCCATTATTGCTCATATCATGTAGTCGGCAAGACGAGAGATGAAGAAAGAAAGAAAAGTCTTGAGAGAAAGAAGACAAGATAAGAAAAAGGCAATGATGGCTACGAGACTGGCCGAGACAATAAGTCAAGTCGAGAGAGACAGTGACTCGGAGTAGTGGTGACTACTCAAGTGACTCGAAGAAGAAGCCCGATCCGCTTGATGGCCAAAGAACAAGATCAAGAAGATGAGGTACAATCTAACTCAACAAACTCGGACACACTAGTGATAGTGATCGTGACACACACACTTCATCACCCACTCGATCTTTATGATTCATTAGGCAAAATGATGAAAGATTTTGAGCACATTAAATCCTCACACACACTATTGAATGAGGAAAACAGCCTTTACTCAAAAGTCAAAACTCAAAGCCGACTAAGGAGCCGAGTACTCTAAGTCAAATAGCCGATGAGAATAAAAGTTTAAAAATGAAAATGCTAAATTAATAAGCGAGAAATTGTTGCTATAGAAAAGGGGAGAATGACCTCAAGAATTTTATTGCCTCATTCACTAAGGCATCTAAATCATTGGATGATCTTATTATGAGTCAAAAAGAATGTGGAGACAAGACAGGCTTAGGATTCAATTCCTCTATGCTATGTCAAACCTCAAGAGTAATTTTGGAAAAAGGATCTTCAAGTCATGAAGAATCAAAGATCCAAAACTCTAAATGTTGCACACACATTCGCTCCAAAGCACAATAATAAGCAAATTGGCCTTGGTTATAAAGGAAAAGGAAAATTACCGATTGAGTGTCTTTGAAAGGGCGGTGAGAAGAGATTCACCGAGTCCTCAAAGAGACTCCAAACAAAAATACTCGTAAAGAAGAAGCGAGCTACCTAAAATCCCGAAAAACCCATAAAAGAAATACATATGATGGGAATGGTAGAAAATATCCAAGCCAAGTGATTGGAATAATGTGAACTATCGACACGACTTATGGAATATAAGCCCGGATGGCAAAGGCCTAGAACTCAAAGAAAGGCCATTCCAAAGAATAAGAGCTTTCATCAAAGACACATATGCACCTAGGCACTACACTCAAAGACACCACAATTACCCAAGAAAGGCAATTGCTAAAACACATATGCGGGCATACGGAAAAGAGACAGTTGTATGAACTGGACTCCCAAGCAATTTGCTAGGATTAATTATGATTATGGCACTCGATAGATGGCAACCTCTTAGAGTCAAATCATTTGGCTATAGGTTGGTTGGATCATCTTATAATTCTAACCCCTCGGACCCGACAAGCATGGGTACCTAAAACTTAATTTCCCGATTGCGGTTCAGCAGTGAGTGCCAAGGAACCTGGTACATGGATAGTGGTTGTTCCGGACATATGACAGAAATAAGAGAAATCACAAAATTCAAGGAAGTCAAAGGAGCAAAAGTCATATTTGGAGAAATGAAGCTCCTGGTGAAATAAGAGGCATTGGATCCATCAAGAGGAATGGCTTAGAAATCACGGATGTTGCATATGTTGAAGGACTCAACTTCAACTTACGAGTATCATCGGCTCTGTGACAAGGGCTACAATGTTGGATTCAACATGGGCATATGTCAAATCAAAGATATTGAATCAAATGAAGTGGTCTTTGCAAGGATGTAGACAGAAAAATATGTATGTAGTGGATTGGTCAACTGCAACACCCAAGACTGTCTACTAGCAAAAAGCACAATGAATCAAGTTGGTTGTGGCACAAAAGCCGAGTCACCTGAATTTCAAAACAATTAACAAGGCAAGAAGTCATCTTGTAGAAGGACTTCGGACTCGATATACAAAAAGGAGAGTATATGTGATGCATGTCGGAAGGAAAAGCAAATTAAGTCGTCATTCAAAGAAAAGACATGCCCATCCTCAACAAGAATATTGCATCTACTCCACATGGATCTATTTGGCCCAAAGGGAACCAAACAAAGATAAGTGGAAAGAAATACACCTTGGTGGTAGTAGATGACTACTCAAGATATACATGGACAATTTTCATGTGTAAGAAGAAAACTCTACAAAAACTACCACAAATGATGAAGATGATTCAAAACGAGAAAAGTCAAACCATTATCAAAATAAGACCCAGATGAGGAATCGAGTTTGTCAATGGAATAATAACTCGATTGTATTGAAAATGGTATTGGTCATGAACTTTCAGCAGCAAGGACTCCACAATGAGAATGGAGTTGCGAAAGAAGAAATAGAACCCTCAAAGAAGCGGCAAGGACCATGTTAGGCAAGAGTTACCAAAAGATTTTGGTGAAGCAATCAACACGACTTGCTACACTCAAAACAGATGTATGATAAATAGACAAACAAAAAGACTCCCTATGAGATCGGGTGGAAGAAAACCAAATGTTTCATATTTCGAATATTTGGATGTAAATGCTTCATTCACAACAATGGCAAAGACAATCTAAAGGCTTTTGATGCTAAAGTCGATGAAGGTATCTTCTTGGGATACTCAAATTGAAAGCAAAGCCTGAGAATACTCAACAAAAGGACTATGGTTGCGAAGAATCCATTCATGTGGTATTTGATGAGCCAAATATAAATGGAGAAGATATTGAAGAGTCGGTGATAAGTGAATTATCCAACCGCATGAGAAGAGTCCCTTTGTCAAGCCGGAATTATCAATTCGAGAAGAAGATGAGATAGCTGAATCTCAAAAAACAATTTGGAAAATTTGCGGTAAGTGATTACGAAAGAGTCGCGACAACAAGAACACAATCGAAAGTCGATCGACTCGGCTAACTCACTCCAACTTTGATGTAAGATGGTGAGAGACCATCCACGAAACTTGTCATTGGAGATATAAGAGAAGGTGTCAAGACAAGATCGAGAACTCAACAAGAAGCAATGTTCACATGCTTCATCTCGCAAATAGAGACAAAAGATGTGTCACAAGCATTGGATGACACACATTGGATTCAAGCCATGCAAGAAGAAATTTGAATCAATTTGAGAGAAATAAAGTATGGGAACTAGTGCAAAGACCCATACATCAAAATGTCATTGGAACCAAATGGGTGTTCGAAATAAGATGAACGAGGAAGGTTACGTGGTAAGAAACAAAGCAAGATTGGTAGCGAAAGGATATTGCCAAGAAGAAGGAATAGATTTTGATGAAACATTTGCTCCCGTGTAGCAAGATTGGAAGCTATAAGGATGTTTCTTGCCTATGACTCACAAGAACTTCATTGTATATCAAATGGATGTAAAAAGTGCATTCCTAAATGGCTTATTGGAAGAAGAAGTGTATGTTGAACAACCTCCGGGATTTGAGCGAAGAAGACTTGGGAGACAAGGTATACAAACTCAAAAAGCCTGTATGGATTGAAACAGGCACCCGAGCATGGTATGATACCCTGTCACAATTCCTAATCGAAAATGGATTCACTAAAGGAAAAGTAGATAGAACACTTTTCGAAATTCAAGACAAGAAGAGTATCTTGCTTGTTCAAATATATGTGGATGACATCATTTTTGGATCCACTAACAAAGAGCTATGTGAAAAATTTTCAAACCTCATGCAAAGTAAATTTGAAATGAGCATGATGGGAGAGCCGACATTCTTCCTTGGACTTCAAGTGAAACAATGAAGGATGGAACCTTCATAAGTCAAACAAAATACACGAGAGATTTAATGAAGAAGTTTGGTATGGAGGAGAAGTCTTCGTAAAACTTCCAATGAACACATCACCAAAATGGACATGGATGCGGATGGCAAGCCGTAGATCAAACAAGATCTGAGCACTTATTGGATCATTGCTCTATCTCACGGCCAGCGAGCCCGACATCACCTTTCTTTGTAGGTGTATGTGCAAGATTTCAATCTGCTCCAAAAGAGAGCCATATGATGACAAAGACTAAGAGAATATTGAGATACTTAAAAGGAAGCCAAGAAGTAGGCCTATGGTATCCAAAGGAAGGTGGATTCAAGCTAATTGGCTATTGATTCGACTATCTTTGGATGCGAGTGGACAGAAGAGCACTTCGGCACATGTCAAATGCTTTAGAAACAGACTAATTTCTGGTTTAGCAAGCAAGCAAACTCAATAGCCACCTCTACACAATTGAGCGAGAATACATAGGCTGCGGGCATTTGTTGTTACCCAAGTCCTATGGATGACAAAGCAATGGTGAGAGATTATGAAGTTGAAGAAAAAGAAATTCCAATCATGTGTGATAACACAAGTGCAATTACAATCACTCAAAATCATGTGTTGCATTTAAGAACAAAACATATTGATGTCGATATCACTTCATAAGAGATCATGTTGAAAAGAAGGACATCACTCCGGAATATATCTCAACCGATAAACAACTAGCTGACATCTTCACAAAACCATTGTGTGAGTCAAGATTTGAAGAACTCAAGCATGAGTTGGGATTAATTGAACTAAGCCGAGACACGAAGAATCAAAGAAAAGAAATGGAAAGACAGAAAAGGAAGTGAAAAAGAGCTGAAAACAAAAATCACTCAAGAAATTAGTTAATATCGGAAAAGTCGGCTACACCAAGTCACCGATAGCTTGAGTCACTAAGAGAATCTGTGAGAAGTAGAGTTAAATCGGCTAAGGGATAAGTTTGAATAACTTATAAGCAATGGGACAAAAACGCGATCGTCTTGGGACTTAGCGGGAATGTTTTAAGGAACACGTCGGATAATGATGATGTGTACAGACATAAAGCGCACACCAAGCCTATGATTGGATATAAATCTTTGCCGCATTAAATACGAGACATGAATCGCTCAATATCGTCACGAAATCAAGCCGTTGATTTCGATCACAATTCAAAACCGTCTGCACGCCCTTTCATAAACCATATTTAAACCATTTTTAGTCCGTTTCTCTCTCACACTTCTAAAAACTGTTCATCTCATTCTCTCAAAAGCAAAGGCAAAATACTCTCGAAACCCTATCGATCTCCAAATCATTTTCTCGAGTTTTCCTTGAAATAATTCTGAGAAATGGCACCAACTTATGACTTTACCAAGTTGGGAAAGCAAATCCACACCGGTTCGGTGGTGGATTTCGGCGGAATGGTGAAGCGAGGGTCCGACGACACCCTGGTAAAGAAAATCGCTGAGAAGTTGGAAACGTCCCGGCTAAAACCGTTTCTAACACTAGAATATCCGATGACCTACGTGGAGGAGGTCGCGACAATTCTACGTGAATGCCGAGATTCACGATGAAGGAATCAAGTCATCTGTTCACGGAAAGCGGTGACTATCACCGCCAAGATTTGGTTGAGCATTGCTCACTACCCGCCAGGAGCAACGAGATTAAGGAAGGCGATGTAAACTTGGGCGACGCATGGAAAGAAATAGCCAAGTCCGACGTTCTTTGACAAAATAATATACACAAAAACAAGAGATCTAAAGGAGGATTATCACAAATTGTTGGACATAGTTTCCAAATGTATCGACATCAAATTTGGCGCTTTGACCAATCACAAAGGCAAAGCGATTGTGATGGGCGCATCATCGAGAAAAGAAGATAAAGCGGGGCCGAGTTTATCTCTGCAGACTGCGCGAGCGTGGGGAACAAGTCCTTCAAAGAAGATGGGTCATTTGGAGGATCCCAGGATATGGCCAGTGATTGGCCCGGCTATTGGAGGTAAAGGAGTCCTCTTAGACATGGGAAGGCTTTCCATGTTAACAAGAGGATGTTCGAGCTAATCTCTCCGGTGCTCGAGGAAGCGAGCTTACGCCAAGAGAGGCGACACCATGAGGGGGAATCGGTGACCCCGAGACACAAATTCTTCCTCTCCAGCCAGAAAGAAAGCCCCTGCGGTACCAAGAAGATCGCCCCTGCGCAAAGAAAGCGAAACATGCTCATGCCCCCTGCCGCGCAGTCACTCCCCGCCCCAGTGTCCCCCGCCCTGCGGCCGGTCGAGAAGGACTCACAAATTCCTTCTCCGATCGTCAATAAGAGGAGAACCGACAAGCCAAGACGGCGCCTCGAAACAAACACTGCACCGCCCCCGACCACCCAAGACTCGAGAGGACACCGTCTCGGGCGAAATCCTCCGGTACAAACTAAGAGAAGAAGACTTGTAAAGCGGTCGAAACGGAGAAACCAAATGAGTCGATTACTCGGCTAACACAAATACGGAGACTACTCAAGAAGTAGAGTCTCCAAGTAGTTGATGAAATAGCCAAAGTCTGTTGAAGCGTCGATCAAGAGCAAGAATCCGAAGACACAAACAGTAGCTCCCCGCCCAACCAAGCACAAGAAAGAACCTACCGGGCGGATAGTGATGTAATGATCCTATCTCCACCTTACCCGGACATCCAAAATCGTCTGCGTGAGTGGAGAAATGGAAGTTGAGCAAGTCAAGGAACAGTTCCAACGACACGAGTTCATAGAAGAAGAGAATCGCTAAATTTCCTTGGATTAACTCTCGTGTGCTCTCGGCTCGGATGAAGACAATCGCATCGAAATCCCGCAGGATCTACAAGGACAAGGAGAGAGAAAAACAAGGCTCAAGAAGCGAAGCACGAGAGAAGGCAAGACATCGCCTATCTCCCACCCTACGAACACACACATCCTCTCCTTGATGTCTTCTTTGATAGTGACGAGGAACCGAGAATGTTGCCCGCGAAAGAGTTGCAAATGCAGCAAGCATTGCACGAATCAAGAATCCTTCACGAGCAACGATTAATGGAGGGACCAGGAGAGTCCTCCGGATCACGGTGAAATCGATCCAATGGGAGTGGTTCACAAATAGCGGCTGTTGTTCTTGCTACCACTTCCCCACTCACTCGAAAGAAGAAGCAATAAGGGAGTTGGCGATGAAATCGATAGTGGGGACCCGGTCGAGCCAACCCCTATTGAAGGTGTCTTTACCACCGCCCCAACTACCGAGCAATCAATCGAAATAGCCGGGAGTTTGGAGACGAGTGACCCCATTCCAAGTCACTCACCGGAGCGCCCCGGTGGGAAACTCCCCCACCGCGGCAAGGTCGGAGGATCTTTGCAGATGACTCCACAAAGAATGCGGGAGGCGAAGTAGGGACAATTCAAACGCAAAAACGACAAGTTGCCATCAACGAAGCTCGAGGCGATTGAGACTGTCTCGGGAGAGTGCCAAGCGCTCTGGAAGGCTAATGACACTGCTATTGATGCGGTCGAGGCACGAGGAAGGAACAACCACGGGAGTTAACACTGCAGGGCGAAGAAAGTGCAATCCATGGGGTTGAGACTCCAATGGATGCCATTGTAGAAGACCCTAAGGCAGTGACACTTGTCGAAAGGGAGGACTGAAACCTCGCGAAAGAGAGACCGGAGGAAATGAAAGGCCACGGGAGGTTGAGACTTCCCGGGTAAAACAAACAAGTAGAGAACATCCCTCCCCGGTATCATCGACCCATCCGAGAAGGAGATCGGCGCACTTCATGATTCCCAGGACAACCACGATGTCACTTTTCCGGGATCGGAAAGCGAAGAAGAAGGTTGAGTCATCCCCATGACAAATCAAAAGACTCACCGGATGTTCCAAGCACGAGCAAGTCGATCCCAAGACTACTCGTCAAACCTTTAATTTTGATGATGAGCCACCTATGGAAATCTCATCATCGTCCGATGACGCTTCTAATAAGGCCGAGGACGATCTCAAATGGAGAAATCACCGAGACCAACGAAGTTTTAAGACACCGAGGCTCGGCCAGTAAGTCTACTCCACAACGAACCCGCTTGAACAACGACTCATCCGCACAAAGCTCCTCAAGCTGCGCAGCAGGATCGATTCCCAAAAAAAAAAAAAGAACTTCACGCGCACCGCCCATCATCGAACAGATCCCGGTTGGCGGTGATGATTCTTTTGTAGAATCTTTCCCTTTCTCACTTTGGAGATACGAGAACTCCACGAAGAATCGAAAAACGAACAAGCACGCTATTACAAACCAGCTCCTGTTCTTCCATCGGACACCATTGTTCCGGCCCATTATGACTTCGATGTTGTATGGCCATCACCGAAATGAATCATGAAGCTTCGAGAAGTGTTCAAGGCACTCTTCGCAGAGATTGAAAGGATGGAGAAGCATCGAGGCCTCTTTGGACATGCGGCCGACAACAGATGCCACCCTTACAAATGATTTAAGAGGCATAACAAATCGAATAAGGGAATGGTGGCAACAAAGAAGAAACAATGCGTGTGGAAATGTGAGATACTTGGACAATTGTTCAACAAGTCTTTGGTGTGGAGAGTCGAAAATACGATGCAAAGACAAAGTGAGAGAACACATTGAGCATATGCATGAAGCTCACACCGCCGAGATCAAGCTGCTGCGTGAACAACATACACATGATCTACAAATTTGGAAGAACACATGACAAGAAAATTGACCTTCTCATGCATTTGAGATGAAGCGATTTCGTGAGAATCCAACGCTACTAGATCGAATTCCGTCTTTGCGCATACAACGCAGCGGACTTGGAAGCGGGAACTCAACCATCGAGAAGACTTCGACTTCATGCTTGCCAAAGATATGTTCCCAGGGTTCTCTATCCTTTGATGATGCCAAAAAGGGGAAGAGGAATACCTTAAAGCGAAAGAAAATCAAAGCGAAAAGAAAGGAGCGGTGAGTCGGGAAAATCACCGAGGAAGTCTTGAAATGAGAAGAAAGGAAAGCATGTTGAGGGGAAGGATCAACGGATGTGACATTGATGATTGCACAAACCCCAACAAGGTCCTCATCACGGTGACATTATAAGCGACAAACTCCGGTGACTCGCCACTCCAACACTCTGTTGTATCTATGGTGAGAAGAGAAAATCAATTGAAGCATGGATGAAGGAAGTGGAAGGAAGAATGGATGCCAGGGTGATGAACATCTTGAAAGAACATGGAGGCATTCCGGTTGGCAGAGACACCTATGCCATCTCGGATGTCGGAGACGAGCCACGTTCGATCGATGAATTCAAAACGCTCGAATCGGGGATACTTTGCAAATATGTCCATGGCTCAAGCTTGGGACTGTCTTGGGAAAAGGGTCTCACATTATGTGAAGAAAGGACAGACGGAGACAACCGCGATCGCTCTGCTTTGGTCACTCAGCCGGCACTCACCGGAAAGAAAAGACTCGAAGATACGCCCGAGGCAGAGTAGAGGAAGAAGCGGCGATGGAGGAAGAAGCTTGAGACCTGGCCTCTGCCAAGAACATTGAATCGTAGATCCGGGGGAAGAAAAAGGAGGGATCTCTTTTTGGCAAAACTTGACCAAGTGGCAAATTTGCGAGTGGCTAAAACTAACAGCTGAGTATGCAAAAAGAATAGAAAAAGAAAACAAGAGACAAACTCGGCTATGGCGGGAGAGACGAAAGAATAAGAATAGATGAAGCTGCAAAGAAAAGCATATGAGAAGAAAAAGAAGGCGGTGATGACGAGAAAAAGAGAAGAAGAGAAGAAGATCTTGATCAAGACGAAAGAATGAGACAGCGAAGAAGATGAAGTGTTCTTTGTCCACCCCTTCGTGTACTTTATTATGTAAATACATACAATGTAAGTCTTCTCGTAATAAAGATATAAATTCTTTAATTTTTGTGAAGACAATTATATGCTCGATACACCTTGTAAACAAATTGTGTTGAGAACAAGAATGATATGATCAATAAAAAGAATTGATTCTGCGCATACATTCTATGTCAATATACTATCTGTATGTATCATTCTTTGTTTGCATCTTTGAATAATTTAAGTTTTGGCATCATCAAAAAGGGGAAATTGTTAGGAATTTTATTGTTTAGATTTTGATGAATGCCATGTAAAACTTAGAATAGAAAGTTGGCACCCCAATTCTTGTCAGTAAAATGTATTGTAACAATTAGAGTGGCCAAGCTGAGTTAAGTCGATTATGCCCTAACATGCAAGAAGACAATCAAGACTTGAAGGAAAACTCTGTGAGAGACACCGTGTACGGCAAAGAAAAGCAGACAGAACTCGACAAGAAGCGGTGAGATGCGGTGAGTGGAACATCATCAAGTCAACTCAAGAAGGCCAAGTCTCAAGTGAAGTGAAGAAGAAGAGTCATCCATGATTGGAAGTCGACTCTAAGTCACCTGGGAAAGCAAGGAAATGCGGTCAAGTCGAGATAATCGTAAAAAGAACCGTTGCCGCAAAATCAAGAGATTTACTTAAACAAGTAATATCTCCATACCACCTTTCTTGGAGTGCTCGGTCCCTGAAGCGTGCAAAAGAAATGAACCAATGGGAAGCACTACACCGTGTCGAACTCAAAAGGTGATAAAACAATTCATACGAGGAAATGGCAATTCCAAGAACGCAAGCCAACGATTTGCCAAAGTGACTTTAAAAAATGAGCCTATCTCTTCAACGGGCAAATTTTTGAAAGTTCACTATAAAAAGCCGAGGAGTTTGTTTGAGAAAAAAATGAATTACACACACGTGAGATATACAAGCTTATCAAAAATCAAACATTCTCAATCCTCAAGCCTTCATTTCAAGTACATCAATCCAACACTTACATGTGAAGGAAAGAGAACTTCAATCGGTTGAAGAGAAAAATATCAAAACAAGGGGTCTACATTCCAGGAAGGATTGTAGAGAGGTTCAAGAGTTGAACCAAGTCTTAAGCTTTTGGAGGGCTTCGTGATCAAATCCAAAGAGCTTAAGCAAGTGAGTCAGAGTAGCAAATCACCGCCCTGTGAAGAAGGCGAGTCGTCGCAGAAGCTTGACTAAGTGATCAAGGCGTCTCGGATCGAGTCCCAAAGGATCAAGTCGGCCGTTGTGATCAAGACTTGTATCTGGATTACCACTTTGTAAACGATCATTACCTAGTGGATTCCTCCACGAGTTGGAGAAGAGAGGAGTAGAAGAATTACCCCATCTTCGAACCTCTATAAAAATTTTATTGTGTCATTTACATTTCAAAGATTTAAATTCTCGCACTTTTAACTCGCTTATATCTCACGATAAATTTGCTATCCATTTGATAATTTATAAGTCTTAAATCAAGTAAAAACTTGCTTAATCAAACTTAAGGGTGTTAAGTCTTCCAATAAAACAAATCCACAAATGAGTCAAATTATAGCCAACAGTGAGTTACTCTATTAATGTACTTTCACCAGTGCATTGAGCGATTAACTCTCTTGAGTGACTAATTCGATCTGTCCATCAAGGACACAAACAGAACTCAGATTTAAAAGGACTAAATCGAAAATTTGCAAGGTTTATTCAACCCCCCTTTTAAACCTTACACTTACACCCCTTGGACCTACAAGTTCAAATAAGCTTAAGAAAGCTATAAGAAGGTCTCTTTTGAAATTTGAAAATCCGATAGCATATAGTTGAGACCTCATTTAGAAGAAGTATTTGAACAAGAGTTGACAAATCAAATATCGAATAGTGCCTTAAAAAATCTAAAAATCCTCTTAATGGCACTTGTATGAAATAATATGAAAAACAAGCACATAGGCACATGGCAATACATATATCGAGTCTATAAGAATAAGAATAACACAAGTAAACTTACCTCGATAATTTATGCCTTTCATGACAAATAATGACGTAAATGGCCATTTGTGAAAATATGTAAATCCTACACAATTCTTAAAACAAATCTAAAGCACAAATCATAATGATAAAAGTGTAGGCTAAGAGATATCACAAGTAAGCTCATGCCATAAAAATCCATAAGAGATGATAATACACTTTAGTCTACAAGAATGCACAAGAGTTTTAAAAACATCATATAAGGTCTTTTTTTCAAAAATATTTTAAAAGCACAAATATATATTGGAGACCTTAATTAAAAAATAAATATTTGAAAACTCATTTTGCAATTAATACACAAATAAGAGCATGCATAATAACAAAATAAAATGCATATTTAAATAGGGAGATACGGGTTACCAATTCGCCATTTCCATGGGTTGTGCCGTTCCCATTGTTGATGATATCTTCCTTTTGAAAATCTTCATGTTGATGGTAATCTCTCCAATTACTCCATCTCCAAAATTTTTGTCCTTCCCATTGTTGATAGTCTCTTCTTCTTTGAAAATCATCTTGTTGATGATGTCTTTACCATTTCCATGGATTGTGTTCTTCCCATTTTGATTATATCCTCTTCTTGGAAATTGGCTTTGTTGAAAATAGTTTCTCCTTCTTTGATCAAATGAATCGGTCATTTGATGCCTTCTTAGCGGTATGAATTTTCTTCGATCATTATTTCGCCGAGTACCTAATATGACATTGTTTTGTGGTACCCTCATGTGTTTGGGTCCTTTGGGATTATTCTTGAGACTTTTAGGTCTCCAACAATAATTAGAGGTATTTCTAGCTCGACAAGAATTAGCCGTATGACCCTTTTTACCGCAATAAAAGCATGTAATAATTCTTGGAGCATAATGACCAACATGCATAGAGACTTGATTTCTTTTCACATAATTAACAACACTAGCTTATGATCAAGTCCTTGTTTCAATTTATCACAACTATGAACATCAATAATATCGGTCATTTTATCGGTACTCAAGTTGGATTTTGATAAATCCTTTTTCATGCAATCAATATTCTCAACAAGAGTACTTTTTTCTTTTTCAAGGTTTCTTACCTTATCAAGTGTGGTGGTGTGAGCACATGATAGTGATTCATAGGAAGTAAATAGACTATCCTTATTATTTTTCAAAATATTGAATTCCTTTTTCAAATTTTTGTATTTAACAAGTAAGCTTTGGAATTCATTTTGAAGTTCATCATAATCATTTTGCAAATCACTATAACCATTTTGAATGACAATATCATAGGAAGTAGAGGGTTTAAGACATACCTCGTTTTCTTCATTGATGCCCATAAAACAATATTCAACTTCTTCATAATTGGAAGTTGTAAGAGGCTTGTTCCTTAAATTTGAACTTGTATCCCTTTGAGAAGTAGATGCTTTTGTTTGACTCCTTTTATTTGCAAATACTCCATAGATGGCTTCTAATTTTTGTCATACTTCATGTGCCGATTTTATTCCTACAATATGTTCATATTCCAAATTAGTAAATGAACAATACAAAATATTGAGAGCTTTACCGTTTAAGGAGATGATTTTCTTCTCTTCATCATTGAGCTTTTTGAAGCCTTTGGAGGTGTGTGGTGTATCTTTCATCTAATGGATTCTCCATTTATGACGGTGTTCCAAATATCAAACCCGCAACCTTGTAAATAGCATTCCATTCTTTCTTTCCAAAATATAAAATTTTTGGAATCAAATAGTGGTGGCTTGGTGGTGGAGGTGCTTAGGACGATGAGCTTCGTTAAGTAGCCGACGATCGTTTCTCTTTACTCGCGATGTGAAACGAGCTTGCCAAAGAGTTTGGCTCGATACCACTTATAAGTCAAGCGGCTACGATAATCTAGAGGGGGTGAATAGATTATCTCCATCTTTTTGGATTTCGCCCTCTTTTTCGGGCGAATACTCAAACACAATAATAAAGGTGCGGAATGTAAATAACACACGTCGATTTAAAGAGGTTCAACCCACCTAGGGCCTAATCCTCTACCACCCCAAAGATATCCGGATGGATTTCAAAAAGAAAAAAAAGATTTTATTAATTTACCACAAATTAATACAACACCAACTTACAACAACACCTTGAAGAGCACCACACTCTTCTTCAACACCACTTTTGAGATTACCACAATCTCACTTGAAGATTACCACAATCTCCAACGGCACATTGTGAAGATTACCACAATTTTCAACCTTGAAGAATACCAAATTCTTCAACACCTCAACAAGAAGATTACCACAATCTTCTTACACCTAACACCTAGATCACCCAAGTGTGTTCTTACCACAAGAACACTCACAAGGATATCTTGTGTTGAATGATTACCCAAATTCAAGATTACAACTCGATAATTGATAATATAATAGAGTGCAAGTGTAATCAAGAAAAGCCTGACCTCAAGAATGTGAAAGTGAATAGTTAGGCAAATTACAACAAGAAATAAGACAATGTAAGAACAAGTGTATTCTTGAGTGTATCTTGTTGTGTTGTAGTTTTCTCTCTAATTGTGTTGCTTCAATTCTTCCTCTATTTATAGGAGATGATTGATACTTGATAGGCTCCTCTTGGAATCGATTTCTACAAAAATTGCAATTAAAATCAAGATTATAGTCATAGAAATCAATCCCACAATTTAGGGAAAAGTCAGTCTGTCACGCACAACGGTTAGAATTTTGCTATCAAAGCATAGGGCGACCGTGGCGCACGAAATAGAAGTTTGAAACATGTCGCAAAGAAATTAACACAGGCGACCGGTCAAAGTGCACCTCGACCAGGCCGAAGGCTAGGGCGACGGTTGCACAGACGACCAAAAACTGAAGGAACAAAGTTTCTGTTTCGATGTTTTGCTCCCAGGTACCGGTCGCCTCTTTGGTCGACCGGTCGACCGCCTAAATTCAATGTTGTCCGATTTTTGACGAAAATAAACCTCAAGAAATACTCCGAAAAATTCGTAAAAACATTTTAAACCGATCGGGAGTATTTAGGACAACATTAGAAATATAGTCTTGAAGAAATAAAACATTTACACAAAAAGTGTTGTCCAATATAAATTCCAATAAATACTCCAAAAAATAGTAGAAACATTTTAGATCAATTGGGAGTATTAGGACAACATAGTTTCAATGTAAAAACCCATTGACTTAAAAACATTAAATGTGTTGTCCAATTTTATATCGAAAATAAACTTGAGGAAATACTCCGAAAAATATTAAAACCATTTTAAATCATTTAGGAGTATTTGGACAACCTTTAAAAACATTGTTTTGGTGTAAAATCAAAATCATCAAAATCATGATAAAACCATTTATCAAACAGTTATGGTTCATAGCCGGAAATAATCCCCGGATTGCCCTTTCTTGTGCCTCAGCCGTGGCACATTCACAACTCGATTTTCGTTATTCTCATTGTCTCCGTCTTCGCCATTGCTTCATTCTCTCTCGTTTTGCTTTTGCTCTAATTGCTCAAGTGTCCTTTCAATCTGTGGATCAAAAGGAAACAAATTAATATCTTTGGAATCTCGCATAAACAGATAAGTCAAATGAGAAAAACGAAATTATAATTCCTAAACTAGTCTAGATTAAGACTACGTGGTAATAGTATTAGTTTAAAATAAGATAAAACAATCCCCGACAACGGCGCTAAAAACTTGATCGCAAAAATCTTACATGCAAGCGTACGGTGTCAAGTTTTAGTATAGGTTTTGAAAGTAGGGTTATCGTCTCCACAGGGATTGTTATCGAATTTTATACTAAGTACTATAATTAGAATAGCTTAACTCAATCTAGAAATCGAAAAGAGATGAAGATTTATTAAACTAAAAATAAACTAAAATTAGACAAATAATTGGTTCGCACAATTTATCAAACACGTAGAAGATGAATTCTACAGGTTGATTTCACCTAGTTATCCCATATGTTTTCAATCCGTTTATTAATCACAAGTTATTAATCTATAAGCCAATATTCCTACCGTTTATCACTTCCTCTTTCAAATGCCAAGTGATTCTAGTTCCAATTTCGATTTCGATATCTCTATAAAAATCATAAATTAAACCATAATTCGCTTAATGAATATTCTATCATAGGCTTCAAAAGATTCATAAACCTCTCGGTTCTATGAAACCCTAGGTTGTGCTATTCTATGGTCAAGCGTTCAATTACCTCTCTCGAGTGTCAAATCAAGCACACCAAATGTACTAAAACTATTGATCGATAATTCGGATGCAATCAAATCAAATAGCACAAATAGATTAATAAACATGCGAATTTCATAAACTGGAAATCTAAACATAGGTTCAAACGTAAGTTACATCAATCCCCTAGAAAAATAGGTCTAGCTCATAATAGATGTACAAAAACTCATGAAGAAATAATTATACATTGATAGGGTTCAACAAAGATGCTAGAAAAATAATTCAAAATGATTAAAGGAGGAATATTTTCGTTTCCGGAAGATAGATGCCTTTGAATCTCGTCCCGAACTCTTTCTCCTTGCTCAAAATTGTCCCTTGTGCTCTCCAAAATGTCCAACCACCGTTTGTCCGTCACTTCTTCTATTTATAGGCTTGAAACCCTAAAAATTCCAAAAATCCCAAGGAATTAGCTCATCACGTTCAGCCCATAATGTGCGATGTGTTTGCAACTGCGCTAGAAATGGCGTCTTGCAAGATGCATGGTCGTCTACACCGCTTTGCTTGTTGCGCACTTTCATCCAACGCGCGATCAGCAGCTGCACACCGCTACGCCGTCGTTGTACCATTTTACGACCCCCTGACTGCCTGGCTTTTGATTTTGCCATTCGCGTCTTGTCTTGCTCGATATGTTTCCGCTTTTCAACTTCTAAACTACGATTTTAATCGTCCAAACACATTTTCACTGTTTTTGCTCAATTTCACTATCAAGATCAGTCCCGAACCTTGAACGACAACAAATGACACAAACTCGACTCAAACGACACTCAAATACCCGAAAACAATGCAAAATCCTAGTCTAGAACACTCATTACGTTGGTATAAAACCAACTTAACAATTGGAGATGGTTTTAAGTTGGATTCAAAAATTGTACCACTTTGATACAAAAACTACGCTAAAATACTTTGTTGTGGGTTGGAGTCTTTAAGATGTTCTTAATCTTCCTATATTGCATTTTATGCTTGTTGGGAATTGGTTTAAATCAAATGGGTTTTGACCCGAATTTGATCAATTATTTAAGTAGAATTATTTATTAATTATGAAAATAAATGATATAATCGTAATCTCACGCCACGGATAGATAAATTTAGCATATTGAATTTCTCAAAACCAATTTTGGTGAATGGGAAATTAATGCATAAAGTCAGCCACTTAAATATCTTTTATATATGGAATATAAAAGGGTGGCAATATGAAAAAATATATACCACATAGAAAGTATATTAAATGTTTGATCACTTGTTTATATAGAGATTTACCACTAATAAGGAATAATCATGTGGAGCTCCTTATGATACACCCTAGTAGACCATCCAATTCAATTCTGACTAGCTTTGGCTAGCTAAAATATCACCTCCGCACCGTCCGATCCGAGTTGGGCCCGTACACTTTGTATTTCGCACATACGCATCGTTGTGAGGAGCCGTAAAGTTTTAAAAAATCGAACCAGGGTTTGGTCCAGTGGCTTGGTGGCAGGGTAGTTCAGGTGGCAGTGACTTGACAAGAGTTGTCCAAATGGCGACATGTGGAACGCGGTGCCGATTGGGCCGCGTGTGTTCGCCGACCGACACGCTTTGTTCATATACAAGGTGCATGCAAAAGGTTGTGGATCTTCGAAAGAGATGCGATATGGGCCATCGGATTATGCATGTTGATCGAAATGCACAATCTAATAGTCCGATCGATCCGGACCAAAGGATGCACCTATTCTAAAAGGGCATCTTAATTTATATATAAATGGACCCCCTGGATGTTCTTTTACACACGATTTAATCTACATACTCTTCTTTTTCGTAAATTTTGAAAGTTAAAACACTTATTAGTTTCTTTGTAAGTTTAAGTTTTGCTAACTTAAACTTGAAAGTGGTTGTATTTTAGAGACGATTGCCTAAACTGTTAGAACTTTTGTACGGAACAATTTTGTCTTGCAGATATAGTATTAAATACTAGCCTCAACTTCAAATTATGTCCTACTCTGATCACTTTTTCAAGAAAATCAAACACCGCATCCAATAATCCTAAAATGGAATTGTGGGTTGAAGATGATCTCAATACTCGTATATACTACATACGACATATTATATCGAGATATAGTGTTACTCCAAATTCTAATTAATCTGGATTTCTTATCCAATTCTTAAACATATATCATTTAGAGGTTTGGTTATAACTTATATGTAATGGACATATAATATATAAGGTATGATCTCAATTATTTTTCAAACATTACACACACAACCAATGAATGAATTTTAATATATTAATTATCTAAAAATGACATATTTAGGATTTATATTAAAATAGAACTCTTTACATATTGAGAAAAAAATGGTTTATACTACTAGTTATCCGATAAGGTCAAAAGATGGTATGGGCCGACTGACCAGGCCTATGGCACTGGGCCGATCTAGCAAGCCCATAATATTGGGGTCGATCTGTTAAGTATTAAGCATTGGGCCGATCGATGAGGCTTACGACATGACATTGACCTAAAAGGCTTATAAGTATTGGGCCGACCCTCACCGAGCCCATAAATAGGTGGGAGGCTTATCATATTGGATTGACATGTTAAGGCCCGAGTGCGAGTGGTTGTATGGATGTTATAAGGTCGAACTGTGTAAGGTCGATATGTTAAACCGACTGTCAAAGCCCCCGCATTAAGCCGATCCGTTGTTGACCAAGCATTTGATAAGGACCTCGGGTGCAGGTTCGGCTCGCCCAAAAATGTATGAGGCAATCGAGATTCTTTTTGGAGATCTAAAGGGGCTTCACATCAATACATTGGGCGGTGTTGTGAAACAGTCGGTTATGGTCTTACCGGCGTAAAATTAGGGTTTTTAAGAGATCCGATCCTAATCTAATGATGACTCGACACCAAATCGTAACGGAATCCCGGATTTTACGAAACCCTAATCCTAGCTAAGGTATAAAAGGTCCAAGCCCAGGTTCATTCTAACCTAATCTCATTTTTTTATTTACATTGCTCTTTCTCTCTCTAACCATTACTTCCTTTCCAAGACACCGACTTAAGCATCGAGAGGTAGCCGGAGCCCCCCCGACCCCCTTTGTGCGGGTTTCACGGAGGACTTCATCTTGGAAGGTGATCGGAGAGATGTCGTTTTGTTAGCAATGCATTATTATCAATTGAGAAGAATAGAATTATTTGAATGATAAGAAAGGGACGTAGCTAATATAGTGAAAATTTTGTGCAATTCCATGAAACTATAAAAGAAAAAAAAAAAAAGATTAAGGAAAAATACTACGTGACATTTTGAATTAGAATTCTCTACTAATAGGCATTAAATAGAGAATATAGTGCCATTATAAATAGTCTTGGACATTTTTTAGTACATTGGGATAGTGAGGGAAGAAAAACACGCACTCGTATTTATGACATGTAATTTTTTGTCAACCACCCTAACAACACAAGTCTCATTATTGGAGTACAAAATTGATTACAATCGTCTTAGTCCTTTAATTCATGCGTAAAGAGAGAAATGTAGAATAACCCAATTAAATATGGGATAAAAGAGTCTTGTAATAAAGTCAATGAAGAAAAACATGATAGATATGGTGTTTCTTTCTTTTTTTTTTTTTTTTTTTTTGAGGAAAGATAGATATGTGTTCAAATAAGTCTTTTTCATTAATCCCCTTCTCAGTTCTATCTCCAACAATTTGTGTGCCCTTCAAGGCCCACTATACACTTTGTAAGTTCACAATCTGTCTTTTCCCATCTCTTTTTTTTTTTTTTTTTTTTTTTGAATAAAACGATAATTCTACTTAAAACTGGATAAATTCAATAAAATGCAAATGATATTTCAGTTCTTTTTAGTAAGTGATACTCCCTCCGTCCCAATTATATACCACTATTCCTTTTTGGGATAATCCCAAATATATACCACTTTCCATATTTAATAGTATTTTTTTCATTCTTTTACTATTATAACTCTATTTAATACGCATTATGTAATTTACACTATTCATTAAATAAGGGCAAATCAAGTAATTGTATTGTATATTTGTAATTTCCAACACTTTTTTTTTAATCATGTGTGAAAAGTTCAACCTGACTATATAATCGAGACGGAGGGAATAATAATGCTTTTTATATTAAGTGATAAATATAGTATAGCCCCATTAAATAGAGTATTAAAAGTTGATACAAATAAATGGGGAAGAAAAAAAAGATGAAAGAGATGGTAGTTGAAGAACTCTTTTCAATTACTCTCATCGTGTCTCCAACAATTTGCGTGCCATTCAAGGCCCCATTATATAGACTTTTCTTTTGAAAGGGCTATATATAGATTTGGTAAGTTCACTATCTGTCTTGCTTCTTTTTTTTTTTCTTTTTTTTGTGTGTGTGAAATGACAATAATACTTAAAAATGGATAAATTCAATTCTATGCAAATGATACACCATTCCTTTTTGAGAAAATGATAATTGTCAATTTTATGTAATGTGATAAATGTAGGATAACCCAATTAAATAGAGTATTTAAAGCTGATATTAATATATCAAGAAAAAGAAAATGATGATGGAGATGTTAGTTGAAGAACTCTTTTCAATTAGCCCCCTTGTCTCCCCAACAATTTGAATGCAATTAAGCAAGCCCCATGTAAAACTAGGTAATTTCATTATTTGTCCTCCTACTGTATTTTTTTTTATTTTTAATAATATTTTTTTTAGATGGTCACACTTTTTTTGACTATAAGAAAATTGTATTTTTCGTTAATCAATTCAAGACAACCAAGACACAATATCCTAAGCCAAACAAGAAAAAACCTAAATAAACTCTCACCTTTCAAACAAGGGAACAAGGGGAGGCAAAAAATATATGTATGTAAGTTAAGCAGAAACGATAGACCATAAAGCATCAGATCCTATAATTTTTGGTTGGATGAGTGATTGCTTGCACTTCCAAACAAGATTTGGACGATCCATACCAGACTCTTTTTTAATCTACATATCTACCAAAAAAACTGATGAAAAACTCCGAATGAGACGCCAGAAGAACATATTTAATAATATCCAAATAGATCTAAAAAGAAAAAAACCCAACTCCCACAGTGGAAAACACCTATTATCACCAAGGGAGAAAACTACTCCGACAAATGAGAGAAACCCCACCAAGAGAAGAAATTGAAAAAACAAAGACGTAGAAGAAGAAAAGAATAAAAACAACAATATAACTTACTTTCCCCTCCTCCGATAGTGGGAGGAGGGGAAGAACAAGTTATTTTTGCAGAAGCACGATGATAAGGGAGGGAACTACTATAATACTAGGGTAGGGTTGAGACTCTGACAAACCTTTTTGCGTACCCACATTTTCACACATATAATTTGATTACGAAATTATAAAATTTTGAAAATTTAAATTTTATTACTTGAACTTTATTGAATTTCTATTTTCAAGATTTACAAAACACATTTCTTCTTCTCCACAAAAAAAAATATCTGGATGCCTTCTTCAAAAATGATGTTTGGTGGTTGCCACTTGCCAGCCACTAACTAATGGGCCGACATGTCTTGCACAAGATTAACTCAAATGTGGGCCGTCCACTTTGAACTGTCTTTTGTTATGCACCCTTCTGACATGGGGCCATTGTGTTGGCCTGTCCATTTCTCCTTGGGCCTAAATTCGGTTTTGCATGTGGGCCTTGTCTTTTAATGACAAATAGCTAACTAACATCATTGAGTCATGTCCTTGTCCCATGTTTAGTCCTTATTCTAACAGATCATGTTTGTTTGTCTTTGACAATCCTATCAAATAAGATATGTACAGAATTTGATGAGTCTTTTTCTGTCTTTTGGGTGGTTGGAAGGTTTTGCTAATATTTTTAAGAAATGAAGAAATTTGGCTAGTGTCATTTTGGCTGCATTCATAACCTAAGGGTTGCCAACACTTAATTCGATCTTCTAAATGGATGCAACCAAATTGGGCCGAATCTAGTGGTGTTGGCCCAATACTTTTATGGGCTTCTTGATAAATGGCTTTGGGAGAACTTTTGATTATGGAACTAAACACTACATTCCCTTTTCCTTTCCTATTCAGATTGTTATGATAATGTTTACATAGCTTCCAAATAAATGTTGTATATTACGTTTCCAGTTTCCTAATATAATTCCAAATATATATAATAGGAATATAAATAATTATATCTTCTAACTTCTAGATCACAATCTTGGACTTTGGAGTATCACCAAATTAGTTCTCAAAAGGTATAACTGTGTAGTTTATGAATGATAGTCATCTTTAAAGTAGGATCCTAGTGTTGGGTATCTATCCATCTCAAAGAAGGATAATACACTAGGTACTAAATGAATACAGGTCCTATAAAGCCTATTAAGTACAATCAAATACTCTAGACTCAAAGTAAAATAAAAAGTACAAGAAACAAAGGATATAACAAATATATGGGATAAAACCCTAAAATCAATATCAAAATAGATTCGGCTCAGGGACTATAAACCCAAACCACAAAGTCACCACGAATCAAGACTCGAAAACTAAGGGGAAAACCACAAAGTCATGCCATAGGCCCATAAGATGTAACCTCCAAGCCCTACCCAAGAACACCTTAAAAACCCTAGATCGACGATGAAAGAACCCACCACAAACCCTTATTCACTCAAGAAGAAGGTATTGGAAATATACATCACATAGCGTGGGTGCATTACACCAAGTGCGACAAATCATCCCTTAGATTCCCCCGCGAGTTTGTTAGCTTGGAGTCGGATATTGTTATTCAATTCTCAATAGGATGGTGACACTTGTAGGTATTAGATTATCTTAGATTGGCTATATAATGATATGATGTAAAGGCTTCTTGTAAATCATTGAAAATTCCTCGGATATTGGAAATGGAGAATATCCATCTTTATCAATTTGTTTGCTTGATTTATTATGCTTTTCGGCAAGATGGTATCGAGCGTGAGGCTAATACCGCCGCCTGCCTCTTTGCTCCATTTTTCTTTCTATTTTGCTTTTATATCATTTGTTCATCCTTCGTCTTCACCATGGTAGAGACAGAGCTCTCCTACGGCACCCGCGAAACACGAATCCACAAGAAACACACCGGTGGTTCATCCCCGTCAGTCACCGGTGACTATCAAGTTTGAGTGAATCAAACTACTTAATTTGGAAACAAAGAAAATCCTAGCCGCAAAGAATCGGTTATGGGTTGGAAGATTTCCTCACCGGTGACAAGGTCGCACCCGCACAATATTTGGAAGGTACTAGTTCTAACAATCCCACCATTAACCCAAAATTTACTTCATGGAAAAGGCAAGATCAGTTGTTAGTTTCTTGGTTATTGTCAAGCTTATCTCGAGTCTGTGCTAATCACCACCGTTGGTTTAAATTCTAGCCGTGACATTTGGAATGCCTTGAAAACTAATTTTGCTAGCCAAACCCAAGCTAAGGTTATGCAATATAGATTGCGCTCAAACATTAAGAAAGGGCACCATGTGTATGAGAGATTACCCGTAAAGTCAAGGGGTCTTTGTGATATTTTGGCCGCCACCGGAGAGCCTATTAGTGAGAAGGATCAAATTCGGTATGTCTTAGGTGGTCTCAATAGTGATTATAACTCGCTTGTGGTGTCTGTCACTTCAAGAAGCATCCCCTGCACTTTAATGGAACTCCATGCCCTCTTACTCGCTTTGAAGCTGAGCTTGAAACCACCGACTACTCTCAAATCGGAATTGAAGGCTCAAAGATCCATTAACTTTACTACTCGAGTCTTTGGGAGAAGAAGTACCAATCCCATAATGGGCTAGAGGCGGGGGTGCCCCATTCCATTTTAATAACAGAGGTGGTCGCAACTCTTCACGAGGTGGTTCTTTTCGTGGACGAGGAGGCGGAGTAATGGCCCCAGGTGCGATTTGTTTCGGGAACAACCATACTGGGCGATAGGTGTTTTTCTGAACGGACCTTGCTTATTCCCCTAACAACCAAAGTGTTAATTTCACTCAAGTGGTATTGGTTATGTTCCACACCCCTCATGGTTTTCCTCGATCAAATGGTTTTACTCGGCATAATGGTATTCATGCTCCATCTCCTCAACACCATATCTCGGCTCACACCACCACCAAAGATGCTCCGGATGGCGGCTCCCGGATTACAATTGGTATCCTCGATTAAGTGCTAACAACCATGTTACTTATGATATGCGCAACCTAAACATTGCTGCAGATTTTCGGGGAAGAAAGAGTCCATGTTGGTAATGGTGCGGGTTTATTGATTTCTCACATTGGCAACTCTATACTTAAATCATCTCACACACCAAACACTAAACCCTTTCTCTTAAAAAAAAAATCATTACATGTCCCCCATATCACTAAAAATCTCATTAGTGTTTCTCAATTTGCCTTAGATAATAAAGTGTTTTTTGAATTTCACCCCATGTTTTGTCTTGTGAAGGATCAAGCAACGGGCACGGTGCTACTTAGGGGGAATGTCAAGGATGGTCTCTACTCTTTTCATCTCTCTACCAAGAATCCTGTTCTGTTCATTCCGGCCCACCACCCATCATCCTCACAACCTTTGTCTTCTTCTTCTTCTACAACAAAGCATCTTTTAGTTTTCAGCAGTAGTTATGCAAATCAATTGCCAAGTCTTGCCACTTGGCATTCTAGACTAGGACATGCCTCTATGGATATTGTTAAAAGAGTTATCTCTGATTGTAATCTTCCTTTTTCCCACAGCAATGATAATGATATTGGTTTATGTGCTTCTTGTCTTCAATCAAAGAGTCATACACTTCCTTTTACTGATTCATTGCATGAATATACTGAACCACTGCAATTAATCCATACAGATTTGTCAATGGTTTCCTATACTATGTTAGTTTTGTTGATCATGCCACTCGATACACCTGGTTCTATCTCTTAAAGTCAAAATCTGATACTTATCAAGCTTTTCTCAACTTCAAAACTCTTGCAGAAAATCAATTTAACAACAAAATAAAAATGGTACAAAGTGATGGTGGGGGAGAATTCATAGCACTAACCAAATTCTTCAAAGCTAATGGCATTATTCACAGAATTTCATGTCCATACACTCCACAGCAAAATGGTCTTGCCGAACGTAAACATAGACACATTGTTGAGGTTGCTCTTTCTCTACTTGCCCAATCACATGTCCCAACCAAATATTGGGATCATGCTTTTTTTTCATTTTTATCTAATTAATGAATTCCTTCCAAACTTCTTCACTATAAATCTCCTTTTGAACTCCTTATGGGGCGAGACCAGACTACACACCTCTCTAAGGGCATTTGGATACTTGTGCTATCCTCACTTGAGACCTTACAACAAGCATAAGCTGGAATTTCGAAGTCAACCTTGCATCTTTCTTGGCTATGACACACAGTATAAGGGATACAAGGTACTCTTGCCATCTACTAAAATCATTGTTACTAGAAATGTTATTTTTGATGAGCATGTTTTTCCATTTTCTTGCATTCAAAAACACCGGTCACACAAAATCATCCCTTAGATTCCACCTCTGCTTTGTCCACATTCCCATTCTTCATCCTTCACCATCACACACCGATTTTCTTATACCTCCTCATGAACCACCTCTTGCACAATCTCCAAATATACCATCCCGACTTCCACTTATTCTCCCTCCAATATTCCCGAGTTCTCCTTTTTCTTCCTCTCCCTCCTCCGATATGCAACCCATTGAGGGTGATTTATATGTAGAATTGCCAATTGAGAATCAAGAGAGCCATGTACGAACCTCCCGGTGACTCTAATAAGCACCACATGACCACCACGGATCAAAATCTGGAATATTTAAGCTCTCAGCGGTTGTACAACACAGAAATACAACCTATTGAACCTGTGCACCATTCTCGGCTTTGAATATCCCAGTGGAAAGCGGTATGGAAAAGGAGTATGATGCTCTCCTTAAAAATCACACTTGGAGTTTGTGTAAATTGCCACAGACGTAAGCTCATAGGGTGCAAATGGGTTTTTAAGTTGAAAAAAATGTCTTTGATGGTTCTATTGCCAAATATAAGGCACGTCTTGTGGCAAAAGGTTACACACAATTAGTCAAGGTTGGACTACACGAGAGACTTTTAGTCCTGTCATTAAACCAGACCCACGGAGATCATTTTGTCTATTGCGATCACAAATTCTTGGATCATACGGCATTGATGTTGATAATGCCTTCTTAAATGGGAAATAGACATCGATCTTTACATGGAGCGGCCCCAGTTTTGAACAAGGGATAGAAGAGAATTTGGTTTGCAAGCTATCCAAGTCTCTCAGTGTATGGATTAAAACAGGCATCCCTGCATGGTCTTCCAAATCGGGGCAGTCTTGATATCTTTTGGTTTCGTGTTTCAAAAGTCGATACATCATTGTTTTTAAGCATTCTTCCACTAATTGCTTGATGGTTTTGATCTATGTGGATGATATCTTAGTGATTTGGAAGTAGTGTTCTTTGCCATACAAGAATTAATTGATCAACTTAAGCAAGTTTTCTCTCTTAAAGATCCGGGAGTCTTGAATTATTTTCTTGGCATCCAAGTCACTAACACTCGCTTCGGGACGTTTCTTAATCAAGAGGAATATGTGAAAAACATACTGAAAAAGGCGGGATGCAACATGCAAAAGGATCGAGTACTCCAATGATCGTGCGGCCCCTTTTATCCAAGTTTGATGGGGATCCAATACGGGATGGAGCTCTTTACAGAGTGTGGTTGGAGCATTACAATATGCAACCATTACAAGGCCGACATAGCTTATAGTGTGAATAAGGTGAGCGATTCATGCGAGAACCCTTTGTCTACACATTGGAAAGCGCTTAAAAGGATTCTCGAGATATTTGGTTTGCCGAGACTATCACATATGGTCTCGCACTTCACCGCTTCCAATTCATTGAGTTTAACGACTTTCACCGATGCGGATTGGGCTTCCGATATTGATGATAGAAGATCAACAAGTGGTTTCGTGTTTATCTTGGTAATAATTTAATCTCTTGAGTTCAAAGAAGAACATACGGTTTCAAGATCGAGCACGGAGCGAGTATAGAAGCTTAGCCAATGTTACTTGTGATGTTTTGTGGCTCGATCTCTTCTTGCAGAGTTAAAAATTCCTCAAGCCACTGACTCTTTGCTATTTGGATGGATAATTTGGGAGTTGTTTCCTTATCTAATAATCTGTTTCACATTCGAACAAAGCACCGGAGCTAGATTTGCACTTCATAAGAGAAAAAGTTCTTTGACAAGCTTATCACCGCCCATCATATCCCTTTATTGACCAAGTTCTTTGATCTTTTTACAAAGCTTATCATCGACAATTCTTCACACGGCTTAGGAACAAATTAAACGTTGTTCCTAAGCCCGAGTTCGAATTGAGGGCATATTGGAAATATACATCACATAGCGTGGGTGCATTACACCAAGTGCGAAATCATCCCTTAGATTCCCCTGCGAGTTTGTTAGCTTGGAGTCGGATATTGTTATTCAATTCTCAATAGGATGGTGACACTTGTAGGTATTAGATTATCTTAGATTGGCTATATAATGATATGATGTAAAAGGTCATTGTAATCATTGAAAATTCCTCGGATATTGGAAATGGAGAATATCCATCTTTATCAATTTGTTTGCTTCTTGATTTATTATGCTTTTCAAAGGCGGGTCCCATACACAAGGATCTCACATCTCACTCACATATTCACATAGAAAACCCCAACAAGAGACTGGATTTTTAGAGAGAGATAGACGAGCATAGAGCACCAAAGGATCAAGAGAGATGAGAGATAGATAGAGAAGTGAAACAACTAAATAATGAATAAGAGTTTCGGGGTGGGGCATTTTATAAGGGGTAATCAATGGTTAAGATCAAGTGTCGAATGGATGGCCATGATTAACGATACATGATCCGCAGAAGGCTATTCGGATCCCACAAATCCAATGTATGACCCGGGTTCACTAAGGGATTGGGCTAGTTGGGGTGGTGGCTTTATTTGGGCAACAATTTGTGGGCTTAACTTAATTGGATGAAGGCCAACTAGAATGGGCCATATATTCCAACACCTAAGATCTTCATATATTGTGGTTCTATTTGTAGGAGTCTTTAGTAAACTCTAATAAAAGTGATTATTAGCTTCTATCTGCGCAGATGTAGAAATCAAGAATTACTTTTTTAGAGTTTGCAAACACTATGTGGCATCCGAGCATCCGAAGAGGCTTGTACATGGTTAAAGATCCATGTTGAATCAATTAACAAACCGATGCTTGAAATATAACATTGATCGACAAATTATTTTAATCTCTTTACAAATATAGAGGTCAAAATGAATGGACATTATCGTGATGAAAAGAACTACATAGACATAGAAAAGTAGAAAATAAGGTTGAAACGATAAAAACATTAATCAATATGTCGAAAGGTTTATTTTGTTGGCAAATCAATGCTTACAAGGAAATTTTGTTTTGTACATCGTGGATCATATATGCAAAGATATATGTTAATTCATAATAATTCATCCCTTATGTAACCATAAAAGGGCAAATTGCAATAACCACAAATATATATTGTTGAAATTTCGGTGTTTTTATTTCTCAGAACGATTAAAAGGAATCAGAACAAACTATTACAAAGAATTCGAAAATTGCGAATAGGCGAGGCGAGTAAAAACTCTATCCGCAAGATAAACACGCCCCGTATCAATGCCGACGTAAATGCAGACGTGTTATCCCCAAAGATACAACACTTCGTCCTTGTAATAGCAAAGATCAAGAATTACAAGGCACCTTTCGAATCGAAATGTGCAAAACCGAGTACACTATGCAAGTACAAGAAAAAAATGAGTATGAAAGTGTGTAATCCGAACAACAACATTGCTCCTATTTATAGGACTTCCAACCAGTCTTGGGGTCTCTTTCTTTGCGGGGCGAACTCCGAGATAATGGGTTGTAACCTCCCGGTAGTGGGTACTCCTTTAATGACCACTATCTCAGAATTCCAAGTAGTGGGCGGTGGTCTTTGTTTCCATTATAAAAGCCGCATTTAGCTTTTTGTTGCAATTTATTTGTTTTTTATTCTCCAAAAATAAAAACAAATGTTTTCTCTGTGCAAAACTAGGCCCGATCCGATCGGGACACGGGCACGGGCACGGCTCGGCCCTCGGCCCATAAAATGGCGGCCGGCCGGCCGGCCGGCGGGTACGAGCGTGGCCTTTCCCACCACACCTCACATGTGTATAGTTATTTCATCTTGCACACTCTTATACACCCACTTACTTATATATTGAATAAAATTAATATTTTATTCCCATGTGGATGGTGTCTTTTCACCTTCCCATCATCCATTATCCCTTTTCAAAGTGACTATCTTGTGGATTTTATTTCTCACTCACCACTAAATGGTTTTGAGAAGTTAAATATATCACACTCATATACTCAAAACGTAGAATTTTATTTTAATATTTAATTCCTCCAAAATTAAATAATTAGTCACTAAAAAATTGGTCAAAGTTAGGTATCAACCATTACTTCTCAAACCAATTTCAACAATCCCCCACATAAGTGGAAATCAAATGCACATGAAAATGCGACTCTTGTACTCGCTTTAATTGAAACCATATTGTATCGGGACGGGTAGTTTGCGACTTTGAACTTTTCTTTGTAAATATCATCGGATATACCGGCGGCCTAGTGGACGCAATGCCTTGAACTATTCCTCCTTCGTGTACACCTAGTCAATGACATTTACACAATATAACTTCTCACACATTCCGTTCTTGATTTGTGTCCTTTTTGGCCATGGACAACATCTTTGGATTCATAAGTGTTACATTGAAGCGGCCCTCACTTCTCACTTATATAGGTGATCTCTCTTGACCGAGTCAATTTATCATTAAAAGTCCTTATGACTTAACCTTACCACAACCAACAAGTTATTGCACTTGTTTTGCCTTCTAGGGATGGGTTAACGATTTACAAGTGCTTAACTGAACTTTTAAAGCTTAGTTTTCCCATTGAACCAAGTTCTTGGGATCTCCAAATCACCAAGGTTGGTTACCACTTTAATCATTCTTTAAATTGTGGATTTTAATCCCATTCCTCTAGCAATTTACTCAATTGATCTCTGTTAAGCCCTTTCGTGAGCGGATCCACTATGTTATCCTTTGACTTTACATAGTCAATTAATATAACACCATTAGAGATCAATTATCTAACGGTATTATGTCTACGACGGATGTGTCTAGACTTACCGTTATACATATTACTTTGTGCTCTCCCCTATAGTAGCTTGACTATCACAAAATAATCATCACGGGAGGCAATCGGTTTTTTCCAAAGATGGAATATCTTCTAAGAAATTACGAAGCCACTCGAAACTTCTTCCCCCCTTTATCAAAAGCTATAAACTCGATTCCATGGTGGATCTAGCTATACAAGTCTCGCTTAATGGATTTCCATGATATCTGCTCCTCCTCCATAGTGAATATATATCCACTAGTGGAGTAGGAGTCCTTTGAATCAAAATCCAAATAGCATCACTATACCCTTCAAGTATCTTGGAGGGTATTTCGAATAGTGTATTCCATAACTCGGGGTGTATTTTAGATATCTTAGTACCCTAGTTAGTGCTTTCCAATGCTCTTGGCTTGGATTGCTTGTATACCTACTCAACTTGTTTGAGGATAGGCAAGATCCGGGCGTGTACGATTTTGTAATGTGCATCAAACTTCCTATCACCTTCGAGTATTCCAACCGAGCTCTCGGTTCGACTTTATTTACTACCGTTGTTTATGCTCAAATCAATGGGCGTTTTGCATGGTGGACCATCAAAAGCATGGAACTTCTTGAGCACTTTCTCCACATAGTGGGATTGTGTCAAGCTAATTCCTTCAGATGTTTTGCCAATTTTGATTCCGAGAATCATATCAGCAATTCCCATGTCTTTCATGTCAAAATTTCTTTTTAACATTTTCTTAGTGTCCATGATTATGTCATGACTACTACCCATTATTAACATATCGTCTACGTATAGACAAACTATGACAAATGCATTTGACATGCCTTTAACATAAACACACTTGTCACATTCGTTGATTTTAAAGCCATTTGACAACATCGTTGTGTCAAATTTAAGATGCCACCGTTTTTTGGAGCTTGTTTAAGTCCATACAAATGATCTTATCAATTTGCACACCTTTTTCTCTTGACTGTGCTACAAATCCTTCAGGTTGTTCCATATATATTTCTTCTTCCAATTCACCATTTAAAAACGCAGTTTTACATCCATTTGGTGAATCTCGAGATTGTGCAAAGCGTGCAATCGCAATAAGCACTCGAATGGATGCAATTCTTGATACAGTGAATATGTGTCGAAAAAATCACTTCCTTTTTGTTTGAAGCCTTTAGCCACTAACTTGGCTTTATATTTATCAATAGTTCCATCTCGCCTTTATTTCTTTTTTAATATCCATTTACACCCTAAAGGTTTACTACTGCGCAGGAGATCAACCAACTCCCAGGTATGATTTTGTAAAATGGATTCTATTTCACTATTGATGGCTTCTTTCCGAACGGAGCATCCGGACTAGACAGAGCCTCTTTAACAAGATTTGCTCACCGTCTAATAAGTAAATGACAAAATCGGGACCAAATGAAGTAGCGAGTTTTAGTTCTTTTACTTCGTCTTTGCTTTCTTTTTCATTCTCTTGTGAAGAACTACTTACTTTCTCATAAGTTCTTTTGTTAGAACTTATTCCAACCCTTTCTTTACAAGGATATACATTTTCAAGAAATATTGCATTTCTTGATTCAATTATGGTACCTTCAAATTTCTCGGATTTTCTCGACTTGTGTACCAAGAACCGATATGCACTCTTTGTAGTATGCATATCCTATAAAAATACAATCAACCGTCTTAGGGCCAATTTTGACTTGTTTAGGTTCGGTATAGCTACCTTAGCCAAACACCCCCACACTTTAAGGTATTTATAAGATGGCTTATGATTTTTCCACAATTCACAAGGTGTATTATTTTTCCCTTTAAGTGGGATTTTATTTAAAATGTGGTTTCTTTGTCAAAAAACAACCCCCACATGTTCGGGTAGTCCAAACTAATCAACATGGCATTCATTATTTCTTTTAAAGTTCAATTTTTACGTTCAACAATGCCATTAGATTGTGGTGAATATGGTGCGAAGAGTTTGATGAATTATTCCCACCTTTGTTACATAATTCTTCAAAAGGTTCAACATATTCTCCACCTCTATCACTCCGAATTATTTTCATCCTGGCTCCCAAGTTGATTTTCAACCTCATTTTTATAATTTTTGAAAGCTTCCAACGCTTCATCTTTGCTTCTTAATAAATATAAGTAGCAAAATCTTGTGCAATCATCAATAAAAGTGATGAAGTATTTTTTTACCACCTCTAGTTTGCACAAATTTGGATCACATATATCGGATGTATCAATTATAGAGTCTTGTATTTCTTTCCACGCACGAAAAGGTAACTTAGCCATTTTAGCTTCAATACTGATTTCACATCTCTTTTGAGAATCAATTTTTGAAGTTGGAAGTAATTCCAAGTTCATTAATCTTTTTATAGCATTTAGATTAACATGCCCTAATCTAACATGCCACAAATCGTAATACTCAAGCATATAAACAAGTAGGCTCAATTTTATTGTTTGCTTGAATCGGTTACATATATGACGAATCGCATTACATTCATTTTGAACATCTGTTATACGAGTAACCTTTTCCTAGAACTGGCCAAACTTAGTTAAAATAAACTTTTCGGACTCAAACATAAGTCTAAAACCATGGTTTACAAGAAAAGATCCTGACACTAGATTCTTCCGGATTTACGGGACATGAAGAACATCCTTGACGCGCTCTTTTCCGGAGTGAGCTTGAACCACGTTGCCAAAACCCGCAACATCGAAGAGGGAAGAATTACCCGTATTAAGTTTTCTACCCGTACAAGGGTGTAGGTAGAGAACGCATCATTGTCGAATGAAACACATGCCGAGTGGCCCCGTGTCAATATACCACTCCCGATTATCCACAAGGTTTGCCTCAAAAACCATTGTAGATAGATCCATATCGATCATCTCTTGGATCATACCATCGCGTGCTCAACCACATTAGCATTAGGTTGTCTATATTTTGGTTTTTTAGGAAGCGACGGTCCTTATCCATGTGGTTGGGCTTTCCACAATTGTGACAATTTCTGTAAACGGCTTTTTGTTTACGTGCTTCTTTCCTTGTAGTTGTTGTTGTTATTGTCACGTTTCCTTTTGTCTTTTCTTTATTGAAATCGCCATGTTCTAGCAAATTCGCTTTTGCATCAACAAAGACTTTTCAAACCTTGAATCTAATTTGCGATTACCTTCCCAATTCGTAAACGCATAATTAGATCTTCAAGATTTATTTCTTTTCGCTTGTGCTTCAAATAATTTTTGAAGTCTTTCCATCCAGTGGCAACTTTTCAATCATGCACGCCACTTGAAAGCTTCATCCAATTGCATTCTTCCGCACGAATATCGTGCATAATTAATCGCAATTCTTGAGCTTGATCCATGACAGCTTCTAGAATCCACCATTTTGAAATCTAGAAACGCAAACCACGAACTTCTTGGAACCAGCGTCCTCGATTCGGATTTTTTTCCAAAGAATCCCGAGCTCTTTGGAAGATTTCACTTCACTATACACATTGTATAACGAGTCAGCAGTCCCATTTAGGACGTAGTTGCGCACGAGGAAGTCACCCCTGCCCCAAGCATTAAAGCGACGTTTTCATTGTTGGTTTCATTTTCTTCCACCACCGGTGGATCCTTCTTCGAGAACTTAGCGAGGCTCGGCGTAGTCGATAAAAAAAGATCTTGGATTGCCATCTTTTGAAATCAAGACTAGAAAATTTTTCGGCTTCTCGGCAGCAAAGAAGCGAGAGGAACATTCACCCTTGAAGTAGACGCCATCGTTTACGAAAAAAAAAAAAACTGTTTATCTTGCGTTGTTGAAATTTAAATGTTTTATTTACGTAAACGGATTACAAGGAATCGTAACAAACTATTACAAAGAAATCGAAAATTGCGAGAATAGCGGAGGCGATAAAAACTCTATCCGCAAGATAAACACGCCCCGTATAAGTCTTGTGAAACGCACGCGTGTTATCCCCAAAGATACAACATCTTCGTCCTTGTAATAAGCGATCGCAAATTACAAGGCACCTTTCGAATCGAAATGTGCAAATCGAGTACACTATGGAAGTACAAGAAAGAAAATGAGTATGAAAGTGTGTAATCCCGAACAACAACACATTGCTCCTATTTATAGGACTTCCAACCAGTCTTGGGGTCTCTTTACTACTGCAGGCGGAACTCCGAGATAATGGGTCAGTAACCTCCAAGTAGTGGGTACTCCTTCAATGACCACTATCTTTGAATCTTCCAAGTAGTGGGCGAGTGGTGTTGTTCCATTATAAAAGCTGCAGTTTTCAGCTTTTAAGTTACAACTTTATTTGTTTTTTATTTTCCAAAAATAAAAAACAAATGTTTTCTGTGCAAAATTAGGCCCGGTCCCGGGCACGGGGCTCGGCTCGGCCCACTGAACCGGGGGGCGGGCGCGCGTGTGGCCTTGCTCACCACACCTCACATGTGTATAGTTATTTCATCTTGCACACTCTTATACACCCACTTACTTATATATATTGAATAAAATTAATATTTTATTCTCATGTGGGATGGTGTCTTTTCACCTTCCCATCATCCATTATCCCTTTTCAAAGTGACTATCTTGTGGATTTTATTTCTCACTCACCACTAAATGGTTTTGAGAAGTTAAATATACCACACTCATCTACTCGAAACGTAGAATTTTATTTTAATATTTAATTCCTCCAAAATTAAATAATTAGTCACTAAAAAAATTGGTCAAAGTTAGGTATCAACCATTACTTCTCAAACCAATTTCCAACATATATAGGGTAAATTATAATAACTAATCTTGAGATTTAACCGAATTACAAATAAATACAAAATTTTGTTTTGTTTATCAAGCTTATTTGTGCTGAGCATAGGTCATAGGTCACCCAATTCATAATAGTTCATTCCTTCTGTAACCATAAAGATAAAAGGCATGTCGGGTAATTTATAATAACCATGAGCTTGTAGCTCAAGTTGTATCTCTCACCCTTTGTTAAGGGTGGTGATCAATATTCGAACATTGAGTCATTCAATTTTTTTGAGATTTATCTTATTATCCTCTTCAACCACGCTCCTCCCAACTTATTGAAAAAACCCTAAAGTTTAGTCAAATTACAAACAATTGCAAATATCTTTTACAATGACAAATATTCATTTGATATTTATTTCTATTTTACAATTGATATTTATTGAGGTTAAATAAATACAAACCTTTGTAATACTTAAAGGAAGTATTTGTAATTTTCAAAGATGATTATATCTTTTTGTAATTAGACTGAATTTGAAGGACAAATTTGCGTATTACATGGGATTGTCAAAAGATAAAATGTTGGCATCGCAAATTTGTTTGTCATAGGTATAAGAGATTCAAAATACTAATTAAAAAATTGAAATTTAAAAGAATATCATACAAATCGTTCACTTCAAACTCTATTTTTTTTTTTTTTTTGTAAACTATATTCAACAAAAATATCACATGTATTGTCATTGTGTTTTGGCATTTAATCACTTGGTTATTATAAATCAAAAGTATCCAATAAAAATATCTTCGTTTTTCTAAAAAAATTACTATAAGATTTAAATAGGTATGTAAATACTATGGGTTATTTTCGAGTTTTAGTACCTCAATTATACCTAGTTTTCGCTTTTGATCCCAAGGTTTCGCTTTAATCGGTTTTAGTACCCAACGTTTTGAGTTTTAATCAATTCGAGATACCTGCCGTTAAATAACTCATTAAAAACCGACTTGTTTGTAGAAGGTTTTCCAAACTTTCGGATGTATCATTTTTGGTACCCTATGTTTCTTTTTATCAAATTTGGTCCCTAGATATTTCAAATTTTATTCAAAGGACTGATCTTTTCAAGACTCAACTCTTTTACTTTGGGCCACGAAAATGGTATCGAGCTTTAGGTTTATTAAGAACTTTTAGTTAAAATTATTATATTTATGTAATTAACAATTGGTGAGGAGAAAATACTCGAGATTATGGATCCGGACCGATGTCCGAGATGTACCCCTTACAGGACATATCGTCAAATATTGACGATGTATGCACAAGAACACCTTGACCAGGTTTCATATTGGGAATACCAACATGAAGAAAAGGAAGCGGAGCCGACGGGAAAACCTTAAGGCAATGCAAAATGCGAGCGAATATTATAAGCGATTCGGATGCTTAACTGGACTTATATGTTCACTTGATGAACCTTCAAGAAACGGTTCATGAAAATTCCCATCGAAACAATGATTCCCCGATGGAGTACCGAGTGGAACGAGATACTTCCAGACAAATCTAAGATCTTCAAGATCTTAGAGAAATCGAAGACGGTGCGGAATTATGGCAACCGCCATATTCATTTACCAAGATACAAGTTCATCGATCGAACCGGATGGAAACGATGGTGAAATATCAAAAGGAAACTCTTGAACTCCTTCATGATATTCAAACAAGTCAAGAACCTGAGGATGCCAAGTTCATCCTAGGAAGGAACATATTGATTTTGGGACAAGACCCTATTTACACCAAAAGGGGAAACCAACCAAGTCATACGAAAAATGACGGATGAGGAAAAGCTCATTGCTCTAATCAAAGGAAAATCCATCAAAAATTAAAAAAGATGGATATTGAAAAGATGAATCTTAAAGATCTACATGACCGCGAGAATCCTTCGGCGATTAGGTATTGTAGATTTAAAGATGAACGCAGTGAGAATCATCTTTGGTTACCTATGACCCACAAGGTAGACCAATTCCTCCACCACCGCCACCATTAATCCTAACGTCGAAGAAATGCGGGTTCACATCATGGGGCTCGGGGCGAGAGGATGCCACATGTTGGGGATTTCACGACCGGGAGTGATCCACTTTAGGGACGGAGGTCGAAACCCTCTTGCGGGAACTGCAGACAACTGCCGGAAGGCCGAATGTTTATCATACGCCTTATGGAAGATCGCACCTCGACCCAATACATCCGTATGGGTTGATGTTAAATCTGACATCCTGCATTTTAAAAATGCAGGAAGTTCTCATTGATGAATGGGCTTCACTATGAGAATTTCAGCAGAACCCTCGATCTTACAAAGGATTCATTCATTTTACTCCTTGAAATGAGTCTTGAAGGATCGAAGATTGCCTGGGATATGACCGATGCTAGTACGAAAAGTTCGGTCACATCGGGGAATCACTTAAAGGAATTGTCGATGGTATGGCAAAACTATTCAAAATCCATTCATCGCACGGGTTATTTCGAGGATTAGATGATGAAAAAGAAAGAAATATAAACAAGCCCTCTATAGCTTTTCTTTACTGGATATTTGTCATATTGACGAATATATCAAGTTGTTCACCGAATATCGGTGGAAATCCAAGATTGAAGAAAAAGAAGCTGCGCATACTATTCTTTGCCAAGATCCCGAGTCCCCGGAGAGAAATGCTTATCGGGAATACAAGGGTGGAGTCAAGTAGAAACGTGGCGAGGAAAAATGTCTTTCCTAAAGGCCAAGTTATCTCGAATGGTGCTATCAAGCGACTCCGCACATGAATTACAAGAGATTAAGAGGAATTAACAAAGCGCCTTCCTCTATGTTGCGTGGATAATGATATCCCAACAGATTGTGGGAGGTCAACCAAGCGGCACAAGAAGAAGAAGGAAAGAAGCCATCCATACCGCCGAGGAAGCAACAACAAAAGAAGGTCTTCATGGAGACCTAGAAGGTTCTCAGTCAAAACAAAAAGCCCGGTTATAAATCGGGGCAAAGACTAGCACCAAGCGGGAGTAGAGCCTCATCATCGTTTCTAATCAAGCAAGTACAGCAAAAATCCGGGAGAAGAACTTTCGGGCGTGCTCACACTAGAGCTAATGAAAATTTCAAAGATCGTATTGTTGGACATGCGGAGCAAGAGGGCGTATCTCAAATCGGATTGCCTAGACAATCAAAAAAAAATCGAGGAGTCGACAGTTCGAGGCCACACCGAAATCGAAGAAGTCGTCTATTATCGTGATTTAATACGGTGTATTAATTCGAGGATATTCCCTCGGATGAAAGCATCTATGAAGAAGAGATCTATTTTGATGATGGAAGTGACTCATTTCGAGAATCGAGTGAAGAATAAATTCTTCAAACAGACGAGGAGGATATGTCGGGATTCCTCTCTCACACGACGGTTTATCATAAAACTCTTATGAGAATCATGAAGGAAGATCCAAAGCTTCAAGTCTATGATGGATTTACAATTGGAGCTATGGAAAAAGCATTGGATAAAATTGGGTTTCGTAACATAAAACACCAAATTATCCACAGGGGTAACAACCGGAGAATTTGCTATTCGATGGAGTTTACCAAGAACTGATCAAGATGCGATTGGTCCCTATTAGAGAAATACAAGAGATCAAAAGCAAAGTTAAAAGAGAAGTTGCAAATACACTCTCATGGATTCATATCGAGCCATAAGAGTAATTATTAAAGCAACATTCAAAGAAGGAATAGATTCGCCTCTTAATCTTCATTGTCTTTTTTGACAAGCGAATCTCGCATCTCAAGGATTCATGCCTTGGAGCGATTCTGAGAAATTTGTATGCGGAAATTGGCATTTAATGTCTATCCTAGAATTGCATACAATTTGGGAGATCGAGACTTGATGAGAGTCCTAACCCTTCATCAAGATTTCAAAAAGTCGATTTGATGAAAGAAGGAAATAGGCCTTACTCGATCACATACAAGATTTCTATGCTCTCTCGAATACCCATCATTCAAGTATTCTTGAGAAAGGAATTTATTGAAGTCCCAAGAATCTTTGAGGACTTTGCTAGGGTGGTGTTACCGAAATCATTGAATCTCCAACTATTAAGGAGATCGATATGATAATTCAAGATCAACCATCTTCAACAAAAGTCGAGTCTCGAGTTGAGCACAGAAGGATGTCTTTCCAAAAAGACGAGAATGGTGAGTAGCAGCGACTTTGGGAAGAAAGGAGACCAAGTCGATCAAATAAGATCCCCCGATGTTGTTAAAACAACAGAGAGTCGAAATGTCCGAGAAAGGATGGCGAGAGGTTGAAGTAATATTCGACATCACTCAAAAGGATAACATTTTTCCTTGTAATGTTCTATATTATCTCCAACAACCAATCGTTGGAAGGTATCAAGGAGGCCTCAAGATATGAGAAATTGAGCTTACTATCACAGGAGTTGCGGAAAGATCCCCGAGAACAATTAATACCGGGAATTGAATTTCTTGAGGAGCATAAACCTTGGGAAAGATTACAAGACGGAATGGAGTTCACAGTGGCTAATAAAAGATACGAGAATCGGGATGACCACTAGTCCATTCTCCATATACATTTCTATTGGAATGTTATATGTTGAATACAAGGCCGAGTATTTCGCCGCCTATATTGATTCAGTCTTTGGAATATGTCTTTGCGCAGCCGGATGTTTTTCCTAAAGAAATTTGAGAAGATTTACCAGCTATTGCAGGAAGAGATTTCTCTAAAAGGATTCTTATCCTTAACAATGGGAATTAAACAAGCGAAAATAATGATCGGAGGCGCGGCGCACCCATGGTACAAAAGTAAAGACGCCACCAATCTATTTCCATGATACACAGTGATATTTTGCTAGAAACAATTTCCTACAAACATTCAAGCGGTTCACACAAGAGAACGAGACGAGAAGACTTATTTTCACAACCTTATGTGATCATAAGATTATTGTCCAGAATCGCTGAAGCATTTTGCGAAAAAAATGCCTATTAATTTTCGCAGCCAAAGCGTGGTGATGAAGCCAAACTTCGCAATCCAAAAATTGTGGATCGAAGAAAATTTGATGAAGCATTATTATCCTATGTAGACAATTTGGTTCGATTGAAGGAAGATCAAAAGATATGGGATAACAACTTGTATTCATTCGAGTGCAAGAGAAGAACGAGTTACTCCGAAGCCATTGCGGAAATTATGGATGGGTCTAATGGAGAATCCACGAGTGACGTGACCATTGAGGAACAAATATCACTCGAGGATGTTAAGAAGAAAATTCAAAGGAATTATAATGAAGATCCTTTGGCTTGGTGGGACAAGAACGAGCTCAAAGCTTCCTTAAAGGTTAAACCGAGAAAAGGAGTACGAGTTCGTAAGATTCAAACCAATCCTTATGAATCGGGAAGATCGTGAGGATATGCGAGAAGATACTTAAGGAACATCTTGACCTTAAGTTAATTTCACCAGGAGTTTCTCCATACAAAGAAATCCCGATTCTTAGTCGAAACCATGGAGAAATCAAAAGAGGAAAGCGAAGACTTGTTATTAATTACAAAGGGATTAATAACATTTTGGAATTCGACGGATACTATATCCCAAGAGAACATCCGGTTAATCAGATCAAAGGTGCCAAGATATTCTCAAAGTTCGATTGTAAGTCCGGATTCTACCGATTAAGATGGAGGAAGAAAGTAAGAAGTTTACAACTTTCTCTACACCACAGGGGACACTATATTTGGAACGTGATGCCTATGGGATTGGCTAACGCACCCCGGATATATCAAAGAAAGATGGATAATCTTTTCAAAGATTATTTAAGTTTCATGTTCGTATATATCGACGACATTCTAATCGCATCAAAGAACATGAAGGAGCATCTCAAACATTTGGAAATATTTTCGATGTTTGTCACAAAGAAAAGGATTAGTGCTTTCGGAAAAGAAGGCGGTAATCGCAACAAGACAGATTGAAATTCCTCGGAATTGAAATCGATGAATCTGGAATTATTCTGAGAATCATATTGTGGAAAAGATCTGAGGATTTCGGATACACTAAAAGACAAGAAGCAGCTTGAGTTTTAAGGAGTTGTTAATTTTGCTTTGAATGTTTATTAACAATCTAGCATACTACGAAGGTGTTTAGCCCATTACTTAAAAAAAAAAAGATGCAGATATTTAAATGGGAAGATGAACATCAAGAAGGAATTAAGCAACTTAAAGAAGTTTGTAAAAGCTTCCAAAACTTGCGATTCCCAAGACGAGGATGAACTGGTTCTTTATACGGATGTCGATGATGATTGGTGGGCAGCGGTTCTTACTAAGGTCACACCAAATGAAGAAGTGTCATGCGATATTGCGGTGGTTTATTCACACCTAGTGAAGCAACTTCGGTGGCATATTAACGAGAAATAATTCTTTGCAATCGAAAAGACTTTTAAAAAATGGCCTCTATTTTTACCGGCTAAAAGTTTACTTTAAAAATTGATAATTCAAGTGTCGAGCTTTTAAAAAACAAAATTGAATCAAAACCGAGAAAAGGCTCGATTACTTAGATGGCAAGTGAATGTCAATATTACGATTATGATATTGTCATTATAAAATCTCATGAAAATATTCTTGCATTTCTTGACACGAGATGGAAGGACGTGTTCTTGACGACGAGGTCCTTAACGAGTAAGACATCTCAGGGAAAACCTAGAGAGTCTAGAACGAGATTTTGGGACGTTATGTCTCAATGCGAGAAGTTCTTTGGACGACTTCAACAGTGACTGAAACTGTTTCTAGTCAAATACGAGCATGCCATTCGCTCGAGGACAATTGTTCTTAGATCGCAAGGGCCTCTCTTCCAGCCGCATCTCCTACGGTGCAAAAAGGGGCCGAGAGAGTACGGGGCTCTAACCCGGAGGTTATGGATTCAAGTACCATAATCACAAGTGTTGCGGGTGATGCATCCCCGAGGGTATGCAAATCGTAGAATTTAATGTTGAAGCTCCGGTGTCACAACCCGAGTCTTCAAGTCAACCCAAAGACCTCCTGGGGTAAAAGAGGAGAGTTGAATCTTAGGCCACGAGGCATGTGCAAATCTAAGGTTCAAACCGACGAAATAAGATTTCTCCTATGCGGGTATATCGGCAATGGGAGAAACTAGTTACAAGACAAGGTATTAACCCGAGAAAACAATGGTTGATATCTCGGAAAGTATCTAGAGTTTGGATGAAACCAGGAAGTCATCCAAATGAAGACGAATGGTATACTTTTGGAGCTTTAGCTTCAATCTATACCGTGTCACCAGGATTCCCGAAATTTCAAAATTACCGAAATGGATTGAGGAAGCGATTTCTGAGACCCGGGCCAATAATCCACATTTGGCCGTAGAGCGATATTTTGGAACTCGTATTTTATTAGTGAAGCTCTGAACCAAAGAAAGGCTTTAATGAAGCTTTTCATTTCATCAAGCTAAGAAGACCGGATGGAAATACTTTAAAATACATTAAGCGCTTCACCTAAGAAGGACCGGTGTTAGTAGGAGCATTTTCTCAAGACGAAGCTTCTACCGGAGCATGGGGTCTTTGGGTTTGTCTATCCGAAATGGACAAAGTCAAATATCCATTTAAGTTCTTCCCGACCAAGCGAATGGATCTTTCCTTTTGAATTCGATGACCGGATCAACCACGAGATTTGCGGATGAACTCTTCAAACCAAAAGGAGAATTCTCTCGAAAACAAGATTCCGAGTAAAGAAACTTACCGAAATTCAGAACATGGGCGCATGTTGGCCGTTGGATCGACCGGATCCATCAAGCATGCCCGACGAGAAGGAACCCGAGTTTGGGAAAGATTTCGACCCAAACCCGACCGAGGACCATACACTGAAAGGACAAGGGCCCGACTCACAAGACACGTTTTCCTCGGGGACCACGCAGACCAACTTTTAAAAAGATTCCCCGACAACCATCATACGGGCCGAGTCACGCGGAAAGAGAAGGAAAGACAACCGTGGCGAGTAATAATTCGGGAGTATGACGTAAGCGATGACGTCTTACATCTTAACAAGATTTGAAGTCCGAATTTCAAGTCCTGGACTTACCTCTATAAATTAGGGATTTGAAGGAAGGCGACATCGAACATTTCCCTTAGTTTTCTTACAATAAAATCTGAGTGAAAATTTGTAATAAGTTTGAGTGTTTAGTTTTTAAATTTATGTATTTTCGAGTGCAAGCCTCAATAATGAGAGGCTAAACAAGTTTTCTCCTCCCAAAAGGAGATTACTAATGTAATAAATTTTTCTTTAAGTTCTTAATAAAATAAAGGCTTTTGTTCAACATGTGTTCATAGTGTTCTATTGATCTATCCCTTTGAAGAAATACTTTTACGCCTGGAGTAGGAAACGAACCAAGGCCGTCTTTGAAAGTGTTGAAGAAGGGGTCGGATAACTTGCGATCATCTTCCCGAGGTGAGGTTGAACAGTGAGGAGCTTTTGTCAAACGATCCGGGGCGATAATTTTCCGATCAGTGGCGTTGCGAACCACTTAACCCTGTGTGTTTTGGCCAAAAGAGGTATGAATTTTAAGGGATCTATTAATTTTACTGGGAAGCATGTTGGGCTGGTATGGTCGTAATGGACTATTTCCATTATTGTAGCGAGTAAAGTATGAGTCTTTGGAAGAGATTATTCATAAAACATTAGGTATCAAATTGAAAGGTTGTTCTTTAAGAAGAAACCTGCTATAACAAAGTTAAATCATTAGAGTTAACAACAGAGAGTTAATGGAAAGGTACCAAATATGATTAATTTTGGGAACATTAGGTACCAATCTTGATTAGGTTGAAAACAGGGGTATCAAAACGAAATTAGGGTATAGATTGGGTATGAAAAATGAAATTATCCCTAAATACTATTTATGTAGCTTTGCACACAATGTAGGTGGGCAAAATCACTTCAATTAAATTTGCATGATATTTGGTAAGCAACAAATAAATTTATTATTAATAAATTTGAACAATTTATTTATTTATTTAGTTGTGTTTTGGCTTGTCAATATATATCATGTACGTAAACTTTTCGATTTATGGGGGAAAAACTTGTATAGATAGAATTTTTTATTTTTTTTATTTATTACCTTTTAGATTTTAATAAATTGTATAAATAGAATGTTTGATTTACCAAAAAAAAATAGATTGTATAGATTTAATCCTTATCTTTGATTTACCAAAAAAATAAATATATTGTATATATAGAATCCTTGAATTTTGGATTGATTATTATCCTTTAGATTATATATGGAAAATATGAAGAAAAAAATATATTTAGAATTGCCACGTGGATAAATGTGAATTCACCATGTGGATATGAAAGAATAAGGAGTTGTCACATATTTCAGAATAATGAGGTGATGAAATGTGACATGTTTGTTTTTTCTTTTAGTATATAGAGTTGATACTCACTACAATAAGTATAATTTCTAAAAAATCAATAAAGATATATTTACTATTTAAAATAATTAATATCTTAAAAAAATAAAATAAAATATTTTTTGTAATTCAATTAAGAATTATGTAATGTGTGTACTAAAAAAAAATAACTATGTAATGTGGGATTTAATCCGGGTTTTAACTGCACTAAATCCGGACCATATGTCCGACCCGTTTTACGCGCTCCAAAATAGAGAAATCTCCAAAAACTCCGAGCTCTGCTCGAACTCCAAAACCTCATAAATGGCAAAAATTCAAATTTTAAAACCCTAAACAGGGAATCAGGCTCCATTCAATCAACTCCACAGAAAATCAGTAATGGATCGAGGTGGAGGACAGCAGCAGCGGACGTCGAGTGCATCGAAGCCCTCATTGTTCGCAGTGTACCAGAATCCGGCACTCTCCGCCGCCCTTACCTCCAACAGCCGCCGTCCCTCCGCCTCCACTTTCCTCTTCATCCTCTCTCTCTCCTCTGCATCCGGTCTTGCACTCCTCATCTCTCTGTATAGGTAAATTTCCGTTATATGTCGGTTTATAGTTGTCTGATGTTTCTCCTTCGCTTGTTTGTGCGTTTTTAGCTGCTGCATATTGATGGATAAAAACGTGGGGTTTCAGTTAGTTCCCATTCCTTCAGTTTTTGGTTTTCCGTCAATGTTCGTGTCACTGTAGTTATGAACTGGCAGTGTAAAGTTAGTATTTTGCTGTGAAATATGCTCTGCGAGTGCGTTTACTCATTCAACATTGTTCCCGAGCGTTCATGGGTGGTTATTGCAACGATATGAGAGATGCAAGTGAGAAAATCGGTGGATGGGGAGAACATGGCATGGGGATGGAAGTTACTACTCGTGCTCATTGTATTCAGCTTGATCAGTTTATAAACATGAAGTGCGATCAATCTTGACTTGCTAGTTTAACTTAGAAAGCTCAAACATTATCTCAAGCTGAGTTTTTTATTTTTATTTTTATTTTATTGGAGATGATCTCAAGCTGAGTTTTGAGCAGTTTGATTTTTTTCAAATCTTATTTATAATCTCAGCATTAAGTTATGGGCATACATGCATACATACATAAATACTCACACATACTTATATTACAAAATTCAAACATTATCTCAAACTGCGTTTTGAGTAGTCTGATTTTTCAAAATCCTAATTATAATCTCAGCATTAAGTTACATGCATACATACATACAGATACACTTACATATATGTACATTGATATATATATATATATATATATATAGAGAGAGAGAGAGAGAGAGAGAGAGAGAGAGAGAGAGTGAGAGAGAGAAACATCTTGCAGTTTGTCTTTGCGTTGTGTTTGTATTTTGAGGTTTTACATACATATAGGAACTATAGTAAAATTAACAAATTCATTGAATCTGATCAATGCAGGAAAATGCAGTTGCTACTAATTTTGGGCTCGGATTTGTCTCTCTAGATGTTGCTTGTAAGTGATGTTTCAATTTTCATTTGGTTGTCCTTCGAAAGGAAGTTAATTATTTCTAAACTTACTAGTTCTGATATCTTGCCAATATGTCAGGTATATTTTCCAAGGTAATACCAGCCATGGCAAGTTTCATTCTCCTTGGAACTTTGCTTGCTTTTATCAAAGCCTTCTCACAGTGGAGAACAAGAAATGCTACAGATGTGGTAGTTGTATCTCCATCCAAAGGCACGAAGGAGCTAACACGCCTTACCAACCGACAACTGGGCCTTCTAGGCTTAAGGTCAAAACTTGAATTGGATTCTCAAGAGTCTTCAAAGAAACCTCCTAAATCTAGAATTAGCTCACCGTCTCCATCAAATGTGCTTGTCCCTCTTCATCAGTCAATAACAGGTCCAGATCACTTATATAGACTGAGTGGCGGGAAATCGAGCACCAGCAGTGGGAGTAAGATACATTCCTTTACCACACCATCCAAATCACCAGCTTCTCCCTCTATGTATCTTGTCCCCACAACTTCTATGCATTCACCAGTCCCGTTACCACCCCTGCAGGCATCACCTGGTTCTGATCAGTTGATTGCCACCCCTTGGTCAAATAAGCGTCCTGCTTTTCATAAAGAGATAGCGACAGAGGAAGATCTTGAAAGATTTTTGGCTGATGTTGATGAGAAAATATCTGAAACAGTGAGTAAATTTGGAACTCCACCCCCAGCATAAATGGATTTGGCGTGACAAGTCCAAACACCATCGTCAGTTCAGTTAATACTTCTGGAACTACAAGAAGTACGCCTTTGAGGCCAGTTAGGATGTCCCCTGGTTCCCAAAAGTTCACAACTCCCCAAAGAAAGGCGAGGAGATCTTCCTCCTCCAATGTCCATGGAAGAGTCAATCGAAGCTTTTGAAAGATTGGGCATTTATCCACATATTGAGCAGTGGCGTGATTGCCTGAGGCAGTGGTTTTCTGCTGTTCTACTTAATCCCCTTCTTAGAAAGATCGAGACCAGCCACTTGAAGGTAAAAATATATTTATTCACTAGGCTTCTTACCGGATTCAGATAAAGATTTTCTCAATGGTTATATCGGGGTGGCATTAACTCTCTCTCTCTCTCTCTCTCTCTCTCTCTCTCTCTCTCTCTCTCTCTCTCTCTCCCCCCCACCCCTTTCCATATTATAGCAATGTTACTGGAGACATGGAGGACACTGTTGGAATGGTGATATTGGCATACAAAGAGTGAATGTGAGGCCCAAAATTGTTGGGTGTTCACATGGTAGGAGTGTATTGTTTTTGTGATGATGAGCTTTCCACTGTCATAGCAAGCAATAAATAGTATCATAATTTGAAATGGAGTTATTTAGTCATGTTTCAGTTGCAAAATGTCATGCATCTGTTCTGGAGATGATAGCAAAAAGAGGTGTGGGGTTTTGTGAACAAACATAAAAGATGCTCTGAATCTGAAACATCCCCACAGAAAATCTCTATAAAAGATGAACAGAACTTCGATTCTCTAACCCTTTTCTTGTTGGATCACTTGTAAGCTTACAGAATTTTCCCTCTTTGATTCTGTTTCCTCTTGATTGCATATATTCTTTCGTACTTTCAGGTTATTGAAGCAGCTGCTAAACTTAATATTTCAATTAGCCTTAGTCAAATCGGATGTGATACGCCAAGTACACCTACTACTGCAAATGTATCTCAGATTGAGAGAACTAATGAATGGAAGTCAGCATTTGCAGTTGACGAAGATGGACTTCTCCATCAGCTACGTGCTACTCTTGTTCAAGTTCTTGATGCTTGTACGTATAAGTTGTTTCATGTAAATTCCAGTTTGTATATTTTTAACTTTCTGTTTTGGGTTGAGATTTATTACCATTGTTTTCCATTTCCAGCAAAGTTACCAACTAGCAATTTCAGCAATCCCCTCAGCAAGCCGCCTCAATTCCTGTTTTACAAGAGGCTGTTGATGCCATTATGGAACATCAAAGGCTCCATGCTTTAATGAAAGGAGAGTGGGGTAAAGGTTTACTTCCACAAAGTAGTGTCCGAGCAGATTATACTGTTCAAAGGATTCAAGTAAGTGAACCTAACTACTTAGTTAAATTAAATAAATTGATCTTGTTCCTCTTATGTGGTTTTTGCCATGTGAAATTTCATTGACTCGTCAAAAATCTTATAGAGCTTGCAGAAGGAACGTGTTTAAAGAACTATGAGTATCTGGGAAATGGCGAGGCCTATGACAAAGTGAATAAGAAATGGAGCCTTGATTATCCCAGTGATTCTCATCTCCTTCTTTATCTGTTTTGTGCTTTCCTGGAATATCCCAAATGGATGTTGCATGTTGATCCTACAAGTTATGCTGGGGCACAGGCAAGCAAGAACCCTTTGTTTTTGGGTGTTCTGCCGCCTAAAGAAAGCTTTCCTGAGAAGTACATAGCTGTTATATCCGGTGTCCCCTCTGTGCTACATCCTGGGGCTTGTATTTTAGCTGTTGGGAAACAATCTCCTCCAGTATTTGCCTTATACTGGGACAAAAAGCCTCAGTTCTCTTTTCAGGTAAGTTATATAACTGTATCATGCCCTTTCGACAGTTTCCTTAAGAATAGAAAAGGCAACAATTGAGCATATTAGATATATATGGATGCAATTCTTGTTGTGCATGCTTCATGTCATCCATTGTCTATATAACCAGGTTATGGTAACCACTGACCAATTTATGATATTAGATTGAAAAGTCGGGTTAGTTGAAGTTTTATGGCTGCTTATATTGGCGTGGTATTAATATATATTCGTGGGATTGCAAGAAAACTGGTTCTCATCTTTGTTTTCCAAGTGATTTTACTTAAAAACCAATTTATACTTCCGGTGTAGAATACTATTTACGGTTAATTTAAAAAAGTACCGTGAGGTTCAGTCTAATTACAAAAGACTCGGTCATCTTTCAAAATTACAAATACAAATTGCACCTATTTAGTGTTTGTTAAGCAAAACAAAACTCAAGGGGGTATTTGTTATACCTTGAGGGGTTTCTAGTAAATTTGAAAGGTAACAGAATTATTTGGTGCGAGGCTAAAGCTTTTGTAATTTATCCAACTATTTATATCAACAGTGTGTTTCTGGGATGCTATAACATGAATCTCTGGCTTTTGTTTGCAGGGAAGAACAGCACTATGGGATTCCATATTGCTCATGTGCTACAAAATTAAGATCAGTTATGGTGGTATTGTTAGAGGCATGCACCTTGGTTCATCAGCCTTGGGCATTCTCCCAGTTCTTGAACAAGAAACTGAGGACTGAGAAAGCGCCATTTACGTTATATTCATTTTGCAACCTATCGGCTACATGAATCTCATCCGGCCATTTTTGCTGTTGTGTTGCAGATGAAGTTTTACTTGAGCAGATCATCCCATAGATGGCTCTCTTGCTAACTCGTTTATTTATCCATCTTGTATTTACTCATAACTATTCAGTTGACGATCTAACATAGAAATAGACATTAGTTTGTATTTCTAGGCTGACGGGAGACCATTTGACACAACGCTATGTGCTGAAAAAATTCATCGGGCATTGTAGACCTTCAATGGAATTGTTGATTATCATACTGCTTTACTTGTTTCTTTGGCTCCTTTTAGATGCGAGCTTCTTGTGAGTTGTGATTCGATCTTATTATAGTACTTTTTGATATTTTGCAATATGAAATGAGCAAAAACAATAGTGAAACCAAAAGTTATTCTACTTACTTTTGTAAGTAATGCATGTAATATTTCGTTTAGGGAGTAGTAACTAGGAGTGGCCGAGTGAATCGCTCCCTTTTAAGCGTTTGCCCCATTTTCTGTGTAATGGATGGATAATTATATCGATTAATTCGAATATAAACATGTAATTTGCCAATCCAATTTTTACTATCAGCTTGTATATAAAATTGTTCTAGAGCTAAGCTAAATGGGCACATGAAAGCGACTGACTTCTTTTTTTCCTGGTGTCGTGAACTAATTCATGGAATAATGGTCAAAAAATAAAAGGTAAATTTTACTTTACCTCCCCTATACTCTCATTGGATATCACTTAACCCCCTTGTACTTTTAATTTTATCACTTTACCCTTTTGTACTACCAATTTTTATCACTTTACCCCCCTATACAATTAAAATATCATTTAATCCTCCAATTCATTTATTAAATGACCTAATTATTCATACTATTATTTTAATTTAACCTTGACATCAAATACACACACACACACACATATATATATGGGGAGACTCAAGTGAGATCATGTCTCTAGGTGAGACACAATAAACTAATCTCAACCATCCCCCACTATTAATCAATATGTATGATTTAATGGATAAAAAATATATTAAAATATTAATTTAATCAACATAAGGGTAATCAAATCTCTTTCTCTCATACATCTCCCAATCTCACGTGTCTCCCCCCGTCTCTTTAATTCCTCCATTAACGCAAATAAAAAAACTGTGAAGAACTCGAAAATTACAATTCATGAAAATTACAGAGAAAAAGCAAGAAAAATCGGTGCGATGTACGGAGAAATAACGAATGCAAATGAGTTTGAAACATGATGATGAATCATCAGTCGTGGAAAAAACTCTATCCAACAACATCAATGGTGTAAACATCGATGGAGAACTCGAAACTGACCATTAACATAAACTCTTAAAAACTTGTAATTTTCACGAATAAGACGATGCATTGATACTTATGAAATGATGTATAGATACTTATGAAACGATGCACAAATACTTATGAAACGATACATATAACTGTAGGGTATTACATATTTGAAAATATGCAACAAAAATCAACTAAATATGCATTATCTGAAAACTATCTATGCAACGTAAAAAACCATATGTAACACAAGATACCCGACTATGCAACGCGTCATAAACTATGCAACAAAATCAACTAACTATGCATTATCTAGAAACTATCTATGCAGTGTGGAATAACTAAATATGCAGTACATTATGTAACATCCCATTTTCATAATTTCCAAAAAACCAACATCCCATTTTCATAACTAAATATGCATTATATTGAACCTATTTATGCAGTGTAGAATAACTAAATATGCAACACGTTATATTCGATTATGTCTTGTTTTCGTAAAACAGTACCAACAAAACAACTAATATGCATTATTTGATAGCTAATTAAGCAGTAGAAGAACCCTAACTATACTGTAAAATAAAAATATTTGGAAAGAAAACTGCTTCCTTAAATTACGCCACTAAACTCGCGCTTTCAATCCCGATTACATAAAAACGGTTTCAAAAAGTCAAACATACCAGAAAACCCGCTGGGACCACTAATTTGAATTGAAAAATTACAATCTTACCCTTAAAATCAGAGAAAATTAGGAAAAAAAAAAAGACCTGAATTAATCACATCTCTTCATTTTTAAGATCAATGAGTAAGATGAGTCTACACTGTCTCACCTAGGGAGGGTGGTCTCATTTGAACCAAATCATATATATATATATATTGGAAAACTTATTTGCTATTTATTAAAATTAATATAGTTCCTATTAAATAACTATATTGAATGTTATTTTATTCAAACTAATATATTCATATATTCTTTTAATAATAAATCTAAAAATTATGTATTATATAGTAAATTAATATTTTGTATTCAAAAAAGTAATCACTAAAATGACTATGTTTTCTATTTAACATAGTTTTTATTTTTGATTATTGAATCAATAATTAAAAATTACTAATAATATTTCACATATTTAATAAATTTGTATTATATATATTATATAATTTTAAGGTTATGATGAAAAATAATTTTAAAAGTATAAATGTATTAGCTAATAGAAATAGTCTATTATATATTAATTTAATAAGGACTATATTAAAGTTAAATAATTAGCAACTAAATGTAAAATATAATAGATTTAATATTAAGTGTTAATTAATCAAGTTGTGAAAATTAATTTAGCAATAAATACAAGTTCATTAATATTAAATACTTTCAAAATTTTAATAAAACTAATAGGTAATGATAAAATAGTCATATTTTTGAATATATGAGCATAAAATAATATTTTAAAAGCATAAGGGGATAAAGTGATACTAATTAAGAGTATAAGGAGGTAAAATAATACAATTAAATGTACAAGAGGTAACATGATAATCAAGTAGAGTATAAGGGGACAAAATGAAATTTACTCAAAAATAATAGTAAGTTGTTGACCAAATTGTTAGGAAATCTTTTATCAAGATGAGCTTATGTAGAAACAAAATATACTTAATTCTTGTTTAGGTAGTTCTTCTAAACTTACTCATTATTAATGCTTGCAATGGTATGCTCTCTCTGTTATATGCTTGATGCTTCATTCCTCGTTGGTGATGATGTGAGGAAAAATGCGGGTTCCTTTCATGTGTCTCCGAAATGCAAGACGTCTTTTGCCTCGATTATAGGCGTTTACATTCACGGGAGGTACCATATTCCCTTTTTGCGGTCAAGAATCAAGATCTCCTATTCCATCCTTATTCATGTGTGATGTGGGTAATTTATTAATTATTCTTTAAATATATAATTAAAACAATTTTTAATTAATTAATCCTCAATTAATAATTATTGGACTATTTACATTTATTTTCTCAATTATTGGCCCATGAGGCCCAAGTTGCAATACTAAAAGCAGGACCCCGAAAGTCTCATGTATAAATAATCATGGGAAATTACATGGAATACGCCGATTTTGGTCCCCATACAAAACAATACGCTCCCGTTACTTTTGCTCCTAATTTTTTACTTTTGTACCTAATTTTTTTTTTTACGCTCCCGCATATTTTTTGATTATTTTTATTTTTTTCGTTTTTTGTTCCCGCATTGTTTTACATCTTTATATAAGTTGTTTCGATATTGTTTAAATTTGTTTCTTTGTTGTTTCTATGATGTTTCTTTGTTGTTTCGATGTTTCAAAACAACTTTAACCTATTTTTATGTTGTTTTTTATTCATATATTATTTTGTACTTTGTTAGGTGTTGTTCTATAATATTTTTAATGTAGTTCTAATAATTATTTTTGTTGTTTTCATGTAGTGTTCAATGTATCAATACAATTTTTACCTATTTTTAAGCTCTTTTTATCCATGTGGTCTTTTAAATATTTTTTACGTTGTTTATGGGTTGTTTCCATATCCTTTTTAATGTTGTTCGATGTTTCTTTGTTGTTTCCATGAAATTTTTGATATTTAAATACAATTTTTACCTATTTTTTCGCCGAGTGAATCCATCCATAAACCTAGATCTCGGCTTCTTATCGGCATAGCCTTCGTGCTCCATACCCATGGGTCACTTCACCCGTGGGTCACTTTAGTCCTTTTAGAGATGGAAAAGCAAGCCCTCGGCGGTTCCAAACGAGGCATTCACGGAGACCTGGGGATGGCGGAACATCCCCGAGAGAGATACATTGTTGCCATTGTGACTTGGTCTTCCCAAATTTCTCCATCCGGGACTCCGTCTTGGTGAAAAAAGCTGGATAGCTCGCGTGAGAAACCTCGACCTAAACCGCTGTCATTGAGTATTCGATGCTCGAGTGAAGTCCGGTGTTGAACTAGTAGTTCTTGAGGAGCTCACTAACTTTTTTGCTCATATGGTGTTTTTACGTATTGTTTCGATTTGTTTCTATATTGTTTCTTGGTTGTTGAAACATGATAGAAACAATATTGAAACAAAACGTAAAAATATCCGGGAATTTTCTTTGGAGCATATTGTTGTGTAAAAAGAAGGCGGGAGCGTAAATTTAGGTAAAATTGTCTTTTAAAGCGTAAAAAGACTGGCATTGACTTAAAAAATGTGGGTATTTCATCAATTGCCCAATAATCATTATCCTACTATTTGTAAGTTAATCAACTTTATTACTAAAATCCTTTGCACTTTTCACTAATCTACTTGACTTAAGCATCAAAAAGACTTCTCTTGAACAACCCATGACACTTCTAGTTGTTTGTTCATGTTGTTGGCGATTCATTATCAAGAGTACCTTTGCAATTGGAATTCCTTTTACACGTGGAACAATGACCAAAGCATGGATGACATATACTTTTCGATAGCATCATTTTGGCACCGTCTATAGAAATTTGGCCTAAACACCGAGAATACAAAGGCTAGATCACAAATAAGAGGAACTAACTCCCAAGTAGCTACTCTAAAGTAAATAACACGCAAGAGAAAGACCTCCCAGAAAGACTTGCTCATGACCCTTCTAGCTTGAGGAGTACCACAAGTAGATGAGGTGCAAATATGAGTGCATATGACTCAAGAAGTTTTTAAGCCTTGTTTGAAGAATATGCCTGAAGTCGTGAGGCAATATCTTTGCAAGTGCAAGAGTACACCCACGCGCTCCACCATCGGCAATTGACACTAACCTAGTTTGGAGCGGAAGACGTGAATGAAACTTCGAGGATTATGAGATAACCCGAGAAACCAAGATGGTGATGGAGGAGATGCGATCATATGAACTCAATAATAACAATCCCAATCGCACATTTATGTCCATGTTGAAAAACCAAGAGTTGTTCATGAAAGCCATATCAACTCCAAATTGGTCGCTAATGAAAATGAGTCCCTTCAACTCAACCATATTAGCTAAACCACCCCTACGGGAGTAAATACTTTTAACTTTCCAAAGTATAATGGAACAAGAGACCCCAATAACAATTGGACATATTTTATGCCAAAGCAAACTTACACGACATGAATGACCTTTTTCTCTTTGCAAGGTCTTGAACCGCTCTAGTCACCGAGCACATTAGAGTAGAAATGTTGCACGACCTAACGGATAAAACACGAGGAAGTCTAGGGAAGACTATAAAGCTAACCCCAAGAGAGGAGAGAAGAAGAAAGACTTTGGGAATTCAATCAAACGAGAAAAACGTGAGAAAGTCCACAAAAGAAGAAAGCTAACCCCAAGAGATGAGAGAAAAAAAGACTTTGGGGAAGGGAGTATGAGATGAGATACACTCATTTGAATGTACCCATCACGAAATATCGGTGAGCGACACATAGACCATGGATAATCGAACCTCCATACAAGATGAAAGATAACCCTCGGGGCGGCTAATTCTGATAAGTATTGTTGTTCCCATCGCGACAAAAATCGTGGAACAAAAGATTGCTTCCAATTGAAGAGAAATTGAAAGGTTGATCCAAAGAGGATACCGGCGGATGGAGGACAAACATTAGAAGAGCTAAAACAAGCTCAACGCCACAAGGACCCCCACATGGGCGAAAGGTGAGACCCTCACATTGTTGGAGTTATCAACGTCTGAAGGATCATAAAGAAGAGATGCAAGGAGTGCTCTTCGATCCTATAGAAAAAAATAGAAGGAAGTAAACTGGGAACAATTCCCGAAGAGAAGAGCATTGAACTTCATCAAGTCAAAGAATTGCCTAACATTTGGAGTACGGGACTATATCCTTGAGAGGAGATGCATCCCGATGCCATAGTAATCCCCATCAAGTTGACAAACCTTGTCGTTAGAAGAGTCCTCGCGGACATGGGAAACATTGTCGATGTTATCCTTATGGAGACATTCATAAAGCCAAATAGATCGCGGTAGTCCTTCAGTCACAACTCTTTTAGAGGGCTTTAGTGGCGGCAATGATTAGTGTTGCATAAGAGATAAGTTTACCCCTTATGTTGGGTGCCAACACAAGGCTACCAAGTCGTTTCGTTTCCTCGATAGTGGATACCCCTTCAACATACAATGTGACCTTGGAAGGCCAAACTTGTACTACTTGGTCATTGCTTCAAAGTCTTTATAAAGTTGAAATTCCCAATAGAGACCGAAGTAGAAGAAGCTTCTAGAGACATAAATGTGGGTCGGGAGTGTTATGTTAGATAAATATTTTTATCAAGATTTTGATGATTTTGTTTAAATGAGTTTTATACCAAAACAATGTTTTTATATGTTGTCCAAATACTCCTGTGCTTCGTTTGGTTCAACAATAGGATTGGGTTTGATTATTTCCCACCAGCTTTACTGGCCTTATCCTATGGATTTATTAAGGTCCAATAATGTGTTTGTTTGAGTGATTGAGTTGTTGGATTGTAAGGGTTATCTATTAAATTGTTTGGTTCAATAAGATAGTAATAGCCCAATAAGTTTTGAATTACCTTATTGCCCTTAAATTATAATCATATTCCTATATTACCCAAACTATCTCTCCACTCTGTAATATCACTCTCTTTCTCATTCCTTAGTTTCAACTTTCACAAACTTCTTTCCTTACGTTCATAGAAATCGCTACCATCTTTCTATGTTCAAGTAGCTGCACTCTCACTCTCGCCTCCACACATCGTTGAACTTTGCACGGTTCTGTTCAATTGGTGAGTAAAGGCTACATTTGTTGCTCCCCAATTCTTGCAACAAAACGCTGAATTAGGGTTCTTCCAACCAAAAAAACGATTACAAATACTCTAACCTCATTCGGAGTCGACACTATACACCCCGCGCCTTTGTTTTACGTGAAAAAAAAAACGAGAATCGGACAATAGTGATTAAGGTAGATAAATTAAAATGCAAATATGAAGGTTGAAATAAAGAAACCAAAAGATCGTCTCGACCACGCCGCACACCGATATCTCGAGGAGAAATTTGTGTTAAGTCGAGGCCGTGTTCGTCGATCCAAATTGGGGCTAGGGTTCGAGGTAATGTTTTGTCAGAGAGAAGCGATTAAAATTGGACAAACACACATGTAAAATGGACAGCTGTACAAAAAAAGGCTATGTATGTAATTTCAGCATGGATGATAAAGGGCTATATTGCTCATCCCACCTAGGGGGTGGGATAGCTATTACCTTATTGAGGGGGATAAATTAACGGGTCAGCCCTATTTCCAGGGCTTTGTCCAATTGAACCAAACAAAACAATGGGGATGAAATAATAACAAAGTGAGTGATATCACTCACATAATGCCCAACCAAACGAAACCCTAAATGATTTAAAATGTTTTTACTAATTTTTGGAGTATTTCTTAGAGTTTTTAATTTGATTAAAATTGGACAACACTTTTGATGATTTTGTTTATATTGGTTTTTACACCAAAACAATGTTTGTAAATGTTGTCCAAATACTCCCAATTGATTTAAAATGTTTTTACTAATTTTTGGAGTATTTCTTGAAGTTTATTTTTGACAAAAATCGGACAACATTTCAAATTGAAGGTCGGCCACGTGCATCAAAGCATCGACTGTACCTAAAGAACACAAAGTTGAAACAGAAACATTTTACGTACAAAAAAAGTAGGAGGGGACCGGTCCAACTAGGGGCGGCCAAGTCGCCGCCCCTCCGACCCGTACCTAGATCGCACTATCTTTTTCAAACGTTCGAAATCTTATACAGGGCAACCTATCGCCTATGTTATTTTGTGAATGACAAAATTATACCGTTTGAATTCTTTGTGACAAGAAGATTTACTTTTCAATTTTGTACAATATTTCTACATCTTGTGATCTTCTTTTTGTAGACAAAAGTGAAGATAGAGGAGCCTATGTTGGGTGCCTATGTTGGTTAAGACTTCCTATAAATAGAGGATGAATTGAAGACACAAGAGACAATACAACACAAGCAAATTGACAACAAGAAATCGCAAATTTCCAAGCTTTCATATTCAACACTCTTGTTGTATTTATAGCTAAGTTTTTCACTTTCACATCTTGAGGAGTCTAGGCTTTATTTCTTGATTACACTTGCACTCAAATTGTAATATTCATTATTGAGTTGTAATCTTGATTTTTGTCATCATTCAACACAAGACATCCTTGTGAGTATTCTTGTGGAAAGAATACACTTGGGTGATCTAGGTGATAGGTGTTTCAAGAGTGTGGTGCTCTTGAGGTATTGAAGAATTTGGTATTCTTCAAGATTGGAGATTGTGGTGATCTTCAAAGGTGCCGTTGAAGGAAGATTGTGGTAATCTTCAAAGGGAGATTGTGGTAATCTCCAAAGGTGGTGTTGAAGAAGAGTGTGGTGCTCTTCAAGGTGTTGTAAGTTGAATTTGTATTAATTTTGGTAATTAATAAAATTCTTTTTCTTTGAAATCAATCCCTGGATATCTTTGGGGTGGTAGAGGATTAGGCCCTAGGTGGGTTGAACCTCTTTAAATCGACACGTGTTGTTTACTTCCCGCACCTTTATTATTGTATTGGCGTATTTGTTTCAAAAAGATGGCATAATCGAAAGATGGAGATAATCTATTCACCCCCTCTAGATTATCGTAGGCCGCTTGGACTTACAAGTGGTATCAAAGCCAAACTCTTTGGCAAGCTCGTTCCACATCGCGAGTAAAGAGGAACGATCATCGGCTCGACGAAGTCTACCTTACCGACGCCTCCACCACCAAGCCACCACTATTTGATTCCAAAAATTATATATTTTGGAAAGAAAGAATGGAATGTTATCTACAAAGTTGCGGGTTCGATATTTGGAACACGGTCGTAAATGAAGAATTCATTCCAATGATGGACACACCACACAAAGGCCTCAAAGAGCTCAATGATGAAGAGAAGAAAATCATATATTTAAATGGTAAAGCACTTAATGTTATTTATTGTTCACTTACCATTTTGGAATATAATCATATTGTAGGAATTAAATCGGCACATAAAGTATGGAGAAAATTAGAAGAAGTATATGCAAATGAAAGGAGCCACTCAAAAGCATTTACTTCTCAAATGGATACAAACCCAACATGGGATGAGCTTCATACAACATCCGACGTCGATGAAAACGAGCGATGTCTTATGGGCTTGAAGAAAAAACGAGGTAACTTCAAAACCCTCCACTTCTTATGATAATGAATTACAAAATGATTATAGTGATTCGCAAAATGATTTTGATGAACTTCAAAATGAATTCCAAAGCTTACTTGTTAAATACAAAAATTTGAAAAAGGAATTCAATATTTTGAAAATTGATAAGGATAATTTATTTTCCTCTTATGAATCACTTTCATGTGATCACACCACCACACTTGACAAGGTTAGAAATCTTGAGAAAGAAAATAGTACTATTGTTGAGGATATTAATGGCATGAAAAATGATTTATCAAAATCCAACTTGAGTACCGATAAAATGACCAATATTATTGATGTTCATAGTTGTGATAAATTGAAACAAGGACTTGATCATGAGCCTTTAGTGTTGTTAATTATGTGAAAAGAAATCAAGTCCCTATGCATGTTGGTCATTATGCTCCCAAAATTACTACTTGTTTTTATTGTGGTAAAACGGGTCACACGGTTAATACTTGTCGGGCTAGAAATAGCTCTAATTATTATTGGAGACCTAAAAGTCTCAAAGCTAATTCCAAAGGACCCAAACACTTGAGGGTACCACAAAACAATGTTATATTAGGTACCGTGAACAATAATCGAGGAAAATACATACCGCCAAGAAGACATCAAATGACCATCTCATTTGATCAAAGAAGAAGACACCACCAAAATAAATTTCCAAGAATGAAAAATTATCAACAAAAGAAAGGATATAATCCTTGGAGATGGAGTAATCGGAGAATCCACCATCAACATGAAGATTTTCAAAGGGAAGATATCATCAACAATGGGAACAGCACAACCCATGAAAATGGTGTAATTGGTAACCCGTATCTCCATATTTAAATATGCATTTTATTTTGTTATTATGCATGCTTTTATTTGTGTCTTAATTGCAAATGAGTTTTCAAGTATTTATTTTTAATTAAAGTCTTCAATATATATTTGTGCTTTTAAAATATTTTTGAAAAAGAAGACCTTATATGATGTTTTTAAAACTCATGTGCATTTTTGTAGACTAAAGTGTGTTATCATCTCTTATGAATTTTTATGGCATGAGCTTACTCCTGTCATATCTCTTAGTCTACACTTTTATCATTATGATTTGTGCTAGATTTGTTTTAAGAATTGTGTAGGATTTACATATTTTCACAAATGGTCATTTACGTCATTATTTGTCAAGAAAGGCATTAATTATCGAGGTACGTTTACTTGTGTTATTCTTACTCTTATAGACTCGATATATGTATTGCCATGTGCCTATGTGCTTGTTCTTCATAGTATTTCATACAAGTGCCATTAAGAGGATTTTTAGATTCTTTGAAAGGCACTATTCGATAAATTGATTGCACATATTTGCTTTGTCAACTCTTGTTCAAATACTTCTTTTAAATGAGGTCTCAACTATATATCGGATTTTCAAATTTCAAAAGAGACCTTTTGTAGCTTTCTTAAGCTTATTTGAACTTGCATGATTTATTAGACTCTTGATGATCTTCTAAATGCATAGTATGTGTTTCTTGCTTCATGGTCTATATATATAGTGTCTATTTCTACTATGCTCTTATGCAAGATATTTTGTGATTGATGATTGAGGCATGTTTTTACACTTGGGCTATTTTTTCTTGCCTTTATAAGCGATGCCGTTAATGAGTTTGTTAAGTTATGTAGATGAGAGATGAAGTACTCCAAATATTAGTTACCTCAAAATATTTGGATGTAAATGTTCTATTATGAACACCTTAGATCAATTGAATGTCCTATGGTGATAGTGATGAAGAAGACAAAAAGGGTATTCCTGAACAAACTCGATGACCAAAGCTGACAACATTGGTCGAACTAAGGCGAGATATTTTTCTATGTCAATCTTAGGTGAGCTTGAGATAAGTATGATGGGGAGCTTAATTTCTTGCTTGGACCAAGAAGATGGCTATATTTCAAAAGAACTCTTGAAGGAGTTAAGCATTGAAGAAAGAAGAACCATCTCAACCTCTATGGCTAAAGATTGACAAAGGTTGAGAAAGGCATATCGGCCGACTAACAAATTCGATGTATGTTTTCTTGTATTATTCCAATAGACTCGACATTCCATATGCCTTATGTCTATATGCTCGACTTCAAAAACTATCCCAACAAATCTCACTAAAGTGTCGTTAAAAGAAATTTTCAAATATTTGAAAGACACTTTTCTTCTTATGACTTGTATATCCAAAGTATTAAAACGTTCTTATTTTTCCGGGATAACAAGTTCGGTGTTTACATTTATCAAAATATGGTTCGTCATAATCGAACTAAACATATTGAGATTTGATATCTTTTTCTAAGGGATTGCATTTTCAAAAAAAACTTGAGATGTGTTTAATTCTGTCTCGAGGATAATTCGCACTTTTAATCGTTTATCACGAGTCTTTCACCTCATCTCGAGCTTGATTATGACATAATGCATATTGAATGATGTCTATTATTGCATTTTGCATTTTTTTAAAACTTAGGGGCGAAAAATCGGATTTTTGGTTCAAACTTGAAATTGCAAAACAGAAAGAACATCTGGCCGATTGGGGCAAGGCCGACGGCCGCCCATGCCGTTGACCGTCGCCCTAGCCCTCAACCGACGCCCCTCACGTTTTTAAGTTAAATTCGTTTTTGTTTTTCGATCTCGGCCATTTTGGCTTATTTTGTCCATTTTTCGTCCCTTCGCATTTTGCACACAAATTTCACTTCAAATTTGTTTTCTTGCATATGTTTTTGGGCGTCATTAAGCTCGATTATCAACACCATTGCTCATCTTTACCGTATAAATGGTAAGAATTCTTCTCCATTTGCTCAATTGGGTTGAACCCTCGAGATTTTGACTTATTTGCAAAATTCTTGATGCTAGTTTCATATGAATGTGATGAGCTTAATATTTATGATGTATTGAATGTTGTTTGAACTGAATTGGTGATGAAAATTTTTGGCTTAAATGAATTTCAAAGGCGTTATATACTTCTAGTTTTATTCGACGCACGCCAAGTGTTCGACAAAATGTTTCAATGAAAAATTCATCACCTACATGAGTCTCTCGATTTGAAAAGTCTTATAAGTTTATAGAGATCATGTTTTATCAATCAAATGAGCTTTTGCAAATCAATTGATCAACTTTTCCCTTTTATTTGGAATTTAAGCTTCAATTTTCAAAAAGCTCGATAAATCGATAAATTTGCGCATTTTGATATGAATATATGATGTTTTTATCGTCTAACATTCTTTTTGATGATTCCAAAGGGGAGAAATAGGAAAAACGCTCATACGCTCAAAGAAGCAAAAATAAGCTCACAAGAAAAGCTATAAGCTAGGGCTCTTGAAAGCCATAAGTCATGAACAATACTTAGTCCATGTGATGTATTATGGATGTATTGTGGACTTTTATGATTGACTAATGATGTTTTGAGACAGGGGAGCTTATAAGCTCATGGAATTCAAGCTTAAGTTGTAAAAGCTAAGCTTTTAGCTTTTAATTGTTGTTTGTATACTTGTTCTTGATATGCATATTGATAGGGAGCTTGTGCAAAAATGATTTTGAAAAATCTTTGCTCCTATCCTTGTGTGTTTGTACTTATGATGAATCTTGCTTGAAATGGTTGATCTTTAAGACCGGAAAATTGGTTTTGTTTTAAAATCAACTTCCTAAAATTGTTTTGGTTTGTAATCATCAAAAAGAGGGAGTTTGTTAGATAAATATTTTTATCAAGATTTTGATGATTTTGTTTAAATGAGTTTTTATACCAAAACAATGTTTTTATATGTTGTCCAAATACTCCTAAATGATTTAAAATGTTTTTACTAATTTTTGGAGTATTTCTTAGAGTTTTTAATTTGATTAAAATTGGACAACACTTTTGATGATTTTGTTTACATTGGTTTTTACACCAAAACAATGTTTGTAAATGTTGTCCAAATACTCCCAATTGATTTAAAATATTTTTACTAATTTTTGGAATATTTCTTGAAGTTTATTTTTGACAAAAACCGGACAACATTTCAAATTGAAGGTCGGCCGTGCGCCAAAGCGTCGACCTGCACGAAGAACACAAAGTTGAAACGAAACATTTTACGTACAAAAAAAAAAAGGAGGGGACCGGTCCAACTAGGGCGGCCAGTCGACCCCCTCCGAACCCGCACTGATCGCACTATCTTTTTCAAACGTTCGAAATCTTATACAAGGCAACCGGTCGCCCTATGTTATTTTGTGACAAAAAATTATACCGTTTGAATTCTTTGACAATAAGATTTACTTTTCAATTTTGTACAATATTTCTACATCTTGTGATCTTCTTTTTGTAGACAAAAGTGAAGATAGAGGAGCTATGTTGGGAGCCTATGTTGGTGAAGATTTCCCTATAAATAGAGGATGAATTGAAGACACAAGAGACAATACAACACAAGCAAATTCACAACAAGAAATCAAAAATTCAAAGCTTTCATATTCAACACTCTTGTTGTATTTATAACCTAAGTTTTTCACTTTCACATCTTGAGGTCTAGGCTTTATTTCTTGATTACACTTGCACTCAAATTGTAATATTCATTATTGAGTTGTAATCTTGATTTTTGTCATCATTCAACACAAGACATCCTTGTGAGTATTCTTGTAGAAAGAATACACTTGGGTGATCTAGGTGATAGGTGTTTCAAGAGTGTGGTGCTCTTAAGGTATTGAAGAATTTGGTATTCTTCAAGATTGAAGATTGTGGTGATCTTCAAAGGTGCGTTGAAGGAAGATTGTGGTAATCTTCAAAGGGAGATTGTGGTAATCTCCAAAGGGTGGTGTTGAAGAAAGAGTGTGGTGCTCTTCTGAGGTGTTGTAAGTTGAATTTGTATTAATTGTGGTAATTAATAAAATTCTTTTTCTTTTGAAATCCATCCCTGATATCTTTGGGGTGGTAGAGGATTAGGCCCTGGTGGGTTGAACCTCTTTAAATCGACGCGTGTTGTTTACTTCCTTGCACCTTTATTATTGTCTTGGCGTATTTGTTTGAAAAAGAAGACATAATCGAAAAGATGGAGATAATCCATTCACCCCCTACTCAGATTATCGTAGCGCTTGGACTTACATGTTATGTAGCAACACTAAAGAAAGTCGGTCCCAAGAAGGAAACAATAGTCGTACTTGCCAACAAAGAGTTCCCCCATGCTCATTTTTCCATTGTCATAACAAGTATTTCACCCATTTTGGGCATTTCTAATTAAGTTGTTCACTTTGCTTCCTGCGATAACAATTTACTTTGGTTTTTCCGCCTACGAGCCGAGTCTACTTTGTTAAAATATGTCACTTGTGAGTTGTCCAGATTGATTAAGGGAAGAGAGTCCACTTCATAAGCCAGTGAGCTACTCATCATATCACCAATTGGTTTTAGGATGGAATCTCACTTGGTGGGCTTGGGCTCTCTCCCCATATGGTGCGCTTCATGTGTAGGACCGTACCAAGTCCCCACAAATTTAACATGATATCGGAGCGGGGCTCATGCTCGGCTCAGTGGGTCGTATCACATGATGTGATTGAGCATAGAGGATCATGTGGTGATGATTAATGGATTTATGAAGGATTCACAAGTGAGGCGTGTTGAGATATATCACTTGTGAGTTGTCCCACATTGATTAATTAAGGGAAGAAAATCCATTTTATAAGCCAGTGAGCTACTCCTCCTATCACCAAATTGGTTTTAGGATTGGAACCTCACTTGGTGGGCTTGGGCCCTCTCCCATATCGGGTGCGCTTCATGTGTAGGGTCGTATCAAGTCCCCCCCGAATTTAACATACTTACGTTATATTCTTTCCGAATAAGCTGGTTTACGAATAATTGCCCTACTTCGCACTTATTCATTATGAATGTCCACTGTTTAGGCACTAAATAAACATGATAAAAGAGATTACACATTTTAATGTTTGCATAAGTAACCATCGGTATAATGCGCCTTAATAAGAGTCCCTACTTGCTCTCCTAAAACGGAGTAACTACAAAGTCTTCTTGTCACACAAAGTCCTATAGAAATTTGGCGCTCCATTAGCGCACACAATCCTAAAGAAAAGCTTCGCATTCCGTTATGCAAATAAGATCCTATAAAGAAATTTCGCTCAGTTAGGCACAAAGTCCTACTACAGAAGCTCCACATTCTCATAGTCAAATAAAGTCTTAAAAGAGAAGGTATGCGCTCTTTAGGCACTAACTCCCAAGTGAGTTACCACACACCCGCCGGACCAAAGTACATTCAACGAACACTTTGTGCTATAAGGCCAACTAATTTGATGGACTAGGTCACTACGTATGTGTCTCGAAGAGACACTTGGGGGATCAAAAAGTAGTAGAAACTCGGTAAAAAACTCAAAAGCCACGAAAAATGCTAACACAAGTGAAAAGTGAAAGGTGACATGCAACTCAATGCAAGAAAAACAAGCTAACAATATGCAAGCCTCATAGAGACAATAAACATCTCAAAAGCAAGCAAGAAGTGTAGCAAATGTTAAAGTAATACCTAATATATGGGCAAAGGAAGAACATAACAAAACCTAACTAAAAAAGCGGGAGACTCGAAGCATGAGGGGCTCCATCACCATCATGCTCGCCCACTCCGTCAATGGGGTCATTTGGGATGTCTTGTAAGGCATCTATCGACCTCTTCATCATCGACACTCCCAAGTCCAAAGCAAGCCCATGACCTCCTTAGGGACATTTCCCGGTCTCCTTAAGTATCTTGCTTGATAGCGGACAACTCACAATGAAAGTCAAACTCCTTCATTAAGCTCACCTATAATCGATGAGACGCCTTATAAGCCTCTATAGGCTGAGATCTCTCTTCATCAATTAGTCAATCCCCGCCGAAGACTTAAGGAATGTCTCTTGATCTTGATTCATGATCATATTGAACCTTCAACGACTCATTCTTCTTGCCATCTCATCTATCTTGTGCTCGTCTTTGCTGATTGAGTCCTTCAACTCCTTTATCTCCACCTTATATTGCCTCGATTCTCCCTTCAAAGCTTCACCCTTATGACAGTAAAGAAACGCGTTCACAATGAAAGAAAATTACAAAAGTATTAGCAAATACAAAATAGTAAAACTACTAAGTAAAAGGAGAAAAGAGAGGTTTACCTCGTCGCATCTCCACAAATGTGAGCCTCTAGATCCTTAAAGGTAAGGCCTCCGGCGAGCCTCGATCATCAGCAGTAAGCCCCTGACTTACTCAAACCCGAGGATGGCTCGGCTAGATCCCAAAATGACTCATGGTGGTTCACACCACTAGAGAAGAGAATGTGTGGAGTGATAGACCCAAAAGGAGCACCAAAAGGCTCACGAGCAATGCTTCTTTCCATCTACATGTGCGAGAGGTCTAGAAGCATGACTACCATTAACCCGATCTCTTGGTGAGAACCAAATTGTCGCTCCCCACACGGCGAGAGGAGAATCTTGCGCTCCTCATCCATCCTCATAAGAGCCCTACTCGAGCACCTATCACCACCCGAAAAATCTTTACTCTTCTTTGTATTGTAAGCAAGCAACTCAAAGAACACTAAAGCTCTTTTTTCCTAAAAGAAAAGAGTAGGCCATTAAAATGCAACAAATATGAAAAATGTATTCGAATCAAGTAAAGCGGTAATAATTTGAGATATCAATAACACTACAAACAACCTAGCTTTCCGAACTCCCGAAAGTCCCATGACACATAATAGAAGTAAAATAAGAGATAGGGACGATGCACTATATGAGGGTGTCCCAACCATTATCCTTCGACCTTCACAAAGAAAAAGTCTTCATTCCAAGTACCAAAATAAGAAGGGATCCCATTAAGGAACTACAATCGGGGTGAGGAAAGAAGCGATGGAATTATCCCTCATGTCTTCCTAGTATTGGTAATGAACAAAAAATAAAAGCCCTCAAGAGAAGCGAAAATCCAAGCTTCCCCTGTGGCACACTTATAACCCTACACATCACGTAAGAAAGGGGTATCGACCAACACACAACCCAAAGGACTCGAGACCTTGCAAAAAATGGATCAATAGGAATGGTGACACCACTAGACAAGGCGGCAAGGTAGACAATGATATACCCCTCAAGAGGTTGACTAAGTCTCTGTCGGGAGTAGCGAAGAACCAACTCGAAGGCGAAAGGTAATCCAAACACTTCCTAAGTTTGCGAATACATATTGTGGTAACACAACTTTCAAAGACTTTCGAGACCACGACTCTACTACCAACAATAGGCTATGCTTGTACTTGAACTTAGGTAACTCACGTGAATTCTCCTCACTCCTTGTACACGGATCGGACTATTTAAGAACTACTCCCTAACAATGAAGATGAAAAAAGCCCAACTTGAGGAGGAGAAAATGTAGCTAGTTGGATAAAAATAAGAATAGCCCGACCAAGTACCCATCTACCGAAAAGGGCCTATAGCGACCTCGGGATCCACACACAACCCAAAGGACTTCAAAGCCTTTAAAGGGGTGCAGAGGAATAGTAAAGCCACTAGACAATTTGGCAAGATAGATGATAATATGACCTGCAGAGAATGGCCAAGCCTCCGTTTGAGTGGGAACAACCAAATGAAAAAATGAAGGCAAATCTAAATGTTTAATCCTGCGAAGGCAATTAACAATGGCATTGCGGTACAAAATCTCGGACCATGACCCTACTCCTGGACTAGAAACCATATTCCACAATAGAAACAAACAATTGGTGAGGATAAACTTCCCGGCATTCTCTTCCTCGCACTTCACATTCCTCCCTCTCCATAGACTTGTCGATTCAATGGGAAGTTCAACAAGCTTCTGGATTCGGTGAGTCCTACTTCCCAAAATTAGAGTGAGAAAATGCCCAACTCTAGTGAAGAAAAAGGAGCGTGTTGAATAAAGCATCGAATGGCTTGCATGTCACCCCTCCACGAAAAAATCACTACAACTCACAAGTGTTATGAAAATCACCTGAAGAAAGCAAAAATGAAGATTACATGATAGAAACGGCTTAGATGAGGGTGACCCAACCAAGAAGGATGTCGATCGAGTGAGGTGCCCTAGTTTTATATCATCACAAGCGATTATTCGATTCTTCACATTCTAGTTCAACCTTTGACTAGTGTCCATAAACACAATACATCCGGGCTCCAAAAGATTACGAACTTCTCGATAAAGAATATAATTTGGATGGCAATTGAAAGAGTCACTAAATTCATCATAAATGAAACCACAACCACAAAAAGCTATTTTTGAGTCGCCTTGAGAATAGTAACCACATTTTTCTAAGATCCCAAATTTACAATTCTCATTTAACATGGGTGATAGCCCATCTAACATTTAATATTTCTCCCAGTCTTCTCTAGCATGTAAACTACGTTGAACATCAATATGTGCTCGTTACTTGAATAAAATGTAGCCATGTGTCCAAGACTTCCTAAACACTACTGAGAATTGAATGTTTAGAAGGTGCACTTTACTAGGAGATCGTGGAGTTCGTGAGCATCGGGATCATGTCTTCGACTAGTGGTCCGACCTCGGTTCGAGATCTTTGTACTTAAAATAAAGGGATAGCTTTCTTCCCATATCAATCCCTTCTAAACTTTAAACATAGACTAAAATTAGTAATAAACTAAACTCAAGAAATTTTATTTAGGGTTAATTACAAAACCTACCCCAAAGTTTAGACTAATTACAAAAAACAAAAACCTATTATCTTTCCAAATTATAAATACAACACCCCTTGACATTTGTTTCTCTCTTAAAACTGCAACCCTTATAATAAAAGACGTGTTAGGTAAATAAAAACCTCAAGGGGCTGTTTGTTATCTTTATTTAGGCTAAACCTCAGACTAGTTTCTGTAATTATCCCTTTTATTTATGCTTACGTAGCTATAGTATCAGTTCTGTCCCAAGGCAAATATTAGTGGGATGTGTTGTATGAGAAGGCAAGAACAAATATTCCAGAAGCATAAAGCAGTTACGTTTACCCAGAAAAGATTCTTACGCACCTGAAAATACCGGATAACAAAAGATATCAATGAATAAAACACACTGTAGCTAGCACTGGATGGACAAGATAGATCAAACCTCTACAGATTCAATAAATCAAACCACAATACACCCTACTCCCAGTTACTGGGAGCATTCACGGATATAATTGCAAAAAAATAAGCTAATAAATTTATAATAAAATTTACTGAATCTATGATATGTGGTATTTACATTTTATTCTGATTAATAGTATCAAGGGACATGTTTCCTACCCTAAACCTAAACCTCCTACAACTCAAGACAAAATTATACTTCCCATTTTTGACCGCGAAATGTACAATTCAGCAGCACTAGACCTCGAGTCACCAAGAAACAATGAGAAAAAGATGAAAGCCAAACTAGTTCGGAAGGACTGATCCTGGATTAGAAAACAAAGCATAAACCGAAACTGGAGAGCTTCTATTCTGAAAAATAGCTCACCAATAAAAAATAACTCATGTGTAGGCAGCGCCCACTATTAATAAGTCAGCTGGCAAACATTGTTTTCCAACTGCAGGTATTTTAGTTAGCTTTTCTTCAATTTACTACATATAGAGATCAACTAGGCAGCAAGAATTAGACGCCAATCCTTCTGGAAACTGTCTTCTCCAAATGATGATGCATCTGGTCGAATCCTACTTAATTTTAACGAAAAAGAAAATTTTCCTCCAGATACCGTCCCTAATGGCTTTACTCAGAGTCTGAATCAATAGACAGATATAATCTTGGTCTTACAGAACGCTGTTGGCGGGAAATGAGGAAGGACTATCTGATCTTTCCCTACTCATCTTACCAGTCCTATAAATGCGTTCGTACCATGCAAAATAGATGCTGCCATTAAAGAAATTAAAAAGAAGCATAAAAATGAATGACAAAGTGGAAGGGTGTTATTTTATAATAAAGGGTTATATACTTGCCTCCCAAATCACTACCAGAGATCTGGATGCAATATTTATAAGGATGCTGTATGGCGTCTAATTATTCAGCCTTTTGTTCAATTGTGAAGTCACATGCAATTAAAATATAACTCATTTGCCAAGGTAAATTCAATTTTCTGATGTTAAAGAACTGAGGTAGCATGAGAACACTTGCTGGGGGAAAGGGGGTATCGATTATAAAATAGGGTAAATTACAAAACCTACCCCTAAGATTTAGTCTAATTACAAAAACTACCGTTACAAACACCCCTTGAGTATGTATAGACTTAACAAATACCCCATTTAAGGGTGCAATTTGTAAAATAGAAACAAATATCACTGGGGTATTTGTAATTTTGAAAAATAGCTGGTTCTTTTTGTAATTAGGCTAAACCTCAAAAGGTTTTTTTCTTTTTATAATTAACTCATCATAAAATAACACATCACATACCATGGTCCGCCAATGAATCCAAGGCACCATTCTTTGACTGTAATTCATGTCTCGAACTCAAAGCATTTGCAGCCGCAGATTCACCCTGACCCCCAGCGCCACCATCCCCAAGCCTGAGAGAAATCCAATCCTCAGTACGAATGCCATTTAAAACATCTGGATGGTCTCTCAAATCAGACTCTGCCATAGATGCATCCGATGGCCTCGTGGGGAGAAATATTTGAAGCGAAGGATCATTGCCACTAATGCCCAAAGGATTATCTACTAATCCATCATTCATATTAGAATGTTGAGCAGCAGACTCGGGGACAAATGCGGCAGATCCCATAGCAGTCCCTGCAGTCAACGCATAGCCATTTATAGACGATGAGCAATTAAGAGAACCCTGCTGCATGTCAACTAAAGGATCAGAAATGTCCCCATCAGAACCAAATAACTGAAAACTAGGAACCCTTGACCACCAGACGGCAATGACCACATTGAACTCCCAAACTCATCATCATTCGTATTGTAAAGATCAAGGCACGAACTTCCACCAGCACCAAGAGTTGGGTTTTCATAATAAGAATCAGTCATTCCGTGCTGTGGAGCTGGAAAATGAACCCCACTTGTAATAACTGGCCCAGAAGACATTGGTGGTTCAGTTTCTTCTTCTGAATCACTTAGGACAATCACTTCAGCATCTCCAGCTGGTGTAGCAGTATATGATTCATTAAATCCATGTGGTGGGTCAATGCTCATGGACATGGACTCATATTCAATACCATTAACTGTAGAAAACCCGAGGTTTCCTTTACCATCCTGGTTCACACTAGCATCTTCGCCATCTATGCCACTGCCAGTGGCACTGCTGCTCATAAGAATTATATTGGGACCATTACTCTTGAAATCTTCGTGAAATCTATTTGCAGGTGAGATTCCTCGCATATCATCAGGTTTGCGAAATTCCCAGCAACCATTCCTGTTTTTCTTAATTCCTATTTTTAGGGCAGCATGACTATCGACACCGACATCGTGTTTGACGGGTTTAAGTTCTGGCTTCGGCTTTGATTCTACTTCTGGGGATTCACAGACAGTACCATCAGGCAAATGCCACAGCCCAAGCTCACCAAGACCTCTACGATCACGATCGCTCTCTGCCTTAACACGCCAAGATCCATCAGGCTTCACCTCAATCTCTGCCACATCTTCTCCAGAATTCCGCATCTATAAAACATAGATGAGAGAGCATAATGAGTTGCAGAAAACGCAAAGAAGAAACATACCTCAAGGCAAAATGTAGACAATACCTTGGATGTGATTCGGTTGAAATATGGATCTATGGTGATTGTCTCCCAAGAATAGTTCTTCAGACAAATGGGACATTGCCACTGCACCCACAAACAGCACACAAAAACATTAACCAGGAGGTCAAGCAAGATTATATTATAAACATAAGTTATGTGAGTTAGTTGAGTTACAGCATATCTTTTTCTTGTACATTTGGTTCACAACAAGAATACGGAGTCGAGGAACAACCAAAAAATAAAACAAAAGCAAAAAAATAAATAAAAATAAATAAAAATCTCTCTCACGCGCACACACACCTCCCATGCATTAGGAAGCCAAAACAGACATAAGGATCCTAATTACCTATTACCTTCTTAGAACGTTGGCTCATTTCCAAAAACACTTCCAGATCAAAACAGCCCATGTGTGCGCAAGGCTTAAATCTTCCGGCCAACTTCATTCTTAAACCACTCATCTGAAGCATGTAAGTGTAACTGTGTAAGAATACGGATTCAGTTCCAAAATGTAAGCCCAATAATAAGAACTTCCAAAAAGAGCACGACAACAGGCAATTCCTCCGGAAAAAGACATAAGTAGAACTTAATATATATAATTAATTATTGGAACTACCAAATCATTGTGTTGACGAGTTTTTATATCATTTAAAAATAATCAACTGTACGATAAGAAAAACAGAATTGATGGAAATCTATTAAGTAAAATCAAACTAAATGGGGAAATATATTGCAATGTCGACTCATTTTCCATTTATAAAGTGATAAGCCATGTAATGAACCGAATGTTTTTTCGAATATTCAGGCCATTCAAAAGCTAGGGATATCAGCCACCAGCCAATCCCTGCAACTATAGGCGCCAAGAATGACAATAAATGGCTACGCTGGGGCATATGCGAGTCCTAACTCTAGAGATGAGGAGTATGGAACAGCCTCATAGAGCTTTCAATAGAGCTTGGTTGGATGTGGAGAATTTCTTTCTTGAAAACCTTAAAAGCGAGTTAATAAAGGAGTATTAACTCTGAGCCAAGAAGAAATGGTTTAGTTCTAAAAGTCTAGGACTAAATGACTTCAATTTGGACGACAATACATAATTCTTTCATTTTTCCACTAGTTGCAGAAGGAAATAATATGTAGATACTTTTAAAATCAATGGTACGTGGGAGACCGAAGGCAGGGTTCTTAATGAACATGTACAACAACATTTCTATAGAACTTGTGTCGTACAAACAAGCATGATGCATGAGAAGAAAATATCACAAAATGCATCATGTGCAGACCACATAGTTCGCTCATCAGCAGCATATTGATAAGAGGAAGAGGAACTACAATATCAATAAATAACACGTGTTTTTTTACTTATTTTTTCCCTTTTGAAACTATGCCAAAGATTTAAAATGCAAATGTTAACAGTACTCACAGGACAGCGGAGATTGACAGGAACGAAATCAGCAACAACTTCAATATCACTGTCACTATCAGCATTTTCTGTGCTGGCCCCACCACCAACACATTTACGAACACGAGCTAGTGAATCCTCGAAACTCTCACTTTCAGCCCCTATTTGAATCACACTGAGAATCTAGCAAAAAGATGGCCTCAGTACAATTAGGTCTTCACCAATCACAATATTGAAACAAGAGTAAAAATGCCAAACAGATTCCTAAATCTCTGTTCTCACAGTTAAAGAGCAATAAAGAACAAGTGCCGCTATCATTATAGGGGCAAATCAAAGGACAAGATCCCATTAGAAAATGAAAATCATAATACCTAACATGCAATTACAAGAAAGCAAAACAATTTATCGAACAAACACAAGACTGAAAAATAGGTACAAACTTAAAAAACTCGTACATTCAATAACTGTTCCCCCAAACTGTCAACTAACTCAATTTGAATGATATGATGCGATGTATTTGCATATGAAAAGTGGAGCAGAAACAGAAAAGCCTCGAGGACACCAGAAAGTCTTAATCATGTCAAGCAGGCAGAAATCATACATATTTGCATAACATAGACTTGTCTCATGCATTCATTGAACAAATTAAATACCTAAGTGCAAAAGATTATACAAAAATAATGATTTTAGGAAGATCAGCTAACCTGACGCAGAGTACGCCGCTTTACAATTCTAACTCCCACACAGAAAATGCGAGCATCACATCCTGTTAAGGAAATCTTATTAATTCCGTCTCTGGTGCATTGTGTAATCTGACAAAACAACAAGACAATATACTAAGGAAAACATGAAAGATTAACATAAAATATCTAGTAAGATTTCCCCGCAAATCTCCACACCCCATCCCCTCCCTAAAAATTGAATAAAAAAAGAAACCTAAAAGGTGGAAAACATAGTAAAGAAAATAAAAAAGTTAAACAATTAAGTAAACTGTAATAAGTAAAACTCTGAATTGTATATTATTAACAGAAAGCTTAGAAAATAAATCAACCTATTCTAGTTAAAGTAGGAAACCTATTCTAGTTAAAATAGAAGTCTAAAACATCTAGGATATTAAATCTCCTAACATCAATATATATCTAACACTCCCCCTCAAGCTGGAGCATAGATATCTATCATGCCCAGCTTGTGACAAATATACGTGACCCGAGATCCATTCAAAGCCTTGGTGAAAATGTCCCCTAATTGTTCTCCAGTCTTCACGTAAGCTGTAGAAATCAAATTTTGCTGAATCTTCTCACGAACAAAGTGACAATCTATCTCAATGTGTTTGGTTCGTTCATGAAAAACAGGATTTGAGGCAATGTGAAGCGCAACTTGATTATCACACCATAGTTTAGAGGGAGCAGGAACCCCAAAACCAATTTCAGCCAGAAGTTGTGAAATCCACACTACTTCACACGAAGCTTGTGCCATGGCTCGATATTCTGACTCTGCACTCGATCGTGATACCACATTTTGTTTCTTACTCTTCCATGAAACCAAGTTTCCACCAACAAAAACACAATACCCGAGTAGTAGATTTTCGATCAATCTTAGAACTCGCCAACTCGCATCGAGAAAAACACTCATATTATGATGCCCATGATTCGATATAATATAACACGTCCGGGAGCACCTTTTAAGTAGCACAATATTTGCTCCAATGCGGACCAATGATGAACTGTAGGAGAAGACATGAATTGACTTAAAGTGCTCACAGAATAAGCAATATCGGGGCGTGTTCTTGTAAGATAGTTTAGTTTCCAACTAATCTCCTATAACGTTCGAGGATCGTCAAAGGCATCACCATCCTTTGTAAATTGATGATTTGGAGGCATGGGAGTGTTGCGAGGTTTAGCTCCCAATTTTCGATTTACGCTAACAGATCCAGAACATACTTGTTGGGACAGAAAAATACCTTTCTCAATCCGAGACACCTCAATTCCCAAGAAGTATTTCAAAACTCCCAAATCTTTAGTACTAAACCGATCTTGCAAAAATATTTTTAAAGAAGAAATTCCTGCGCATCATCACTTCCAAAGGATAACAATATCGTCTACATAAACAACAAGTAGAATAATGCCGTAGAGATTGCTTATAGAAAACAAGATGATCACTCTTACTCTTTTTCATCCCAAACCGCTCTCTTGGATGACTAAATTTCCCAACCAAGCACGGGGCTCTGCTTCAACCCATTATAAAAACTTGCGAAGGCAGCGGACTTTCCCGGACTCCCCTGAGCAACAAACCCGGTGGTTGCTTCATATATACTTCCTCAACAAGATCGCCATGTAAAAGGCATTTTCACATCAAGTTGGTGCAAAGGCCAATTGTTTGTAGGCCGAGGAAATGAATAATCTAACAGATGTTAACTTGCTCTTGGAGAGAAAGTGTCGAGTAATCAATCCCATGCAGGCATGACCTTTAGCTACCAGTAGGGCTTTTAGACGAGCAAATGGATCCATCGAATTAAACTTGACCGCAAAGACCCACTTGCGCCAACGGCTTTCTTACGAAGAGCAGAGCTCGATTAGATCCCAAGTGCCATTCTCGGTTAAGGCATCCATTTCAACAATCATTGTTGCTCGCCGATCGAGGATTGGATAGGGCTAGCGGGCGGATTTTGGAACTTGTATGCGAGAATCAAGAAAGCGATAAAAGAACAAGAGGTAGAAGACAATTGATTATATGTAACACAAGATGAAATGGGATAAGTACATTGACATTTACCTTTTCGAAGAAAGAATGGGCAAATCGAGATCGGGAGTAAGCGGGATCCGATGACGAAGACGATCTTGGTGCGGGGACTAGGATCGGGAGGAGGAGGAGGGCGTCGGGAATAGACATGAGTAATTGGTGGTCTAGGGTGGACCAACGGCGGGGCGGAATCGGAGAGGCGGAAGGCAAACAAACTAACACCTCATCGGTTGCATTAGAATAAGGTGGTGAGGATGAGTCGTCGAAGAATTGGATGGTCTCATCGAAAGTGACATCACTAGACACTAAGTACTTGTTCAACAAAGGGGAAAAACATCTATACCTCTTTTGGAGACGGGAGTAACCCAAAAACACATTTTAAGGACTTAGGATCTAGTTTTGTCACGTGGGGATGAACATCACGAACAAAACAAGTACACCCAAATATACGAGGTTCAACAAACATGGGTTTGTTTGGAAACAAAATGCAGTGTGGTGTCGATCTTTGAAAATCGTGGAAGGCATGCGATTAATTAGAAAGCATGCGATGAGGCACGACGTCGGACCAAAAACGTTTAGGACATGAGTGTGAAACAAAAGAGCACGAGGTTTCAAGAAGATGTTTATTTTTCCTTTCATCAACTCCATTTTGGGGTGGAGTATCAACACAAGAGGATTGATGAAGAATCCCATTGTTGTTCATATTATGATTGAAAAGATGAAGAGAATTATTCTTTGGCATTATCGCTTCAAGATATTGACCAAGGGCGTTGTGTTGATTTTTGATTTCAAAGACAAAAAGATTGAAAATGCGAAAGTAATTCAAAGACGAGATTGCATAAAATATAGCGAAGTCATACGAGAGAAATCATCCACAAAAGTAACAAAATAACGAAATCCGTTAGATGAGCGAACATGGTCCCCAAACATCGAATGAACTAGCTCAAACTGTTGCAAACTCGTTTATTTGCACGAGGAATGTAAGACAAACGATGGTGTTTAGCAACCGACACGAGTCACAATTAAAAGACGAAATATTATGAAACCGAGGTATAACTTCTTAAGTAAAGTTGCGGAGGATGGCACTAAACGACAATGGGGCGTCAAAAGGAGTCAAATGTCTTTGGAACACGCTATGGGTCGAGGTATCGGGTTGTCCAAAATGTAGAGGCCTCCGACTCGCGTCTTTTACCAATAATCTTCTTCGTCGTAAGATCCTGAAAAACACAATGATCGGAAAAATGAGACGGAATAGTTAAGAGACCAGGTGAGTTTGCTAACTTGAAACAAGATTAAAGGAGAATGCGGTAGATGAAGCGAAAGTTAAAGGAAGGGTTGGTGTAATATGAATAGTGCAAAGACTAAGAAGCGGAGGTGGAATCATCTCAAGCTAATGTAGCGACGACGATGATTAGTAAGTTCGGAAAAGAGTTGTGGATTACCCGTCGTGTGATCTGTGGCACGAGAATCATGACCCACTGGGAGGCCAAGAAAGAAAACATGTAGTAGGTTTACGACTCGGCGAGTAGTGGTAGATCGGGATGCTTAGATGCTTCTGAAATTTGAGAAATTTGGCATAGTCATCTATAGGGACCGAAACCACCGATCCCGAGTGGGTGGAGGGACCTCGTGTCTGAGAGGCCACGTGAGCGATTGAGATCAAAGCTCACCGGGTTGCGTTTGAGTAACTTTTGACAAGTTCGTTTTGTATGACCCTGTTCATGACAATAGTAGCATACTACCGGAATCTTGATTGCTAGAACTCCGAGAACCATTACCACCGCCTCGGTTGTTACCCCGATAACGTGAGCGACCCTACGTTCCACCATTTTGACTTACAAGAGCATTAGGTTGTGGGGCGGATGACATGTTAGAACTAGGGACCGTCGTAAGACCCTAGTAAAAGCGTAACCGATATTGGACAAAATTTGTGATTTAGCAACGTCAAACCGAGAACTAAGACCAGGCGAAAAACTCATAATAGCCATTTGTTCCCGCTGAGCGTGCTGAACTTTGATATCTGTACTAAATGGCAACAGGCATTCAACTCTTCATAAATACGTTTGAAGTTCATAAAATAAGTATTAAGTGATTGGTCTGTTGTTCGGCCCGATAAAATTCTTTACATACATCAAAAATTAGAAATATTTTCTTTTCGGAAAAAACAAAAGAGAGATAATCCATAACGTCTTTAACATAATCACAATGAGTGATATGTCCATATTGTTCGGGCTCATAGAATTCACGAATTTTTATGAGTAAAGTAGCATCAACCCGCATCCACTCGGATATTTTGCATCGGTCGTGGCCGGAGGATTATCGATGGGTGACCCTCTGCGAAATACTCCGTAGATATAGGCAAACCGTCTTACTCCAATCCAAATAATTAGTGCCGTTTAATTTTTTATCAGTAATTTTAGTCACAGACGTAACTTGAACTTATTTCTGGATGTCTCATAAGTCATATACAGCCACCACACACGTGAAGATCTTTGTTCTTTGGTTCTAAGACCTTTGACAGAGCAAACTGGAAAAAGAGGATTCATATACGCCAATTCATAAGAAGCATTTATAGAGAATAAGTTGCACAATTCTGCACTCATAATTTGCAACAGAGACAAACCACAAAAAGTTGCCTTGTGCCTGGTAAAATGCAAAAACTACATGCCAGCAGTTGAATGACAAAAGCAAGGAGAGGTGAATTTACAATGAGCACATGCTTTCCAAAAACGCAAACATAACTAATAGACAACGAAGAGTCTCTTTGTTTGATAAAAAAAATTAAAAAGGCATTATTTCTAAAAGAGAAAACTCACAATAGGTCCATCATCACGACCATTTGCTCCAAGCAGTTGGGAGCCAGGTCTGTTTGTTGCCCTCACTGGTACACCTGTGTCGAAAAGGCAAAAATATTTTGTAAATAAAAGCAAAGGCAGCAAAGAACCTTTGCATGTAGGAGAGTGCATTACGTAAGAGATCCATCATTTTCATCAAAGAGAACAAGAAATAAAAGGAAATGCAGGATTTGGTAGAACTTTGAAAAGAATGCATCCTTCGAGCAATCTACCACTCCAGTTAAATGCACATTAGTAAACAATCCTAAACAGATCCATATATTCTGGTTTTAAACATGGATAAACAGAAGTCCTGATCTTACACTATACACACAGTAGAGTAATGCATCAGCATTAAATGTCCATCTCCATGTAAAGTCTAAAGAAAGAACATTTACAGGACACTTGATACAGTTGGAGAAAGAGTTACGCTACCTAGAGTTCAAAACTAAGCAATCTCAGAGGATAGCATACCATTGACCTGTAGATCTGCATATTGTGGCCACTGCATCCTAAATGTCACCTTGTCATTAAGAAGCATGCACCATGCCTAGTATTCAATACAAACATCATAATCTTGTACAAATCAAGCATAATCTAAACGAAAAGTTCAAAGAATTGTTACCATTAAGAGGCATTCTCACCAACCTGAACATCATATTCTTGTTTTGACAACAAGTCCTTGTCTGCCCTTGTGAGTTGAAATGTTTTCTCGATGCTCTGGCCAGGATTTGAACTGCCAAGCCATAAGAGTATTATATGCAGCCAATATGAGAACAATTGGAAATCAACATGCAAACAAAGAAAACCTTAGGGCACACAAACATCACATAAACATTATAAGCATTAAAACCAGAAAACATTTTAGAAGGTCACATCGTTTTCCAAGGACTAGTTAACCCCACTTCCCAACAAATACAGCCAGAATACAAAGTAGTCAAAATATAAAACTAAGAGGGTATTTGGCTGAGCTTATAAGCTCTAAAAATTGTTTGGAAATGTTATTCTGAAACTACTTATAAGATCCTAAAAAAGCCGTTTGAGGGCTTATAAATTGTTTTTGAAAAGAAAAGGAGCTCCTAACTTTTCTTCAGAAAAAATATTTCATTTCAACCACCTCCTTTAATTTGACTATTTTAATTACATAATTGCCATTACTAAGATCTTAAAAGCTCCATCATCATATTTTATCCATGCACTTCAACCGCTTATTTTTAAAATAAGATTTAACATCTTATAAGATGTAGGAGCTCAAAAGATATTTCAAATAAGCTTAGCCAAACTCCCTTAGTGCTTCAACGGTAATTGAGGAAAATAACTTCAAAAAGAAAAGGCCACACCAGAAAGCATATTTTGAAATTTGAACTAGAAGACAAATGATTTCAAGCTTAAAAAGAACTTGTATCAGCTATCACCTAGTGTACTCTAATTACAATTTTTATAAAGTATTACAGAACGAAGAGAACGGCAAAAGGTGGGAGGTTAGGCCTAGAAGGAAGAACGTAGTTGCCCATCCCACAATCTTGACTGAAAACTAGCTACATATCATCTACAAAGTAAATTTAGTTAGTAGTCACAAGGCACTCAAAGAAATAATAATCTATCAGATGTTCTGGTTCAGTAAATAAATAGCTTGAACATATTAACCATACATCTTAACCTAATAATTTATAATTGTTGATAAAAAGAAGGATACATCATCTACTTACCCATCTGCAGGAACATTCGTGATATTCAACCTCACAGGATACAGAGGATGTGCAACTGTCGCCCAGAAGCTGCATATATCAAAGCTATCAATCATCAGGCATGAGAAGGATTTTCTGACTGAATAGGACAACGAAACCAAGCGTTTCATGGGCCTCAAAATGCAATATGGAGTTACATCTCTTGTTTTTAGTCTGTTCCATATAAATTAACAGACTATGTAATGAATAATCAATGGATCCAGTATTCTATGTTTTCTATCTGATGATTATTAAACCAAGCATCCACATCATGCAAGATCTTGCTTACTAGAATATTTTCAATAAAAAATTATGCAAGTGACAGCCACAACTGGAGGAAAAAGGCAAACCCAGGAAAATGTATTGGTTATAGGACTTGAGAGAATGAGGCAGTACTTTAACAAATAAAAAACCAAAACCACAAACCAACAATCTCTTAACCCATTTATAAGCATATACATTAAACAAATTAAAAAATCAATGTTCTAAAAATCCCGCCTAGCTCGATTAGTCCCAGCCTAGGCGTTGGGTTCCTCTTGTCCGCCTAGGTTTTCTTCTTCCGATTAGGCCCCGCCTAATCTGCTCAGTCCCGCCTAACCCCGCCAAGTTTCCGCCTAGGCGCTAGGCCCCGATCTGCCGCCCGACTAGCGCCTAATGCTTTTTAGAACACTGTAAAAAATGATGATTGGACTTCTTTGCATTTTGGTTCTATATCCTTGTAAACAATCCCTAATGAATGAAGAGAAGAGGAGAATTTTTTTGAACAAGTTACAGATTTATAAACCCACATTTGCCTGGCACTACCAAGATTCATCAACTGTTTGACCAATGTGAATATGCTCAACAGACAAATACTTCATTCCAGTCTTTGGCAAATGGCAAAGCACTCAATATCCTGTTAGGCACCTCATGAATTCCGCTGATATTTATTTTTTCCTTTATATTTTTTTTTTTTAGTTAAGTTCATTGAGGAACTGTGGGAAGAAGAAGGTGACTGACACAACTTTAACCTCAGATCATAACAAAGGTAATGTTTATGATGTAGTCCTCAAGAGAAGAAAGTAAAGGCAGATCATAGGGGAAAAAAAAAAAAAAAACTACTTAAATCAAAAGCTACAAAAGAACAGTATTTATCTTCCTTTACTGGACAAATAAGGATGCTTAACAATTAATGTTAAATGAGGTAAATGGATGGAGAATATAACATGCCAAAGAGAAGCAACAAGCTCCATCAAGAACAATCAGCTTGTAACACATACGAAAAAACCAAAAAGCGGTGAGAGGTAGGTCTAATGGTATATGATGATGGGAACAAAGTGACAAAAAAAGGCCACTTACGGATCAGCCCGACTCAGCCTACAAATTTCACAGTAAAATATCTCCGGAGGATTTGGTAAAACACCATCGACGGGTTTCTCGGGAATCACCACACATGCTATATGCTGCCTCACATTACACCTAGTATCTTCACACTGCACCATTATGTGCATCATTAAAACATACAGAAGGGTCAACAAGGGATAAACAAGTTTGGAATCAAAAACTTACAGGTCACCTAAAAAATAACAATGTATTATCAAGGAGATGAAATAATAGTACAAGGAGTGATAAGTATTTACTTTTTAAAACTCCAACGGGCAAAAGTATATGTACCTTGATCATTGAATCAGTTGGTAGTGGGCTTCCACAGGGACAGCGGATCTTATCCATTTGATAAGAATCTACAACTTCCTCTTTATGTTTTACATTTTTACTATCTGAGAAGCCTTGTGATTTTGATGCCAAGTCAGCTGCCCCAGAAACCTGCATTTTTCTGAATGTAGAAAAAGGAGAGGATGAGCATAAGATCATCCATGAGGATAGAAGAGTACTCTGCCCTTCCGACAGTCTAGGACACCCGTTTATTCAGATTTGCAATTATTTCTTGAGTTTCACTTTACACATTTTTCTGCCACCTCCTTGTCTTTAATTGTACCCTCTTTGAACTATTTCTACTCAAGGTCAAAGTTACAAAGTTGCGAGTGGAGTAGTATTTTATTCTGAACTTAAATTTGCACAAGTGAATGAAATTATAACTATCCCTTGATGACACGTGCAGAAAAAAAAAAATGAAGATAATAAGATCATATGACAAAACTCCCTAAGCATGTGTTTGGCACAAATCCATGTTTCCAACAGAAAACAATACCTGAATGTGGCGTCGACAAGCTTTGCCACTTCATCCTTTCGAACAGCATTTTTCTTGGCCCACAATCCTGAAACTGTTAAACACAATGTCAGATTGCATCCATGTAAGGTAAAACATTAAATGACAGGCGAATGGGTTTATGAAAAATTATCATATTCGACTCCAAGGACCTCATATTTCATTTACAAGAGGCAAAGTTGCATGTTGTTTCCTCTGTCCGTAACTGGACCATTAGTTTATTCCCACCATCCCAACAATGACTTCAGCAAATTCACCTAATTATTACTTAGCAATATGTCATTCATTTCATTGAGAGAGAAGCAACTATCTCAAGAACTTCATCTGTTATTCACATTATATTGTTTTCTTGTTTTCCAAGACTTTATTTCCTATAAACAATTTATCAACCTGAAATTGAATAGGACATATATCTTGTCGTATGAACGTATTGAGGTCGCTTAACTTCTAGATTCAATTTAGCGAAAATAACAACATAGAGCGTCATATCAGGAGAATATTAGATGATGGATATGAAAATTAGAGTACAAACTGTCAATCACAAGGAAAGAAGCTCCTAATTATACTGACAAACTACACAAATGACTCTGCAACTTAAATCAAAATATGTGTTTGTTTGGATGGGTGTGTGTGTGTGTGTGTGTGTGTGTGTGAGAGAGAGAGAGAGAGAGCAAACCACCCTATCAAAGATCAATAACAACCCGTGGCAAAGTACTCTACCCAACTTCCCAGATAATGTAACACATGGAAATACAAATGTGGGTGCACCACATGAGTACAGATATCTTACATTTTCTACAGTAACAAAGAGATGGTATCAATTTTTACCTCGCTCATCAGAGAGAATGGCCAATATTCGATCAACAAGGTCCTGTGCCAAGCCAATGCAGGCAAACCATAAATCTAATTTTACTAAATACATCCAAAAGCTGAATAAACAACATTAACAGGATAGTAAATACAATAAAAATACTGATTATGTGAAATGTAGCCTATTAATTTGTCCTAAACTTAAGTAATCAGAAGTTCACGACATTCAAAACCAAATGTGGAACCAAGAATTAAGTGGAGCAATCTAAATCCAGATTCCCAACCACAGTACTGCAAACCATTTGGTAAATTGCCTAGATAATTGATGAAGACCAAATTACACAGGCTACATTTCTAACTACAAAAAGAAATGGCAAACAAATGAAAATAATTGTCCCCAATAAACAAACAGATTCTGAACTATAAAAAGCAACTAACAGTAGATCCCATCTCATTCCTTCCCGCCTATAAGATAAACAAAATGAGTAGGAGAATGGAAGTTAGGGTGATAAGCTCCTTATGGAGATTCACAAGCATCAGCAAAATATTGGATATCTGATGGAGATATGATATATCTTTTAGGATTTTAGATTATCTTATATTTTAGAAAGTGATTTATGTTTATGAGTCTTTTATTCTGTTTATCTTTTAATGATTCTGGCTTATCTTTTAATGTTTTCTAATTAAGTTAGGACTTTTAGTTTGGTCTTATAAATAGTTGTTTTACTATTATTTTTAGGTGGTGGAATATTATTAAGTTTTGAGATTATTCTCTTAGCAATACATGTTCTTTAGAGAATCATATTGCTTTATTCAATACTTCCGGTATTCTTGCGAATCAACGGTAGTATTTGTGTTCTTTGTTGTTCTCGTTACGCTTCCGTCTGCATCAATATCTAACCTGTTTCTTTCCCTGCTTTGAAAGTCCTAGCTCTGTAAGGACATCCTTAAGCTCCTTCACTCGAAAACATGTTAATTTATCCTGCAAGGCAAGAGAAAATCATTCAGAACTTTTATAGGAAAGTAAATATTTTAGCTGAGCGAGAACAAAGGCATCATTACAAATATCCTCTTTATAAATAGAAGACAACAAGCAAACAATAAAAAATTACCAGGCAACAACAGAAAGCCACTCTCTAAAACAAGACCAAGACAAGCAAACAATTAAAATCACAAGCAATAACAGGAGCCCCTGTGATGAACGTGTGGTTTTTCCGGAAAGGCAAAAAGAACAAACAGATTATCTGATCTATTGGCGGTTTCGGCTAAGTTGATGGAAGGGGATCGATAATTTTAATAAAAAAATGAAGCAGTTACCCTTTCCATTAGATGGGACGACAAGTTAAAAAAGTAAGTGATGAGGTTAAGTTTTAAGCACATATAGATTTACTTAGGCTTTCAATATATCAATCTTCACTCTGAACAACTCGTTAGAAATAAAGTAATCCAAACAAAATAAATACATTAACTAACAGTTAATCCATTTCTAACAATTTCCGAAATGAATAACCGTATAATGGATCCACATTTATCCATCCTTTAGAAAGGCCTCAAAGATCCTTTCTGACTTTCTCTATAAGATTCATTATCTATTGTAATCAGAGTACTTACAATTTCCTAAATCTCACAAATACACTCTTTTTATCTGAATTAATATAAGTCGATGTTCTAGTCCCGTAAAACTTATGAACAAATATATTAATTATGGCTACTAACTAACTAAGGTACATCAGAGATCGTCACTCAAAAATGCTTAACATAGGCTCCCAAAAAGGTCTCACGGACAAAGTAATCAATACAAATTTCAATACTTAATGAAGCAATGGTTTCAAGTGCAACAAGTCAAGGTCGTGCTTCTAAATTCTCATTCATAGACCAAGAGCAAAGCAATCGAAATAGCTAATGCAAGATCATATATCAGACATGTTTCTGCATTAATTACCACACGCCACGTTCAAATTAACCATGAAGCAATTAACTGGTGCTACATTCTACATCCCACAAACAAGATGTTTGCATGATGGCGCCAAAGACGGAGATTTAATCCGAATTGCTGAAACAAGTTCATATCTGCTTCAACCGCATGGTTTAAATTTAAAATAAGGCGACATGTCATTTCCAGCAAAATCATCAAAACTAACAAAAATGGCAAAACCATCATTGAGAACCAAAACAGCAAACTGAAGAACTCAAAAGAAACGCAATTCAATAAGCAAGGGAAAATACAAATTCCAAGCAAAATTAAATAAAATAAATACCTTGAAATAAGAATATATTTACCTTGCAACTAGCCACCAGGTCCATCCTCTTTACCCCTAAAATCAGTCTGCCACAACAGGCCCCAGCAGAATCAGCAAATGTCAAATGATCAGTTACAACTTCCAGTCAACAGAGCCCATGCACCCTCTCATAACAACTGATCCATTTCAAGCAAACAAATTTAGACATGAAACTCCAAACAACTCACATCGTGCAACACAATTCAAAAAAATATATATATAAATAGAATGGGATTAATCTTACACTGAAAAAGAAAACAAATCACAAGAGAAGGCAGAAAATCGAAGGCGACTTTGGGTTGTAAACAAATTTAGGGTTCCGGGAATTAACAAGGTGTCCAAACGCCGACTCCTCTCTCTCTCTCTCTCTCTCCGTCTTTCTCTCTGCCACATACACAGCAACACACAGCTGTAGGTGTTCGTATGTATTTTTGTTTCCCCCAAACAAACCAGCCGGAAGGAGAACCTACCAAATTCCCGGACGTATCATCGGTTTATGAATTCGGGTTGCAAACACGTCCGGGTTTCAATTGCCTGCTTTCGAGTTTCGAGTCCACTTAACTATACTACTTGCAATTTCCTAAAAAAATATATATATATATATATACTACTTGCAATAGGATTGGGTCGACTGGCCGAGCCCGAGCCCAGTGGGCCAAATCATAATATCAAACCGGACTGAGACAAAAATTTAATGGGCAGCATTTTTGTGGCCCATTTCAGCAGAACAAGTGTATTTTTGTTGGTAAAGTAAGTCATATCCTTTTCGATCATCTAAAAATAAAGACAACTCAATGACTCATCCATGTATGCGATCGACCGAACTAGCTCATTGGGCCGTTCCAATTTTATCACTCTATGTAACTACCCCTTTCCATGGTATTAGGTGGCTAATTAGATGTTACTCAATTGAGTATCATCCAATTCCCAAGAGGTTTTGACATATGTCTCATCATATACGTATATGTATGTATATTATAAAATAATAAAGGGTTACATGTCAAAATCATATGAGAGTTGAGTGGTGCCCACTGGATAAAGATCCCAATTTAGGAGTGATCATAAATTTTAAAAATTTGTATGGGCCGTCCGAATCGCATCAAGCCGCACCATACGTAATAATTTATGACCAAAACCGCGATTTAAATATTAGATGGAAATTGCTTGATTTGTTAGTGCGGTTATGGTTTTAGACTTTAAAAAACCGTCAATATAATATCGCACCGCATCGCACCTCTATAATTTAAAGTAAAATAAAATATTGTTCTTTAGTGTTTAGTTAAATAGTTAGACAATAAATATATTAAGAACTAATTTTATGAATGATATAATTAAATTTGCACTTTGTATACTAAACATAACGCATTCAACATAGTTTTAATGTTGTTACAATGCATTATGTTTTGCATCAAAATAGAACAACATTACATATTGAATTTAATCAAAAAAAGATATTGCAATGTGCATTTTATTTGCAAAAATACATCTTGTTTTAAAAAATACTTTTCAATTGTAATATTTTTCTTTGACTTTTTCTTTAAAATATCATAACAAAATTATTTAATTTATCATTATATAATATTTTTGTTAAATAAAAATCGTAAAACCTGTTTGCCACCACTTAAAATCGCACATTGACTTTACTTCATAATACCGCGATTTAAAAATATCATTAACCCGACCACATTTAGCGATTCGATTTTAAATTGACTCAAAAATCGCAAACCCCACCGCGATCACCCCTAATCTCATGACCTCTATTTTCTTAATTTTCATGGATTTTTCGTCTCTACCAAATTTAAAAGGTTCAAGAATCGGATGGTGTGACCATGTGAGAATCGCAAGAGTATGGAGTTGTTTGTTTATGTTTTGAAGTGTCTATTTCCATTTTCAACTATTCGTAAAAGTGGAAATATTTGTTTATTAAATTTCCAATGGAAATCGTCATTTTCATTTACTATTTTTCACATAAAACAATATCTCAAACCTATAATTTTTATTCTCAAATCTATACATTACCATATATCACTAATTGATTATTATTTTTATATTTTAACCCAATTATACATGTGAGATCCATAGGACCATAACTATCAACTATATCTACTTAAAATATTACTAATTTTAAATTATATATATCTAATGGGACCCACTACCTATAATCTTACAAGCAAAATATTATATATTCAAATTAAAATATTGAAAGTGGACTCCACCACTATCAACTTTTTTAATTATTATATACATAAACTAATATTTCAAAATTATTCAACCAAATACAATCGATTTCCATCCCTATATAAAACACATTACAATTCATTCATCCGAACATAATTCCAATTCCACATGAAAACCAATAAATTCTCAAAATTCAATTTCCAACACTAGAAACTATAAATGGTCTACGAAAACATAAACAAACAAGGCCTATACATCATATTGTTGTACCATGATGACAAGTTTTCACTAGTTCCACCACTTGGCTATTTAAAATAATTAATCATGCCTTAGTGGGTCGAATTAGTGGAGTAGGTGATAGCAGACCTTTGGTCACGAGTTCAAATCTTCCTACAATTACTTTCTATGTTTTTCGATCTGGCAGCATGTCGCACAAAGCTTGTTGGATGCCATTCACCTGGGCGGCTTGGTTTGTAGGATTTTGCATTGAGCACGATGTTTACCTCTAGTGTGCACCCGTCACTAGGGTGTTCAATTAACCGATTTTTTTCTTAACCGTTAACCGAATCAATCGGTTAATTGATCGAATCGAATTATTTCGGTTCGGTGAATGGTTAAAGGTTTTGAAGAATTTCGGTTATCGGTTAATTCGGTTCGAAAATTGAAATTAACCGATTTAATCGAAATATTATGTAAAACATATATTTTATATATAATTATAATTATATATAATATATAGCATATATTTTTATTTATTTATATCATATACTATATATAAAAATTATATTTTTTATTTTAAATAACTTTCTATGAATTATATTTATTTATTTATATCATATATTATATATACAACATATATTTTTGTATTTTAAAGAAATTTCGGTTAATTCTAGTTAACCGACCGAATTAACCGAAATATAATTCGGTTGGTTAATTCGATAAATGTAATTTCGGTTCGGTTAATGGTTTTGCCAATTAGCAAATTCGGTTAATTCGGTTTTCAACATTTCGGTTAATGGTTAACCGAATTAACCGAATGAACACCCCTACCCGTCACACCACCACCGTCGCTTTATGAAAAAAAAAAAGGAAATCCAACTCTGACTTTTTCTCTTTCTAATTCAGTTTTATATGGTATTAGTTTGTGCCTCCATTCTTCAAATATTTCAATCAAAAATCTTTGAGGGTGTATTTGGATGGGGATTTAGGATGAGGGATTGGAACTCCTTAGCTAAATACATACAATTGTTTGGCATATAAATCAAACCAATGGATTTAAAATCCATATTTAACTTTTAGTTTCATATTCAAAAAATTTTAAATCCATCTCAAAATCTAGTCATTTGAAATCTATTTTTTTCTTTATGCACATTTGGATATTCACACACACCGCACACTTATACACATGGCGCACACACTTTGCACATACATACACACATTTACAAACACTTATATGTTTACAAACACTGCACACATTTACACACACATTTATTAAATGTCAATTAAGAAATTGAATAGAGCTTTTAAATTATTTTATCAAATTTTACGATGAATTTGAAATTCCTACACAAATCCACATTACCCAAACAATACATGGATTTGAAATTCAAGGTATTTAAAATCCATTCATTTTCAAATACATAGGATTTGACATCCCTCCATCCAAATGGACCCTATAGATGTTGTAAACTAATAAGTAATAAATCGAGTATCCAATATGTTCCCGATGATTAATGTGAAAATTAGAAACATCGTCAAAAACGGGATGGCGGGGCGGGGGGGCGTGGCCCGCCAAAACCCGCCGTTTTGCGGTGCGGTGTGGGTTGGCCCGCTAAAATAGCGGGCGAAAAAGCTCTGCCCACCCCAACCAGCGTTGAGGGTGCCGAAGTGAGCGAGCCACCCCACCAAAATTCAATTTTTTTATCGGAATACCCAGGTGTGAAAAACAAACAAACCAATTATCACAATTTTATTGATCTTTGCAAACCAATTATATTTTTGAATTACATGACATTGATATCATGATTCATGCTCGTAAAATCGACAATTAACAAAATTTCACATAGGCCCAAAGCCCGACAAATTTTTCAACGCATTTAATTTCATCACAAATCCAAAGATGCGGGAGAACCGAGAACCTGGGTCAAGGTAAACGAGTTCAAGACCATAAACTATGGCAACGAGCGGCGTGAGCGCGGCAACCTACGATTCCTACCGACCGGGCGCATGAGTAGAATTGTGGCACGAGTTTAAATTTTAGGGCTTGGTTAAATCTTCTCTTTTTTTTAGAATTGTCCACGATTGGTTTGTTTCACAAAGATCGAGAGAAGAGAAAGTTTGACTTGAGCAAGACTGACTAACCTATGACTTGGGATAATTAATTTTTTTAAAAGAGGGGTTGGCCGCCCCAAGCCTCGCCCCCCCCACCCACCGTGTGGCCCAAACATTTAACTTTGTTGAGGCCCGCTTCCAAATGGGCGATTTTTCCCGGCCAACCATTTATTAGGCGGGGCGGGTGGCGGCAAAGTGCTAAGCCCATTTTGACGACTCTAGTGAAAATAATGAAAACAATAATTAAGCAGTTGTGACAATTCTACCAATTTTACTATGTATTTTTATTCGTTAATAAAACATTAATTTTGTTATTTGTCCAATTATGAAGTATACTAAACTTAAAATATCGGCGAATTGCATTTCATGAATGCCGCGTTTAATAAAAACAGATTTTATATTAAATTTCAGTACAAAATATGGATAATGGATAGGTAAGGAGGGACTAGGAAGTCTCTTAGGCCTTGTTTGACAACAAGGATTATTTGTGATCTAATCAGCCCGTGTTCAACATATGTGGTTTGGACTCAGGCCCGTGAAATGCATCCAGTGACAGGAAAATTCAACCATCCAATTGATTACCAAACCATGCCCGGACTTTGGTATTGTGTATCGGCTTAATTGCAAAAAAAAAAACAAATAGAGAATTTTGCATTTTCAGTTTGGCTGACTTGGCTGGTGATTTGTAAAAAAAACAAAAAATAAAAATAAAAAAACTTGCCACATAGGAAGGCAGAGACGGGAATAGAGAATTTTGGAGAAACATGTGGAGAAGGTAGCTGATTGCATGCCCATCAAGTCAGGTGACAAGCACTATGAAATCTCATGTTATGATGGGGGATATTTTTGTGTACACTTGAAAGCACAAACATGCACTTGCAGGATATGGGGGCTGAGTGGGATCCCTTGTAAGCATGCAATTAGAGCTATGTTGGAACAAAAGTTAGATCCAATAGATTTTGTGGCAGACTGCTATACTGTGGAAACATATAAGAAAGATTATGCTCCAGCAATTCTTGGTGTGAGTGGCTCAGAGCTGTGGGATGAGACAAATTTCATTCCACCACCGCCTCCTAAATTTGGAAGGTGGATTGGAAGGTCATCAAAGTTAAGGAGAAGGGAAAGAGATGAACCGCGTTTGAAGCGAGAAGAAAAAGGAAAGGAAAACTACCAATGGAGTCAAAGAGACAAAGAAAGAACACCCATTGTAAGACTTGTGGAAATGCAGGGCATAATGCCAAAACATGTCCCAAAAACAAAGAAGGGGGTGCAGATCCAAACAATGCAACTCAAGAAGCATTTGCCCATGAGACAATAAGTTATTTTCATTTACATATTTATTAATAAGCATTTCCAATGAATAACTTCACTTTACACTTTCATTTACATATTTGCGGGTCACTTAGGAGCATGGGATAAATGCAAATGATTTGGAGCTTCCATGCAAAAAAAAATTGTTCATTCTACCAAAGCCACTTCCAACATATCATACAATATTGGTTTTTCTCTAACCATCTATCCACCTACTCAAAGTGAGGTTGAACATGAAGAAGTTGTTGAAGTTGAAAACTTTGTGCCAACACAAGAATCTCAGTTTCCAAAGAAGCCAATGTCCTTTAGTGTGGAGCCAATTGCGGATGTCCAAAAATGCATTCGGGCCTCCCGGTGTTTAGTCTAGGAATTCTCCTTTTTGTATGGATTATGATGTCCAAAAACTTTGTGCCAACTCTATTTTGCTAGAATAGCATGGATGTTTTAATCTTACATGTTTGTAAGATGTTATTTTGATTTTGTTAAACCCCAAAACAATGCCTATTTGTATTTTGGTTTGGTTACAAAATGTGTTTGCCACCACTGTAAGGAAGCACATTAACATTCTATTGAGATTTTGGAATGCAGACATAATTCATACATGATTTTGTAAATGTGCTTATTTTACCTTGTTTGCTTTCCTTACCAGTTAGCAAACATAACACATTGACAGTTGTAATGTGCTTATTTTACCTTGCTTTCTTGCCTTACCAAATTAGACACCAACATAACACAATAAGACATCAAAAAACACACCAAGGATAACCAACATAACATTAACATAAAATTATATTACAACACTACAGATATCCATAGACATGACAAGATTTCAAGTTCAAATCTAAATTAAATTACAAGAACCAAACACCACCAGGATCATCAAAACAACATACACTTCGCTTAAATACCAGAAACATATCATCAAAATATAAACTTTGACACTATACATCATCTTCACGCCCATCTTGAATTCGATACACCGGACAAACCATTGGCATCGGATTTGCTTGAATCCGGACCAAACAACACAACATGTGCCAAAAACAATTGGAATCACAATAACACATATAATTAGTTTTTTTTTTTTTGTTTTGTGACTTTAACTTTCCCACTTCTTCTTGCAAAAGAACTAGTCGTGTATTCTTCTCTTTCAAACCGTAATTTATCTTGAATCTTGTTATCTTACGAAGCGACCCATGAATAATTTGTCTAGCTCATTACACATATGAGGATCTTTCCAGGAGAAAAATTGACATCCCCTCTCTGTTTTACAAATAAAAAAACAAGAAAAAATTTACGCAACATTAAACAAATGGTCATTTCACTTTGCATACATAAATTTTTCAATTACAACTTGAATCCTTACCTTGAAGTTCGTAGTTCGGACACAATTGAAACCTTCTCCCGGATTGTCATCCGTCCATGAGGTTCGAATCGGGACATGCCATCCACGAAGCAATTCTCATATCAAGTAACATGAGACATTTTCAATATTGATGTTGAAGAATGGAGGAAGATGAAGAACGAGCTCTAAAGAAGGAAGGAATAATTTATGGTTGGGTTTAACCTCTGTTTTTTTATTCTCGCTTAGGTTGGGAACGGAAAAAAAGAGGGAATTTTGTGGTTAGGTTCCTTTATTTTCCTCCAAAAATATTCCATGTGGGATAATATTAAATATATATATATATATATGATTTTCCACCTCAAAGAAATGGCCGGAAAATCATAAAATCTCCAATTGTAGGACCACTTGGGATGCCACATGAGCAATTGGACGGGTCCGGCGACTTTTTGGGTACAATGTGCCTGAAATTTTAAATTGGAGTGCAAAATTTAAAAGTGAAACAATAAAAGTCCGAAAATACAAAATGGCACAAAGTTACAAGGCATATTTTGCAATTAAGCCTTGTGTATCCCTGCTTTTATGGGAGTGTTTGCAATCATTCAAAAAAAGTGTTTCTCTACTTTTTGGGTGGGAAAAAAAATTATTTTTTAGAATTTGTAAATGTCAACTTCTGCTTCTGATTATGCTCCATTTAAGTAGAATCGTAAAAGCCAGGAGATGAGCACTTATATTTTTTATTTTGCTTTTGGTTTGACTTTGATAAATAAATAAATATTTTACAACTTTTCACCAAACACTCAACTTTTAATTCTCCACTTATGATTCTACTTGTCGACACTACCAACTTCCGATTCTATTTGCAGAGACTATCAACTTCGATTTTCAATTATTTCCAGTCTTTCACTAAATCGTTTTTTTCAAAGCAAAAGTTTTTGCCCCTCTTCCCTCACGTATCTAGGATCATCCTTGGGAAGGACGAATGTCTCGTAGTCCTAATGACGTATGGGGTCCGTGCTTCCGACCGATGTAGGAATACTGCGGGTCGACAAAAAAAGTCGCACGGCTAGTCTACATGCCTCGCTAGTCATGATTTTTTCTCGATTGATCGATCTCCCACTACTAAAAATATCTATTTATCAATCTTTTTATATAAACCATGTTCCCTATTCCATGACTAACCATTTTTTTTTGGAGTACAATGGGAGAATCTAAGTCGAATCAATTGCCCTTACAACACACATGTCAACTACTGACACAAAAGATTGATCCCCTCGCTAAACAATCTAAACTCACAAGTTTAAAATAATCTTATAAGAAAAAGAAAAACAGATCCAACATGCCTGTATGTTTTTATTCCTATAGTACATTAGCAAATAGCAAATTTATGGAGCACAATACAATTCTTAACCAAATCGATTTTTTTGTTTGTATATAATTTTATTAAAGGACACTGTCAAGCATAGTAACAAAATCTCAGATTCGGTAATAAGTCAATAGCTCTAAAATTCGTATCTCGAGTATTATTCATGACATTTTGAGACATTTAATAAAATCTTGGTCATATATCAAAATTCACCCGTGTACTCTCAATTACCATTGAATATATTGGTACAAATATTTAATTATTCCATCGAAGATAATATAATTTTGTGTGAAATTTCTCAATAAGTCGTTCAAAAAATTTATATTAAATAACAAAATTTTATTTTTAACTGAAATAGAAAAAACAAATTAATATTGTATAATTTTTTAAAATAGGGAGAAAATTCGATAAATGCTCCCTTTATTAACGAAAAGGTCGACAGATTCTGCACATTTTTATTTTAGAAAGATGTATACGGGATTTCAACGTTGTACATTAACATCATGTTTTTGTAGAGTTATTTTTAAATATTCATGACTACATGTTTTTTTTTCACGGGATTCAAACCCGAGATGAGATCTCATGTTCTACTATTCTTATTTCACTCCATATTCTATATACTAAATGAATGACACATGTATGGTTTTGACATCATCATGTACACGTGTCATTCATCCGATGGAGTAGAATAGAAGTGAAATAAGAAAAATGGAACAAGAAATCTTAATTCAATTACCAAAGAAATCCAATGCCTTAAAACTATTGACAAAGCACGCCTTTCGTGGTTGACAAGTGAAAGAGAAACATGCCAACTTTTCCCCTGTAGTCCTTATTATGTCCCCCTACTCATCACAATCTCATTTATTGTGCCTTTACTGGCTGTCTTTTCCCCATCCAGCCTTCATTATTTATCAGCACAGTTGCAGCAAATAATTATTCATATCATCTTTCAACCCAAAAACTTCAAAGAAATCTAAAATCCAAGAGGAGGAAATATGCTGCCAAACAACTCTGGCCTTCCACTCTGTCTTTCTGGGATCGTCTCTCGTCCTCTGCCTTTTCATAAAGAGTCTCTCTCTCTCTCTCTCTCTCTCTCTCTCTCTCTCTCTCATACACACACACACAATTGAATTTGAATTAAACACTGATCTGATTAACTTTCTTGGTTGGTATATATATTAGGAAGGCTGATCATGATAGAAGAAGGAAGGCCTTGAAGAAGATGAAATCTAAAGAAAATTTGCATGGATGTGAAATTATCACAACTCATAATGGGAAGGCATTAAAGGTGGAGAGTATTATCCATGGCTTTTCATGCATTTCTCTGGCTTGTACCGCAAAAGCTGCATGAGTATCGAACCTCAAATTTCTGAGCTCGGGGTTATCCGACTCTCTAGTATTATTATTCATTTCTAAGCTTGCTACCTCTTTTCTATTTATTTTTTAATAATTTATTTTATATTATTGTTTTATTTTATGAGTGGTTGTTAATGGAGAAATTTTATGTTGAAATTGTTCTATTTAGTTTTATGTGTGAGAATTAAGAGTGTAGTGTTCTGACGTCACGAGTTCGAATTTGTGTAGTTCGCTTTCTTTCAAAATATTGTAAGGATCTGTTTCGAGTTCAGATCTCTCGTTGGTCCTTCTTTCCTTCTGAGAGATGCTACTCATGCATATCTCTCGATTTATATCTTGTGTGGCTAATGTAACTTTGGTTCAGGTTAGAGGTTTTGCCTTGAGATATACCTTTTGAAAAAGGAAAAACAGATACATTAATGGTCATTGTTTATCATGTTACAAAGAAAATGACATTACACCGCAAGTATTGTTGTTTTCAAAGCAACTATTTTGCCAAGACATATTTGCCCTCCAAAACTAGATTGGGGCGAGGTTGTCTTTCGTTTAAATACTTTCATTTTCTAAGAAATAACGTTGAATTTTTTTTTGAAAGTGAGAGTTGAATGAATAGAAAAAATAATAATTATGTTGATGTGATGAAAAATCTTTTAAAATATTGATTGTTTGTGGAATTGTTTGTGGAAATAATAATATAAAATATAATATAAGAAAATTGAATAAAAATAAAAAATTGAACCAAAAATAAGCAATATGAATCTCATTTTATGCCGTTTGTTATCAAGATTAAAAGAAAAATAACAAAATTGTGATAAATTGAAAAAAACTGAAATTATTTATATGAATAGGCGGGAGAGAGAAGTAAATAGTATAGTTGGGTATTGCAAGTATGAAAATGAAAGAGAAAAATGAATTAATTTTAAGAAGAAATGAGATTTTCTTTTTGAAAAAAAAAAAAAGCGAGGGGCGATTGGATATGAAACAAATTTCATTTTAGTTCTCATTTTAATTTTTTTGACCAAATATTTGATTGTTTATGAGAATTTTTAGAAAATATACTATTCTCTCACTTTCACTTTTTTTCTCTTATCAATCACATCTACATATTTTTCACAAAAAAAGTAATCATTATTATATATTCTCTCATAAATTTCACCATTCACTCACACACACATTTCTAACTACCAATCTTATTCAATCATTATTTTACTATTTTTAAATCAAATCAACTTTTATCATTACGTTTTCATCTCACATCCAATCACTCTCTCAAAATTCATCTATTTTCTTCTAAGATCTTTGTTACCACTATTCTCTAACAAGATGAAAACTTTCAAATGAAAGTATATCTAATCGCGCCTTTCACTTTTTTCACAAACACGTACACTCAAAATTTTCTCTAAAAATGACAATTTTGAAAATTTTCTCACAACCTGAGATTTTGCACCTAAGGTTGAAAAATATATCAATTTTCTTAGTACTTAATTTCAAAGTGAACACTAAAAACTCATTTGATCGCTAAAAGTTTTTTTTTTTTTTTTTTTTTGATTGTGAATCGATGATATATTATTAAATTTACGATGTAGTTCTACCTGCACTAAAAGAGTTCATCAGGTTTGTTAGTTGAGCCAACTAACTACTTGCGTTCAAGGGTGAAAACAACAAAAAATGGGTATTTTATCCAACAAAGAGAAAATAATATATATATATATATATATATATATATATATATACACACACAATATTATATTTGTATTGCATATCGATCAAATTTCTTCACCATATCTTGATCCACCATTCAGTTCATATGAATAAAATTGTTGAACACTACCATCTAGGACTTAAAAAAAAATTATCTCCACTTAAAAAGCTAAACAAACTTAGAACCTTGAAGGTTTTTCCTTTATAGAATAGGAGACTCAAGGAGTGTTGGCAAACTCTTAAAAAAAAGTGATTCTTGGCTTCTTGTTGGAAAAAATAAATCATTTTCCCACCTAGAAGCCAAGAATCACTTTTTCCTAGAGTTTGCAAACACTCCCTCAAACTGTGTTGTCAGTTGAAGTACATGAATACATGATATCTGGTGCACATAAAGCTTAGGGATAATTACAAAAACTACCCCTAAGGTTTTGCTTAATTACAAAAAACTCCAATTATCTTTCAAATACACATACCCAATGGGTTATGTATTTACCTAACAAATACCTCCCTATTGAGGATACATTGAGGGTATAATTTGTTAAGATAAAGCAAATGTCAAGGGGGTATATGTAATTTTAAAAGATAAATTAAATTTTTGTAATTAGGCAAAACCTCAGGGGTACCTTTTGTAATTATCCCTAAAGCTTCTTGTTGGCCCATAGGGAAGTTGCATTAGTTTATACTTACTGCAATTATGCAACTAAAAGTGAGAAACTTAATACAAAAACAAGGAGATTAATCTACCATCAACAATCTTAATTACATAGTTCTTAATGCTGACATGTTAATAAAAGCAAGATGCAGCTAAGTGTCAGATCACTTAACACAAGAAAGAGGAGATTAATATAACCTCATCAATTATAATCACATATTTCTTGATGGTGATATGTTTAATTACTGCAATATGCAACTAAGAGTGAGAAACTTAACGCATAAGAAGAGAAAGATTATGATAATCTCGTTAATCTTAATCAACTATTTCTTGATGATGATATGTTAGTGAATTGAATCAATAGAATGAAACACTCGTATTGATTATTTGAAATGGTTGGATTAGGGCCTTATAGAATTACAAGACAAAGTTAACCATGCAAATACAAATGCTAGTGAACTAATTAAGTCCTCCCACCAACAAATAAGATGAGCATTCAAGAAAACATAAAGGCCAAAATACTCCACCAAACAATATCCTTTGCCAGTGATAATGTGATAGTGATGTGATCAGAATAAAAGGCAATCATGATAACACGACGCCAACACCGATAAAAGTTACTGAAGATAGTAGTACTCAAAGATCAGGACGATCCATATGATATTGATATATATTGGGAAAAGAAACTAAAATTATTATGCTAACCCAAAATACAATTTATGTGTATTGTCAATAAATTGTCAATTTGTCAGGGTTGATTAAGTTATCTAGTTTTGACCGTCATGCCTATTTTTTAGTGGTTTCTTGTAGAGGATACACAAGTGCTTATGAACAAATGCAAAACACAGACTTAGGAGGAAATAAAAAATGCATTCCGTTTATGATTATGGATAAATAACCAGAATTTGGAATATCAAGGTATAGTCTTCGTCAAGGATTATCTAGCGCACATGGTTAGCTTGAGGGATCTAATGATACGTTTAGTAGACATCACAATTATACGTCTTCCAGCACAAGTGCTACGGAATTTTGTGGAGCTTATTATGGGTGTTCCAATAGTCTAATAGCAAACATGGCTACCTGAGAGTTGCTTCGATAGTGAACCAAAAAGACATCGGCATCATCTCTTTCCAGAATATGCTGTACTGGATATTGTGGATACGACAATTAGACGCAATAGTTTACTTGAGGGCACTCTCATCGTAATAAACTAAATAGAATGACGATTTGTCTTCTATGGCGAGTGCTATTTGAATATTGCCGACATGATTAAAGATCTCCACACAATATTGGTTGTACCATTAAGTATTGAAAATATGCACACTATCATCAAGGTGACTGACAATCAAAACATGTACATCACTTCAATTGAGTATCGATTCAACAAAATGATCAATTTAGCCTCTGCATAAACCATTTTGAGTCGATGTATTTCTTTATTCAAACGCTATAAACGACTTTACTTATTCAGCTGAATGATTTTCATAGGCAACTATTGATTATGTTATACATCCCCATCACTCCATGTAGTATAAGCCATACAAGTAATCTTTATTATATAGACATTAAGAAACTAGATTACTGCATGTTGATGGATTTTTAAGGTGACTTTTGTTGGCCAGGTGCAAAATTTGTATAAAAAATTGATGTATTGCAAGAGGTACGTCATATGTGATGGTATCTGAAGAGTTGTAACAACTGTTTATGCACTCTGTTCTGCTAGACTTCTAGTGTTTAAAAACAATGTTCATTAGCAATTTGGTCAAAATTAAGCTCAAACATAAGGACAGTACGACTTAAGAAACACTATTTAATTCAAAATCAGCTGGTTTTGTGTCAACAAATGATGATACTTCAAAGCAGAGAACTAACCATAAGCAAGACAAGACATAAACGGTTGCACATTCACATATCTAAAATCTGGTGCCCACTACTTATTATTGAGTTGATGTAAGGTCAAAACAAGAAAGATTCAAGGCATTTTACTCAGCTACTGTCGTTTGAAGGGGCAAAGAACTTTCGACTTCCTTAGCCTCCGAACTCCTTTCTGCAACAACTTTTGACATGCTGAACATCTAAGAAAGCATTAAGGGTGTACATCAGCTATGATCAATCATATTAAAGAAAAATATAGCAAATCCTTCTGCTTCAAAATGATAAGAAGTCTAAAAGAACCTTCTTGATTGTCTTCTGGAAGCAAGTTTTGTGTTCGTCCATAGACGCATGGATGAATTCATCAATGTGATCTTTCACATCTTCCAGAAAAGTTGCACTTTCGTTCTTCTTCTTCCTGCATGAAGCCATGGCTGGAGTAGGAGCTGCAGATGATGGCTTATCATTTTGTTCAGTAGACATTGATGGTTACTACCTATAAAAACATTCAGTATCCCATAATGACATTCGAAAAGCTGCTCAAACATGAAAGTAAAGTAACCCCAGCAGAAAAGGAAATGATAAAAGGAACAACATATTAAGACTACAAAGAAGACAACAAGACCAATGTGGCAACTGGCTGGGAAATTAACAATATGAATTTCAGTAATTAATTAAGTCCTTTAACTTTCATTAAGTTTGTTTGAGAAGACACCAACAAGAACTGCTTTAAACAAGTTTTTATCTCAAACAGGCATAACAACCAACAGAAGCAACTAAAAGCATGATTATGGGAGTATTTGCAAACTCTAAAAAAAGGGATTCTCAGTTTCTACCTGGAAAAAATAGTTATCTTTTGAAGCTGAGAAACACTTTTTATCAGAGTTTGCAAACATTCCCTATATGGTTGACGCCAGAGCTTCTGGCAGTTGCAGAATGAAAATCAATTGGGTTCAGGGCAGGCTAGGCCATTTTATCCATTCATTTTCCAAGACGAACCAAACTCTTAAGGAGCATAAGAATATGACTTCATGTTCTTCTTGATAGCTGGGTCTTGAACTCATCATACTTTAGTAGCTCAATCATTGTCTTTAGATAGACATACTTCTCAACATTATCCAACAGTATACGCTTTTTTGGATAAAATTTACAACCTAAACAAAAAACGTAATATATTATAAACATCAACGCCTCTGCTCGTATAGTATTTGCACTATAAACAAAATAAAAAGATGCAAATAGAACTTTATCTTAGCTCAGTTTATATAGTAAGCAGGTTTCCTTCTTTTCTCTTCTTTTTTATATATAGGTATATATATTCATTTTTGGCCCCTGTTCAAGTTAGGCAAAAAAAAAAAAAACACACACACACACACATGCAGACACCCTCCCTTATGCAACTTATATGGGCTAAAAAGCTGAGTTCATTCCCAATTTCGCTCTTCTACTCATTTAGTATTGCTAAGTGCTCGATGAAATGTCACAGAGTGATCAAAGCCCAAACAAACCGTAAAAATACACACCCCAACTCACCGGCCCCACCCCTTGCCATATTTCCATTAATGTCTCCATCATACTGGGACACTCGGTTTATCCAGAATCATATAGTAACAAAACATTGAAAAGAGAAACACAGCAGAGCATTCAAATTGATCAAGACTCATAATAAAAATTAAAAAAATTAGAAATAATAAAAGAAGAACGATTTCTATGAGATGGACAAGTGATATACCTTTCACCTTAGGATGAGAAAATTCAGAAAGAGAATCGAGAAACCAAGAGAGAGAGAGGGAAATGGTTTTGATTTCTATTTACTTGGAAAGGAATTCAGAAGAAAATTAGAAATCAGCAAGTGAGAATGAATACGGGATTTGGAGTTTTGGACTTTCTAGGCATCGTCAGAAATTGTAATTGGGCTTTAATAGGCCCATAAAGAATGGGCTTTAGGCGCTAGCACACAATGTTCACTTTTAATAGTCCGACTCCGCCGACAACCTTTAATGTCGTCTGAATTTCTTTTCAAGTAATGTAGATAACTTTAGAAATATTTCCCAAAAAAAAAAAAAAAGACAACTTTACAAATAGAAAATTCAAAAAATAACGAATCCTTTTTTTTTTAGAATAAAAAAATAACGAATCTTGGTTACATGTATTCAAGTCAAAAAATACAATGTATATCTAATTCTGTTTTTGACAAGGCAATGTATTTCTGAAATGACCAATTGAGCTCAATCAAATATCAAATGCACGCATAAGGCATATAACATATTTTTTTTTTTCTTTTTCTCATTTTCTTCTAAAATTGATTAACATAGTATTATCAATTAGGCAAACTCCACTTCACCTAACAAAATATCGCATTTTTGTGAATATACAGTTTGAAAAGGTGTAAAAAAAAACGAAACTTTTTTTTACAATTTTAAGCTTCATAAATCTTTTTTTTTTCTTTAGTCATAATTATGATACAGAGATATATAAGAAAAATGTTTTCTATTCCTTGAAGATCGATATCTTATACCTAAGGTTGTGACCGGATGATATTTCATTCCGTCTATTTTTTTTTTTTTTTTTTAAGTGAATAGTGGTGAAAGTTGTTTTTGAAAGTTGTGAATTTTTAGGGGGTGTGATTGAATGTAAGATGAAATATTAATGATAATGAATGATGTGATGATTTATTTAGTAAAATAGTGATGGAATGTGATGGATGATTTGAAAATTTAGATAATGCATATTGTATTTGTGATATGATGTGTAATGATGAAAGTTGACGGTAATATTTTTAATAAAATAATAATTTGATATGATTAATGATTGAAAAAATGAGCATAAGTGAATTAGGGCATCTCCATTGGAGATGTTCCTAAAACATGTTATTTGTGGACCACATTGCCACATTTCTCAATTTATAACACACCCTCTAATAAGGGAAATTTGGGATATTGCCCCTCCATAAAGGGGTATTTTTTAAAAATACCCTCAAAGTATTAAAACCTGATTTATGCCCCTACATCCCAATTGCCCACCTCACTGCCTATCTATTGACACTCTCACTGCCCACCAAATTTTATTCGGAAAACAAATCCAAATTCACAATTTTTTTTGTACATTTCAAGAACAATTATAATTATATACTCTCTCTATACTATATCTAACAATGTCAAATTACATTGGTTCTAAAATTTCTAATCCGGCTAGTTTTGATTGTATTCATTATGTTTAATTAATTTAAGTAAATTTTATTTGAAAATGGTAAATTGGCCAAATTTTTAGGATTTTTAGAAAAACTATAAATTGACATTGTTAGATATAATATCTGAGAATGAATATGAATTTGTAATTGTTCTTAAAATGTGCAAAAAAAAAATTATGAATTCAATTTTTTATTCAACAAAATTTGGTGAGCGTGAAAGTGAGTCATCGATGATGGGCGGTGGGGTGGGCGATTGAGGTGCGTGGGCATAAATCAAGTTTTAATACTTTGGGAGCATTTTTCAAAAATACCATCAGTTGATGGGCAATTTCCCAAATTTTCCCCTCTAATAATGCACTTTCTCATTAAAATAATACTACACACATTATTTATGGCATCTACTTAACTTTTACACCTCTTTATCGAATGAGGGCAAGAAATTTTTATTATCATGATATCATCATTTGTGTTCTTAGGTGTTATAAATTTGTAACAAGTTGAAAGAACACTCTTATAATAACAATCACCAATGGTAGGAACAACATAATTTTGTTAATAACATGTTGAAGAACACTCGTTGGAGATGCTCACGATGTATTTATTGTAAATCTTTACAAACAATCACATAATGGGCCAAAAATAAGGGTTAGTTTAAATAAACAGATCTAATTCGTTAGACGGATCCAAATATTCGACCGTTAACCCACCAATAGTCCACACAAGTACCAATATCACGTCCGCTGGCCGCTGCTAATACATTTTAGGAGAGTTGCTAATACATTTTAGGAGGACTACTAATACTTTTCGGAGGGAAAACTAATATTTTTAGGAGTGCTACCAAATATTTTTCAGGAAGACTACTGATACTTTTTGAGGGAAGAACTAATACTTTTATGGGAACTACTAATACTTTTTATAAGTTAAACTATTACTTTTCAAGAGGAATACTAAAATACATTTAATCGGAAAATATAATACTTTTAAATAAGACTACTAATACGTTTTAGTAGGAATACGAATACTCTTGATGGAAAAAATAAATATTTTTCAAGAGAATTACTGAAAAAACTGTTCAAGCAGATTACTAATACATTTCATCGTTACTACTAATACTTTTTTTTAGGATCGCTAATACTTTTCGGAGAAAAATTAATTATATTCATGAGAAATACTAAAATACTCTCTACAGGAACTACTAATACTTTTTCGAGAAACTACTAATACTTTTTGCATGCACTGTCCCAGAATATTACAAACATGCCATCGGTGTATGAAATTACGAAAAAATCCGAGTCGGGTTGGATCCGTCTAACAGTCTGACATGAGTTTTTGTGCAAAAATAATTCCTAAGTGAAATTTTTGGATTTTTTTGAACAACAAATCGCAACCTAAATTTTCTTTCCCCACCACATTTTTCCTATAAGTCTATAGTTGAAAAGGTTTTAAAAGGCTGTCTAAGAAAAAAAAAACCAAATAAAAAAAAACTAATTCCATGTTTTTTAGGAAAAGCAAATTTCATTAATTACGATAGGCACACCTCTTTTCAACCACAATGGTTTTGCAATATTAAGTTAAGGGTTAAGTTCTTCTTATGTTTTGAGGGGCCTAAAGCGAACAAAAAATGGACCCATTGTGTTTACATAAAAGTTAAAAAATAATAAAATCAATGTTACAAATATAGTTTTTTTATTTAACATAAATAATAAGATATGTAATAACAAATATATCATGCTCCAACTTTAACATTTCGAACTTATTAAAATAAATTACGAAAAAGATTGTTCAATATAATGAACCATAGAGAAAATGACAAAAAAATACACAACTAATAAATTAGCTATGAAAAATTGATCTTTTTGCATTTTTAAATTCTTCAATTCTAGTTTTTGGTTCTGCAAAAAAAAAAAAAAAAAAAAAATGTGAATGATAGACGAGGGCATAAAGGTGGACGACTTTTTAAATTCTTCAATTATATTTTTGGTGTAATAAAACTAAAAAAATTAGATATAAATATTAGTTAGATAGAAAGGTGCGAGGAAAATAGTTACATAGAAAGGCAAAAAGAAAACAAAAAAAAAAACGGCAACACCACCGCCAGGCCAACCCACTAAGATAATTATTCTAATATGTTATATGTCCGATATATATATATATATACACGCCTAGTAAATAAATAAATAAGAAAATTTCGTGGGCCCTTGCCGGTGGGGGCCCTATGCGGCGGTACCACCAGGGCTGCCATGATGAAGTTTATACAAATCTTTTTTTTTAGTTATCGATAATTATAATTGATAGATTTGTAGCACGTATATATTCCAAATTTTCAAAAGAGCATAAATGTGATTGCAAATGTAAAAATTTGACAAGACTAGATTGTAAATGTGCCAGTAGGACGAAATTCTTCAATAGTGAAAAGTTTAATTCCGTACACAACAAATACTTAAACTAACTAGTAGAAAACCAATGAACCAATTAGTAGAAAATCAATGCAAACTCATATCTAGAGTAGGTCCAATACCTGTAATGCAACTCATCCAATAATAGATATGTATGGACTTCATTATCACAATACAAAAATCCTATGGATGAAAACAAGTTTAAACATGATTTAAAACGTTAAAACATTCGGGCCGGATCACATCTAATTAAGTTCCTATCAGCTTTCTCGTATCTCTTTTGTATCGATCTCTTGTGTATGTATCTCTTGTGTATCTTGTAAGCTCGCCTTTATCTCTTATATAGGCGTCCAAGAGCTTAAAGTATCCTAATAAAAATGGAAACAATATATATATAAATAAATATGATAAATATATCACTTATTTGAGGAAAGAATATAAATATCCAAAACTCCTAATATATCTTTACAACTCAATATGCCAAAAATCTAGAAACGCAAAACACATTAAATCATGATCCCTTATATTTTTAGGAAAATATTTAGGAGTGTGTAAAACACAAAGAAGCACTGAAAGATACCCTAATCAAGATCTTATAGCCCAAACCTAATTACCTTTTCCTGCTACGCATAATCTATATACATTACTTGCTCTACACACACGTCATAACAATTATATTCTTTGTCAACAAGGAAACAATAAATTTATACACATATATATACATATATATTTCTTGTGAACTCGTACAGCTCTGAAGAATCTCTTGCGCCTTTTCTTCGATCACTTGCAGAATATCATCATCAATCTTGCACCAAGCCACCAATGGATATCATGTTTTTTGATGAAAGTGCACAGTCCGAATATATGGATGACTTGAACAACAGCGAGGTTGTGTTCTGTTTCTTTTTTTTTTCTTTTCCAATTTTTTGCTTCTTTTATCCTCAAGAAGATGAATTAAAACGAGTGTTCTAAAAAGCGCGCGCTACGCACTAGTTAAGTGGCAAATTAAGGTCTAGCGCATAGACGGAACCTGACGGAATTAGTTGGGAGGTGGGGTCTAATCGGGAAAAAACGTGGCGGAGAAGAGAGCTGGCAGGGATAGCCACCGTGATATAGTTACCCCTAGCCCAAAATTTTCCCCTGTCTCAAATATTTTTTCCTTAAAAAAAAATATATATATATATATATATTTATATATTTTATTTTTTTCCATAAAAACGAGAAAAAAGAATTTGGATTATGTGGGGCGAGGGAGTCCCTTGGCTATGCCCCTGCTAGTCGAGGACTAATTGGGGATTTTTGGAACAATGATTAAAACCCGGGTGTCTTAAGTTTTCTCATTCTCGATCGTATTTTTCTTCTTTAATCTATTTTTATTTTGGGAATTAAATAAAATTATGGTTTCAGGGATTTTACGTAACCCCGAGTAGAGATGGCTCTGTGTTTCTGGGAGGCATCAAGCATGTCGGAGAATATTCCGCGACCATTACCGTGCGTGCGGAGTGCGCGCCAAGTTTGCCGTGGAGGAGCACAACAAGAAGGAAGTAGAAAAAGGTCGCTGGAGTTTAAGAGAATAGTAAATCTCAATGTGGAACCCGCCGGGCGCGATTTATTACATAACCATGGCGGCGGATGTCTCCGGCGAGATAAGTCACTATCAGGCCAAAGTATGGAAAAAATCAACACTGGGTACCAAGTGCAGATATTCAGGCTAGCTCCATACTGGCTAAAATCCTCAGGTAATTAATAAAATAAATAAAAGTTGTGATATTTTTGCTTATAAGTAGGGGTGGCATTTCAGGCGACGACGCGATTGACCGATACGTACACAACACGAAATTATAGGGTTTGGGTGGGCTTATCGGTTCAGGCCGTTATCGAGCTAACACGATAAGCCACGTAAAAATCGGGTTGATATCGGTGACATGATAAACACCACAAGACACAATTATAAATTTTTGATTATTGGTAATTAATTATTTTTATGGGTAATTTACTAATAATTAACTATTTGTACCTGACTATTTTTATTAATAATTTATTAGAATATATGTTTTAAGTATCAAATATAAAGAATATAAAAAAATTATAAGTTTTATTTGTTAACGGGTTTAACGGACTAAACGGACTTACCTAAATAAATCCGACGATTTTACTTGTCGTGCTTATCATGTCGCGTGCCGTGTTTTCTTATTTTTAACGTGTCGTGTTTGCGCTTAAATTCCAAGCATGTTAAATCGTGTTGTGTTCATGTTAGGGCGGTGTCGTCAAGTTTTTCGGTCGGGCCGTTATAATGATTTGTCAGCCCTACTTATAAGCGCTTAATAGCAAAACTGGCCTGACCATATATATAGGGGCTACCAATTTTGATAATGTAAATATTTTAGGTATCAATTTTGATTCTTTGATTTTGATCCATAAGTTCTACTTTGTGCAGTTTTGATCCCATAAATTTTAACTTTGTGCAATTTTTGTCTTAATTGTGTGTTTAGATATTTTATTATTTCTCATAGTACCATGGTTATTTAGTCAAAATACCCAAAAATACTTATGACGGTTAAAGATTACAGGACTAGAATTGATATTGTTTATTACAAATCATGGGAAGGAATGAGCTAGGTCGGAATTGAATCCGGACACATGTATTAGTTTTACAAACACCTTATCACTAGGCTACCAAGTCATTTCCGACTAGAATTGTTGTTTTGACTAAAGGGTAAAATCGTCTGGGATCGAAACTGTCACATCAAAAAGTTACAGGACTAAGATTGTCAACCCCTAACAGTTACAAGACTAAAATTACAATTAAGCGGCTTATAAATTAATTAGCTATAATTCGTGTTACATAATTTGTGGATTGTTTTTGCAGATAAGCTTGCACGCAAGTTTTGCTGTATTGGGATTGATAACATGATGCCCTGGATGAATGAAAGCTACATATACTACAAGTGCTTCTATAGAATTCGTAAAGAGGTAATATTTTAAATCAATTTTTTTCTTTCTCTTCTTTTTCTTTTAAATACATATATTTATAATATAAAAAATTGTATATATCATATATTTTTTTAGCCAAATGCCCTTTTAATTTTAATTTGTTACTACTAATTTATATTAGATAACATTGGTCTTCCTTTTTATCTACCTTTTAAATTGTTTAATACAAAAGATAATTAATCAAGTGCTTTTATGATGTTTTTCAGCTTTTGGGTGTTAATGTTTTTCACAACGATCAAAGAGGCTCCACAGGTGTTTTGTGGTTCAGAACTTATACAGAAGCGGATAATATTTTGAAGAACTATATAGGAAAAAGGATGCCATACACCAATGAGTTCTATGATTTTGAGTTGAAAACTTGTTCTAGTATAGGCAATATTTAATTTCCAGTTTAATGTTAATTTTATTGAGTTTTGTTTTATATTACAAAGGGGTGGGGACTGGGGATCAGGGAATGGAACTCTAGACCAATGGTTTAAGAGCCTAACTAGGATGCTATCACAACATGGATCGCGACAATTTAACTGAATTAGGTTCATTAAAGAATAATGGTCGGGTCTACTCTATATATTTAGTTTGTGGTTGAATTATTATGAACTTTGATTTTGCTTATTTTTCATTTCATGATGTTTTGCTTAGTTTGTTTATTATTATTATTATTATTATTATTATTATTATTATTATTATTATTATTATTGTTATTTTTATCAAGTTGAAAATGCATGATATAACAAAGCAAATATGTCCCAGTTCTTTAGTTTTTTAAAGTTTTTATTATTTTGTAGTTGGTAAGATGCATTTAATAATAAGAAAACTCTCCCCCCCCCCCCCCCACAAAAAAAAAATAATAATAAAAAGTTTTTCACAAGAAAGATTAGAAAAGTTTTATAAGAAGGGGGAAAGAAGAGAATAATGAATAGAAAGAATAAAAGAATGTGTGAGAATGGATCGGTTATATGGTAAGTGGAATAGGACCATTGATCAAAGAAATCAGCATGATATTATCCATTGTTTTTTTAACTTTTTTTTGTTGTATCGTGTTGATGTCTATAATTAAGCTCGGTGGTTTTTGAATTTCACAATCCCAAGTCCAAGGTAGCCCATAACTAGTTAGCTAAATGCGGGGAAACTTTGACATTTGATACTTTAGGAGTAGAGGTCGCAGACTTGGAGATCACTTTTGAATCAATCGATAACCCGAACCGAAAAATAGCCGAACCGAAAATCTCCGTTGACTTTTTGACTTCTCCGAACCGAACCGCCCCGAAAAATTTTCTCGTACGCTTCGGATATTTTTAAAATATCCGCATCGAGAACCGTACCAAACCGTGATCAACCAAAGATCCGAAGATAGAACCGATTTTTAAGAATTTTTTAATACATACATATATATTATTTTTATCTTATTTATATTTTGATATTGTGATACCCCACATTTAATTAACCTAGAAAATTATCTCGATAGGATTAATTAATTATTATATTAAGTTTCTAAGAATTTATATCATTTAACTAGTCTTTTGCCCGTGCAATGCACGGCGTGTTCCATCAAGGCACGTAAATTGCATGCATATAAGAGTTACAATATTAATGAATACAAAAAGTAAAATACAACTCCTAACAAATCAAGTTAACTACATTTCAAAATTATAAATTTTGGAATACTTTTATACACAACATTATTCAACTGTTTGATTTTATTTTACCGTCTTCACAAACTAATATTTTTCAAACTCTTATGATACATGACTCGTGAAATAACAATATATAATTGATCATGATCAAAAATTGAGTTCTTTATAGGAGAATTAATGAAAATAATTAAGGAGATCAATTATTCTCATTATTTGCTACGTTTTTAATAAAACATAACATCAACATGTATAGTTATTGTCGATACTTATATGTTATACTTTTAAAAGTTTTGTACATCCGAAATACAATAATTACACATCAATGATCCATAGTAAATTAAAAAACCATCAGCTTTAGATTTACAAAATTTTCGACATAAATTATTCAATGGTTAATTTTATTTTGGTATTGCGAATTGAATTGCAATCAATCAAATAATTAATGGTTAATGAATGATGGATTGATGATGTTTCACCGATGGAGTGATGGAGTGATGTTTCGGGATTGAGTTATGTAAAAGTATATGTGTTATTAGAACACATATTTTTATATAATTCTAGTTGAGATTGTATTATTTATTATGAATTTATAATTTGAGATTGTGTTGCCATTTATGATTGTAGTATTAATCTTGAGATTGCAGTAAAAAAAGAATGGACTACAATTATTTGGTGATTTTTACATTCATTTTTATATTTTTTCTTATTTTGTGTTTTTACTTTTGATTAATCTCCGTTTCACCATTCCGTCCGCATCCGTCCCGTTAGAATCGAATCCCGATCAACCGCAACCGTGCGAATTTGATGCTGATTCGTCGCGGAGATTTTTCTCTCTACGGTTCGGTTCGAGATTGATTTTTAAAATCTCAGAACTTGGACAGCTTACGAGATTTATGAATCTCCGAACCGTCCGACCGTGCACACCCCTAACTAGGAGTATCTCTTGATATTTATTAAAATTATGATGAAAAAATCAGCAAAGGTACGAAAATAATTAATATATGGACTCGTAGGCGTCCGATAAAATACAAATACATAAATAATTGTTTGAAAGCAAAAATGTCTCTTTCTATCATTTAAACATTGTGAAATTACAAATAGTATCGTCCACTATTTTTAAAATAGAAGGACAATGCTCCATCAATGAGTCAATGACCCAATTCAATGTTCTCGTCTTTCGCGCGTTATTTGGTACTTTTATCTTATACTACCTCCTATTCACAATAAGTATCCTTTTGACATATGAACTTTTTTTTTCCAAAATGTCTTTTCACATTTTCAAGGCTAGTGAGAAAATGTTTTCTTAAATTACCCTTAAATATATTCGTTTTCAACATATATTTATTTGTTTCAAAGTAGCATTCATGATTAATTAGGGGTATATTTGGTATTTAACACGATCTTAATATGTGTATTTTTTCCTAAAAAATACTTATTTTGAATAGGAGGGAGTATGACTCATTTATCCTATAATGTAAACATTAAATTACATTAATTAGTACAAATAGATTATTCTTGCAATTCTACAATGTTTACATAATATTTGTTAGAAAATCCAATCAATATCCCATAATTTATTACTTTTTATGAATTTATATCTGAACCAAAAAAGTAAGCGGTGCATAAACACAACTCTAAATTTTGCATTCCAATTGTAATTTATTTCGTATTTCAAGTATATAAATACATTTAGCGTGTATATTTGATGACATCATTAATATACGATGACTGAAATACGAAATGAAACATAATTAAAATAATGAATCTCGAGTGCATACTTTCATTTAGGATATCTTCTAACAAATCCATTGACAGGATACTAGATAAATGAATGTTTGTTTTCCACATACAATACATCAAGTGTTAATAATCAATGAATCAACTATTATTAATCTACAAATTAACCTTTACGAAAAATGGAAATGTTGAGACATGAACTCAAATTCTTGTAAAGATCTTGTGGGAGTGTTTGCAAAAACATATGCGTTTAGAAGAAGTGGTGTATTGTAGTAAAAGTAAAAGTAATTGATAATTAGAAGTTGGTAGTATTTGAAAATATAATCAGAAGTTGAGAGTGTTGGTAAAAATTTAAAAATACTTATTTATCCGTAAAAGTCAAATTAGAAGCGAAACATAAATCAAAACACATCTCTCCTTGTTTTTAAATTATGATTAAACGAGTAGAATCGAACCATAAGTTGACATTTGCAACTACAAAGGATTTTTTTAGCAAAAAACAAAGTAGTTTTTTTCCAATGATTGCAAACACTCCCTATGAATATTGGAACTAAAGTCAAAACGGGTCGACATGTCGTGGCCGCCCACCAAAGTGGATGGCCGAGATAGCCGAGAACGCCTCTACCCAATCCAAATGGATCATGGATTGGAGTGGACTCGAACTTTTAATATATATATATATATATATATATATATGATTTGGTTCAAATGAGATCACCCTCCCTAGGTGAGACAAAATTGTAGACTCATCTTACCCATTGATCTTAAAAAATAAAGGGGTGTGATTAATTTAGGTTTTTTAATTATTTCCTAATTTTCGTTGATTTTAAGGGTAATGTTGTAATTTTGTAATTCAAATTAGTGGTCCCAAAATGGTTTTTCTATATATTTGACTTTTTGAAATCGTTTTTACGGTGAGATTGAAACCGCCAGATTTAATGGCGTAATTTAAGAAAGCGCTTTTCTTTCCAAATATTTTTATTTTACAGTGTAGTTAGGGTTCTTCTTTCGCTTAGTTAGCTATCAAATAATGCACATTTAGTTGTTTTATTGCAAGACTTTTTCTTAAAAACAAGACATAATTGAATAAAACGTCTCGCGTATTTTCATGCGTCCATAATAATATGAACAGAGCAAAGAAGACAAAACGCTTCCTTGAGGAATACCAACTCTTTGCAGGTAGAAGTTGTTATGTAACTGCACCACATTGCGCATTATGTGCTCTTTTAAAATTAAATTAATTTCTTCCTTCCTTATTTGGCTGCTAAGTTCCTGAAATAGCAGAGGTAAGAAAATGATAAAACATACATGAAATAATAATAATAATAATAATAATAATAATAATAATAATAATAATAATAATAATAATAATAATAATAATAAAAAAAGACAGTTAAATTACAAATTGGAATCATACCTTGGTACAAAATACTCCATATCATGGGCCTTCAATAGGACCAAGTACTTAGACCATTTGGCACTTCTGATAAATTTGGCTTAAACTATCTCATCTCTGAGTTCAACTTAAGCTAAGAATTAATTAGTTCTCTCAGTTAATATCAATTTATGCTTCTAAGGCAAAGAGAAATATCATGTAATATAATCAGGGATATGAATTAAGCTTAGGTGGTCATCGTCTACGTAGCCACTAGACTAAGTGACTAATCTTCAAACCTTTTAGAACCAAAATATTAACCTTTCAAGCCCTTATCTTGAGTAGAGCACTCATCTTTGATGCAGTAACCAAATTAGTATCCATCAGTTTGCAAGTAGCATGTTCAGCATTATTTTGTGAACCGGATCGTGATAATAGATTTTGGATGAGTGTGTATCAGAACAAGAGGAACTCTCCTGCCCTGACTCCAAAAATATAATGAACTTCAACGAAATAGAATCTACAAAGTAAGTTAATTTGTCTTTTGTCAAACTCCAGTAATCAAACTAAGGAATAGAGATCTGATGGCTAGCCTTCTCGCTCAAAGAAATGAGAAACATTGTCCCACAACATCAAACAGTAAAAACAGAAAAGGAAAACGAAACTATCTGTTAGGAATTTTATTGTTTAGATTTTGATGAATGCCATGTAAAACTTAGAATATGAAGTTGGCACCCCAATTTTTGTTGTAAAATGCATTGTAATAAATAGAGTGGGTCAAACGAAGTTAAGTCACCTACGCCCTAACATGCAAGAAGACAATCAAGACTAGAAGGAAGACTCATTGTGAGACAATGAGTATGGCATAGAAGAGTAGACGGAACTCTATCAAGAAGCGGTGAGATACGGTGAGTGAAGTATCAGTCAGTCAACTCAAGAAAAAGCCAAGTCTCAAGTTGAAGTGACGGAAGAGCCATCCAATGATTGGAAGCCGACTCTAAGTCACCTGGGAAAGCAAGGAAATGCAATCAGTCGAGATAATCAAAAAGATCCGTTGCAGTTTGAAATCAAGAGAATTACTTAAACAAGTAATATCTCCATACCACCTTTCTCGAGTGCTCGATCCCTTAAGCGTGCAAATAGAATGAACCAATGGGAAGCACTCGCACCGTGTCGAACTCGAAAAGGTGAAAGAATTCATTCATATGAGGAAATGGCAATTTCAAGAATCGCAACAAGACAAGCCAACGATCGCAAAGTGACTTTAAAAAATAAGCTATCTCTTCAACGGACAAATTTTTGAAAGATCACTATAAAAGGCCGAGGAATGACTCGAGAAGGTTACACAACCACGAACAATCAAGAAATCAACCAAAAAGTGTAACCAAAGAATACTTTCAAATCATTCAAGATTACTCCTCAAGCCTACATTACGAAGCACATCAATCCAACACTCACCTTGTGAAGGAAAGATTACTTCAATTAGTTGAAGAGGAAACTTTTGAAGAAAAGGGTCTACATTCCACGAAGGATTGTAGGAAGGTTCAAGGTCGAACCAAGTCTTAAGCTTTTGGAGGGCTTCGTGATCAAATCCAAAGAGCTTGAGCAAGGCAAAATGCCTGAAGAAGGTGAGTCGCAAGAGAAGCCACCGAGTGATCAAGGCGTCTCCGATCGAGTCCCAAAGGATCAAGTCACCGTGTGTGATCAAGACTTGATCGGACTGCTACCACTTTGTAAACCGATCATTACCTAGTGGATTCCTCCAGAGTTGGAGAAGAGAGGAGTAAAGAATTACCCCATCTTCGAACCTCTATAAAAATTTCATTGTGTCATTTACATTTCAAAGACTTTAATTCTTGCATTTTTAATCGCTTATATCTGGCGATAAATTTGCTATCCACTTGATAATTTATAAGTACTAAACCAAGCACTAAATTCTTGCTTAATCAAACTTAAGGGTGTTAAGTCTTCCGCTTTGAAAAACAAAACCACAATCGAGTTAATTTAGAGCCAACAACTAAGTTACTTCATCAACAAATTCGATTGAGTCCGTTTGAGAGAATAACTCTACCGAGTGACTAAATTGATCGTCATCAAGGACACACAATTGTGTAGTATCAACTCGAATTTTTAAAAGGACTAAATCAAAAATTTGGTAAGGTTTATTCAACTCCCCTTCTAAACCTTACACTTACACCCCTTGGGACCTACACTATCAATTTTCAAGTAGGTTCCATAGGAGAAGCAAATCTGTACTATTTAAAATAAAAATATAATTGTTTATCAATAAATAATATATCAATACCTTCTTAAAAATAATGCTATCCATAGCCTGGGCGGGAAGCCGTGGAGTGATTTTTGCCGACACAGTAACTATTTCTTGATGTGCTAAAGTCTTCTGCTGATGAACCTTCAAAGATTTCTTTGTGCAGGTAACCTGAGTAAACTTCTCGAGAGTATATTCGTCATCCAATATCACATCCTTCATCACACTGAGCAATTTATCTTGATTGACAGAGTCAAAAGCTTTCGACACATCTGAAACCACAATAAAAACACTAGGCATGATGGTCGATCCATTTTTCAGAAGAAACAAGAAAGGCACAAGCTTTCTGTAGACACCGTTGTAATCAAAAACTGATGAACCCAACTTCTCTGGCTCATTTGTCCCTAAACCTTTTAGAACCACATGCGAATCTTGAAGGACATTGTTTACAGACTTAAGAAACCGATATGTCGCTCTATGATTGCAAAATGATTTTCTCTGCAAGTTCTGTTTGGAGTGATTTCTAGGAGGGGGTTCACACGCATTCTTGATGGTGCTTGAAGATTTGTCAGCATTCGAAATCCAATTTGCTTAGGACAAAGTCTGGACCTTGAGAAACCAAGTGATCTGTGTTGGAAATATTATAGATATTTTCGGGTGAATGAGAAATTGTTCTAAAAGGTGGGATCGTTCATTTGGAACTATTCGATTGAAAATGTTCATCTGAATAGTTGTGTTGTTTCGATGGACGTGTCTGTTTTAATAAATGGACATGTCTGTTCGAACGGTTGTGTTGTTTCATTTGTGACTTTTGGTAATCTATATATATCCCAAGAATCTGCAGATTTTAATAAGCATTTTTGCATACATTCATCAATATTTTCTCACAAAATTTTTCGATAAAAAGGAGAGTACAAAACATTCGAAGTTCGCCGTATCTTGTTATTTGGAGTGCTACTACAACAAGATGAGACCGTTGTATCTTGGGAGACGTTTGCTATTCAACCTTGGGCACCGTAGCGGGCAATTCGTCTTAAAGACATAGAGTCCAACTCTAGCCTCGGTCTATATTGTTAGAGTTATATTAGTTTATAATTGTGAGGGTAGTTTTGTATTTTCACTTTCTTGTGTTTAGCTAGGGTTTGGGTCTATTTAATGGTAGCATCCATCTTGTATTTTTGCATTCAAGTATTCAAGCTTCAAGTTATATGGAATTCCTCTTGTCCATTTTTCTACATAATTCATGTGTATCAATTAATCTAACATGGTATCAAGAGCAAGGTTTTAAAAGCATCCTCGACTTCGCGGATCCATTTTTTTTTCCGATGGGTGTACGAGTGTCGATTCGCGGATCCGGTGGGTATATCGCGATTACACAAAGTGAGTATGTTGCGCCTTTGTGTTATTTTCATTCGATTTTTGATCCGTTAGCACTTGTTGGGTTTGCTATCTTTTTGGCCTCAAGAATCGGATTATTTGCAATAGTGTTGTTGGTAGAGTTGGTTTGATTTGTTGGATATTTGCATCGATATATCTAGTTGTTTGGTTGGTTTTTCTATTTGATTTTCTGTCTTTATTCATTATGGCCAGTGAAAGAGATGATTCGTTGCAATCGATTAGTGTACGCTTGAATGGAAAGAATTGTTCATATTAGAGTTATGTCATGAGAAATTTTTTGAGAGGAAAAAATTGTGGAGTTATATTTCGGAACACAAAAACAACTTTGTTGAGAAAGATAATACTAAATATGTTGAGGAATTAGAGGTTTGGGAAGTGAACAATTCAAAAATTATTACTTGGGTTAACAATGCATGGAGAACTCTATATTGTTAGAGTTATATTAGTTTATAATTGTGAGGTAGTTTTGTATTTTCACTTTCTTGTGTTTAGCTAGGGTTTGGGTCTATTTAATGGTAGCCTCCATCTTGTATTTTTGCATTCAAGTATTCAAGCTTCAAGTTATATAGAATTCCTCTTCTCCATTTTTCTACATAATTCATGTGTATCAATTAATCTAACATGGTATCAAGAGCAAGTTTTAAAAGCATCCTCGACTTCGCGGATCCATTTTTTTTTTCGATGGGTGTACGATTGTCGGTTCGCGGATCCGATGGGTATATCGCGATTACATTCGAGTATGTTGCGACTTTGTGTTATTTTCATTCAATTTTTGATCTGTAGCACTTGTTGGGTTTGCTATCTTTTTGCCTTAAGAATTAGATTATTTGCAATAGTGTTATTGGTAGAGTTGGTTTGATTTGTTGGATATTTGCATCGATATATCTAGTTGTTTGGTTGGTTTTTCTATTTGATTTTCTGTCTTTATTCATTATGGTTGGTGAAAGAGATGATTCGTTGCGATCGATTAGTGTACGCTTGAATGGAACGAATTGTTCATATTAGAGTTATGTCATGAGAAATTTTTTGAGAGGAAAAAAATTGTGGAGTTATATTTCTCGAACACAAAAGCAACCCGTTGAGAAAGATAATACTAAATATGTTGAGGAATTAGAGGTTTGGGAAGTGAACAATTCGAAAATTATTACTTGGGTTAACAATTCGCGGAGAACTCTATTGGTATGCAATTGGCTAAATATGATATCTTTGCTAAAGAAGTTTGGGAACATTTGGAACAATACAGATACTCAATCGAATTTTGCTAAGCAGTACCAGTTGGAAATAGATATTCGATCTCTTCAACAAAAAAATATGACTGTCCAAGAATTTTATTCTGCCATGACTGATCTTTGGGATCAATTAGCCCTTACTGAATCTATTGAACTTCGCGCATTTGCCCCCTATATTGCTCGTAGAGAGAGCAACGATTGTTCGATTTTGATGGCTCTTCTGATGATTTTGAGTCCCTTCGGGGGAATATATTGCACCGTATTCCTCTACCGTCCTGCTGATTATGTTGTAAGTGAATTGTTAGTAGAGGAATTACGCCAAAGTCTCGAGCGCGGAAATGAGTTCTTCCTGCTCCTACTTCATCCGTTCTTGTTGTGCCCCATCGTCCATCTTCTCGTTCCTTTCGCACCGCACTCCAAAGGTTGCCGATAATGAGTGTAGTTATCAGTAAACAACCAGGACATTGGAAGGCTCAATGTCCTGAGTTGAATAAAGGTGGCCAACAACGCGTTTTCAACGAGAAAAATCCACGACCTCCCCAACATCGCTTTGTCCATTCAAATCAACGTGGCTTTAGGCCGCCCCACCGACTCGTGTTAAGCCGCACCTATACCATCATCGATTCTCGTGATGTCCGGAACTCTTACCTCCAAATCGGCCTTCTACGGATACAATTGCCGAACAATTTCAGAAATTTCTTGCCTCATCTCATGCTTTGTCCGCCTCGGGTTTGTCAACTCCGAGCTCGTCGGTATATCTTCCTCTATTTGGGTATTAGATTCGGAGCTTTTCTTCATATGTCCCCGATATATCATGTTTTAATTCCATTTCACCCACACATGCTAGACTGTTGTTACTGGCCGATGGTACTTTGTTACCCTTAGCGGAATTGAATCTGTAGAGCCACACCTCATCTGTCTTTTCCACATGTTTACCATATTCCCAATCTTACATTAAATCTTGTTTCATTAGCTAATTGTGTGATTCAGGTTACTTAGTATCATTCTCTTCTACTTCTTGTTGTGTGCGGGATCCACATTCCCTAAGGCCGATTGGGACAGCCGTAGTACGAAGAGTTATACATTTTGGATGAGCTCGTAGTACCCTCTATCGCAGCCTTCTCTTTGTTGATTTGTCTTCTTTTTTCGTTTGAGTCCTTCATCGCCTAGATTTTATTTGTGGCATTCTCGTTTGGGTCATGTTCCGTCTTCACGTTTAAGATTTTTGGCTTCTACAGTTTCATTAGGAAAATTGTCATCTCATGATATTTCGATTGTAGTGGTTGTAAATCGCAAAATTTTCCGCTTTACCTTTTAATCGGAGTGTTTCTTCTTCTGTCGCGCCATTTGATTTGGTTCATTCTCGATATGTGGGGACCTGCTCCCATTTCCACAAAGGGGGTTCTCGATATTATGTCTCTTTTATTGATGATTATTCTCGTTATTGTTAGGTTTATTTTATGAAGCATCGTTCGATTTTCTCGAGCATATATACTTCATTTCGAGTTTTTGTAAAAACTCAATTCTCTCGCTATCATAAAATGCTTTAGATGTGACTTGGGTGGGAGTACACATCTAATAATTTTCGTGAATTGCTTGCTTTGGATGAGACTTTACATCAAACTTCTTGCACGATACTCCTCGAACAAAATGGTATTCTTTGAAAGAAAACATAGGCATATCATTGAAACCGCCGCTCACTTTTACTATCTAGTTCGAGTTCCAGTGAATTAAGGGGGAAAGCCGTGCTTATCGCCGTCCGTTGTATAAATAGGATTCCATCATCCATTACATCCGATTTATCACCATTTCGAGACTTTGTGGTTCCACCCCTAGTTATTCGTCTTTACGAGTCTTTGGTTGTGCATGTTTTGTCTTTCGTCTTCATGTTGAACGCAAAAATTATCTTCTCGTTCAGCTATTTGTGTTTTCTTAGGATATGGAGACGGTCGGAAGGGATACCCTTGCTTTGATCCCGTTGCTCAAAAATTATATGTGTCTCGTCATGTATTTTTTTGAGCATATTCCATTCTTCTCTATTCCCTCAAGTCCCCATAGCATCTCCAAAACTCGATCTTGTTCATATTGATCCATTCTCGGATAATACGATAGAGACTCGTCGGATACTATTGTTCGCGTCGTGCCTACTACGGCACCCCAATCGCTTCCTAAAATTGTGGATCCTTTGCCTCCTCGATATCCCCAACGTACACGTAAGTCCACTCAATTACCTCGACTTTGTTTATTCCTCTTATTCTCCCGCATTTGCTTCATTTTTGTCCTCTATTCACCAAATTTCTCGAACCACACTGTTGGACCTCTAGCGCTACTCGGATTGCCGACTCTCCCCACAAAACCAACACGAGTCTTTTCTAGCGCGCTTTGTCCTCACTCACGCGCACTCGAAAAACTTCCCGGGGGTCACCCATCCCATGTCTACTCCGGGCCAAGCACGCTTAACCTCGGAGTTTCTATGTAATGGGCACTTAAAGAAGATGCATCTGTTGGTATAGGTAGTCCAAATCATATCCTTTAAGCTATCCTTTAACTATGCAATCCAGCGCTCACGAGTTCGAATCGTGGGGCGCGCCGCGCCCTCTTTTAAATCCCATTGCGGGCGGATCTTTGGACCAAATCCCAACAATCCCCTCCCAAAGACTGCCATCTTCTCGCCGCTCGATTGCTTGGCAACCTCCGCCGTCCGCCAAACTTCCTCGCTTCTAACGCCAACTTCTTTCAGCGTCGCGTCACGCACGACCTCTCGATTCCGGCCACCCAATAACTTACACCCGGTTCGGTCCCAAATACCTCGATTCCGGCCACCTGCAACTTACTGTTCGATTCTGTCCACCCAAAGAACCTACACCTTGATTCCGAAATATTTTACCCGAGTTTCGGCCACCTGGCAACCTACCCTTCGATTCCGTCCACCCGGCCAAAAACCTACACCTTGATTCGATGCATTTTCGGCCACCGACAACCTACCCTTTCGATTCTGTCCACCCAAAGAACCTACACCTTGATTCCAATCTGTTTTACCTCGATTCCGCCATCTAGCAACCTACCTTCGCTTCGGTCCGTTTACCTCCATTGCGCCAACATCTCGTTCCACCGCTCCCGAAACCTCCACTGCACTTGCTTCCAAGGGAATTCGAACTCGTGACTGCTTCGATACCGTTGTTGGACCTCTAGCGCTACTCGGATTGCCGACTATCCCCACAAACCAACACGAGTCTTTTCTAGCGCTTTGTCCTCACTCGCCAAGCACTGGAAAACTTCCTGCGGGGGTCACCCATCCCATGTCTACTCCGGGCCAAACACGCTTAATCTCGGAGTTTCTATGTAATGGGCACCGAGAAAAGAAGATGCATCTGTTGGTATAGGTAGTCCAAATCATATCCTTTAAGCTATCCTTTAACTATGCAATCTAGCGCTCACGAGTTCGAATCGCGGGCCGCGCCTCTTTTAAAGCCTATTGCGGGCGGGATCTTTGGACCAAATCCCAACACACACTCCTATAAAGAGATTCTTCGATCCTTTATGGCGATGCTATGACCGAGAACTTTCGCTTTGCATAAAACAAACACTTGGGATTTGGTATCTTTACCACCTGGTAAACGGGCAATTGGTTCGCGTTGGGTTTATAAAATTAAAACAAAATCGATGGTTCGATTGAGCGATATAAAGCAAGATTGGTTGCTAAAGGTTATTCACAACAGTATGGTATGGATTATGAGGAAACATTTGCCCATGTTGCAAAGATGACTACCGCTCGTACTCTTATTGTTGTTTCTTCATCCGAAATTGGCATATATCTCAATTGGATGTCAAAAATGCCTTCTTGAATGGTGATCTTCAAGAAGAAGTTTACATGATCCCACCACCGGAGTTCCTCATAATCGGGCGAAGTTTGCAAACTTAAGAAAGCATTGTATGGTCTCAAACAAGCTCCACGGGCTTGGTTTGAAAAATTCTCTATCGTGCTTACTACACTTAGTTTTAGTTCCAAAGAACCATGATTCACCCTTTTCTTCAAGCGTACATGTGTGGTATTATTCTTCTTTCCTTATATGTTGATGATATGATCATCACCTATGATGATGTTGATGGGATTGCATTGTTAAAATCTGAGTTAGCTTCTCACTTTGAAATGAAATATTTGGGATCTTTGCGATATTTCTTGGGTATTGAGGTAGCCCGCTCCCCTCGAGGTTATCTTCTTTCACGATCCAAGTACATTCTTTGACATACTTGATCGAGTTCGTCTTCGATACTCGGGCGGTTGATACGCCTCTTGAACTTAATGTTCGATATTCTCCTTCCGATGGCACACCATTGTCTCCGATCCTACCTTATATCACACTATTGTTGGAAGTTTGGTTTATCTAACCATTACGCTGCGTCCGTGATATTGCATATGATGTTCATATTGTGAGTCGGTTTGTCACTTGCCCCACTACAGTTCATTGGTGCGCTTACTCGTATCTTGTGATACCTCCGTGGTACTCTTTTCGAGAGTCTTTTGTTTCCATCTACATCTTCATTAGAGTTGAGGCATATTCTCGATGCGGATTGGGCTAGTGATCTTACCGATCGAAAATCTACGACCGTTTTTGTATTTTTCTTGGAGACTCACTTATTTCTTGGAAGAGTAAGAAACAAAATGTTGTGTCTCGATCATCCACAAAGCGCAGTATCGGGCAATGGCTTCTACTACAACTGAAATAGTTTGGTTACATTGGCTTCTTGCAGATATGGGTGTTTATTTATCCTCACATACTCCCATGCATTGTGATAACCAAAGTCTATTCAGATTGCTCACAACTCGCCTTTTCCATGAAAGAACAAAGCATATTGAGATCGATTGTCATGTCACTCGTCATCACCGCAACATGGACACTCCACTTACCATTCATCTCATCATCTTTCTGATTGCAGATCTTTTCACCAAGTCGCATCCACTTCCGCGCTTCGTTTTTGGTTGGCAAACTCTCGATGATTTCTACTACATCATCATGAGTTTGTGGGGGGGATGTTAGAGTTATATTAGTTTATAATTGTGAGGGTAGTTTTGTATTTTCACTTTCTTTGTGTTTAGCTAGGGTTTGGGTCTATTTAATGGTAGCCTCCATCTTGTATTTTTGCATTCAAGTATTCAAGCTTCAAGTTATATATAATTCATCTTCTCCATTTTTCTACATAATTCATGTGTATCAATTAATCTAACATATATTTTCGTATTCTTTGCATTTCAATTTTTGAAATCCAAGTAAGTTTTCTGTTAATTTCCCGAATATAATATCGCACGTGATAAATCCCCAACAAATTTAAGACGAATTGTGTTATCCGCTTTTCGTTCGAATTATATATATTTGGTGCGCAATAATCTGTGTCGTGAATAGTTTCATGTTTTCTCATACATGTTCGAAATGGTTTCATGATTAATCATCAAAATGGTATTTGGTATTATGGTTAGTTTCTTGGTTACAATCTGTTTCTAATCTTTTAGATTAAAATATATTTTTTCAAGCAAATGTTTCTGAAAATTGTGTGCGCACTCAAGGTGAAAAAGGCTATGTTTTGATTCTTTAATACTACCAATTCTAGACTCACGTGTTTTGTCTACAGATTTTTATGTGCCTAGTGAGGTTGCATATGAGATTGATTATATCTATTCTATTAGCATGACTACAGTGGATTATAAAATTATTTTTTCACTTGTTCATGAAATCTCATGGTTTTAAGTCAGAAAGTCAGAACTGGTACATTAGTTTTGTTGCTTATAAATATTACATGGTGCTTGTAATATCTATATAATAGTTCAGATATAGTTAATACATTTCTGACTCTTGCAACTTTTTGTATATATGACTATTCTTTAGAATGTCGATAATACTCTGGTGGAGTATTCATTTACAGTTTAGTTTAGTCATAGTTTAGTCATTTTATCATGTGAATCATATAGATTCCATATTCTCTATCCAGTGTATTGAGTTATGTGTTATATTGTTATGCAATATATCTCAATTATGTTATTAAGGAATGTGATGAATTGTTTATTTTTTGTTTTTCGTAAAAAAAAAAGGATGGAACAATAATAGTTTCACATACATGTGTGATATCAAATGTGATTCCACCACTTGTTGTTTCCACGGTACATATTTCTCATGGAGAAAAGTCGGAAATACTTAGCAGAGATGATTAAGAGATGGAATATAAATATTAATCTATCTCACGGTCTTGAGTTTGGGTTTGGTAAAGCCTACGTGGTTGAATTCAGTTCAAAAGAAAAGGAAATGATACTAATGTGGGGAAAGATTACCTCATTTAGAATTAATTCACAAAGGATACTGTGATTTGAAGTTTGTGCAAACGAGATGTGATAAAAAGTATTTTATTACTTTAAGAGATAATTGCACAATGTATTGTTATGAATATTTGTTGAGAAGCAAAGATGAGGTTTTGGATTCTTTTAAGCATTATAAGAATGAAGTGGAAAATCAACTTAGCAAAAAAATAAAAAATAAAATAAAAATGATTCGGAGTGATAGAGGTGGAGAATATGACACTTCATTTGATGAACTTTGTTCAGGATCCGCATTATTCATCAAACTATCTTTGCACCATATTCACCTCAATCAAATGAAATTGCTGAACGCAAGAATCAAACTCTTAAAGAGATGATGAATGCTATGTTGATAAGTTCGGGACTATCCCGAACTTGTGGGGAGAAACAATTCTCTCTTCGGCCAATGTCATTCTTAATAAAATTCCACTAAAGAAAATGGATGAAGCTTCATATGAATTGTGGAAAGGAAATAAGTCTAGCTATAAACACTTGAAAGTGTGGGATTCCATGTTGGGATCTGCGATAGCCAATCGGTATAGGCAGGCACAAAGTGCCAACTTGAGTGCTATGATAGCTTGGGTGGTATCAAATGACACTTGGGTGTTGTGATACCTTGAGTGTCATGATAACTTTAGTTCTATGACATTTTGAGTGTCATAAACATGTGAAGAATGCATGAGCAAATCTAAATATCCTTGTGTGAGGCATATGATTTAGCGTCCCCTTGTGAGGAGCACATGACAAGTTAAAATATGGTGAATGTATACAATCGAGTCTTTTAGCCCTCCCGGGAAATTCTTTAGAATTTTGCGTAGGCAATTGGACTATTTGTCGATTGGCGATACAATCACGTTGAACTTTGTGAGAAATAACAATTGTTACATAGCTAATTCTCAAAGTTGACCTTGTTGCACAATGTAAGGGTGATGAGTTTTGCCTCAAATGTGGGGGTGTTTGGTAAATATAAATTTACTTGATCTTGACAAAGATTGACCCCAACAAATCATAGCGTAGTCAAAGAAATACAAGTTTCTTTGAGAGGTGTCCTTGTATTTCTTTGAGATATATCCTTAGAAAAGAGGATATGAGTCATTGACATTTCTTGGATTGATTGATAGCTAAAAGGGGTCACTGTAATTTCTCTTGAAGAGGTGCATCATCTCGTGTACTCTTTAGTATTGCAACACCGCACACATTGAGTGCGAAGGAAAGGTGTAGAAAAATGCCTTAAAGGCTAGCCTTATCAAGGTAGACCCAAAATGGATTGTTGTCTTTGAACTTGAAAGGAATATGTACAACAATTAAATCATTGTATAAATAATGACAAGTTTGACAAACGACAAAGTCAAACGAATCTCTACCTAAAAAGAGATGACATATTGATAATAGTCTATATGAGCTTAAGGTGTTATAAAGCCACATTGACATTGAAGGGCTTGAAAGTCCACCGGTGGCACTTATGTCAATTTGAAGTGGTTACACATGCTCGGGGATTATATGCTCAAATATGTTAAGATATTGATCTCAATCTTGCGCGCAAATTTAATTGAAGTTGAGATCAAATACCGATTATCGAAGGGAATGGGATTAAAGCCTATTACGCATGAATCTTTGTAATGGTAACCCAACCATGATGATCGGAGATCCCAAGAACTTGGTTCAATGGGACAACTAAGTTATGAAGATTTAGTTAAGACTTAGGATAAAATTCCTACCCATTCATATGATTAAAAGTGATTTACTGTAAGTATGTAAGGTTAAGTTTAACTTTTAATGATTCATATAGCTTGGTTAAATCAAGTGGAGTATGGCAAAATACTCTTAATAAGAGGTCACCTATGTAAGTGTGAAGTAGGGCCACTTCTATGAGAATTCCGAGGCTTGAATTCTCTAAAACACTTATGAAACCCAAGGTTGTTCAGGGCAAAATGAACACAACCATGAGAACTGAAAATGTTAGGGAGGTTATTGTGTGGGTGTTGTTGTCTTGGTTTACACCAACGGCCGAACAGTTCAAGACATCATGTTCACCGATTATCCAAGTAAATCCGAGATAGTACTCTCATTTACTAGGGAAGGTTCAAACGCCAAGCTACCTCTCCCCGATGCAATAACTTTCCGTTTGTACTCTCTTTAGTGTCGGCATTCACATGTGCATTGCATTAATTCACATAATTTCTCATTCATGTGGGGATTATTGGAAATATTATAGATATTTCCGGGTGAATGAGAAATTGTTGCCAAAAGGTGTGATCGTTCATTTGGAACTATTCGGATTGAAAAAGGTTCATCTCGAATAGTTGTGTTGTTTCCTTTGAAACCAATGGACGTGTCTGTTTGAATAAATGGACATGTCTGTTCGAACGGTTGTGTTGTTTCACTTGTGACTTTTGGTAATCTATATATATCCCAAGAATCTGCAGATTTTAATAAGCATTTTTGCATACATTCATCAAAGATATTTTCTCGTCAAAATTTTTCGATAAAAAGGAGAGTACAAAACATTTGAAGTTCGCCGTATCTTGTTGTTTGGAGTGCTACTACAACAAGATGAGACCGTTAATATCTTGGGAGACGTTTGCTATTCAACTGTGGCACCGTGAGCGGGCAATTCGTCTTAAAGACATAGAGTCCAACTCTAGCCTCGGTCTATATTTCGTATTTTTGCATTTTAATTTATTGAAATCCAAGTAAGTTTTCTGGTTAATTTCCCGAATATAATATCGCACGTGATAAATCCCCAACAATCTGTTCCTTAGTATTTTCCAACAGATGCATGATCTAGTAGGTGATACCTATCATCCTTCGGCATTCAGCTTCTCTCATCAGTTTCTTCCAAGTAGACTTTCGATAATATAATACCTCTTGTTTCTCATGCTCACTTTCTGTAACATAGAAGTTAGCTTGAACCAATGGTGAAATTAGATGTGCAAAAACCAAAACATCCAGCATTGAAAAATCGCATGTCTGGAAGTATCTGTGATACCAAGTCCAGTGCATCCATTGTGCATATCTCCACAGTGCTTATTTGACAATAAAGGAAATTTCGACATTTTCAATCTAAGAATACATTCCTTCAGAGAGAACTTCTCAAATTTTCGCAGCTGAATGAACTTTGAGATGTTTTTCCGCAGAATTCTCCAATTAGAAGGTTCTCCCAGCAATGGTGAAGGGACAATTCTCCTACAAATTGCCCAAATAAACGATACTACCTGTTTCTTTGGACAATAACACTTACTGGGCTCAACCTGATCAATATCGGCATGTGTCATCTTGTGATTTTTGGCATTAGCAACATGACACCATTTTCCATCAAGTTGATCCCCTTCTTGTCTGCTCATAGGTAAGAAAGTCCCCAACTCATGTCCCTAAAATCACAAAATTAAGAGCATTAGAGGCATGAAGTCATCCTAACAACATGATGAAATTTAGAAACAATAACATAGGACTAGGATGCACGCGCAGAAGTGTCATAAAGAACATAAACTGACAAATGAAAATCAATCATCTTCAATCTCTTTAAAGTGGAAGTATGTAAAATACATCCATATAGAGTGATTTACTAAAAGATTTTATCTTGTTGGAACTTTCTTGCAAGTAATTCAACTGAAAAGCGTCCGTTAAGGGGTGATATAAACAAAAAAAAGAACTGGAATATTGAAAAAGTAGTGATCTAGAGACTACAACTACACTTTTATAAAAAGAGAGATAAATTCATTCAAATCTGAACATTTTAAATTTAGATAAAAACAGAAAAAGATAAAACTTATAAAGTATCAGTTAACGCAGACATCAAAAGAAACAAGAGGACCTAACTGTACATTATACAAGGGTAGAAAAGTAAATTTGATCAAGTCTACATAGTACATTTTCATTGTGAAACAGAATAATTGTCCATGCTAAATAACACCAACATGAAACCCAGTGCCAGTAGCCCTACTTGCATCTTGGTACGAGGACCTGATAGAGCAGTGTTTGTCCAACAACCTCAGATATTGGCAATTATGAGTTTTACGTATGAGACTTTTGAGTAGCTTAGTAAGGGAGTGATATCTGGAGGACAAAGGGTAAAATGTTAAGAACATCTGATGCAGGATACAGTTGTAGGAATTTTAACCAATATTGGTGAGCCAAACTACAGAGATAATAAAATATGCATGTGATCTTTAGGCCACTGGTTCTCTACAAGGTAGACCCATAACACTTTTCACTTTCATATAGTGGGTTGTTTATATCATAAGACAATAACAACCGAATTTCACCAAATCATAAGACAGTAACAACCAAAATCTTTTCCAACAAAAAATAACTTTTGACACCAGTTATCATGCCCAAGCCCACTTCCAAACTACATTTATGGGGAAAAGAAAAAAAAATGTATATATATATATATATATATATATATATATATAGAGAGAGAGAGAGAGAGAGAGAGAGAGAGAGAGAATTAGCATAGTGCACCAAATATCAGGGAGAAATTTTAAGATTGCAATTCATGATTTGAAGTATTTATTGTCCCATTTGACAGCAACAACAAAATATTCCCCTCTTAAATCCTTTAATATAATTTGATGGGAAAAAATGCTCTACTTGTCATTTAAATTGATGAACATGTCAAGCATATATGTTAACTAAAGGAATAGAAAAGGAGCCCACCCTATTAATTACATATCATTCGAAGTACTAATTCAACATGCTTAAGTCATGCATATTTAGAAGCTTTAGCATTCCATTGTTTTCACGCAGGCAACTAAATCTAAATTAGATAAGAAAAGGAAGCACCATCAAACTAGCATATTGATACCAATTTATATGACAATCAGAAAAGTTACAGCTCAAAGAAATCCATTAAATCTATGACTGTAAAAACTTGAATCAGGAAAAGAAAATTGATATTTAAACATTTGAAATGACCATAGTTAGTGTAAGATCCTCTTAATAAATTAGTCTTTTAGTCAAAAAAACTGTAAAATAATATGAAAAGTTAATATTTCTTTTTTTTTTTTAGTACAAAAGGAAATATTCAAATAAATGCATTATACATGTTGATCTATATAATTAAGAGGTGGAAATATAATAATAAAATTAAACCATGAGGAATTTCAAGAATCATATAAACACGGGTCGTTGCTTACAAACAGGTGGACATAACGGGACAACCATTTTTGCTGTGAAGACACTGTATTATCCCAGGATTCTTGTCAATGCCAAATGTTCTGAAGATATTGTTGAACAGCTCAAAAGCTCCCGAACCATTGGGTTTTAAAGTGTACAGTATGTCTGTTCAATGTTAAGGCTGCAGAACAAATTTTACCCAAAAAAAAAAAAACATATAATAACAATAATACTAAAACAATAAAGAAGCTAAAGCAAGACAATGATATAGGAATCAAGATTCTAAAATGGGATGTATTTTTTTAATTTTGTTTTTTGGAACAGTGGCATAGGGATGCATATAGGAAACTGGAAGCTAAAATGTCAGAAGAACAACTATCCCAAGCCAAATGAATGAAAGGAACTTAAATTGCCAAAAATGGAAAATCCAAAGCTCATAAATTCTGCTTGAAGTAAGAGTCATGTTCATCACTTTCTCAATATCTGGTACAGGGCAATCAATACATTATTCTTCAGAGCAAAAACACCTGGATAAGCAGAAAAACGTAGGTACTGAGGAGGATACGCTTCCTCGGGAACATTGATGTAGAATTTTCTAACTTATAAAATATGTTTCGTCTATCAATCTCAGCATTTCTGCTCATCTTTGGTTGATTTTGGAAAATTGAACAACAAAAGCAATGAGAAATATTCTGCAGAAATCAAAACACCACCCTGTTATTTACACAGAAAATAAATAACCAAAAGGATGACATAAATGTGCAACCCGTCGAACCCGAAGATGCCAGATATATCTTAACTTAATGCATAAACAACATTTATAAGTTTTAACCAACCTCACAATAATAGCAAGTTAAAAAGAAAAAAAAAACAGAAGCTAAGTCATATATGTTATTGTCGCATGATCATTTACATGTTCAAATTCACAAATCATAATTCAAGAGATATTTTGTGTAATTTGACTCCACTCCTATTCAAATTAACTCATTTTTCTCATCTTCAATACTTTCTATCTAGATATCTTTCTACAATTTTCTTTGTTGGAGTTGTTTCCTTTTTTTTTTTTTTGGGGGGAGTAAACATGGCATCCAACTAAACTCCGATTATTCCCCATTCATAAAGTAGTTTATTCATCCCATATTTGTGAATGAATGTTGTCCTTCTCCGCGACAAAATGATAGTTGTTCTAAAGAGTTACACGAACATCAGTCTGCAGAAGGATTAAGGAATAATGTCCAACAATAACCAATTCATATTTAAGTACATGTATTCAGGCAGAAAATATATTCCGTATAACTTAACATTTTTAAAGATTTGTTAAACACTGACGATGTGCAACGCCCATGTACCAATTTGTATGTCGTCCACACCAACCAGGAAAACAATATTCATTTAGGTTGAACACATTAAAGAACAAGAAAAGGATTAACAGTTCAATTAAAACCAAAACCACATACGTACATCCTCATGACTTTGACTTGAGCTTGTGCGGACACTATTCAGAGGCCCTCTAGATATGTTCTCACTGTTGCAACTATTTCCTCCACATGGGATCAAGGAGCTCGTTCCTTGAACAACCAACTGCTTACGTTTTCTCTGGCGCTGCCAGCGATACTGTCTGGTACGCTTTCTAGACGAAACAGTATTTTGTTTCAAACTACCATCACATTTGATATAAGGAAATTCTTCATCAGAAACACAAATAGATCCTGCAGGCATTGCGGCTTCTTCATATATTTCATATAAAAGTCTCATCACAGTAGTATCTATCACTTCAAGGAAAGTTATCTTTACCATTTCTTGCAACAAGCGTAATAGAGTTTGAAGAAGGCTCGGAACCCAAAGAATACGCACATAGCTGTTTCCCTGGTATTGATTCAACTCCTTCGACCCTTTTCCTCTTCTTCCTGGATCCTGAGAGAAGTTAAAGTGGAAATTTACCAAAACCTTAAATGACTTTAGCAATTCTGACAAAGTTCATGTGTTAAAAGTCTTACCACCAATCAAAATGTGTAAAAAACACAAGAGTAGAAAATTAAACAATGACTGACAGTAGTTTTTGAAAAGATTTCTTGTTCAATGTGAAACAGCTAAATTACGGTAGATGGAGTTAAACGTTTATGTGGTGTGATGTGGAAAGATAATTAATAACTACTTACGCAAAACGTCAGTGATAAGAATTTATGCTCCGTCCATACAGAACATTCTGCAATATGGCTATCACTTCATCATTTACACAAGCACGCCTTTATAAAATCTATACGTATGGCATGAAGTTCATTAATGATCTTGACAATCATTGTTAAAGATAAAAGTCATTTTAGGTGCCAAGAGAAATTAGCTTGATGTATTCTAAATCGGAAATTCAGATTTTAAGGACATCCAAATTCATAAGATGCCTAAGCTATAAATAGATGAGTAACCTACAAAAGAGGAGAGAAAACGTCCATTAGAATGAGACATGAGTATCCATCAAAAATGAAGAAAAGGGCCCTTGAGTAGGACTTCAATTTGATCACTACAACGGTCATGCCATTATACACATGTGGATGATGCTGAGATAGAGTCCGTCCAAACATTAAAACGAACAGCTTAAATAAACTATCAAATAGATATGTGTGCATAAAACATGTGTTTTGCACTCATAATAGCCATCATTCGGTGCATTCCATGCTACATAAATATTTAGTTATGAAAGTGAGATGTTGGTTTTGGAAATTATGAAAATGGGATGTTACATAATGTATTGCATATTTAGTTATTCCACATTGCATAGATAGTTTTAGATAATGCATAGTTAGTTGATTTTGTTGCATAGTTTATGACGCCTTGCATAGTTGGGTATAGTGTACTACATATTAGTTTTTTTACGTTGCATAGATAGTTTTCACATAATGCATATTTAGTTGATTTTTGTTGCATATTTTCAAATATGTAATATCCTACAGATATATGCATCGTTTCATAAGTATCTGTGCATCGTTTCATAAGTATCTATACATCATTTCATAAGTATCTATGCAATGTCTGATTCGTGAAAATTACGCTTTTTAAGAGTTTATGTTAATGGTCGGGTTTCGAGTTCTCCATCGATGTCTACACCATTGATGTTGTTGGGTAGAGTTTTTTCACGATGATGATTCATCATGTTTAGAACTCACCGTTTGTTATTTCTCCGTAATATTGTCGATTTTTCTTACTTTTTCTTTGTAATTTTTATGAACTGTAATTTTCGAGTTCTTCACGGTTTTTTTATTTGCGTTAATGGAGGAATTAGAGAGAGAGAGAGAGAGAGAGAGAGAGAGAGAGACGTGAGATTGGGAGATGTATGAGAGAAAAGAGATTTTTTTTTTTTTTGAGAGAGAAAGAGATTTGATTCCATTTTTGAATCGCCTTATTATGTTATTTTACACTACTACCCTTATGTTGATTAAATTGATGTTTTAATATATTTTTTATCCCTTAAATCATACTCATTGATTAATAGTGGGGATGATTGAGATTAATCCATCGTAATCTCACTGAGCATACTGCCTCACTTGATCCCCTATATATGAAACATGTGTCGACCAACTACTAGTATTAAAAATAAGTAAAAACTAAAATACTTGTGGACAATTTAAAAGATAAATAAAATCAATTGCAATATTAAATTGGTCCGCGAGGCGAAAGAACGTGAGCAATCTAAAAGCCAAAACGAGTTCTCTATGCCGAACATGAAAAAAAAAAAGCGAATTAAGTTAAAAAATATAAAATCGCAAAGATATATTGCCTATATAAGGAAATTTCTAAAGCAAGTTTTTAAATCAAAATCATATAGTAACTCATTGGCGTTAGGCATCCTTTTTCCTGCATACTTCTTCAAAATCTCCTTTGATTCTGCACAATTTTTGAACCACAAAAACCTTTGGAGGCCCCTTTATCGAATTCGTGGATAACAAGTACACCCAAAAGCTGAAGAAAAAAAAAAACAGTTATTAATTTAACCTTTTAATGTAAAAACTAAAAAGTAAATATATTTTACTCACGGATAAAAAATTCAAAATTGAAAAGGGCATTTGGCTGTATACTTTCTAAGCGAATTCTACAAAACAATCTTATAATTATAAACTAAGCCTTATCTGAAAGATACACGAATCTTATAAAATATTATCAATACTCGTAAAAATGTATATATTAGCAATAACATATTTGTAATGTATACAGTCAAACTATGCCGTCGCTACTCTCTTAAAATGTTCGACAATACTCTTGTTGTATCATATAAGATGGTTTATTCCATGATACACTGAAGTAGTACAACAAATATATGCATAATAACCATAGATTTGTTTAGAAATTTGGCAAGAATGGGGCGAGCTAGCTCGATCTAAGCCCATCGAGCCTTAGGAAATTCCGACTCGGCCTAATTTTGCTCGGACCACGAAAATGCATGGCCCAAGCCACCAAAAATACCTTTTATGCATGAATATTGTCGGATCGAGCCGAGAGTTCGCCAAGCTCGGCCCATGGACCAATCAGGCCCACCAAATATGCCCAAAATTATCCGGCCTGGCAAATTGTAGTCCGACACGGCCCTAAACTCAAGCCGGTCACAGGCCGGGCTGATTTTTACCATCTCTAGATTTGTTATAAATTTGTAAAAATCACACAGTATGTATTGTGTACATATCTACGATAGATAATACACTTATTGTTTTTATCTAGGAGTAGCATCTACAAGATTAACCTTATAAGTTATTCTAAGAAGTTTTAGCGCCTCTAATAACCTGAACTAGAAAAGGCTATTAATTTTTCTATCGACTATAATTCAAATCATTACAAAAGGATTGCATGTGGGGATAATGTTTAATTTTAAAAACATAGAAAATAAAGGGAAAAAATTGATTTGGAAAGATTACCTCATTCCGAAATCTATAGAAGCACTTGTAGTATATATAGCTTTCATTCATCCAGGGCATCAGGTTATCAATCTCAATAAAGCAAATGTCGATTCCATCTTCTGCCAATACTGTAACACGAATAGAGCGAATGATTACTTATTAAAGGATGTCATGTGAGACCGTCTCATGAATCTATCCTAAATATATACAAAAATATAGATTTTTTTTAACGTTATGGGTTTGAGTCAAAATCTATTTAAATATAAGATCCGTCTCTCATGGATTATATCCATGAGACCGCCTCACACAAATTTTTGTGTACTTATTATTGATTAAATTGCTTAATTATAAGCAGCATTACAAATTATTAATTTTTTTATATGTTTTTAAGGATAATTACAAAACTACTCAGATTTAGGGTATTCATGGACAAATAGAAGTTTCTAAGTTACAAAACCTCTTGATTTGATTTCCTATTTATACCTTTGGTCGGTAAACCTTAAAATTCTATCGGTGAATTTGCCAACAACGCCGCAATTTCCTCATCACTAACAAATTTTACAAAAATCCGTTGAAATTTTATTTCGTATAGTTGTAATTTAAAAGAGCAATTATAATATTTCTATAAATATAAAAGGACATTTAAAATATTTTTTTGTGGTTATGATAGGGCGAAATATAAGTCGGAATCAAACTCAAGGTTTTATTTGAAACTTAGGTCTTTTTTGTAAATAGTTTCAGGGTTTTTTAAGAGCTAATTACAAAAAGTAACCTTGAAGTTTAACCTAATTACAAAAAAAATTTACCTAACTTTTAAAGTTACAAAAAATACCCCAAAGGTTTCATATTGTCGACATCTACCCCTTTATAAAGAAAAAATATTTTAAAATCTCCCCTCATATTAATAAAAATTATTACAATTTACCCTTTATTTTTAACATGAATCAAACTTCAGGGGTATTTTTCGTATTTTAAAAAGTTAGCCGAAATTTTTTGTAATTAGGTCAAACTTTAAGTATACTTTTTGTAATTATCGCTTTTTCCAATTACCTGAGAATTTTAGCCAGTATGGAGCTAGCCTGAAGATCAGCACTTGGTACCCAGTGTTGATTTTTTCCATACTTTCGCCTGATAGTGAAACAACTTGCCGGAGACATCCGCCGCCGCCATGGTTATGTAATAGATTGCGCCGGCGGCGGGTTCCACATTGAGATTTACTATTCTCTTAAACACCAGCGACCCCTTTTCCCCTTCTTTCTTGTTGTGCTCCTCCACCGCGAACACGGCGGCGCACTTCGCCTTACGGTAATCATCGCCGGAATAATCTCCGACATGCCTTATGCCTCCCGGAAATTCAGAGCCATCTCTGCTAGGGGTTACATAAAATCCCTGAAGCCATAATTAGTTTTTTTTTGTTATTCCCAATTAAAATTAGATTAAAGAAGTTAAATATGACAGATAACTTCAAAAAAATAACCAAAAAAAGCAAACCTCGCTGTTGTTAACGTCATCCATGTATTCCGAATAAGCACTTGTATCCATTGGGAAAAGATTGATTGATGATATTTTAGAGGAAGAAAAGATTGATTGATGATATTCTAGAGGAAAGTGAAGAAAAGGCGAAGATATTTTAGAATTTTCTGAGTTCTCAAGATATATATATGGTGTGGTGTGCTTGTATATATATAGAGATTTATGCTGTCTCCGGACATAGTAGGTCTCGATGGCATAGTAGGAAACATAGTATAAAGTCTTCATGGAATAGGAATCCTCTTTAGTTTTTAATCCTGTATCTATTTTTTTATTATTTTTTTACCAACCTATTTACATCCTTTCAAACTGTATATTAACAAAATGTCGATATTTGTTAAATTTGCGGACAACCCACATCATGAAGCGTACTAATTAATACAAGAGAGAAAGTTCAAGTCAACCAAATGAAACTACATTCTAAAATCAATTGGTGATAAGAGTATAATCCGATAATTTGGGCCCGACCACGCTAGCTCGACGATTAGGCTATATTGGACCATGAATTTGCATGCCCGAAAAGGAACGGGCTTATCTAGGCCGACCTAATGGGCTTAATGGCTCGATCGGCCTGCCTGGCCCGAAGTAAAATACACTACATGGGCCATCAATATATTGGTTAGAATGAATTTTGGGCCGACCCGACTTAGCCCAACTTTGTTCTTTGGCCAGACGGACCAGCACAAGGTCATCCCAGTCGAACCTAATTGCCACATCTAGATAGGAAGAGTAGTTCACTTGATTTATAAGGCTTTGTTCCTCTAATTAATCAATGTGGAACAAGGATAAGTCTAGGGGTGAAAATGGGCCAAGTCATGCCGTGCTATAAATTGGAAGGTGTGGGCTTGTTTTATTAAGTTTAGCCAAACGACTATTATTTTAAATAGGCTCTTTTCATAGATTTGGCCTCACTTTTTTAAGTGAAAATGCCAAGCATGGGCCTATTTTAAAGTATGTTTAAGTCTATCAAAGTTACTTTAGAGAAAATAAATTAATTGTAAACTAACAAAAAGCACACAATGGTCAATACACGATTCATAATAAAAAAACAAAATGCACATGACAATATAATCCATTATGTTACATTCCCAAAGTACATAAATATGATGATACGATAGCAATAGGTCCATAATATTAACAAATCCAAATCAAATACAAATAAATGTCGATTAGTGTTGTTATATTATATATAAGATATATGTAATTTTCTTAAACAATTTATATCTTCAACGTATATAATATAATACGTACATGTATTATATATAATATTATTTATTTATACATATTTATATTATATGTTGTATTATAAATAATATACTATATATATACACTCTATATTGTATTATAAATAATATTATATGTGTAGATTTTAAATAAATGATCTGTTGAGCTTAAAAGACTTTTCTAAAGGTGGCTCAATCATTTAAATAGGCTTTATAAAAGGCATAAATCTTGTCGATTGTTAAATAGGCCAAGCCAAGCCAAACTCTTTAGTAGAGGCCGCCATTGGTCTCGTTGGGTAGTACTCACTTATTTCCACCCTGAAGAAACAACTCACAAAGTGACATATTTCAATTTACCCTTACTTGTGAGTCTTTTCGTCATTTCATTTCATTAATCATCATCATAGGATCATCCATACTTCATTACATCATATAAATGCCCTCGACAAAAAGAACATGGCATGCTCTAATACCATGTTAAATTTGAGAGGACTTGATATGACCCACATCATGAAGCGTCTCAATATGAGAGGGAGAGTTCAAGCCCACCAAGTGATGTTCTATTCTAAAACCAATTGGTGATATGAAGAGTAGCTCATATGACTTATAAAAGGCTTTCTTCCTCTAATTAATCAATGTGAGATAACTAAAAATGATATATTTCAACAATATTTGTGATGTGAATTGGAATTCATTTGGGTAAGACAAAAAATTGTATGAGATATTGTACCGTGCAACGAAAAAAATTACTTTTAAGTGTAAAAAATAATTATTGACGGTAAAAACAATACCTTATCCAAACACACTTTTGAGCTATTCAGATGATAAATTACCTAAAAGTATTATTGTTTACATAACGAAGTATTGCTTTTTTTTATCGTAAGGTGTGGCCGTCTAACAAGAAATATACTATTTTTAGTAATAAGTCAATTAATTTTAGAAGACAACAAAAATAACTAAGTTAATCATCCACAAGGTGGTGAATAATTGCAATAGCTAGCTACTCATTTATTTGTACACTTTGAATGCACGGAATTCTATATATGGTGATACTTAAAGAAAAATAGCAGACACATATTTAGGGGACTGCTCTTGAGAGAATATATTAAACTTCTTTACAAAATTCTGATATACATAGATTTATTATATAAGCAAAATTGTTTCTTTTTAGTCCTCTTATTAAGTATGTCGATTTAGTTCTACTTTTCTTTTCGACTTTGAATTTTGTCCTTTAAATATAAAAATAATAGGAATTTTAGTCTTGTAACCTACTACAACACAAATTTTATTAGCTAGTTGACACGAAAGTTAATTTTCAAAAAGAAAATAATTTTGAAGAAAATTATGGAGTCCACATGCTATGTGGACAAATTTGAATAGAAAAAAATATCATTTAAATTCAAATTTTAAATAAATTCACAAAAACAAATATTCTTCAATTCTTTTTTTCTTTATTTTTCTTATTTTTTCTTCATTTTTAACTATTTTTATTTATATTTTCATTAAATACATATACACTTTTTATAAGTGGAGTGCATGGGAATCTCAATCGAGGTGAGGTGAACGGGTCATGGCCCAAAAATATTTTGCGAGTCCGAGTTTGAGTTTGGCCCAACCCACCCGACCGTTTGCGACATCGATGGTGTTCCTAAGGATTTAATTGTATCTTTTTTAAGAAACAACCTCTCAAGTCTCACCCACCTACCCCCACATTAAGAAGTGCGTCGTAAACAAGAAAGTGGAATAAAATGTTGAGTCATGTGGTCTTTGACTAAATCGATTAGTTTGGTCTTTGATTAAGTCGATCTTTAGTAATTTTTTTAGTACAAAGGGGAACTTGGGAAGGGACACGTATTCGTATGGGATCAAACCCGGTCATTCACCCTTACAACACATATTTCAACCACTAGAGTACAAAGTTGATCCCGTCAGTTTAGTAATTGAATAAAGTTGTATTGTTGTGTTTGTTCTGATTTTGCATTAGTTGAGTTAGTGGTCAAGTTTGTTGCTATTTTTAGCTTATTTACATTGGTGTAATTGCTATAAAAAGGTTAGTTGATTAATAAAAGATGCAGAGCATATGAGAGCTTCCTCAAATTGAGTTTTATTATTAAGTATTTTTAGTTCGATTATCGATTATTAATAGGGTACTTGATTGATATGTGTTTTGCATGTATTTTGGGCTTAATTGTAGTCAAAATTAGTTGCTATGCATGCATTATATGAGTAAAAAGGGCTTTGTTTCGATTTATGAAAAAAAAGGTATTACGTTTTGCTCGTTTTGTAGGAATTGAATGATAATTGTAGCATTTTGGCAATAATTGAGCATTGCGGTAAAGAACCGCCCGATACTTAAAGAACGTCATTTATGTTTGGAGTTGAATCGAGAAGAAGTCGGGACGAACCTAGGCGAGAAACAAAAGGAAATGAACAAGTATCGTTCCAACATGTGCGCACGGGCGGGCGTGCATCCCTAGCACGACGACCGTGCACTAGCCAAAATTGAGGCTCAAGCCACGTCGGACGCAAGAGGTCGGTCGTGCGTGATGCGCACGACGACGTGCGCCCTTGATAAAAGAATAATTCTGCGGCACCTAAGACAGTCAAGGCGTGCGTTAGGCGCACGACGACCGTGCGTGTCAGTGCGAGAAAATAGAGTTTGACAGATTGTGAACTAGGTTTTGACTGAACGGAGTACAAATAGACGCAGGCGACCACAAAAGAGACGGACTTTTGCCCTAGAAAGAGAGAAAAGAGCAATCTTCCACGGAGAATTGGAGAGATTGATCGAGGTCACAACCGCGGTTGAGGATTGAAGATAGATTGAGAGATCGTCGACATCCCCGAGTTTTCTCGTTCCATTGTATCATTTACTTTCGATTAGTTAGATATGAATTTGAATAATTTATCTATGAATTGTTTATTTCCCATGTCCGACTAAACATCTTGTGATTCCGGGTTTGGGATTAGGTTAATGGATACTTGTATTGGATGATTAATTGCAATTGAAGTTATTGTTTTCCAACCCTATCCGAGTACTTTGTTTTAATTCTCGTTTCATCAAAATGCGTTTGGTTAACTTGCTTTGATGTATTGATTCACAATTCGAAAGATGAGTTTCAGTACTAGACCTGTGAGTACTTGACATGAATATTTGCAAGATTGAGAAGTCTGTGAATATTTGTGAGGATATTTAATCTTTTGTGCTTTTGGGAATTGGATATCTCATGCTGAGTAAAGATGCTAGCATAGATATTCCAATCAACGTTTATACATGCATCTCGAGAGAGACGGTAAAATACTTTTGTGATTGTTCTATAGGGAAGAATACGAATAACTTTGGTTGTGATTAATCTGAGAATAAAAGAGGATATTAACTGAAACCATAACCCAAGAATCCATTCATCTCCTTGATCTTTCAATCAACTCTTTTACTTTGTCTTTTTAGGATAAATTCTTGTTTTTGCATTAATAAAACCAATCCATCAAATTTTGATCGCCTGGATAAAAATAAAAATTATTACAATCCCAATACTTAGTACAATAATTTATTAGTCCCTCGTGGATTCGACCTTGCTAACCCTATTCTATAAACCGCACCGCATACCTGCGGTGAAGCTAAAAATAAGGCGAACAAGTTTTTGGCGCGATTCTTCGGGACTAATTAATTTTTTAGTACTAATATTGCGATAAATTGAATTATTTTTAATTTAGACATTTTTCTTTCTTTTTATCCTGTTGTTTAATTTTGCTCTCTTGTGTTTGACTTGTTTTCATTAGTTGGTTCGGTAGTGCATGAACACTCGCTCAAGCAAAGAGAATTAGCACCGCTTCATACCGAATGTTGAGGTTTTTGCTAGCGCGAATTAGTGCGACTACTAAACGGGCGAAAGACAAAGAAACGGCTATGGAGGGCGTGGAAGATAACAACGAGGCAATAACGAGTCGACAACGGAGGTAACAACAGGGCCAACAGAAGTCAATAATGAGTTACGATGACAGTGCGGCGATCCAAAGAACAAGCGATTCACGATTATTTTCGCCTACGCACAAATCGCAACTATGGTGGAATTGCCAATGTCCCAATTAATGCGAATAATTTTGAAAAGCCACCGATCTCGATGGTGCAAATGAATTAGTTTGGGGTTTTCCGTCTGAGGATCCCAATTCTCATCTTGCAAACTTTATGCGATTTGCAATACAATCGAAATGAATGGGGTGACTGATGATGATCTATACATTTGCGCCTATTCCTTTCTCTTTAAGGGATAAGTGCTAGAATCGGCTTAGCACCCCAACTCGGGAGTGTGAATACCTGGATGAGTTGAGTCGAGATTCTTGTTTAAATACTTCTCACCAAGTAAGATACTACATTTCAAAGTGAGATCACGCATTGAGATAGTTTGATTCTCGAGCCACCGTATGAGGCACAGGAGAGATTTCGGGATTTATTGAGGAGGTGCCCGTAACACCTGATTTCAGGATCGGATCGGCTCTCTCTTCTTAACGGGTTGATGGGACAGAGACTAGGTCGTTTGTAGATGCCGCAGAGAGAGCGTTTTACTGCAAGATTCCCGAGGAGGATGCATTCAACTTGCTTGAAGAGATGGCAATGAATAGCTATCAATGGCCCTCCTAGAGAACTAATGTGAAAAGGGTAGCCGAAGTCTCTGATTAAGACCCAATCAAGGCATTGACGGCTCAGATGACTGCATTGACAAATCAATTGAGTGTATTGACGAAGGGATCAAGAAATGCGGGTGCAATTAATGGGGAGTTTATCTAGATCCCATGGAGGAAGCAAATTATGTCAATAACCGAATTTCAACAATTTTTGGAACAATCAGACCCCCACTCATTACCACCCGGGTTTGAGGAATCATGAGAACTTCTCTTATGCAAACACGAAGAATGTGATGCAACCACCATCGGGGTTTAATGTGACAAATGGTGTCATTAATGCGGAGGCGAAGCCATCTTTAGAGACATTCTCACCTCGTTCATGAGTGAAACGAGGAACCGGTTAAATAAAGATGAGGCGAAGATACACAAGATCGAGACACATGTCACGGAGTTGGCCAATCTTTGTGAGTTCATGAATGAAAAATCTAGAAACTCGATTGGCGATTAGTGACGCGATCATTGGTGGACAACCCGAAAGGGCCGTTTGAGTAACACGAAAGTCAATCCGAGGAACAATGTAACACCATTCGCCTGAGGAGTGACACGAGTCGAGGGCGAAAATAAAATTCTGCTAGTGATGAAAAAACTGAAGGACGCATGACTCGTGCATCTAAGCACGACCAGGTCGTTCGTGGTATCGAAGGATTCCAGAAACAGGACGCGAGACACACGACCCGTGTGCCTACGCACGAACAGGTCGTGCGTGGTACAGAGTAGAGAATTCTGAACCCCGCAGATGTAGACACGGAAGCAAAGGGTGAATTTGAGGTCGAGAATGGAAACAAGGGACATACGAATTAATTTTACATTAATAATTGGAACTTACCAATTATGTTGAGGGTGAAAAGCCGATTCACTGAAAATAAGAAATTACAATAATCAAAATACATGAATATACAAATTGTTCAATAGTCCGAATACATAATTTTTAAAATCCACCATAAAATAAATTTTTTTATAAAAATATTATGTTTTTATATATTATATAGATTTTATTTTATATATGCAATATGAGTATCAAATCGAATATCGTAAAAATATGATTAATGTGATATATTATATATAAAAAACTAATCAAAAATAAAAAGTTATTAATTTTTTTAAACAAATAAAAAGACAAATATGACAAATAATGCACAACACGTACATATTTTTGAAATCAATTAATGCAATACACATATTTGAAAACCATAAATTGCAATTATTTTTTACCGTTTCTTTTTCCAAACTTTTATTACATTTTATAGGAATGAAAAATGGGTGGGAATTTTTTCAAGTTACTATTTTGAGAATAATTTTTCTTTATATGTATATATAGATTATTCTAGAAAATATACTTTGTATTATTATGTTTCCATGGACCATTTCTAGTTTCTAGTCTTTGGAAAATGAATTTTAAGAATTTATTGGTTTAAGTGTGAAAAATTGGAATTGTGTTTGGATGAGTGAATGAAAATGAGTTTTAAGTAGGTTTGAAAATGATATTATTATACGTTAGTTGTTACAAGCAACTAAGCAAGAACACGAAAGATAAGTTCTCCTCTGGTTAGGAGTTGGTCACCCTTGGGGTTCTTGTTAGGGTTTCCTGCGCCGTCCCGTCTGTTTTGCAGAGGTTGTGTCAATAGAATATTCTCTCGGCTAATCACACGTCCTTATCTTTCTATACCCATACCTGCACATGTTTTTGTGTCTTTTGTTGTTTGTTTAGTTGGGCTTTGTTTTTTTCTTTCTGTCAGAATTTATTCCTCATCTTTTTTTGTGTCTTTATTCTTATGTCTTCTTAGTTGTCTCTGTTTTCTTCTTTCTAACTTTGGTTGCTGTCAGTTTGTTGGTCTATTTGTGCTTTATTTTTCTTTTTCAGGTTTCATTGATGAAACTCTTCCTACTCAATCAAGGTTCGGGCCGAAAACACCCATCAAGATGGAAGATTTGTGAGAGAAGGAGGAAAAAATAATAGATCTGGATGATCCGGGGCCTCAAACAGAGATTGAGTTCAAGAAAACTCTTGTTGCCTTGTCGGCAAACTCTACACAACAAGTCCTGAAATCATTCTATTTGATTGAAGTCATGAAAAAGCCTGGAAATCGAGGACACAATAATCTGCGAGAATGGGGGAGTGACTTGATTCTATTCCGTTTCGACAACAAGGATAATATGAACTGGTCCTTGCAAACCAACCGTGGCACTACGATGGGGGATTATTTGCCATCGAGGACATCGAAGAGAATGAACAACCGAAAACAATCCAAATAACCCGTCGTCCCTTCGGATTAGAGCTTATGACGTGCACCCGTGGCGTGCATGAACGAGAACACATCGAGTTTCATTGCCAAACAAATCGGGAAACTAGAAATTTTGGACCAATCAACGGAAGGATGTTCGGAAAATTCACGAGATTCAAAATCAAAGCATAGACATCACCAAACCTCTTATCCGTGCACTCACTATTCGCATCAAAGGAGAGCAATTGATATTTCCGCTAAAATATGAAAGTCTCCTACTTATTGCTTTTGTTGTGGGATAATCGGCCATATCTTTCGGAATTGTGATGGTTACGATAAGAATGAGTGTCAAGATACCTCGAGCATGACATATGGACCTTGGATAAAAGCCTCGCCTCTCAAACGTAATGCCCAAACGCGAACCCAACTTCCCGCCTAACGATCAACACCCGAACTCGTTCCAAAGAACTACACCATCACCTTTCTCGACATATAAACCGGTCCGAACCCCCTTTAAACCGGTTCCAAAACTCTTAACCACACAAAGAAACCAACCCTCCACTCAACCTCATGCCGACCTTAATGAAAATCGGAACACAACACCGAGGATAATGAACCCTCCTCAACCCCCTCAACACCATTCTCGATTAATCACTTCAATCTTTTAGCCTCATTTCCCAACCCCTACAACCAAACACCACCCCAAGAGAATGATATGGCAACATCCTCCTCCAATGAACAAATAAATGCAGAATGCTATACTTTCTCCCTTGAACAAAAAGAACCAATACCCAACCAACCCACAATATTTTTAATAATGAGACCATGATCCCCAACCTCCATATATATCCAATCCAAGGAGCATTTGCCACCCAACAGCACCTTATCTTTCCCAAAAACTATCCCAAAATCCAAGTAGCCTCCCCACCCACCCAACTCCGCCACCTCAACAAATCACAACACCATACAAATCCCCACCTGTACGCCCAAGATCAAGCTACAATCTCAACATCTCCCACTAGCAATTCTGACTTGTTACACACTCCACATACTCAACCAAAACCAAACAAGCCCACAAAAAACAAATAACATCCAAAAAACCACTCGCACTACACCAAATAAACTAGTTACGACCCAAGCCTACCAACCAAACGACCGCTTTGAAGAACACACCACGACCGAACAGCCGACTTCTAGTGACCAAGCTAAAAGGATGAGAGAATTCGGGCTTTTCGATACACCTTGTCGGTTTTTTATCGGCGGAGGTTGCCAAGACGCAAACCGCCAGGACCAATGAGTTGCCTCGATTGAATCGCCGGGCTTGGGAACCAACCAACAGCGATTAAAGCGCTCAAACGATTAATCAATTCTAAAGATCCCAAAATGTTGTTTCTTATGGAAACAAAATTACGCAGTGATGTGAAATCGAGTCTTGTACAAACTTTGGGTTTTGATCATAGCCATAGTGTGGATTGCGACGATAGCATGGGTGGAAGGCGGGCGGCTTGTGTTTACTTTGGAAAGATCCAATCAATTTTGTTGTACGAAACGGACTCTCCTAACCATATAGATGGCGAAGTGAGCAACATGGCGGAGGATGGCATTTTAAGCGGAATTCTGAGATGGCGGAGGATAGGAACAAACATTTGACATGGGAATTGATTAGGCACATCGGAGCAAAGGATAAAGGGTGGTCATGTGTGGGCGATTTCAACGAAATTCTTTACAATTTTGAAAAGATCGGGGGCGATTGAAGGAAGAGTCAAAACTCGAAGCCTTTCATGAGGCGCTTCAGACGTCCACCTCGAAGATTTGGGATACGGGGCTATTCGTTTTCGGGACAAATGGACAAGAAGGGAAGCAAATATTCAAGAACGCCTTTAGACATTGCTGGGAACGACGGGTTGGATTGATCTTTTCCCGGGATATAAAATCCAACACTTGGCGAGAGTGGGTTCCGACCACTGTCCTATCCTCATTAGCTGGACAAGGATGGGTAATAACACGTCTAGGAAAAACAAAAAAAAAAAGAGGAAGGTTTTCCGATTCGAAACTATGTGGCTTATGGATGAGTCGTGCAAATCGGTGATCAAGGAAGCTTGGGGCGATTCTCTGGCGAAACTTCAAATAACACGCTCTGTTGCAAAAGAAAATTAATCAATGCGGCATTAGTCTTCAGGCATGGGAGATGACTCACTTCGGCAATATAAACTCACAAATTAAAGAAATGAAGGAGTTGCTACAGGCCGATGGCGTCAATGCGAGGAACAAATGGAAGGAAAATCCTTGAAGACAGACTTTGGGAGACTCTATCAAAAAACAGGAGAAAATGTGGCATCAAAGATCAAGAGCAAACTGGATTAAAGATGGAGATAAAAATACGGCCTTCTTTCACAGGCGCGTCGGGCGCGCAAACAAGGAACACGATTGATAATATCAAAGACCGAAATGGTCAATGGGTGGACGATGATGACAAAGTGGCGAATGTTTTTACCGAGTACTTCATGGAGTCTGTTTTGGTGAACCCGAGTTGATTATGGATAGAGCCATCGATGCACTAGAAGAGAAAATGACAGTGAGATGAATGACGAATCGACACGACCATATACTAAGGAGGAGATAACGGCCGCTTTCTCACACAAATGCATCCTACTAAATCTCCAGGACCGATGGTATGCCTGCTATTTTCTTTCAAAAATTTTGATGCGTAGTTCAATCGGATATCATGTTTGTTACTCTCAATGTGCTAAATGGCTCAGTATCACCTGCTTCTATTAATCATACCTATATTGTTCTTATTCCAAAAAAGAAGAAAACAAACGGTCACGGATTTCGAGCTATCGACTTATGTAACGTGGTTTTCAAACTTATTACTAAAACAATTGCTAATAGGCTTAAATCCTTTTTACCAAATCGATTTCTCCCACCCAATCTGCTTTTGTTAAGGTCGCCTCATTCGACAATGCCCTTTTAGCTTTGAAACTTTTCACTCAATGAAAACGAATCACGCCAAAAAACATGGATCTTTTGCTATCAAATTAGATATGAGTAAAGCCTATGATCGTGTCGAATGGAATTTTTGCAAGGGTGATGCTTAAATTGGGTTTACGTAGTTCTTTCGTAGATTTAATCATGAAGTGCGTATCTCAGTATCTTTTCTATTCTCATAAATGGTCGGCTGGTAATGTTTTTCACCCCACTCGAGGGCTCCGAGCAAGGAGACCCGTTATCGCCGTATCTATTCCTTTTTTTTTGTGCGAAGCATTCTCATCAATGATCGAGAAAAAGTGGAAAGGATCGGATTACTACATGGCGTCAAAGTGTGCGGTAAGCCCAGCAATTACACATCTTTTCTTTGCGGATGATAGTATAGTATTTGGGAGGGCGAATGACGGTAGGAGTGTATCGCCGATATTATAAGCACTTACGAAAAAGCATCGGGACAACGCATAAACATGGAAAAATCAGCCATTTCCTTGATGGGGAATCGAACACGATCGACGTGTCCTTTTGGCTCGAAATTGGGAGTGTCGCGGTGCAAAATCACGCTGTCTATCCGGGGCTCCGACTATTATTGGGCGATCAAAACAAAAATTTTCAAAGCGGTCATCGATAGAGTTAGAAAAAAGCTCAAAAATTAGAAATGCGGACGTTGTCAATGGCGGGAAAGGCTATCCTTATCAAATCGTAGCTCGGCGATACCCTCATACATAATGAGTTGCTTCTCTTACCCCGAGTACCGTAAAAAATTAAATTTGATTGTGAGTAATTTTTGGTGGGGGCAACGACATGACGAAAGACGCAAACATTGGGTTGCTTGGGATCGATTATGTCACCAAAAAGATGGGGGCTTGGGATTTAGGGATTTAGGGATTTACGATTGCTTTAACGAGGCTATGCTAGCCAAACAAGGTGGAGGCTTATAAATGATGATACATCTCTCTTTGGCTAAAACCTTCAAGGCTAAATATTTTCCTAACGATACTTTCCTAAACGCAACAATTGGCCATAATCCATCACATATATGGAGAAGCATTGTGGCAGGAAGGAATATACTTGTTAGGGGACTTCGCTGGAATATTGGAGATGGTAGGAGTGTCCGGTGTGGCACCATCCGTGGCTCCCTGAACAACCGGGGTTTTCGAGTGTTATCCTCTAATCGGGCCTCGCAAATGACTGCGGGTAGCAGATTTAATCGAGGATGATGCTCCTGTTTGGAATCTACCGTTCTTGAAAGAGATCTTTAGCCAAAGTGACATTCAAAACATTCAAGCGATCTCGCTGCGCATTAACCGAAAAGCGATCAACTAGTTTGGCATTTTTCAAAAGATGGCATTTATCAAGTGCGATCAGGTTATAAAATTGCGAAGGTAATTAAGGAGAATGAAAATAACCAAGCATCATCTTGAGAACGGCAAAGAAATATGGAAATAGCTATGGAAACTTAATATTCCTCCAAAAATTACCTTCTTCCCGTGGAGATGTTTGAAGGGCATCCTACCTACTAAATATGCACTCATGAGGAAAAAAATTGTGACAGATCCTAGTTGCACGGATGTGGTACGGACATAGAAACCGTTGAGCATGCGGTAAGAGAATGCCCGTGCTACTTTCTTTCAGGCGGCTGGTCCGTTTAGATTAAATTTCCAACCCCATGAGCAAAATGGTTCGATCGGAGACGGTTGGAGGCTATATCTCGGACGGGGATTCGTTTTTCGCAGGGATTATTCGCAACACTACTTTGGGACTGCCTGATACGCTAAAAGCGAGGAAACACACAACCACAAAGTGTTGGATCATAGATGGTGTTTTTCTTTTCTTTGAAAGGAGATTGGTGGAACACAATGAGATGAAAAAGACATATTTTCAGGTGAGAAAAAGAAAATGGCCGATCGATGGACTAAACCGGCCGGGTGCATAAAATTGAATACGAGATCGTCGATTATTCCGGACCGAACGGGAATTGGGTCTTCGTGATTCGGATGGAAATATCATCTCATGTCTTTCTCGCCATTATCCCAAAGTAATGGCGATTGAGGTGGCGGAAGCTATAGCGTGTAGGGAGGGGGTCTATCTTGCACGAAATTTGGAATTTCAAAAGCGATGGTGAAATGGACAACTTTGATAATTCTGACAAGATTCAAGCACCGCGACAGATCTATCCTATGTAGGAAATGTTGTAGCGGACATTTTAGATGCTTCTTCTTCATTTGTTCTCTTGAACCTAGCTATATTAGGCGTAGTGGTAATTCATTGCGCATCCATTAGCGCGTCATGCTTTTTCACTTTCTCATTCCGATCCAAATCATCGAAATGTGCACGAACATGTACGAAGGCGGCGACCAATTTGGAAAATCATTCTAAAATTATGAATGAATTTCTATCTTTCTCAAAAAAAAAAATGATATTATGTTTGGTTGAGTAGTTTTGAAGTAATATTTTATGTATATAATAATTTGAAAAGTTGATAGTGATTAAATATTTTAATTGAGTATATAGTATTATATTTGTAAGATTTTAGGCTAGTGGGTCCCATTAGATATATATAACAATTTTAAGTAGATAAAGTTGATAATGGAGGGTCCCACATATATATTTGAATAAAAAATGAGAATAGATATTGATGAGTGATGTAGGGTAGTGTATATGGTTGAGAATTGAAATTATAGGTTTGAGATGTTGTTTTATGTGAAAAATAAAAGTGAAAATGATGATTTCTATTAGAAAATTTATAAACAAACATGATTCTATTCTATGAATAGTTGAAAATTGAAAATGGTGGCTTGGAAACATAAATAAACAAGGCCATAGTATTTTCTGTAGGACGATTCTCAATGGATTATTCCTAAAAATTAAATTACTTAATAAAATTAATATATAATAACAGAACAATTGAAGAATAATTTAATAAAATATAATTTTAATAAAGTAAAAACCGAGAATAAATCCCAATACTTGACGAAAAGCTCAAGAGATTTTGTCACAATTATTACTTATGAATTATACATTCGGTGTTTCAAGTTTTCAACGTCAGAAGCACATATTGTTTATTCGAATTATTTTAAAAAATATTATATCACTCAGAGTTTGACTTCGTGTCTTAGAACATCTCCAACCCAACTTCAAATCTCACACTATCACACCAAATATGCAAAAAACTCCATCCAACCTAACTCTAAACCTTACACCCAATTTGGTGTAGTAAATAGTATTACACCAAATTTGGTGTAACACTATTCATTTACACCAAATTTGGTGTAATGCAATATCTCATATTTGCCATCCAATTCTCTTCTACTTCAAATTTAAATTCCAATTGTATCATCATTTTATATATAATTAATTTATATAACTTGGTTTTAATAATTAATTAATATTTACTATAAATAATAATAAATAACAAATAATTATAATTAAATTAAAAGAGATACTAGTATTAATTTTAATATATTTGTTTTTGTAATATAATTAATTAATATAATATAATTAAATATGAGTTTTTAGTTATTGCATTAAAAATAATAAACTATAATTAAATGAAATAATTGTACAAATAAATAAATTTGGTTACTAGAAAATGAAAAGAAAAGAATAAAATATTTGGTATAAGATTTGATGTAATGGATTGAAAATAGTTTTCAAAAAATTATACCAAAACTCCAAATTTGGTATAATTTTTACACCAAATTTGGTGCAATGGGTTGAAGATGGTCTTATCAACTTAAGTTCCATAACAAGATTTATTAATGTTGATAGAGATTAGGCATCTTTTGTATTTGCTTTAAAATGTAAACGAGTTGTACTTCTTTTCTATATTTTATTTTCTTGTCTACCTAACAAGACGGGCGGCTTGAGAAAAAAGAAAAGAAAAAACAACAAAAGGCCTAAAAATTAGGGCGTCAGGTACACGATACGATAATCTGATTCGAACTTAGCACGGATTTAGCAAGTAAAAATTTAACTTTTCGGGATTCGGGTCAATTTAGGTTGAAAACATTAATACGATAAAAATCAAGTAAGATCGGGTTGACCTGTGTCAACACAATTAATTTATTTAAAATTTTAAACCATTTAGTTGTATAACAAACATGACCTTTTCTTCTTCACATTTTGTGATTTTTAGTTGGTTATGTGATATTGGACAAATTGTTCAATGCATTTTATAGTAATTTAATATATTTTAATTATAATTTTAGCTTCTTTTTTTCCTAAAAATTTTAGTGTCAAACATTTAAATTATATAGATATTTAGGTAATAGTAATGGTTTACACGTGCGTATCATAAATAGGTCGCAATTATTATGTATGTATTTTTGACACGAATAATTAAAAATACCGTGTTTGGATCCTGCAAAATGTGTACTACCCATATCATAATACGTTCCGTGAAGATGACCTGATTGACACCCTACTTAAAAGCATCTCGAATAAACATAAGTGACACAAATGGGAATAACAATTATTTTATATACACATATATAATGTTTTTAATTTTTTTTTCAAATAAAAGATAAAGGAAAAGTCGTAGTTTGACGAAAAACCCGAGGACAACATGGTAATTGAACAAGAATACCGTTAAAAGACGCAAAGCGACGCACACTACGGTACCAAGGCACGCATCTCATCAAATTAGAGTCCGCGGCTATTGAAAAACTTCCTGAATCCTATCCGTTCCATCATTTGATCCAACGGTCCAACCAAAACCCTAATCACCCCAAGTTCTTGAACTCCATATATATAGCCTCATTTCGGCAAATTCTGGTCTTTCTCGTTCACTTCTCAAAATCACACTCTCTCTTTGCAATCCGCCGGCGAGAGAGCTATTTATTATCTCTGTGGTAATTCTATTTCTCTCTCTCTCTCTATATGTATATTTCTCTCTGTGTGTATGTGTTTATATATGTATGTAGATGCGCGTATAGATTTTGCACTTCTATTTTTTATTTACTTGAATGTTTATCTGTTTTTATGATCTCTGCATGGAGATTTTTATAGATCTGTCTAGATTGATGATTTATTTTGATGAAGTTTAGCTCCATGCTCAATTGAAATAATGACTTAATTTGTGTGCGGTAGGACTATCATGTGTATATGTTATTATCTGGATCTAAACTTTGATGTGCGTACTGGATCAAATTGGTATACGCTTGATTGATTTGTTAAATCAACTAGTGTTTTCGCATGTGTCGATGTGTTGAGGAAAGTACTTCGTTTGTTTATCCTCTTGGGTGTGTAAGGATTATTGGTATTCTGTAAGGATTATTGATTCTTCTTCTCTTAGTTTCAAATTTTTGTTCCATTATATATTTTTGTTAGGTGATTGATTCATTTGTTATTTAAAATTACTGTTGACATAATAATTCACTTAGTATTAAGACTTAAAGTGGTGTTTATTAATTATATGCCTGAAAATCGTGGTGTTTAAAATTGAGAAAAAACTTTGCATTCATAATGGTTGTTAACTAATTAGTGATGTGTAATTATTTGCTTGAAAATCGTGGTTCTTAATTTTGAAATGAATCTGAAAATTCATAACAATGGTAATATTGTCTCAGTAGTTGTACTTGAAGAATTCGTTATTCCGTTTTAACTTGTTTAACTGAAACTGTCACTTTTACTTTTGTGCACTATTTTGATCACTTGTGCATTTACCACTTTCTGACTGTATTACCCTGCAGTTTACTTTGAAAGGTCAGCATGGGTAAAGAGAAGGTTCACATTAACATTGTGGTGATTGGCCACGTCGACTCTGGAAAGTCGACCACCACTGGTCACCTGATCTACAAGCTTGGAGGCATTGACAAGCGTGTTATTGAGAGGTTTGAGAAGGAAGCTGCTGAGATGAACAAGAGGTCTTTCAAGTATGCCTGGGTGCTGGACAAGCTTAAGGCTGAGCGTGAAAGAGGAATCACCATTGATATTGCCTTGTGGAAGTTTGAAACCACCAAGTACTATTGCACAGTCATTGATGCGCCTGGACACAGGGATTTCATCAAGAACATGATTACTGGGACATCCCAAGCTGACTGTGCTGTTCTTATCATTGATTCGACCACTGGTGGTTTTGAAGCTGGTATTTCCAAGGATGGACAGACTCGTGAACATGCTCTGCTTTCATTCACCCTTGGTGTGAAACAGATGATTTGTTGCTGTAACAAGGTTAGATAACTCGTATACTTGAATTTACTTAATTCTTTAATTGTTGTTTCCTGTTATCTTTAGTTGTCATAATGTCTGACTTAGTGACATCAAACCTTTGCAGATGGATGCTACTACACCCAAGTATTCCAAGGCCAGGTATGATGAAATTGTGAAGGAAGTCTCTTCCTACTTGAAGAAAGTAGGATACAACCCTGACAAGATTCCTTTTGTTCCTATCTCTGGTTTTGAGGGAGACAACATGATTGAGAGGTCCACAAACCTTGACTGGTACAAGGGTCCAACTCTGCTTGATGCACTTGACCAGATTAGTGAGCCCAAGAGGCCCTCTGACAAGCCCCTCAGGCTTCCCCTTCAGGATGTGTACAAGATTGGAGGTATTGGAACTGTGCCAGTGGGACGTGTTGAGACCGGTGTCTTGAAGCCTGGAATGGTGGTGACTTTTGCACCAACTGGACTGACAACTGAAGTCAAGTCTGTGGAGATGCACCACGAATCCATGCTAGAAGCCCTTCCTGGTGACAACGTTGGGTTCAACGTGAAGAACGTTGCTGTCAAGGATCTCAAGCGTGGTTACGTTGCCTCCAACTCAAAGGATGACCCTGCTAAGGAAGCTGCAAACTTCACCTCCCAGGTCATCATCATGAACCACCCTGGGCAGATCGGACAAGGATATGCCCCAGTGCTTGATTGCCACACCTACCACATTGCTGTCAAATTTGCTGAGCTTGTGACCAAGATTGACAGGCGATCTGGTAAGGAGCTTGAGAAGGAGCCCAAGTTCTTGAAGAATGGTGATGCTGGATTTGTTAAGATGATTCCCACCAAGCCCATGGTTGTCGAGACTTTCTCCGAGTACCCACCACTTGGTCGTTTTGCTGTCAGAGACATGCGACAAACGGTTGCTGTTGGTGTGATAAAGAGTGTTGAGAAGAAAGACCCAAGTGGTGCCAAGGTGACCAAGGCTGCTGCCAAGAAGGGTGCCAAGTGAAGGCAGTTAAAGATGAATTGCCCTGTATCGATTTTATATGAACGATTTAGTTTTCAATTTTGTTTTTTGGACAATTTTCGATTTTTGGTGATGGACTAGCTAGACCATTGTTCGTCCTCTGGCCTCTTTTATGAGGATAGGAGCAACTTGGTTTTTAACCTTGTTGATTGATGGCCGGTGGTGAAAGCTTTATTTATGTGTCCTCTCTTTGTTTTTAGAGATTGAGATAAGATGTAGACTTCGGTCATACAACTTTTTTATTTTTAAATTTGATTTTCCCTTTTTAGATTTTTTTATGTTTATTTTTGTTTCAATTTGTTTTATTCTAATTTGTTTAGACGAAGCGTAGTTATTTTTCTAAGCAGTGATCTCAACTTTCATATCAGTTTACAACTGCTTAAGAAAAGATGAAAAGTTACAAGGTTCACTAGTGATACGGAAAATGCTCACGTCTTTCTTTACATTCAAGACGAAAAATTTATACAGAATTGTCTATATCTAACCTTAAGACTATGTCCATTATACTTGGTGAGAACATACCAAGAATTAGAATTATAACTTCATTGCAACACATTTCGGTAACTGATATTTGACAAGTTATATATATGGTAAGAAAATCTAATTAGACCGTACAATAATTCAAACACAGGAGAGTGAAATGGACCATGGACATATTTAGATGGTAGTATGGCAGAGGACATAAATTTGGATTGATTTGTGGCATAAATTGTCTGATCGCATATGGTAACAAAAAAAACAAAAGAAAAAAGAAAAATAAATAAATTATGGTGATCAAGAGTATTCAAGACAATGTTTAAGAATGACATAAGTGCAAGTTGAGTTCAGTTTGTTAATAAGGCTTCATGTCATCAGATGTTGCCTCAGCCTCACTTCTCCATCTGCACAGCTTATCTCCTATTGATATTGAACAAAGAATGTTAAATGATATAATTTTATGGGCAAATTACAAAAACTACTCACGAGGTTTAATCTAATTACAAAAACATCCATTTATCTATCAAACTATCAAAATTATAAATAGTCTCTTACAAGGGCGGAGCCAGGCGAAATTAGTAGAGGTGGTAGATCTGCTAAAATGGGGTGGGTAGGATAAAAATCCAAAAAAAAACAATACAAATTATAACTAATTTTTTTTTCAAAAAAAAAAAAATCTAACTAAATTTTTTTTTTTAAAGAAAAAGGGCTGGGCCAGGGCCCTGGTTGGCCCAGCCCTATCTACGCCCTTGGTCTCTTATGGTATAACAGACACCCCCATTGAGGTTTGTAATGACTTAACAAACTAAATACCCATCTCTTGAGGGTTTAATTTGTAAAAGTAGAAAGTAGAAACAATTATCAAGATGTTATTTGTAATTTGACAAATATCTGGGGTTTTTTATTAGATTGAACATCAAGAGTACTTTTCGTAATTAATCCTAGTTTTATTTGTATTAAATATAGGGATAAGAACAAACATACCCAACATTCCTGAAAAAAACATCATTATGCTTCCGGTCCTTTTTTCTGGACATTTGTGCGCTCCTGCCTTTTTCTTCCAGATATTTTACATTCCCACCAAATTTTCCAGATTTTTGGGCCGTTTCGAACATGTTTAACCTAAGAAAATTTCAGTGAAAAAATAATTTTTACCCCCATTAAATAATTTATACTCTAAATAACAATCAAGAAATGTACTATAAAACAACACATATTAAAAAAATACATTGAAAATAATATAGAAACAAAACAAGAATAAAAAATACAATTCATTTTTGATCTAATACATTGAAAACGTCGAAAACATACATAAATAACAGAACACTATTAAAAACTATATGAAACAACCGTGAAATAATATAAAAAAACAACACATGAATAAAAAGAAATTAAAAATAGGTAAAAGCTTCATTGAAACATCGAATACAACATGGAAACAATAAAGAAAGATCAGAACCACATATTAAAAACAATATAGAAACAACCTAAAAAATAAACAATATATAAAAACAACATATGAACAAAAAGAAAGATAAAAAATAGGTAAAAAGTTACATTGAAACAACTAAAAACAAAATAAACAACATAGAAATAAGTACGAAACAACATAATTAATTAACATAGAAACAATTTAGGAACAAAAAAATTTGAAAAAACTGTAAAAATGTCAAAAAAAAGGTGATGAAATGTAAGAGCATCGAGCGTATTTAGTGTATTTTCTCGATTGAGTATTTTTGGAATTAACTCTTAAATATATATAAATGATGTATATTAGAAAAATAAGAGCAAAAGGTCAACACTTTAATCCTTAGAGATTAGTTGATGCTACCCAAGTCTACTAGCCCGAAAATCACGTTCTTAAATTTGTCAGCTTTCCAAAATCACAACACATATAGCGGCTGAAATTTTGTGGTATCATTGATAGTTCCTAAATTTGCACCATGGTTTGATTAGAACTTACATCAAAATACTAAAAATGTTTGTATATAACGTTCATGTTTGGCATTTCTTGTGTTATATATTTAACGATCTTATGCCTAATTATATTCACGTATATATAAAAATCGAGCAACTGCGAAAGTGTCTTGCACATCACTATAGCAAAATATATCTAAAAAGGGAATTCCTCTCAGCTGCAGAGACTTAAAAACTGTAACATGAAGTGCAAGTATTAGATCTAAATATTTTCCCCTTTCATATGAACAAACATTTCAAAAGCTTCCCCAATTACGTCTATCCAATTATTACAGTTACCCCTTAAATTTAAGACACAATCAAACCCCAAAAGATTTTTCGTAATTTTCAAAAACCTCATGTTTTTTATTGTAATTAGTCCAAATTTTAGGGGCATTTTGTAATTATCCTAAATATAATAGAAAACCCCATATATATGGGCCAAATTTTGTTTTAATGGGACTGAGATCTATAAACAAGCTAGCTTACCTTATTGTTAAAGATTGCAGGCTTCTGGTGGGAAAAAGTACTTGCTAGATTTCATTGCACCGATAAGATTTCCAACGTAGGAGAAATGATGCCGTTGGATTGGAATTTTCGATCATGATATCATCCAATCAAACGGGCGTCATCTCTCCTGCGTAGGTAACCTTTTGATGCTCCCACTAAATTAATCGATGTCTCCGTGATCTGAATTATGTATCAAGTGTGTGTTGTGTGTGTATATAGAGAGAGAAATGGGAATACATAAACCATTTGCATAGAATGAATACTTTTCTCTTGAGAAGTCCACATATTAAAGAAATTAATTTAGGGGCATTCCTGACAGTGTCGTATATACTTGAGATTTTGAGACAAATATTGAAATTTAATACAATTTTCCTTCATTATAATATTATTATTATTTAAAACTGAATATAATTTTTATCGACAATAATACAAAAAGCCTTGTTGCTGACTATTCATATTTCGTCATTGGGTGGTGTCATCTTGCATGCGTAAGGAATATTTAATTTGACTAAGTCCACCGTTTATTTCAAGGTGTTTTAATTTCTTTGAGTACTTTATAGTAAAATATTATTAATGCTATGCACCTCGTGCATTCATCATCCTTATCAATTTTATAATGAAGGAAGAATGGAATTATTTCTGAGTAGTTTATGTTTCTTCATTAATATTTGGTTATGATGACTTTATATATTTATTTGTTAGGAAAGTAATCAAGCCACAAAGAAAATGGAAGAAGGGTCACTTGACAAATTTACCTGATTCGGCAAATAATGTCTATGTTTATAATAGTATAAAGGGGAAAAGGTCCAGGGTTTGAGGTATTTAAAAAAATAAGAAAAAATTAATAGAAGTTTCAAAATTATAGAAACCTCATTGAGATTTGATTTTGTCATTATATTTTAGGAGGGATATATAATTGTAATTTATATTTAAATAAAAGGGAGCGTTTGATATATTTTTTGTTTATGAATGGAGTAAAATGTAAGACTGAAATAATCTTCAATGAGTTTCTGTAACATTGAAACTTGTTCTTGTTTTTTTCTTTGTTTTTTTTTATAAAAACTCTAAACCTCATTATTATTAATTTTTGTGCAATTTTCCTAAGTAAAAATATCTTATATATTTCTCCATTTACAAAAGAACTTATAAATAAATTTGTAAACAGACCCTCTAACCCATTTAGGTTTCGTGATCGCCTTCTTAATTAATTCTAATCACTGGCCAGTTAGTGAGCAATTGAGTCATTGAGATCCTCTATTTTATTTGGTGTTTTATCATATACTGCTTTTTAATTCTAATCACCTGGCCAGTGATGCATGCCATCTTATATACTAGGCATATATTAATACGATTAAAACAAAAATAAAATAATAAATAGAATAGAGAATCCCATGTACAGAGAGACTATTGTACCAACTCACATATATATTCAGTTATATTTTTTTTTTTTTTTAATTATAAATTGCACCTTTTTAGGGTACGATTATTTGTAAAACTAACACAAACCTGAAGGAGGTAATTTTAATTATTCAAGAGAATATTTGTAGTTTGAAAATATAACTGATTATTTTAATTACGCTAGTTTTTTTAATTTACCCTTTATTTTATGATACACACAAGACAAGAATGCAAGTATTGAAAATGGAAAAGAGAAAACAAAAGAAAAGGTTAAAAAAAAGACAGGGAACATTTAATGTGTTATATGTTGGTTCAATGTTCTTGGAAGAGAAAGGGCCACCATTCTTTGTCCTCACAAATTTTGATGGACCCCTCAAAAAAGCATTTATTGTTATTGTCTGTGATTCAATTATGCAAATTGCAGATGAGTACGTGTTGCAGGATTGAGGGAAGCAAATTGCGCATGCTGTCACAAATTTTGCTAATATAATTTTTAGTTGTGCATTTTTTTAGCGTAATTCAATCCATTACAAAGAAAATTATAGGATAGAAATGTGGTTCTAACCCATAACCTCACTCTAATATGTGGAACCAAGTACGAACATCTTTTTTTTTTTTTTTTTCAGAATCGAACAAATTTCATTTATTGATGAGAAAAAACTTATAACAACTTATTACAACGGTGAAAAAACAACTAAGTCATACAAAATCATAAATCTATACAAATCTAAGAAAAAATTAAAATCTAAATAGATCTAACCGATCCATAAATCAAAACATTACAATGAAGGCACTAGACAAAATACGTACAAACTATGATATCGCTTTTGTCACGTATTAATTGAACCGCTTCCATTAAGCTCACCACACTTTATTTAAAATACAAATACAAATTTGAAACATAACTAGTTCAAACACATTTTCACTTTTAAAATTAATAATCAAGATCTTGATATCCGTTCAAAAGTCAAAACATCTCTCAACACATTTGTTAGGGCGATTTTATTTGATCGTCTAAAATAATTTTCTAAAATATAAAGATTGGTTTTTTGATTTGTTTTGCCTTTCTAGACTTATGATATAATTAGGACTTTTTAGATAAGGGAAGAAATCATATTGATATTGTATTGATATATTAGGATTCTTGGATAGTTATCTTGTTTCCTACCATAAGTGAGTTTTTTTTTTTTTACCCTAAACCCTAAACCCTATTTACTTGTCATATATTTGTATATATCTTCTTTCCTTGTGTATTAGGTCTCGTGAAGGGTTTGGACGGCTATATAAAGGGAAGAGGGGGCGTCCATAATTGATACACAAGAAATATACCGTATATATCTGAAGAGTCTTGAGATAGTTAAGAGTCATACAAGCACAAAGAGTCTCACGCTCGGACGTGATCTCGAATGTGACTACATCCGAGATAACATTCACTCTGCATTGTGTTTGTTAGGTTTTCATCCATTGTTTTTAGTATTGTGATTAACAAAGTCCACACATGTCTATTGTTGGATGAGTTGAATTACATAGATCAGATATACTCTTGATAGGAGTTTTTCGTTGAGTTTCTACTAGTTGGATTTTAGTATTTTTGTATACGGAATCAAGCAGTTTTTACTAGTGGAAAGTTTTGCCATATTGGCACGCTACAAGCTTGTTGGCTTGTAGACAATTTTTATTTCGTGTGTCTCTTTATTGTTTTCAAAATTCCATTTGCATGTGATTGTGAATGTGACCACATCTTTAATCACATCCTTACTCGCAAAACTTTTGGTAAATATCCGTGCTATAATTCTTTCAATTGGCATCTGTGAGCCTACACTTGACAGCGACAAGTGTTGATCCGAGTGTTTGTTAGCATGGATACTCAAAATAACCCCACTTTTCGTCCCCCATTCTTGATGGCTCCAATTATTATATTTGGAAAGTCAAAGTTCGCCTACATCAAATCAATTGATGAAAGGGCTTGGCGTACAATCCTTACTAGGTGGTCACCTCCAAAACTCATCGATATGGATGGTGACTACAAGGACAAAGGAGAAATTGATTGGACTAATGATGAATTAATTTTGTCCAATTACAATTCTAAGGCTTTGATGGTAATCTTTGTCTTTGTGGATCAAAATATGTTCAAAATCATTGCTAATTTTACTTTTGTGGCCAAAGATGCATGGGATACTCTGCAAAGTCATTGTGAGGATCTGCGCGAGTGTGCGTAAAACCAAACTTAGGTTGCTCACCAACAGGTTTGCAAACCCGAGAATGCGTGAGGATGAGAATATCACCACTTACAATGCCAAATTGTGTGATATAGCCAATGAAGCTCAAGCCCTAGGTGAACCCATCTCAAATGAGAATCTTGTGAGCAAAATGTTGAGATCACTTCCCATTAGGAATAATATCAAAGTTACATCCATAGAAGAAGCCCATGATGTGTCCACTTTAAGTCTCGAAAGACTTGCTGGCATTCTTCAAACCTATGAGATGAACATGGCTCAACAGATGGAGAGTTTGGGTCACAAAGTTGCTTTTCAAATTGTGTCTCCTTTTCAACTTGAGTCCCAAGTTACTAATGATTTTGCTGACCTTACCAATGAGATCGAAAAATCTGATCTAGGAGATGATTCTATGGCCATGTACTCGAAAAAGTTTGATAAGATTCTTAAGCTCAAAAGTCAGAAAAAGTCTCAAAATTTCACCAAGCCTTTTAAATCTGAGTCAAGCAAGTTTCCTCAAAAGCACACCTTTGATAAAAGTCAAGAACGTTTTTCTGGTGATAAATCGAACAAGTCTGACACAAAAAACTCTTTACTCCATTAGGTGTAGGGCATGTATTGGGTATGGTCACTATGCTGCCCAATGTGCTAATACTTTTATGAAAAAGGGAATGAGCCTGACTGTGACCTTGAGTGATAACGAATCAGACAGTGAGAAGAATGAACAGGAAGAAACAAGGTTCTGATCGCCTTGGTGAAAGATCGAAAGTCTCTCCAAATAAATCCTTCAGGTTTCGCCAGAGGTGTGGCCCGAGATGTGATCACACCTTCACTGATCTCATCTGAAGTCACATCGGATGAACAAGATCTCTTATCTGTCTCTAACCTTTTTGTTTCAATTCTACCTCTGTTCGATGATGTTGAACAAGATGATGAATCGATGATGAAAGTCCGAGGACACATACGCAAACCTCTACAAGGATTGGTGAAAAGGATTAAAGTGAATGAGATCTTTGAAAAAGAAGAATGATCGACTCATAAAGGAGAATGATGATCAAAGAGAAGTGGTTACCGGGTTGGAGGCCTCTCTTACAAAGAAAGAACTTGAGTTCGAAAAGGTAAAGTCTAAACTTGAAGAGTCTCTTGAAAGCATGAAAAAGTTTAATTTGGGAAAGCAAAACTGGATGATATTCTTTCCATGGGTAGTGATGATAAGATCGGCCTTGGTTATAAAACTCCGGTTTTTGTGAAAAGCAAAAGAACAAGGAGAATCCTCGATTTCTCCAACAATAAAAAGATCTTTTCCCGTAAGTCTAAATAAGGAAACGACACTTTATCTGTCATTATTGTCATGCTCCTGGACACATAAAACCATTCTTATAAATTGAAATCGGAATTAAGGTCCGACGCCAAATATCATCGCGCAGATGTTACGACATCCTCGTAATCATTTTTCAAAATCGCCTGCAGGTCAAAATATCGATGTTAAATGTCATGTTATCTATACTTCCTTGAGATCTAACGTTGCGGATCTTGGTACTTGATAGTGGATGCTCACGACATATGACAGTACCTTGGAGTATTTAACGACTATGAAGTTTACAATGGTGGCAATGTTACCTACGGTGGAGCCAAAGGGAAGATTGTAGGGAAAAAGGACGCTAAACATTGAAGGATTACCCAAGCTTCGTAATATGCTTCATGTAGTTGGTCTTAATGCTAATCTCATTAGCATAAGTCAATCATGTGATGATGATCTTTATGTAAAGTTCAACAAGAATTCTGTGAAGTGTTCGATGAAGGCGACAAGTGTATCCTTCTTGGTTTGAGGTCTTCGACAATCATTATCGATATTGTAATGAGCCACTCATCACAGGCATACACAAATGACACACGATTTGTGGCATAAAAAATTAGGTCACGTTAGTCATATAAAGCTAATGGAACTTGTAAAATTTGAAGTCTGCTTATTGGTTTGCCTAAACTAATACATAAAAAGTGTTAGTGTGTGTGAAAGTTGTCAAAGGGGTAAACAAAAGAGAGTGTCGCATCAAATGACATCACATTTCCACACCACTAGATGTCCGGAGTTAGTTCATATGGATCTCATGGTCCTATTGAGGTTGAGAGTGTGGGTGGTAGGAAGTACTCTTATGTGATTGTCGATTATTTTTCACGTTATACATGGACTTATTTTTTACGTGAAAATCAAACTTTTGATTTCTTTAGAAGTTCGACATAAAAAGGTTTGTAACTTGTATAATTTAATCAATTGCCCGAGAATTAGATCGGACCATGGTAAAGAATTTGTGAATTCTTTTTCTCGTCCTTTTCCGATAGAAAGGAGATTTCTCATGAATTTTCCGCACCTAAAACTCCGCAACAAAAGGGAGTGGCGAAAGAAAAAAAAAGTACATTGCAAGAGATAGCCCGTGTCATGCTTAGTTCTAAAAACTTTCTAAAAGGTTTTGGGGTTTCTCTAAATATTGCTTGCCATATAGCTAATCATGTGTATTTGAGGCCTGGATGTTCTATGACCCCGTATGAAATACTTATGGAAAGAAACCTAACCTCAAACATTTTCATGTTTTTGGGTGTGTGTGCTATGTCCTTAATGATCATGATAATCTTGGTAAATTCGATTCCAAAAGTGACAAGTGTCTTTTTCTAGGCTTCACTTCGAATAGTCATGCCTATCGAGTTTATAATCTTCGTACTAAGATGATCATGGAATCAGAAATATTGTCTTCGATGATCTCTTAGATATTGCGGGAAAGAGTGAATAAGATCATGTGGATCTACTCGAATTTGTTGAGATCGCTCCAAATAAGGATGTAGGCACAAATGTTGTGAAGAATGTGATCAAGCCTCATCCACAAATGCCTCAAATGCGAACCAAATTTGACGGCATCATCGAGCCCACATCCGTGTCTGCTGCAGTGAGTCGGACTCGACTCGACTTTGAACTGTTGAAGAAACTAATAATCCAATCGTGGATCATGGCAAAGTGTGACAAGGATTGAAAAAATCACCTGCGTCTCGGATCATTGGTAACACTACTTGATGGTATTAAGACAAGAGAGAAAGGTAGAGTGAACTATCGTGATATGGTAAGAATGGTTTGCTTGTCTCTTGATTGTACCAATGTGAGAACATGCTTTGTTTTGTGTCCGATGTTGAACCTAAAATCTGTTGTTGAAGCTCTTAAAGATGAATTTTGGATACAAAGCATGCAAGAGAGGACTGGATCAATTTGTCAAAAATGATGTGTGGTTTTTAGTCCCTACGCCGAGGATGTTAATGTGATTGGGACAAAATGGATTTTTAAAAATAAAACGGATGAATCTGGTAAAATTTTTCGCAATAAAGCTCGATTAGTCGCTCAAGGGTACACACAGGTTGAGGGGTGGATTTCGATGAAACCTTCGCTCCCGTAGCCCGTATTGAGTCCATACGTTTGTTGCTTGCTATTGCATGTTACTTGGGTTTATCTCTTCACCAAATAGATGTCAAAAGTGCCTTCTTAAATGGTTTTCTAGATGAAGAAGCTTTTGTTGAACAACTTAAAGGCTTTGAGGATCCTTTTAAGCCTAACCACGCGTATAAGCTTAAAAAGGATCTCTATGGTCTCAAACAAGCCCCTGAGCTTGGTATGGTAGGCTAATTGAGTATCTTCTCGCAAATTGGTTTTAAACGTGGTGAAGTTGATAAAACCTTGTTCATTCAAAGAAAAAAACATGACATCATGATTTCTCAAATCTATGTCGATGACATTGTTTTTGGTTCCTCCTCTGATAAATTGTTAAAGGAATTCATTGCTTGCATGTCCTCCACTTTTGAAATGAGTATGGTAGGTGAGTTAAGTTACTTTCTGGGCTTGCAAATAAAACAATTAAAGGAAGGAATTTTTATCTCACAAAGCAAGTATACTAAGAATCTTGTGAAAAAGTTCGAGCTTGAAAATGCCTCTCACTTAAAGACTCCATGGGGTCGAGTCAAAAGTTGAGTAAAGAAGATGTGGTGAAAGTGTTGACCACACCGTATAGAAGCATAATAGGAAGTGTGTTGTACTTGACCGCGCCGGTCGTCCGATATTATGTTCGATGTTTTTACGTATGCTCGTTATCAATATGATCCCAAAGTTACTCATTTAAAAGCTTTAAAACGTATTATTCGATCGTATGGGGCACAACTAATTTGGTACACTAAAGACACTAACACTAATCTTGTGGGATTTAGTGATTCTGATTAATTTGGAGATGTTGTTGATTGAAAAAGTACAATTGGTGGATGTTTTTATTTGGGAAATAATTTGGTCTCATGGTATAGCAAAAGCAAAATTGTGTATCTCTTTTCATTTCTTGAATCAAAATATGTAGCAGTGGGAGTTGTTGCACGCAACTTTTATGGATGAACCAAATGATTGAGGACTATGGTTTGCATAGTGAAACACTCGATTGTCTATTGTGATAATATGAGTGCGATTGATATCTCGACAAATCATGTCCAATGATCTTGTACTAAACACATAGATATTAGACATCACTTTATTCGAGATTTACTTGAGAAAAATATAATTCGAATTGAGTATATTGCTACACAAAATCAGACTTTGCGACATCTTCACCAAGGCTTTGGATTTTGAGAGATTCTCCAATCTAAGGAAGTCTCTTGGTTTGTGTGTTCTCTCGAAATATAACACGAGATGTCACAACATTGCACATCACATCCGCCGTGACATCCAAACTCGCATCCTTTCTCTTCTCCTCTATTTCTTTTTGATTTTTTTTGGCATCCCCGCATCGTAGCTTTCATGCATATCTCGCAAAAAGTGGATTGATGGTTCGAACTAGTCACATATATTATCTCCTTGAAAACGGTGTGAGTCGATCTCTCCAATTCATAAAAATGATGATGATATTTTTCCCGATGAGGCCGAGTTGAGAATAAAGTCTTGATCATGCTTGGAGGCCTTCAGGAAAAAGCTACCAACCCATTGTGTGAAGCTATTCCTTGTGACCAATTTCTTCAAGCGCATCGCTTGTCTAAACAAGCATGATCATGTGAAAAAGAGCTACCTTTGGCATTTGAGTGAAAGCTACCTGTTGGTTAACTCCCTCACGAGACTCGGAAAAAGTGAAGAAAACTCAAATTTTTGATAAGTCGATTTCTGATTGCGATTCATTGAATCGGTTAGTACATGTGTGACTCAAAATGGGGCGACATTTGAACCTACATCCATTATCATAAAGATTTTCACATCGTTCGTGTGATTATTTTTTTATTTTTTTGCATTAGGCATATTAGGTTTTGCATGTCCCGGTGACTTTTGATTCTTTGCTGAGATTTGGTTTCCATATATAATCTGAGGGTGATATTTTTCTCTTCCCAAATCTTGAAAATCTTGATGGATATATTTTGTGGGTTGAACCGATTTGGAGGATCATGGTAAATCTTATTTTTGATTTTATCATAAGTTGACAGAATTTGAACACTTTGTAAACCAGAGTTTGAGATTAATTGGGATCCTGATTCTTTCCTTATTTTTTTATTTTTACCATGAGGAATTCTTTCCTAATTAAAACTCTCCCATTGTACTTTGATCTACGTGCCCAATTATGACTTCTTGTAATCACTATTTACTTGCAGGCACTTGAGTACAATTCTCCCACTTTCTCTCACAATTTTCGAAGTTTTTGTGTGGTTGCAATTTTTTGTTCAGGTTCAAAGCTTCTATTCCTTACCATGGCAAGGATTGTTTCCTCCATCAAGAACCTATTTGGCGCACTGACAAATCATCCTCTTCGCGCACAATTAAAGCCCCAAGTCCGAGAAATCCATGGAAGCAAGATCTTGTGCCGATCTTTGTCGAGAGATGGAACCCCATCTGACACTGCATCTCCGTCGGCCCAAACTCCGACCCGTCTCCGATTGAAGAGAGTTTGTTACCACCTAAAGCCATCACGACTCCTCGCCACCACTCCTGCGCGAGGTCGCCGTGAATATCACCACTCCTCCATCTCGCAAAACCCCGCACCCGACTCTGCTTCAAGATGCCCCCGCATCCGAGCTGAGAAAGGTCAAGATGTCCTGCATATGGGACCGCATCTCCCATCGCTCCAACCAAGGAAACAGGTTTGGAATCCTCTCTCCCCGTGCACTCATCCTTCCAAGTTCCACTCCTACTGCTATCATCCCGATTCCTTTTCAAGACGAGGCCCTTGCCTCTGTTTCTTCCCATTGAGAAAAATAATGAAATTAATGTCGACAATCCTCCGAATTTTGAGGTTATTCGTTGATTCATGGGCCTTTGGGAAACCCTAATGTGCGCGCTTCGAAAAGGCTTCGTGGTTACTCCCCAGAGGACTTCGAAGATTCCGACTCTACTCTTGAAATTTCTCTAAAGAAGCAAAAGACCACTGTTGAGGGTACTTCAAGACAGGGGAGTTGAATTGCCTATTCCCGATATCCCTTTTAGTTATTCCGAGGACAATGTGAATCAGTTTGTTGTTCAGCCCAGAGAACGAGTGCAACCCGAGTCAAAAGATAGTGATGATGATGTGTCTTTGGCACAAATGGTTCAGAAGGTCAGAAAGGGCAAAGGTGTGGCCAAGGATGTGACCACATCTAAGCCAACACCCGTTGCAGCTGAGTCAAGTTCTGAGTTCGATGACTCAAGTGATGAGGATTTCGATGCCTCAAAAGAACCAGATCCTGAGATTGATCTTGAAGCCATGGTAGATGAAGTAGGTGATGAGCTGATTGCTGAAGAACAGAAAGAAGCTGCTGCTGCAGATGTCGAGGAAGATGTGATGTCATCCGATGACACATCTGACTCTGAGTTTGATCTTGAGAAAGCTCACTCTGAGCAATTTTACACAGCTGCTGCCGCTTCCAGGTTTCATGCTATACTTTCCCGTTCTTTTATTGATGAAAAAATTGAGATTATGAGCACTTTGAGAAGTATAACTTGAATCGATTTTTTAAAGAACGCAATTTATTAACCACGATTGACATTTCCCTACCTTATATTGATTCTATGGTATGTGAGTTTTATGCTAATTTGTCCACTCGTATTCTTTGTTATTCGATCTCTTAAGTTTGGGAAAGTTTTTGTTCGCAATAATGTATATGAGTTCAGATCCTCATTAACCTATTCTTTGATATGCCTAATTTTGAGGAAAGTGAGGTGCCATTCGATTACAATGAAATGGCTCATTTCCTCACCGGTGGCGTATGCAAGATTGGCTGCCCATCCCAAAAACTTGTCTCCTCCCGCCTTACGTCCTACATGGGTTTTTGCACAATATATTGTTGTGCAAACCGGTCTCCTTCGTAAAATAACTCTATAGTCACAAAGACGCATGCTCGAGTTCTCAGTATCAAATTGGGAAAGGCCTACCGCTTCAACTTTGGGAAACCGCATTCGAGGAGGTCACGTTCTTTGCTACCAGATGAATCGAAAATTTGGTCCCCGCCATTCCCGGTCTCATCTATAAAATCCTTGTATCACAAGTATTTGAGCCAAAACAGGTGATCACTTCACCAATCGGCCTAGGGTCTTTCACGTGTCCCGACCTCCGCTCGATCCTCAAAATCACATTGTTGATCCGCTCTCGTCTATCGAGGGATGCTCCGTCTCGCTCCTACGACTCCGACCTCTGCTGCTTCTCCCGATGCCGCTGGACTGCCCCCAGTCTGCATCCCGGGATGTGGCCCTGGATGTGGTTCCTGGATGTTGGCCACATTCCCGCTCCCATTTTCTCTAACATTCCCTCTCGTACTGCTTTCACTACTTTGCTTTGTTCTTACGTTGTTGGCTTTTTTTGCGAGCAAATGTTGCTCACTTAATCGCTATCCCAGGTCTCAATTGCAATATATCCTTGCTCTCTTTTACGCCAAAAAGGGGAGAGAATACAACAAATTGGACCAAGCACTACTCGAGGGGGAGTTATGCCAACCTGAAACACCCATGATGATGCTCCAATTCCAAGATAATCTTTCTGCTTTGCTACATTGTTAGTCGGGATGAAATGAAGGCAATGAAGGCCTTGATTTGATTTTTGAAGACGAGATGGACACGAATGTGTCCACCGATGAACCGTATAATATCCGATTTGGGATGTACTAAAACCGCTCTTCTTTAGGTTTACTTGCTTTGTTTGTTGATAACTTGGTAAACTCTCGTTTGATAATTTTTGCTGATTATAAATGTGACCAAATGTGATCGCATCTGTTTGATGTTTCTATTCAATGATATTCGGGGAGTTGTTATACTTTGGGGAGTTTGCTTGATTTGTGCTTGATATATATGTGTTTTATCCACAAAGGCAAAAAATGGGAGATTGTTAGGGCGATTTTATTTGATCGCCTAAAATAATTTTCTAAAATATAAAGATTGGTTTTTTGATTTGTTTTGCCTTTCTAGACTTATGATATAATTAGGACTTTTTAGATAAGGGAAGAAATCATATTGATAAGGTATTGATATATTAGGATTCTTGGATAGTTATCTTGTTTCCTAACATAAGTGATTTACTTGTCATATATTTGTATATATCTTCTTTCCTTGTGTATTAGGTCTCTTGAAGGGTTTGGACGGTATATAAAGGGAAGATGACGTCCATAATCCATACACAAGAAATATACTGTAGAGATCAAGAGTCTTGAGAGAGTTAAAGAGTCATACAAGCCAAGGAGTCTCGCTTCCTGGATGTGATCTCGAATGTGACTACATCCGAGATAACATTGACTTTCTGCTGATTGTGTTTGTTAGGTTTTTCGTCCATTGTTTTTAGTATTGTGATTAACAAAGTCCACACATGTCTATTGTTGGATGAGTTGAATTACATAGATCGATCTTGATAGGAGTTTTTCGTTGAGTTTCTACAAGTTGGATTTTAGTATTTTTGTATACGGAATCAAACAGTTTTTACTAGTGGAAAGTTTTGCCATATTGACGCAGACGCGTCTACAAGCTTGTTGGCTTGTAGACAATTTTTATTTCGTGTGTCTCTTTACTGTTTTCAAAATTCAAAGCATTTGATTGTGAATGTGACCACATCTTTAATCACATCCTTACTTTCTGCAAAATTTTTGGTAAATTCCGTGCTATAATTCTTTCAACATTTTTTCAAACAAATTAAGAATTAATTGATTTGTTAGATGTAAATATTAGAATTGGCAGCAGCATCTTTTTGTAACAGCTGTTCTTCACAATTTGCATGCCTGACAGGTAATTAGACTAAGACAACCATTGTACAATCCGAAAGTGACACAACATGTATTAAAATAAAGATCTTTTTAATCTGAATCTTATTTTTAAATAAAAGTTGAAAACGAACTGTACACTTTTATTTGATATACTCCAAAATAGTGGTTGAAAATATAACATAAATGCTATCATGTCATTATATTAATTAAATGAGATTATTTTTTGAGAAAACAATTCCCATTTCACGAAGTACTATGAAAAAGCGTGCTCCATCTCTCGTTGCACCACATTTTGTTCAAAACTCATGTTGTTAGATAAGTACAAATATATCACAAAGTGCAAAATTCGTTGAGTTTCTATGGACTATTGTTAAGGGTTTAAAAAAAAATAGTTTATATATATATGATAATGTGTAAAAACATGCATATATAATTTAGATGGATTAGAGTAGTTTTCTCTAAACTTCAACGAAACCTACTTTGTTAAGTTTTACATCAAATTGGAAGATACCAGTCGAAATTTAATACATCAGGTCAATGTCATATGCACTGGCTGGCGTAGCTAGGGGCTAACTCGGGCCCCGGCCTCCACCCCTTTTTTAAAAAAATAAAAATTTCTAGGTAATTTTTTTTTAGAAAAAATTTTTTATTTAATTTTTATATGGTTTTTCTTTTAATTTTTTAAATTTAGTCCACCCCAATTTCGTATATCTACCCACGTTTTATTCCTGCTCGCCATATGTACAATAACATTTTTTTTGACAGAAAAACGAAAATATATTGATCAATGCGACATGTCCGAAACAACGAGGTCCACCAAGTGATCGTGTAACGCCCCAATCCTCGTTAGATAAATGTTTTTATCATGATTTTGATGATTATGTTCGATTTTGTTCAAATATGTTTTTAAACCAAAACTATGTCCCTAAATGTTGTCTAAATACTTCCGATCAACTTAAAATGTTTTTACTATTTTTCGAGTATTTCTTGGAGTTTATTTTCAATAAAAATTGGACAACACATTTGTTTTAGGCTCGATCGGCCGCATATAGGCAACCCGCACTGAGTTGAGTGAGAAACGAAAATGGGCGTAAGAAAAATAGGGCGAGATGGCCGGTCGACCAGGTGGGCGGCGGTGCGGTCGGCCGACCGACGCGACCCGTGCACGAGAGTTGGATTTTTGTTCCGGACTTCTCTGTTTCGTAAATTCTTCAAGAGGGCAACCGGTCACAGACTAAGAATGGCCCGGTCGCACCCCCTTCGACCGGTCCCCCCGTGTAAAAATTCGCAGAATTCAATTTCAATCTTATCTCTACGCGACCAAATCGAACCCCATGTTTATCAAAGAACTATCCGCTGCGTTTTTCATGAACCTTTTCCTATTTTGTGGGATTGATTTCTAACAAATTATATTGATCATTTTAAATGGTTTCTTTTGCGGAAAATCACTCCCCGAGGAGGAGCTAATGTCCGGAAATGAAAGCCAAGTCCTCTCCTATAAATAGAGGCTTCATTCAAGCAACAAGACACAACACAAAAATACAAGCAAAAAGAGCAAACAAAGCAAACACTTCTATATCTTGTTGTATTAGCTTTAAGACTTTCACTTGCACAAATTTGAGGTCTAGGCTTTCAATTCTTGATTACACTTGTACTCATATGTTTCAATCTTTATTGAGTTGTAATCTTGATTTTGGTCATCATTCAACACAAGACATCCTTGTGAGTATTCTTGTGGTAAGAATACACTTGGGTGATCTAGGTGATAGGTGTTTGAAGGTTGTGGTAATCTTCAAAGGTGTTGTAAGAGGGTTGTGGTAATCCTCGAGGTGGTGAAAGAGGGTTGTGGTAATCCTCAAGGTGTTGTATTAATTTTTGGTAAATTAATAAAATCTTTTTTTCTTTTTGAAATTCATCCCTGAGATCTTTGGGGTGGTAGAGGATTAGGCCCTAGGTGGGTTGAACCTCTTTAAATCAACGAGTGTTGTTTATTTTCCGCATTTACATTCTTGTTATTTACTCGTTGTTTCGAAAAAGAGGGTGATTTGCAAAAAATCGGCATAATCTATTCACCCTCTAGATTATCGTAGCCATTTGGACTAACAAATCCTTGCTCTGACTCCAACTAAAGCAAAAGACAAACGAGCAAGATGGTGGGCAATGGTATTACCCGATTGTTTAACAAAGCTAGAACTAAAAGAATCAAAACTAAAAGCAATATGGAGAATATCCAAACTAAATTTCCACAATATGAGATGTCTTGATTGTCCCTTATACGGTGATAAGAGAGCTACAATCCGCTTCGATAACCACATTGCGTATGCCAAGATCGCGCGCTAGCAGCACCCCCTCCCGGCAAGCTATCGCCTCCGCAATTTCAACTTCATAAACTGTGGGAAATAGCCTAGATAGCGTGGAAATAACCTTACCTTCAAAGTCCCGCAGCACAACTCCAACTCCCGTCCCCTCATCCTCCTTTACAGATGCATCTGTATTTATCTTAATTGTATCACCAAGTGGGGGCAACCATCTGTCATTCCTGTCGGAGCACCGCTTTAATCATCCCTCTTTCCAGCGCATGTTCATGCTCCAAAAGCCTTGAGGTTGCCATCTTGAGATAGTGTACGTGTGGTTTGATCCCCTTGCCGAATTGGAAATCGTTCCTCGCACACCAGGCCCCCCACATCAACATCGCAAACAGAGCATGTCCTTCGCTATCCCCCTGTTGCATATGGAGCTCCATCCAGTCCCCTTGTTCTGAAAATTTGAAACATTAATTCGGAGTGGAGACGCCGACCAATAGAACTTATTCCACGTCATATCTAATAGCGTGTTCGTTCGTTTCCTCCGCAAGCCCGCATCTTCCACAAAAGTTATCCAACCCACCCTCCGATTTAGAGCACTTTTAGTAGGGAGAATGTTGTGAGAACTCTTCCATAGGAATATTTTGATTTTGTTAGGGATTGTGAGAGCCCACAGCCATCTCCAAATCTTGTTACCTCTACCAGACGATGCAGAGAAATTAGATTCACTCTCTTTGATTGCTTTTGCCACTTTGTATCCCGATCTTACCCAATATTTGCCGTCTTTAGCATAGTGCCAAACCAGTCTGTCAACTCTGTTCGATGTACTCAAGGGGATTGTTGATATTGCCTTAGCATCAGACAGTGAGAAATAATGATTCAATTTTTCATGATCCCATTCCCTCCTGGAAGTGCAAATTAAATCGTTCACCCTCACCCTGTCTCTTCTTCGCGCGGTCGTGAAACCAGTCTGAACGAAGGTTGCTCTGGTATCCACGGCTCAGTCCATATATTAACACTAGTCACATCCCCTATATTCCAGCGCAAACCACCTTCAAGTATTTTCCGACTCTCTACAATGCTTCTCCATGTGAAAGATGGATTATAGCCAATTGTAGCATTTCTCAAAACTGTCTCTAGGGTAGTATCTTTGCTTAACTTTAGAAAGAAGGGAGCTCTCGTATGAATTAGACGCCAACCTTGTTAGCCAACATCGCCTCATTAAAACATTGTATATCCCTAAACCCCAAACCACCTTCTCCTTTTGGTCGACAGAGAAGATTCCACGACTTCCAGTGAATACGTTTTTCCTCCTTTTGTTGCCCCCATCAAAAATTGCTAATAATAGAATTAATGAGATTGTATATATTCACGGGAACATAAAACAACTCATTAAATATGACGAGATGGCCTGGGCAACAAACTAGATTAAAATCATTTTACCCCCGTAAGATAGGAAACGCCCCTTCCATTCTTAAGTTTCTTCCGAATTCGATCAACTACACGCGCGAATATCTCCTTTTTTCCCCGCCCGACTACCGGGATACCCAAATATATAGCATGCTTATCCACCTCGGTACCCCAGTCTAAGCGCAAGCGCTTCCCCCTGGTCGCCATATCAACGCTTTTGCTTAATGAAACTTCGGATTTTTCGAGGCCGATCCGCTGGCCCAAGCTCTTTCGTAATCTTGAATGATTTTCCTTGTCTCATCAATTTCTCGTAGGCGTTGGCTCTACCAAAGATGATATCATCATCGGCAAAAAATAGATGTGATACTTCTAGCGTTCGGCGAGCACTGTATCCCATGTAAACGACCTCCAAATACCGTTTTTCGAATCAAAGATGAAAAAGCCTCACGCATTTAAAAGGAAAAGATAAGAAGAAAGGGGGTCTCCTTGCCGAGCCCACACGAGGGATTAAAAGTGTTACCCGGTGACCATTAATGAGAACAGAAATGAAACAGAGATGACATATTTCATAATCGTATTCACCATCAAATTAGGAATGCCCAGTTTTAACATAACACGTTGTAAAAACAACCATTCGACGCATATCATCGCGCCTTAGACATATCTAATTTAAAAGCAAACGATCCCCGTTTCTTAGCCGATTGTCTTCATAGAATGAAAAATTTCAAAGCCGAGGGGCGTTGTCCGTGATGAGTCGCCCGGGACAAATGCCGACCGTGTGTGGTGAATAAGGGATGGAAGGACAATCTTAAGCCTATTTGCAATCGTTTTTGTGATGATTTTGAAAATAACGTTACCGGTCATGGGCCTAATCAGTGACCAATTGCAGATTCTTTTTCTTCTAATTAAAACAATGAATGTGTGGTTAAAGGGGCATGGACTCGCACCCCCATTAAGAATCGAGAGGGCTGTGTTGATAATATCGTGACTAAGAATGGACCAACTTTTGAAAAAAATAAAACAGCATACCGTCCGTCCTGGTGCCTTCGTAGGGTGCATTTGGGATAAGGCCGTTTATTCTCCTCCGCTACGAATGGTTTGGACAGGTTGAGCTTGCATTATCCGTTATCTTATTGTCCACTGCATCTAGAACGTTGTCCATATCCAAGTTTGACTCAAAGACGTGAACAAACCCCAAAATAGTTATTGAACACCCTTTCAATTTCAGCTTCGCCGTCCACCAAGATTACTCCATCGGTGTTTAGAATTTTTTCGATTGAGTTTCTCGCCTTTTGCCCATTTGCTAATCTATGGAAAAAGTCCGTGTTTTGATCCCCGTCCTTAATCCATTAGCCCGTGATCGTTGATGCCATATCTTCTCCCGTTTAATATGCAAATCCCGCATATGTTTTCCAACCGTTGCCTTTTATGAAGATTATCCCCACCGCCCGACCCATCTCCTAGTGTTTGAAGCTCTTTTTCACACTCTCTAAGTTGGTTATTAATATTACCAAAGTGAGAGTTTACCCAGCCGTCGATTAAATGCCGCATATTCACGAATTCTCGAGGAGATGGATTCAGTGCCATGGAATAATTATCATGCAACCACTCTTTTTGACCACCTTTTGACATGATTCATCGATCAACCACATAGACTCGAATTTGAAGATTTTTCTTTTTCGTTTGCGCCGTTCGTTATTCGTCCGTTGAGTGTGTCGCCATCGGATTAATATCGGGCAATGGTCCGACGCCACTCGCGAAAGATGTTTAACTTGATATCCCGGAATAAATCGAGCCACCCCGATTTCCGAGACAAAGAATCGAGTCTCTCTCGTATATTAGCTTCACCCAACTGGCCATTTGTCCACGTAAACGTGAACCCTTCGTACCCCAAATCATCCAAGTGTGCATGTTGGAGAGCTTTGTTGAATTCTTCAATTTTACTCGTATCCCGAAGCCAACCACCAACCTTCTCAAAATTGTATAAAATCTCATTAAAATCCCCTAAGCAAAGCCAACTATCGTTATTAACCGCCCGTTAATGAAGGATCCCATGTCCGCTTCTTTGCTCGAATCCTCCGCCAACCGTAAATCCCCGTTATTCTCCATGTGTTATGTGAGCTCTCCACAACCCCATCGATATGGTTCTGCGAATCCAACTGCACAGTAAAATCGTAGCTTCCTTTCCATAGCATACATAAACCCCCTCTTCTGCTCCCTTGAGACGAGTCACAACTAACTGCATGAAACCCCTCGAAACCCAACTGTCTAGTAATCTCTTGATTTCATTTCTGTCTAATTTTTTTTTCCATAAGGAAAATAAAAATGGGATCTTTTTCCATGATGTATCGTTTAAGCACCCGAATCAAGGTGGGTTCCCAAGCCCCGAAGCGCTTCCAACGAGGCAACTCATTGTGTTCGACGGATCGCTTTTTGATCTCTCCGCCGTTAGAGAAAACGTACTCGGGATATCAAATAAACCAAATTCCTTCGGCTTTTTAACTCTTCCTTCCTCAATATTAGAGCTACTTGTGTTGTCGCTTTCCATTTTCCGTTTGGTGGTTGAAGAAGACGGGGTGGTTGATTTTTTGGATGGAATACGATTTTTCAATCGACTCCAACAGTTCTTATGTTTTTGGTCAGGGGTAGGGTTATTGCTGGGTGGTGTTATAGTGGTTGAGGGTGGTATTTCGGATGTGGTGGCTGCGGGTTTGATTGGGGTTGGGGGCTCTTTTTTTCTATTTTGGGCTGGTTAGTATTTTTGGGGTTTTGTTGTGGTGTTGGGTAGCTTGTGGGTGGAGGGTTTTGTGTCGTGTTGGCTTGTGCTTGTGATAGTTTGGTTTGGTGGAGCGTGGGCAAAAGTTGGGGTTGTTCGTTAGGCTTTGGGTTGCATGGGAGAGTGGAATGTATGGTGAGGGATTTGAGAGAGCTGTGTATTGAATCATTTATCGAGTTGTTTGGGCTATTTGGGGGTTGGGATTTTTGTTTTGTGTTTGGGACATTAATAGGATGGGAAAGGGTTCTGGGGTCAGGTTGTGTTGAGGATGCAGATGATTCAGCCGTGTTTTCAGTACCGAACAAGTTTCTAGTGGAGGTGTAGCGGATTGGGGGTTCTTTTTGGGTTATTGGGCGACGGATAGGGGATGCTTTCAACCACGGCCCATATTTCATGCTTGAAGTGTCCTGGCATTCGTTTCTATCATAACCTTCACAATTCCTGAAAAAATGGCCGATCACGCCACAACAAACAATATGATGTAGCAACGACTCATACTTCAATGGAAGAATTAGTTTATTTCCTTGTACTCCGATCCAAAACCCGTGTTAACGGCTTTGTGATATCGATGATTACCTTGAACCGAATAAATTTCTGAATAATCCTTCCGACATATCTACTAATTCAGTTCGTTGTGATTGTCGAAAGCAAGGGTTTGGGCCGAGGTCGGTTCATACACGCAATCGACATCGTATTCTCGAATCCAAAAAGCCGTATTCGTAACATTTGCATTCGAAGGTTGCTCGCTAGATTCGAGTTTGCAAATTGCAAACAAGCCTCCGTCTTAATGCCATGGATGGTTTGCGAGCACCCTCTCCCTATCCTCTTTATCCTCGAACCGAACGATAATAAGGTCGAACTCCACTCTCTGCTACGATCGATTTTTTCAGCTTCCACGATTTTTCATGACCTCGATAAGGTAGAACGATTTCCACGACTTATCCGTATACAGCTTCCCGACTAGACAGAAGTCCGTTTCCAATGAATCTGACTGAGTAATAGGATTCGGAGTGTCAAGATTGACCACCTCCTCTTCTTTCTCCGTAAGATCCTCCATAACAACCCCCTGCCGTTCACGTCGAAGGCACTCTCATGGATACATATATGTTCTAATATTGGTGAGTGGATCGACAATCAGGAATATAGCAGAAAACCCTGTGAAGACTTAGCGCGATGGAGGAAAGTTTCAACAAAACCCTACACCACCTGCACCCTGCAAAAACAACCAAACACGAACCAAAAGGAAAAAATACAGGAAAAAAACAGATAAAAGAGAAGAGGAAAATAGGAAAACAAACTGAGACGTGGGAGACAGACCAAAGGAGAGAGATGACGAAGTGGAATGAAGGAGAAGAACGGCAGCGATCAGCCGGACGGTGAGGCCACAAAAAAACCTAACGAAACCCTAAGGGTGACTAGGGCTCCTTCAGAGAGGAGAACTCTCCACGCACTTCAAAAAAAGAGTATTATATTAAAATTGTTACACCTAGTGAAAATACTGGGGAAAAAATACCATATGAATTAAGAGCGAGATCTCATGTAGAAAAAGATTGTCCATATGGAATAAAAAGTATGGGACAAGTGTTCAAATCGAAAATTTGGAATTTATTGGTGTCTGACGACATTCCTTTTTCAATGTTTTTAAATTTGGACCGATATCAAATCGTATAAATTAATATATGGATCATTGAGTCATTGGTTCGATTGGTTGAACTACTATATATGAAAAATAGTAAATGTGAAAAAGTTTAAAATTAGGTATATCACAAGTTGACTATGATTTTAAAGGAATAGAATAATATATAATTGTATGTAAGAATATTATATATATATATATATATTTAAGCTAAATTGTGTTTTAAAAATAAAGAAAATAAATACTTAGTAGAAAAATTAGAAACAAGACCAAAAAAAAAAGAGAATGTAGATGATATAGGTAAATGGAAAACCTTCATGTAGTCTTTGAAAGAAAAATTTAGAGTTTAACGCATAAGGGACATCAAGATTCAAATGGAAAGTGGTCATGTTGTAGGGTTTTGTTTTATTCTAATTCATGTTATAGTTGTACGTTGGAAATATTTCATCTATTGTTTTCTTACATGTTTTTTGTTAACTTAAAAAAAAAAAAAAGTTGAATCACGTCAAGAGATCACCAGGATTGACCAATTTTCGCCACCATCTTATTCAGGGCCCGCAATGGTTTCTTGCCACCCATTTATTGGGAAGCGTGGATGGGTGTCGATTAAAAATAATAACTACACACACAAATAATTATCTCAAATAAAATAAAGGCCAAGACAATAAAATGATAAGCCAAGACACCAAATTTTAATGTAGAAAATCCCAAAAGAATAAGGGGAAAAACCACGGGGCAAATACCCACAAAGAATCTATTAACAAATAGTGATTACAAAATAGCACAAGTTTTTTGCCCAAAGCTTGTGTTAATTACAACAATGGGAAAAATACTCTCTTTTGATGTAACTCACAACACTATAAAATATCCCAAAGAGAACCCACAAATTCCTCAAAGCTCACACAATGTTGAGAAACTCAACCCACTATTTTCTGACACTTAGTCAAATATTTATAGTAATCTCTATATCACTATTTTGGAGTAACTACTCCCCCTCAATTGGAAAAAACTCTCCCACTCGAGAAATATTAGCCAAACTCTATCTTGGCTACTCTAATCTCTCTATCTCTTTCTTGGTGTGATTTTCTATCCTCTGAATAATGCCTATTTATAGGCACATCTCTCCTCATTTTTCAAGTTTGGTGCCTACCCATGTAGGACTTTTTGTTCTTTTCATGTTCCTTTTTCGGTTGTGCATGAATATGTCCTACCATTCTTTTCTTTTTGTCAAACATTGCTTTTTCATTTTTCTTTCTCTCGGTGCCAACCCAAATGGTAGAAAAATCTACCCACAAAATTTTGTCGGACAATTATTCTTGTGGTGGATCCCAACAATCTCCACCTCCACCACAAGGAAACACATCATATCTCGCATGATAGAATAAATTTGATTATGCACTCGGATACTCACCTTACGGAAAAACTTCTTTGCGGACACATCGCACCGTGCTCTACAAATCTCTGGCCATGATTAACTATCGCCGAGAGCTACTCGTCATTAGCAAACCAAGTATTCTTTGCATAACCTCCAAATACTTTGCGGACACTCTCAAATATCCCTTGCTCCCCTAACAAAGAATGTGATATTCTCGATTGATCAACCAAACTCGACGCGCTATTTGGTGAAGGGTACAACTCCCCTCACCAACACCCCAGTGAGTGGCATGTCACCGGTGTTTCAAGCATCCGAACATCATCGGACTTCTTCTTTGATCGAACACACCTCTAACAAAGAAGAACATGGAGCAAGATCGACACTAAGTCGGGGTTGTGCGATCTCAATATCCCGACATCTCTCAGTATCTTCCGATGCACTAAACCCATAACCTTTACAATACTCAAAACTCACACAAATACATGAAACGATATCTCAATCAAATTCTTTATGACTCATATGTGCAAACATATTGCACCTAACACACATTTTTGTAATAATAAAGCGGAAAAGAAACTCTTCTACTACCTATTTATCAAAACAACAATTAGAAAAAATCAATGGCATACTTTTGGCAAAAGAAATGAGGGTTTATATGAGGCCCTGGATTTTTATACCATAGACGACACGATCCATATATATTTCCCGATATATTATTTTAGTATTCCATAACACAATATGTTATCAATATTAATATTACTTAATTTATTATCTAATTACATGATAATGCAATTGATTTATATTTACTACTTAAATTTGTTTTCTATTATCATTTTCCTTACAACTCGATACGGTAAAAAGTGCTATTTAAAATCTATTCTTTAGTATTTGAAAAATAAATTCGTGTCGCCATATTTTTTTTATGACAATGATACTTATATTTAGTTATTTTCCATAAGGCTACTATTACTCAATCGATCAAAATATTTTTTATTTAAAAGAAAATGTGTCTTAATTAAATACCTTTTCGATAAACTCAACATTTTACTCCAAATATATTATCTTGAGTTAACAAAAATTTATTATGATTTTTAAAATTCTTGGCATAAATTAAAGTAGTATTTGAACCTATTTTATTAGAAAATGATTTTATGCTTTACAAGCAAACTATTTCATTTGTGATCTATTAAAACCATCTACTACTAATTTGATACTTTAACAAAGACAATGACTCATGTTTTGAAAGTTCATTTAGTAAAATTTCAATTTACGAAAGAACAATATTCGAGATTTATTTTGTTAAAAATCCGACCTTTATATTAAAATAGCTAAGTGCCTCATTTTTTATTTGTTGAACTAATTAATACTCGATTTAGCTAATAGATATATCATTTATACTTAGAATTATTTTTATTTTATGGTGTATATTGATAACACCTATATTTGACTTCTTTAATGATTGTCGATTTCTTTCAACTTTCAACATAATATATTAACCAGATTGGATTTCTCTCTTAACAACTAATTATTTTTTTTTTTGTAGCATAATATTCATTTAAATATTTTATTAATTTCGAAAATTACATTTATATATTTTGAAATAATTTTTATAATTTGATTAATTGCTTGATTAATATATTTGACTTGCATTATTAGTTCTAATTCTATTTAATACCTTAGATTATAAGTGATGATAAACTACATGGGAATTATTAGACACCTTATAACTAGATGAATAATTATATAAGTAAGATAGATATAAAATTTAATTTATATGAGAAGAGATCTGGCCTTGTCTTTTCCTTTTATCTTATTCACTTAAGCATGAAAGCCTTCATCCACTCCAATAAGTCTTGTTTCTACATATGCAAGCATGAGCCTCCAAATTTGCTAGCTTCCAAAAACACTTGAGTGTCTAGAGTAAAGAGGCTAGGATGAGGACTTCATTATTTTGCCATACATCATCTCATTTCAATACTTAGCCATTTTCACCACACAACACCCAACTCTCCCTCCTCTCAAACCCCTTAAGGATGAAAATCTGGAAAATGGAGGGATATGACTGAAATTTTAAGGAGCAATATGCTTGAAGATTGTGATTTTTAAGGAGCTTTCAAAAACAAGAAAGATAAAAACTTCATGGGCTTTAAACTCTTCCTTATTTCTTTTTCTCTCCATTTTTCTTCACATTTTGACACCCAAATCTCCCAAACTAGGGGCTGCCCTAAGAAGCTTGGGACCTTAAGGAAGTGTTCTAAGAAAGAGAAATTACCTAGACCAACTTACTACCAAGAGACAAGAGGTGGGTAAAACTATTCTAAAACTCATGATTTTTGCACAAAATGGCATGAATATGTGGTTATATTTTTTATATATATTTCTGGAAAAATTTCAGTTTTTATTTATGGAAAATTTCGAAAATTATATGTTTATGTTGGAATTATGATAAAAGTGCTTTTTGGTTAAAAAATAGCTTTTGTATGCATATATGTCTCCTTATATATACAAAAAAAAGACATGAATATATGAGACTATATTTTTATATATTCTGTAAATTTTGATTCCTTTTGTCTCTGAAAATTTCAAAAAAATATGTGTGTGTGTTTGGAATTATGATAAAAGTGATTCTTATTTAGAAAATAGCTTTTATATGCTTAATATGCCTTCTTTATATGTATATCTTCAAAATAGCTGAGAAATATAAAAAAATATATTTTTAATATGTCATATTAATATTCTGGACTTGAGGACTTGTGAACAAAATCGGGTTTGGGTCTCTTTTGCAAATACGGCAAAATATAGGGCCAAAGATGCTAAAATCAAAAACTGTGAGAACCCACTGGAAATTTTGAAAAATTGGACTGAAATTACTGAAATAATAAAGTAAAAATGAAAAATATAATTGGGACCCTCCGGGCCAAGCAAATGCGAATATACAAAATTTAGACACTAAATTGTAATTTTCCGAACCTTAAGGGGCTAAACTGTAAATTTCAAAAATATGGACAGTTACTGTCCCAAATATTTTATGAAATTATTTTAATTAATATTCTAGACCTTTATTCCAAATTTCACGAAAAATGGGCTTGAAACGAGCCCTTAACGGTAAAATTGTCTTTGGGGTTAAAATGGAATTTTTCAGAAAATCGGTACTAAACCTGAGAATTTTTTGAAACTATTTTTAACCCACATAATTACTGCCCCAAAGAAATTATTAGACTTGGAATCTCGTTAAAACCTTTTCCGGTTTAAGAGATATCTATTTTTAAAAGTATCGGGTCAAAACAATAAATTGGGAGAAAACTGGGACTGACCTACAATTTTCAAAAATTGTACCCCGAGACCCATAAAATATGATTCCTTAGAATTTTTAGAAAAATTAGAGACTGACCTTGCCCTTTTCCGAGTCCGGGATCACAACTTATGGAATTTTAAAACCCGGCATAAATTTTCCTCTTTAATTAAAATGTTTTATTTTACAATAAAATTTACCAAGGTCATAGAAATTATTTTATCTTCTAAAATTCAGTTTATTTATGAAACATTAAATATTTTATTTAACTAAAATTCTATTTTAAAATTATTATCCAAATTTATTCGGGATTTTCATATCGACTAATTGTCCCGTTAATAAGGCGACTTCCTCGCCCGCATAACCCGAACCTTATTAAAAACTTCAGTATAATACACTGAATTAATGAATAGAACCGGCTAGATTACCCCTCCGGTATCTATGCCGTGTCATTGACTGACTGACTGAATATCGGACGCAGCGAGTCTATGAACGCACCCGGTCCCTCTTGACGATCGATCTGGTTGGCGTCACACTTTTGTGCGCAAACAACCGATATGAATTGTCGGTTTGTGGAATGGATAACTCGCGTATGGGATGGGTAGCTTGGCTACGCTTTCATGTTGGCCTCCATCGCCCAACTCCCAACCTCGAGCCGGATAGGAGAGTCCGGCAAAGGCGATTGGGTCATAGGATTCTCGGTATAATCACGATTATGACGTTCTCCGAGCTTAGCTGGCTCCACTGTGGAGACGTCGTGCCAATCGGATATAGCGGCTTCAGCCCTATCGGCGAGGGATAAGATGTATTATTTGGGGGAGATGATGTTTGATCAACACTTCTCCGCCGTATAAGGTGGTCTCGGTTGGCGTCACACTTGTTTGATACATGTTTTTATCTTAATTTTGATGATTTTATTTTGTCACCAAAACAATGTTTTTAAAGGTTGTCCAAATACTCCTAAATGATTTAAAATGGTTTTAATATTTTCCGGAGTATTTCCCCTAGTTTATGTTTGATAATAATGGACAACACTTTTAATGATTTTACATCAATAGATTTTTTACTCCTTAACAGATTCCTAAATGTTGTCTAAATACTCTCGACTGGTTTAAAATATTTTTACTAAATTTTCGGAGTATTTCTTGAGTTTTATTTTCGACAAAAATTGGACAACATTTCTGTCTCGTGGTCGACCTGGCCGCTCTATAGGGCAACCCGTGACCAAGATGTTTTTAGAAACAGAAAATGAGACGAAAGGAGAAACAAAGAGTCGGCCACGTGCATGCAGGCGTCGACCGGCCGCCCAATGGCGACCAAGACACCTACAAGTTTCTCGTTGAAAACAGAACTTCTTTTCTCCTCTTTTACACTTAGGGGGGACCTGTTGAGGCAGGGCCACCGGTCGAAGCTCACGCGACCGGTCGCCTCTCTTGTAATTTTCAAAGTGTTCTCATTTTCTCTTATTTCGTCGGCCAAGTGCATCGTCGCCTGTATTAATGACAAAAAAAATATGACCGTTGACAAAGACACATTTCCTTAAATTGTGGGATTGATTTCTAACAGCTATATTCTTGATTTTAATTGTATTTTTCTCAGAGATTTTCAATCCCCAAGAGGAGCCTATGCTTGATCAATCATCTCCTATAAATAGAGGAAGTTTTGGAGCAACCAAAACAACAATTGAGAAACAACACAACAAGATACACTTCAAGCAAACACTTGGTCTTTCATTGTTATTATTCTTGTTGTAAAATCGCCTAGCTTATCACTTTCACATCTTTGAGGTCTAGGCTTTTCTTGATTACACTTCGCACTCAAATTGTAATATTCATTCTTGAGTTGTAATCTTGATTTTTGGTTATCATTCAAACACAAGATATCCTTGTGAGTGTTCTTGTGGTAAGAGCATACTTGGATGATCTAGGTGATAGGTGAAGTAGATTGTGGTAATCTTCTTATCTGAGGTGTTGAAGAATTTGGTATTCTTCAGGTTGAAGATTGTGGTAATCTTCACAAGGAGCGTTGAAGGAAGATTGTGGTAATCTTCAAAGGAGATTGTGGTAATCTCCAAAGGTGGTGTTGAAGAAGAGTGTGGTGCTCTTCAAGGTGTTGTAAGTTGAATTTGTATTAATTTTGATAATTAATAAAATTCTTTTTCTTTTCAAATCCATCCCTGGATATACTTTGGGGTGGTAGAGGATTAGGCCCTAGGTGGGTTGAACCTCTTTAATTGACGTGTGTTGTTTACATTCCGCACCTTGATTATTTTGTTTGAGCATTCGATTGTAAAAAGAGGGCGAAATCGAAAAGATGGAGATAATCTATTCACCCCCTCTGATTATCGTAGCGCTTGGACTTACAACACTTTCGTCGGCGCAACCAATTGATATGAGCCGACGGATGCCGGGTTGGCGTCACACTTTCGTGCGCAATCAACCGATATGAATTGACGGACTAATGGTTGGCGCACACATTCGCGGCAACCAACTGAAATGAATTGACGGACTGATTGTTAACTAATACTAATAAAACTATTTAGTATAAGAGAATGTCATTGCACATTTCTTGCATCAAAACTCATGAAACGATTTTACTGCATAAAAATATAAGCCCCACTTGCACACGCTCACCACACCCACTGAGAATTTTTGTCTCACCCCACCTATTTTTTTCCAACCAGAGAATGAGGCTTTGCCGGAGGAAGAATGCGGCAAAGATGTTGAAGCTACTGACTAGCCCATATTGTATTGGACTATTGAGATGAATGACTTTTATTTTTGGTTTCATTCCGAACGAACAAGTTCTAAGCAATTTCCTTGTAATAGTCGGGCGTAGGACCCGTAGGAAGTATGATTGTGACAATAATGGTATTTTATTTTCTGATTCCGCTGCGACTGTACTCTGACTTAGTTTATTTAATATTCATTCTATTTTGGGATTTTGTTATTTCTGTTTGAGTTATATTAATAAACAATGGGCCAAAGATGGTAAACGGCATAAGTTAGACCGTTCGTGTCACGGCTCCCGATTTTGGGGCGTGATGTGCTTTTTCTTGCCAAAATTTCTCCACCTCACTAAGAGTTCTCACTTGCCACAAATTTGATGAAGACTCGTCATTAGTCAGAAGTTAGTCCAAAGAACACACTTTCACACGAGTCGTGTACAAATTACCTAATATAGCTCCTCTCCGCAACCACCGTTGATCTTTTTATAAGTTTCCACCTTTCATTGCCAAAACAACTAACATAACCTCGACGGTCCAACTTCACTCTAGAAATCGATTCGGACATATAGATCCGCACATGGAGAACATCCTTCAAAGTCAACGTGTAACCAATATTCGCCGGATACACACATCACCAACACCAACAATACTCGCTTTATTATTATTCCCGAACTTGACAAAGACTAAAATCTCCCATTTTGTAGGTACTAAAAATTCCTTGTTGGGTGTTGCATGAAAAAAAATCGCTAAATCAATGACCCAATCACCATCCGAACTAGCCATATGCAGACAATTGTGTTTCTCAATTATCGCCTTTATGTCTCCTCCCTAACTCAACAACGAGAGCCTGTGAACTTTCGCACATTGTCCCCTTCGCCTTGTTTCCTCATTGAACAAGCTATTTTTGACCATATCCGTAGTCAAAATACCATCGGAGTAGAACTGAGCGAAAAACTAATGTCTCAAAACCGTCCTGGCAAAGATCCCAATAAAAATAACCCTACATCTCGTCATCAAACTTTAAGCCCACGATTGTTAGTTGATTTAAGAAGCTTTAAGTACTCAAGTGTTCGACAATTGAACTTCCTCGTTATACATCAAGTTGACATATTGTCGATCAAGTAAGTTTTATTTTGAGTGTGCTTCCCCTCGTACATGGCTTCCTCGCTTCGTCCATAGGTTGTGGGCATCCGTCTCTTGAGTAAAGTGGTAAAACACGCTCGATCAATGAATACCAACAGTTTTCCTATTTAACTTGTTCCATTCTTTCTTATCTTTATCATCCGCTTAACTCCCCATTCTCTATTGGATCATAAAGATCCTTGCAATTGAGAATATCCTCCATTCTTGGTTTCCACACCGTAATTATTTATCGTCAATTTAATCATGGTCCCGTTGTTCTCTCTCAAATCCATCACGAACTGGTACATATACCTAAGTTTTATCCCGGGCTCTGATACCACTTGTCTGGAAGTGTGGATGGGACCTGATTAAAAATAATGGCCGCACACACAAATAATTATATCAAATAAAATAAAGGCCAAGAAAATTAAATGATAAGTCAAGACACAAAATTTTAATGTAGAAAACTCCAAAAGAAAAACGGAAAAAACCACGGGGCAATTACCTACGAGGAATCCACTAACAAATAGTGATTACAAAATAGCACAAGTTTTTTGCCCAAAGCTTGTGTTAATTACAACAATGGAAAAAATACTCTTTTTTGGTGTAACTCACAACACCATAAAAAAACCCCAAAGAAAATCCACAAATTTCCCTAAAGCTCACACAATGTTGAGAAACTCAACCCATTATTTTTTGACACACAGTCAAATATTTATAGTGATCTCTATATCACTATTTTGGAGCAACTACTCCCCTTCAATTGGAGAAAAATCTCCCACTCGAGAAATATTAGTCAAACTCTCTCTTGGCTACACTAATCTCTCTCTCCTTCTCGGTGTGTTTTTCTATCCTCCGAATAATGCCTATTTATATGCATATCTCCCCTCTTTTTCAAGTTTGGTGCCTACCCATGTAGGACTTTTTGTTCTTTTCTTGTTCTTTTTCTATTGTGCATGAATATGATCAATCTTTTCTTCTCTTTTTGTCAAACATTACTTTTTCATTTTTATTTCTCGGTATTAACCCAAATGGTAGAAAAATCTACCCACAAAATTTTGTCGTACAACTAGTCTTGTGGTGGACCCCAACACCATTTTAGTAATGATCCGGTTTGGTGTCCTCCAAGATTTTGAAATTCATTATAATATGACTTCATACAAAACTTTAATAAACTTATTATTATGGATTTCAAATCTTTAGCTCCAAATACATCCATCTAAAAGGAGCCTTAATTAAACAACTTAAAAATAAAGATTACCCAATCAATACTTTGCAAGATCTTATAATATGTTTTAACACCTCGAATCACCGCTCGAAAAAAACTATTCAAACAAAAATAAGGGAAAAAGATAAAATACATAGTCGTTACATTTTCGCTCAAAATGTTACAATCAACATTTTAGGGAGTGCTTCCATGTGAAAATTTTTTCACCTCTTCCACTTTTTGGACAAAATTTTGCATTAACATGTGATGCTTGTGAAGATTTTCAAAAATATACTATTCATTTTTCAAATCATCAATCACATTCAATTATAATTTAAACAAAAAAATATCACATCAACTATCATTATTATATAATCATATCCTAAATAAACTATTCACTCTATCTTATTTTTCGAACCACCAATCACATCTAATCATTATTATACTAAAAAAACTATCACATCAACTATCATCATCACATTTTCATCTTATATCCAATCACTCTCTCAAAATTCATTCTCATTTTTTTAAATAAAATTTTCACACTATTATCTCTAAAAGTAAAAATGAGCGGAACGAAAGGTCAAGCAATCACTCCCTTAACATTCTCGCAACTTCCATTTCACTTGCAAAGACAACCTACCATTCTATTGTGGTGTATTTATACCAATATATTGAGAAACCCCGTCATATAGCAACTATTTCGTTTATATTCTCAAAGTTATTTAACACAACTCTAGAGTGCACCTATATTACTCAATATGCTTATCATTTAATCGCGAAAGTATATTAACATATCTTATATAAAAACCGATAGATATTACATGTCTTAATATAAGAATATTCTTTGAGCGTGATATTGAAGTTGATCATCACCGATTGTTGAAGATGAAAATGTAACATTTTGGTGGTCGACTTTTCAATGGCTTGTGCTCCTATGGACTTTTTTTTTTGATAGAACGCCATGTTTTCTTATACTACATGGCATTATCATAGTCTTGTTATACTCCACGGCAAGTCCATAACTTGTTTCACGACTTGAAAGTACGTAATGGTGAGTCGGGACACGATAATAAGGTGGGCTAGTGCAAAAAAAAATGGAGTGAGCCTCGATAAGAAATCAAAGAAAAACATAAATTCTTGATATTTTTTTATAAAAATCTCACTGTTGGGGGCAAAAGTGTCTTTTAGTATTTAATATATACTTCAATTTATATATTGGAATAATTTTATTAATTTCCCAATAATCAATACGATCTGATGGAATAACTCGCTCAAAGGGTCGGGATCGCCCACAGTGCCACTTTCTTGCATGGTCCACGAGGCACACTGCCCAAGTATGTAAAGGTCATCCTCTTCATTTGTAAGTTAATCTCTCATAATCTCACTTAATTAATATTCAATATGTGTTTAATGTCTTATATTTTTTCTGATTCACGTGCTAACTTGAGTATCGGAGAGGTCTCCCGAGGCAACCCCCATAGACCTCCTAACATTTGCGTGTGTGTGCATGCAAGTTCCCAGTAAAAGACTTCTAGTTTTGGGAGAAGAAGATTAAGAAGACTTCCCACTTGGGGAGAAGAAGACTTGAACTTATTCAAACCCGAACTTGGAGTGATTCTAAAATGCAAAGATCATTTTGGCGCGCTACTGTGGGAACTAGCCAAAGCACACTAAGATGCGACCGATATATAAGATGGAGCCGGATCCCGTGCCGCAGCCGCGAAGCCGCAGATCAGCAAGAGAAACGACCACCGGGAAAATGAGGGGCCAGCTTTTCTCCCCTTGGAGGAGTGTTGTCCCTACCGCAAGTAAGAGGGTTTTTCCCATGAAGAAGTTCTCCGATAGGGAAGCCCTCCAAGCTCTATTGGATGAAGTCCGAGAATGCTCTAAGACTCAAGCCGCCGGATCCGTTGGCCCTCCAAGCTCTATTGGATGAAGGTCATCGAGAATGCTCTAAGAGTCCAAGCCGCGCAATGGATCCGTTGAGATGAAAACCTGACTTAGAAGGTCGGAAGAAATAGATGAAAGACGTGGCGATAATCATGAAGAGCCCTGCTAGCTCAAGAGTCCCAAGTTGTTTGCCATGGAGCCGATGTCGCAAGAGAAAGTTATCACATGGAAGATGGGAGACCATCTCCCATCCTCCGAGAGGGGCTCCGTCTCCGCAACAACCAAGGAGGTGTCACGCTCCTCTTGGGTGCTCCGCCGCTAAAGAAGTTCGTTTGACGCAAAAAACCCTCCAAACCCCTCAAGAAGCCGCCGAGCTGTTTTGAGAATCATGATATGGCGAAGCCACGGAGAGACCTCCCCAAGCTCCACCAAGTCATTGAAGATCCCAACTTGGGGAATGAGATTGAAGAAGTGAAGGACTTAGAGAAAATGAATAAGACCGAGCCCTCCGCTAGAAGAAATGTTAGGAATGAAGCTCAACACTCCCAACTCCACACTCACATGTCCGCGAAGAGTCGCATGTGATAAATATTAGCCAAGACAACTCGCAGCCACCGCCAGGGAGAAAATTGGCCCCCCACATCCTAGTCGAGCCATTGTCCTCTGGCATTAAGACCATCGCCTCCTGGAATATCGGGACCAAAGGACCTCCTGAGCACTTAGACAAATTCTATGTGAAGGCGGATCTCTACGGCATGACAAACGATTCCCGATAATGTGTTCCAAACAACTCTAACCAAGCGCGCATTAATCAGTGTTCGACCATCTCCCGTTGGATCAATCACTTTGGATATGACAAGCTCATCATTTGTTTTTCATATGACAATTCTCCATCAATGGGAAATATTCGAGAGATCATTGCTCATAAGATGTTTTAAATAAGCTTAGTTAAACACCTCAAATTGAAGACTAGTCTTCTATTTATCTTGTCCGTGATTCTCGGCTTGTCCCCGCATTATTTTAATTTTTACAACAATGGGTTTTGCCTTTTTATTTTATACCATTTTCAATTGTAGAAATGGTACAAATTGTCATTTCAAAATGTAAAGATGAAAACTAGCTATATTTCGCAGAACACGTCTTTTTAGCTATTTTGGGGTATAAAATGATTTTCATACCCTTCTAGCATGTTTGTTTGATATTTTGATTATTTCTCTCTCTTTCACATATCTATATGTATTCTCTTACTCTTTCTTTCAAGCTTTTTAAAAATTGAATTTGTATTTTTCGTTTTTTAAATATACAATACGAGTGTTGAATTATAGATATCGAAAAGATGATTAATTAGATATATTATACATGCAAATGAACTAAACACGAAAAAATTATGTGAATTCAAAGTTTTTCTAGAAAAACAAAATAATCAAGTTATAATAAGTAAGAGAACTGATATCGAGTTCTCGTGTGTCTCGACATCGAGTCATAGTAAATCGACATTGAGTCACAAAGATAAAGGTGTTAAGTTCTGATGAACTCGATGTCGAAGTTGCGAAGAATACTATGTCAAGTCACGAGGATGTGTGTTTTTGTCGCTTAAATTGATGGAAATGGCTAAAAAAACACTCGCTTTTCAATTTACATTCTATTTGGCGTAATTTTCTTTTGGGCAATTAAGGCCTTGTTTGTTTATGTTTCCAAGAGCCTCTTTCTATTTGTCAACTATTCAAGAAAATGGAATATTGTTTGTCCATAAAATTTCCAATGGAAATCATCATTTTCATTTTCTATTTTTCACATAAAACAACATATCAAACCTATAATTTCTATTCTCAAACATATACACTACTCTACATCACTAATCAATCACTATTCTCATGTTTTAACTCAATTATACATGTGAGACCCACCACTATCAATTCTATATACTTAAAATATTACTACTTTTAAATTATATCTATCTAATGAGACTCACAACATATAATCTTACAAATATCATATTATATATTCAAATTAAACTATTGAAAGTGGCCCTCACCATTATCAACTTTTCCATTATTATATACATATAATAATATTTCAAAACTACTCAACCAAACACAATCTCATTTCTTTTTTTTTTTTATTACTCGCCTTCCAAGTTTACGCTGACTATGCCCGAGGACAACAACTCCGCCCTCATTGTTTCGCCAAGGTAAACCGCGGGATGTGCACGTACTTTCAGCTTGATTCTCATGGGGTCCGCACGACGCACAAATTTAGTTACAACCCATCCTCCCCCAGGTAAAGAGAACAATTATGTTCGATATCCCAATCTAATAATAATGATATCTCCCCGAATCGAACTCACACGGATGCTATTCAAGATGAGTTCCCACTAAATCTTCACCCGCATATGCCACAGGGAGCAATTTGATGGAGTAGGGATTTGAACCTTCCACCCCATAATTGCTTGTGGTGGCGGTGGGGCTAAGCCCTGGTTAATACAATCTCATTTTCAACCCTACATAAAACATATTTCAATTCATTTATTCAAACATAATTTAATTTTTCACACGAAAATCAATAAATTTTCAAAATTCTATTTCCAACTTAAATTGGAAATTGACCACGCATAAACAAATAGGTCCTAAGGGCTGGCCGCAATGGCGGCTCAAACCCCAACTCAATATTATTTTAAGCCAACTTAATATTTTAATCCCCATTGTGGGTGCAACTTTTAATTGTAAAAGACAAAGTTGGGTTTGATATCTAAAACCCAACTCAATAGAAAATGCTACACTTTAGCAAATGGGCATGTGAGTTGTATGCCTCATTTCATTGGACGGTGGGTTGTCAGCGCGTGTGGCGCTTTGGGATGTGCAAAAATTGGATGCCACCACAAAATATTGAATTTTCTTTTATTGAACAAATTGACCGTTTGGAAATTTAAGTTTGGAATAGAGAAAAGTGATCTACAACGACTATAAAAGAAAATTGAAGGTGACTTTTTATAACGGATAAAATAAATCTGTCTCGAACCAATTTTTATCTCATATCTATAAATATAACTCTTACCTCCTCATATTTTTCACTCATTTATTTACAAAATATTGTTCTAGTAAAATTATAATCTTCTATCTTCTTGTATTTTTTTATTTATCTTATTTTCAAATATTTATTCATCATGGATGATAAATTTAGTGGATCTTTCAATAAGTATTCCAATTTCTTAAATACACAACAAAATTCAGATTAATCCCACACAATTTTCTCAAAACTTTCCCGTTCGTCCGAACATTGCTCCGAACGCTTATTTTTACATGTTTCCTCCGACTATTATGCAACTATGGGCGGTCAGTTTATGATGGCATCTCCAAGTATTTAATCATCCGAGCATGCCATCAAGTGAATCAAAACATACGAGTGCGGAAGGATCCCGATAGAGAAACCCACGACACCAAGTTCAATGATTGGTTCTCGCCCACCACATTCAACACAATTTGGTTTAGAAAATATTAACCTTGAGGGGGATGGAGATACTGACAAAGAACCGATTGTCGCTCATAACAGACGGAGGGTGGCATGGAGTACGGAGGAAGATATAAAGCTTGGAGGGGCTTGGTTTACTACTAGCAATGACTTAAGAGTCGGGAATGAACAAAAGGATAAAAGTTTCTGGGAACGTATCACCCAATACTATAATGAGAATCGTCCTGTTGGTAGGCCTATGAGAGAATCAACAGTGATAAAAACACATTACTATTATGTTATGCCCAACATAAATCTTTTTACAGGATGGTACAATAATTTCTACAACAATCGAAAAAGTGGTCAAAGTGACGATGATGTATTAGCCGCCGCTACACATGAGAAGTGGAAAAGAGAACATAAGAATAAGGCTTTCAAGTTTGAGCACGTTTGGAAGGTTATGAACAAAGGTCAAGAAATGGTCTCCACAACCGATTGGCCGCCACGCAGATAAGAAAGCAAGAACATCCGAATCGAGGCTCATACTTCTTCAACCAACCTGCATACGTAGGTGAACGTGAAATCCGATCTCGTCTAATAGGGCAACAAAAGGCGAATAGAAAAAAAATAAACAAAAAGCCATGAAGAAGAAAACCAACGCGAAGACATAAATGTGAAATGGAAACAAATGCAACAATATCAAGCGTAAAAGCTAAGACCGCAAAAAGTCGAGATCAAACAGAAAGAAGCCGAGCTATGGCATAGGGATTATGAAATTCTTATGAAGGATACTGATGGCATGACGGAAAAACAACTTTATTGGCATACGAAAATGGTTGAAGAGATTACGAGAGACGTGGCCTAAAGTAGATGTTTTAAATTGATCTCGTATGTTTTTCAATATGTCTTTTTTTAATTTGAATTGTTCTTTGGTTGTTGTATTGTATAATTTATGTAATTGAATATTCAAATTAATGTTATTTATGTCGTTTGAAATTAAACTAGTCATCGCAAATTAGCCATTACAAACTAGCCGTTACAAACTAACTGTATAAAACTATCGGTTGTAAACTAGCCGTTGTAAACTAGTCATTTATTACAAAGTAGTATATATATAATTATATATATTGGTCTCTATATATAGAAGATTCATACTCTCCATTCTACTAACATTGGTCTCAAAAAAATCTTCATACTTTCATTTGTTACAATATGTCTCAAGATCCCAATCAATCTCGTGAATCTATCATCCGCATACTTTGGAGAAATGAGATGTGGGAAAGTGCGGAAGATAAGGTTGATCGAATGATGATTTTAATGCTTGAGCAAGAAGAGCGAAACTTCAATCACCTCAAAGTTCTTCTCACAAACAAATTAGAGAAGGTATGTGGATCGGAATCGTGAAGACGGTCACACTCTCCTTGTTAGGGATTATATCTCCGATGATCCAACATTTCACAAAGGCATATTCCGACGACGGTTTCAAATGCGAATAGAGTTATTCCTCCACATAATAGATGCATTGAAAAATTATCGAATATTTTCAATGGAGGCGAGATGCAACCCGGAAAAAGGATTATCACCACTTTAGAAATGCACATCGGCTATTCGTCGGTTGGCATATGGATTCCCGCTAACTCTATCGATGAGTACATACGGATGGGTGAAAGAATCGCCATATTGCTTGGTTAACTTCCCGATGTGTGATTAGTTTATTTGGGGGGCCGGATACCTAAGAAGGCCCAATGATGCCGACACCCAACGCTGCTTCAAATGCACTATAATAAAAATATGCATGACACGGTTTTCTGGGATGTTGGGTAGTCTTGATTGTATGCATTAGGAGTGGAGAAATTGTCCCGTAGGCTTGAAAGGCCAGTTTACTCGAGGGTGACTACGGCGTCCCCACTATAATTCTTGAAGTTGTTGCATCCGTGCAGACTTGTGGATATGTCATCTTTTTTGGTATTGTCGGGTCGTAATGATATCAATGTACTTAATGAATCACCTTTATTCAATGTTGTCCTTCATCGAAATGCACCAAATGTTAATTTTACGATGAAACGACACATCATATACAAAAGGATACTATCTGACAGATGGGATTTATCCTGAATGGGCTACCTTTGTCAAGAGCTTTCCATGCCCCCAGGATCCCAAGAGAAAAAAATTCAAGCAAAGACAAGAGTCTGCAAGAAAAGATGTAGAACGAGCATTTGGGGTGCTTCAAGCTCGTTAGGCAATTGTCAAAGTCATGCACGATCTTTTTATAAGGAAAACTTAAGAGATATCATGTATACATGCATTATTTTGCATAATATGATTATTGAGGACGAGGGAGATACAGTCGTGGATTGGTCAGATAAAGAAACTCCTCAACCAATAAAAATAGTCATGGGCCCCATACAAGCATTTCAGGACTACCTGCAGGAACACGTCGAGCTACGTGATAGAGAGGTACATCACCAACTTTGAGCCGACTTGGTTGAGCATATTTGGGCACGTTACGGAGGCGATTAGTGAAATATTTATTTAGTATTAATTGTGAACTATTTAAAGATCTTTTGTTTTTATTTTTGAATGGATGATTGTAGTGTTCCATTTACAAATGATTGTACCCCTTCTTTTTAACTTCAAATTTATTTAATATTTTTTGTTCACAAAGTCGTTACTTTCGGGAAATAATAGATATTGAATGATTTTTTTTATTAAAGTCAAAAAATCTATACTATTAGATTAAAATGTATTAATAAGTTAATTAATATTTATTACAAAATTGTAGTAAATGTATTTTTATTTATATTTAATAAGTGAAAATTAAATATAAAAGTAGTAACCAAAAAATAAATAAATGAAAAATTAATAATGATGTGTGAATTGATGGTGGGACCCATATAAAGTTGATTTTTGTATTTATGATTGTGGGGATAGTTTATGGGTGTATTGAATTTTTTTTTGATGTACGATGTGATGGATGCCAAAGACGTTATTTTTTTTGTTCAACCATTGTTTTTTTGACATGCTAATTTCTAGCAAAAAACCAACAAATATAACGTATAGATATGCCTAAAAATGTTGCGTTGATATATGGGTTAGTCGATGCTACCCATTTCGGCAGCAACCAACCAACAAACGATATAACGTGTATGTGTATGTGTTGATCTAACTAAAAACTGTCTACTTACCCGTGATATATTCATATTGACGTACCAGTTCAACTAGATAAGATCAGATACGTCCTTTTTTCTCAGGAAGAGTTCAAACCTAAAGGCTAATAAAATTACAAAATTGCCTCCGAGATTAGGGTAGTTACGGAAAAACAGAAACACTTGAGGGTATGATTTTATCTTAAATTTAAAGGAGTCACCATAATACTTTTACAAATGTTAAAAAAGTAAAAGCTTATGAAGAGAATAAAGGGTAACACAGAATCAAGCTACAAAGGAATTTTTGTTAATTTCAAATATATTTGGATTTTTTGTGAGGTTTTGTAATTATCCATAACCTAAAAGTAAGCAACTCAAGCAACAATTTCTCACCACCAACGAGAATCAGATGTTCCGTAAATTGAAAACTCAATTATAATTATCCTCGAGAGGAATCACAGATGTTTAAAGACAATGCATCTCATCGGAAAAAAAAAACACAAACCAAAATCGACTCAAAGACTCCTGACTCCGTGCTGCCACCGCCTGTCGAGCACCCAATTCTGGGAATGGCTCCCCAACATACACGGCAGAAAATTACCACATAACAAATAATACGACGACCCTACTAACGCAGTAAATGTAAAAACAAAGTTCTTAGCCAACAAATTATTAAAATAAAAATCACTAGCACCAGAAACACACCCCAAAACCCGCATAGTTCACTTGGCACCCTTCTTGGCAGCAGCCTTGGTCACCTTGGCACCACTTGGGTCTTTCTTCTCAACACTCTTTATCACACCAACAGCAACCGTTTGTCGCATGTCTCTGACAGCAAAACGACCAAGTGGTGGGTACTCGAGAATGTCTCGACAACCATGGGCTTGGTGGGAATCATCTTAACAAATCCAGCATCACCATTTTTCAAGAACTTGGGTTCCTTCTCAAGCTCCTTACCAGATCGCCTGTCAATCTTGGTCACAAGCTCAGCAAATTTAACAGCAATGTGGCAGGTGTGACAATCAAGAACAGGGGCGTCCTTGTCCGATCTGGCCAGGGTGGTTCATGATTATGACTTGGGAGGTGAAGTTTGCGGCTTCCTTAGCAGGGTCATCCTTTGAGTTGGAAGCAACGTAACCACGCTTAAGATCCTTGACAGCAACATTCTTCACGTTGAACCCAACGTTGTCACCAGGAAGAGCTTCTAGCATGGACTCATGGTGCATCTCAACAGACTTAACTTCAGTTGTCAAACCAGTTGGGCCAAAGGTGACAACCATACCAGGCTTAATGACACCAGTCTCCACACGACCGACTGGGACAGTTCCAATGCCACCAATCTTGTAAACATCCTGAAGTGGGAGACGGAGGGGCTTGTCTGAGGGCCTCTTGGGCTCGAAATCAAGTCAAGAGCCTCTAGCAGTGTTGGGCCCTTGTACCAATCTAGGTTAGTGGACCTCTCAATCATGTTGTCACCCTCAAAACCGGAAATCGGGACGAATGGAATTTTGTCGGGGTTGTATCCTACCTTTTGAGGTAGGAAGACACTTCCTTCACGATTTCATCGTGCCTGGCCTTGGAGTATTTAGGTGTGGTAGCATCCATCTGCAAAGTTTTGATGTCGCTAAGTTAGACATTACAACAACTGAATCTGAAATAATACGAAAAACAGTTACAAAATTAAGTACATTCAAGTATACGAGTTATAATCCAACCTTGTTGCAACAACAGATCATTTGCTTGACACCAAGGGTGAAAGCAAGCAATGCATGCTCACGGGTCTGACCATCCTTGGAAATACCAGCTTCAAAACCACCAGTGGTGGAGTCAATGATGAGAACAGCACAGTCGGCCTGTGAGGTACCAGTAATCATGTTCTTGATAAAGTCACGGTGTCCAGGTGCATCAATGACGGTGCAGTAGTACTTGTGGTCTCAAACTTCCACAGGGCAATATCAATGGTAATACCACGTTCACGCTCAGCCTTAAGCTTGTCGAGCACCCAGGCATACTTGAATGACCTCTTGTTCATCTCAGCAGCCTCCTTCTCGAACCTCTCAATCACACGCTTGTCAATACCACCAAGCTTGTAGATCAAGTGACCAGTGGTGGTCGACTTTCCAGAGTCGACGTGGCCAATGACCACAATGTTAATGTGAACCTTCTCTTTACCCATGGTGAATGTTTAAGATCTGCACAGACGAGTAAATGGTCTTCTATAAGAGATAAAAGATCAACAATCAACAAGCAGTTATTAAAAGGTTTATCAGATATACAAACAAGAAGGTATATTTATAATTAGAAAGAAAGGAAAAAGCATTCCTATATACACCATCATAAAAACCAAAATCTTCACACATTTTGGCAGGGTAATAGTAAGCATAAGAAACAACAGTCATCACAGTGTATATGCAACTTTGGCTCTCAGAAATAAATTACTAAATCACACCACATTCCGCCTAAAAACAAAAAATATTGCACTTGACTAATGAAGGCATCACTTGGACAACTACTTGGGAAAAAAATATAAATACATACAGTACATGAACTGATGAACAAAGCACCCACAGGCTATAAGCACAAAAATATTCCAAATCAACTATATTTCTCACGGTATCATAAAATTCATCCTTTAAAAATCATCTAACATTCATAAGAGATGATACCAAAGTCTATGGCCCAACAAGATACTTTCGCTCAAACGAAAACTAAATAATAAGGCAAGAGAACGCTCAAAGAACCTAAAATTAATCAGATCGGCTTTTATAGATCAACAAATCTCAAAAACAAGCCGGAAATAAAGCGATTATAAAATTTTCAGATGCATACAGACACCCGATTGAAATCGCAGCCAAACAAGGAAAAACTAAGATTATCAATCGGATGAATGGTGAATAATTAACACAAACCACCTAACCAAAAAACCGCATAAAGTTGAAAAATATCAAACCTTTGATGCAGATGAGAAGCAGATTCTGAGTGAAACCCTAGCCGCAGAGAGTAATTAAGAGTAGTGAAACGATATGTGGCGTTTATGGTTTATATATAGTTGCTAGGGCTCATGTGGGAGACGTGTATTGCTAATTAACTTGGGTGCCCTTGGATCTTTTGCGAATATATCGAGTCAACTGCGGCTCTAGAAGGACAGAACTGTCTAAATAGATATTCGATTGATTCAGCGCATCAGGTTTCTTTTTTTTTTTTTTGAGGGGAGCGCATCAGGTTTCCAATTTAACATATCTTCTTCATTTTTAGTTTGAAAAAATATTCTTTTTTACAATAATTTTTAAATCCATATTTTTATTTGACAAGTGATAAGTGATAACACATATTCTTTTAAAAAAATTGATTTTTCAAATCACCCTAATAGTTCTTTTTCTTTTTTTTTTTGAAAAAAATCACCATAATAGTTCTTAAAACATAAATTTCTGATCACTTATCACTTAAAACTTAAATTTGGTATCACTCACCTTCTCAAATTTGAAATTGTTATTATGTAATTCTTACCGTTTTGATTTTAGTCCTACATGATCAAGTGCGTGATTCATGCCATATTTCAAGAACAAAATTTAATCCCTACTTTTAATTTTAGTCCTTCAAGTTGAAATGTTGTCATAGCATATTTTTTATTAAGTTATATAATTAATCATTTTATTCCAAAAAATAAAATGATTCATGTTTTAATATAGTAAGTGGGATTTGGCTTGTTTTAATATCACTTTACTATAACTTTATAGAGTAGAATTGGTTTCAGTTTTGAACTAATTTAAGTAATTTTATTGATGGTTAAAAATTAAAATCATATTTTTTGGTTTGACTCTCACTCTGGTTATTATTTCTATAGCTTTAAGATATCAACATAATATTTATTAAAATATAATATTTTAAAATAAAAAGGCCTATTATTTAGTTATTGAGTTATTTTTAAAATTAATAAAGATTCAAAATAATTTATGATTCTTTATTTTCTCTTTCTTCTCTCAAACCCTCTAGCCGGTTTTGCTCCTCCTCCATCTTTTTCCTATTTTTTTTCGCTCATCCTCCCGTGGAGGATGTATATGAGGATGGGGAAGTAATTTTCAGAAAGTTTAGTTTCAATAAATTTATCCCCATTAAAATATAATATTTTAAAATAAAAAGGCCTATTGTTTAGTTATTGAGTTATTTTTAAAGTTAATAAAGATTCAAAATAATTTATGATTCTTTATTTTCTTTTTCTTCTCTCAAACCCTAAATAGGTTTGCTCATCCTCGTCTTTTTCCTATTTTTTCTTCGTTCATCCTTCTATGGAGGATGTATATGAGATGGGGAAGTAATTTTCATAAATTTTAGCTTCAATAAATTTGTCCCCATTAGGTGACTTTTTATTTCTCCACGATAGGTGGCGGCTTTTTCGATTAATAAGTTTGATATATATACGAAATTTTGTTCCAAGATTGATTAGTTATTACCCGATAATATGTGACATAAACGAGATCAATTTCTTTGGTACTTGTTTTGTTTAGCTCCTTCATTGCGATATTAAATTCTACGGATCGATAGATCTATTTATGTTTAATTTTTTTGTTATAGATTTGTATATGTTTATTATTTGTATGGTTTTACAACTATTTTTTACTCAATATTGAATCGAGTTGTAAGTTTCTTGAGATGAATTAATGTAATTCATTTTTTATTCTAAGAAAGAATTTATGATTCAAATAAAATAACTTAATAATGAACATAATATTAAAATTGAACTTATACAATAAAACAATTTGAAGAAAATAATAATTAAAAAAATATGCCAAAACAAGCTCAATCTATTAATTTACCCAATGGTAATTAAATTCAAAACTCTAAAGTCAATATTTTAAAATAAAATTTAACAAATAAGTTTGCAGAATTTAAAAAAAAAAGATTGAATTTGTTTTCATACTCAAAATATTTTCATGAGTTTTTGTTTAAGATAGTAAGAAAAACTAATGAGAATTAATCACTGTTTTATTTTATTTCAATTGTCTAAAAGACTACCCGCCCAAAAGTGTGTAAATTCAATACATAAAGAGTAATTTTTACAATTTTATTTTAAGTTTATTTTATCTTAAATAGTAAAATGCACAAAATGGCCCCGATATTTTGGAGGCCCTACCAAAGATAAAATGAGGCCCCTTAAAATTAAAAAAAAAAACGCAAAAATAAAAATGCACAATGTAAACAAAAAAGTTATCAAAAATCATTTAAATTGGCTTCTTCTAGCTAGTATTTTGAGAACCAAATTCATCAATAATATTTTCATAATCAATCTGATCCAACATATCTTTTTTCGATACATAAAATTACTAATCCATTTAATCTTTCTTGTGACATGTTTATTGTAAATAAATTTTAAAATTTTAACTTAAAGAAACTACTTTTTGTGGATGCCACATTTTATGAAGATGTCACAGTCGCATACATAATTAACAATATTCTATAAGCTCATACGGAATATGTACATACATATATACACATATTTGGTAGCTCTAGTGGACCCTAAAATTTGAGGGGCCCGGGAAGTTGCCCTTTGGGCCCCTCCTCAGGGCCACCACTGGTAAAATGATTTTATTGGGAAAATGGGGAAACAATTAATAATTTTCAAACATTAACTTCAAATAATTATATTACTGTTGTAAAAGATTATAGAATTAAATAAATAGTTCAGAATCGAACATATATTTCTACTCTACTTTTTTAGGTTTTATTAAATTGAACACTTAATTCAGGTTATATATTTTTATTATGACCCATTTACAATAATACATTTATATCAATTCTTATACAACTCAAGATTTTTTTCATTAAACTGCATAACTAATCTCAAAAAAACACTATAATATGTAATTCAGGGACTAAAACACAATCTCTGTTTTGACTATTTGCCCCAACAAATGACGTACATTTTGTGTGTTCAAGATTTGAATCTTACAAGTGACTATTTAACTGTAGATTCAGTAGCCTAAAAAAAATATCCAGATTCAGATCAATTTTTTTTTTTTTTTGAAAGAATTCAGTTGAAAATTTTCTGAAAAATATAATATTAACAGCTTCGTGTTATAAACTTGTATCTTGGAATATCTTGAAGTTATTTATACCATTTTATGGGTTTAGCTTATTTGACATCTTCCTTCGCGTACAATTTTGGCAAAATCTTAAATGGGGGCCCTCGTTCCAAATCCCTTAAACTCGACCAATATTAATTGATCCAAATTAATTTAATCTAGCTTTGCTTTTTTGATTTGTAAATGGATTGGATCAATTTCATGTAGTTAAATCCGAGAAGGTAAGACTTCCATTTTCCAAACTCCATACCAAAATCCAAATCAATTTGCTCCAACTCTCCTGTTTTCAAAATACTACCTCCACATAAAAGGGAACAAGTCCAGTTTTATTCACAACTTCCGAAAGGTGCACAACAACCATAAACAAAACAAGATACAAAACAATGAAAAAAACACCAATTCAGAAATAGAGAATTAACACACCACCAAACAAGGCCCCCCATACTAATCAAACCCCATCACCATCTCATTCCCAAAGTCCCTGATCACCTTCGTCACCTCACCTCTCTCCATCTGCACCTCATCCGGCGGAGAAACGGTGGCGGACGGCAGGATCGTCGACTCCTTCTGGGCGTCGGCCGATTTCGCTCAGCCGGTCCTCCGCTCAGCCCGAACGCAGCCACGAATTCGGGGCCCTCTCATTGTTTGGAGCAGAGAGTTTGCTCCAACCAAGAATTGAGGCCTGTTGTTGCGGGCCGAGGTGGTAAACCCGAAGAACTCGAACGGGGGCGGTCCGCGAGGCGATTTGGCAGAAGGAAGTAGCGTATCCAGAAACGTCGCCTTCGGTCACTTTTGCGTTCATGGCTAAGGTTCCGTTTGGATACACGATTTGGATTGTGCCGGGCGCGCTTAGTACAATGCCGTGCTCGGTTGCTCTTGGGTTGATATGAGGTGCCATCATTGATCCTACATTTAGAAAGTATAACAGATTTTGAGGGCATATAACTTGCAATGGTGTATCAAATAAAGTCTAATTCATGTGGCAAAAAGCTAAAAATTCAAATATTCAGAGCTCGATCATTGCTCTTGTGTACACGTGACATCCATATAACATGTTTCACTTGTATATAATGAATCCCAACTCAATAACTAAATGCATCAAATCATTGAAATCAATCACACAATTAAATCCCAACTCAATTAACTCAAAGGGGTAATAACAGAGACCCTAAAGTTTGGGCTAATTACAAAAAAATCCACAAATTTTTGAAAATTGCAAACACGACTTAGGCTTTGATTTCACTTACATTTTCACCCTTGATAAGCAAAAATATTTCAAATCGCCCCGATATTTATAGAAATATTACATTTACCCTTAAAATTTATAATAAAATCAAAACTGAGGTTTCATTTTGTAATTTTGAAACATTTTTGGAATTTTTTGTAATTAGCCCAGACCTTAGGGTTTTTTAGTATGATAAATTACATCGATCGTGTGATGCGATGTCTAATAAATCAGTTCATACAACACGCAATGTGTAATTCAGTGTTATGTTAGTGCAAATTCCGTGCGCCTAGCAAAAAACACGAATCGCACAACTGTGTAATGGAATTGGTTTACTCAAATCATGTGTTGAGTATGCGAAAAACCAAATAAGCAGGATTTTACCGCAGTGAGATTGACAAGATAGACGCCAAAATCATCGTACTTCAGGGGCTCATAATCGGACTCATCCAACGCAATGCTCCATCCGTAGTCATTCCTGAAATCGGGCTTCCTATCGTAGATGTTGTACACATCAGGTCCTTTACCGGTTTCGCCCTTCTTTTCGTCGCCCCTTTTGTCCCTCTTTCCGAAAAGAGATACCAATAGCTTCCTAAAATACCATGTTGGTTGCGGTTCCTCTTCTTTGAGATCTTCTTCTCTAATGCGAACAATTCGTCTCATATGCGCCAGTTTTTGAGGGTGCTCCATGTCCAAGAATTTAGTCCACAAGCTAGGCGAACGAGTGTCCGATAAATACACGATCGGACCGTTCTGTTGCCTCGTCAACATCTCCCCAAATCGGCTTCTGAAACCTGTCAAATGCCATCCTCAAATTACACTTATGCTATTCAATATAAACAGAAAATATATGACAAGTTAAAGGGATAATTACAAAACTTCCCTGAGGTTTGGGTTAATTAAAAAAAAACCATAATTTTTTGAAAATTGCAAAATAACCACCTGAGGTTTGATTTTGTATAAGAATTTACCCCTTTAATAAGAAAAACATTTCAAATACCCATCTTACATTTGTGAAAATAGTACAAATAACCCCTTACATTTAACATAGAATCAAACATTAAGGGTTATTTGTAATTTTCAAACATTTTACCAGACCTCGGGTAGTTTTTTGTGATTATCCCGAAACTCAAATTACACTCTTTCCATTCAATATAAACAGAAAATATATGATAAGCTAAAGGGACAACTACAAAAACTACCCCAGAGGTTCAAGTTAATACAAAAAAACCCATAGATTTTTGAAAATTACAAAAAAACCACTTAAGGTTTGATGATGTATTACATTTTACCCCTTCATAAGGGGAAACATTTCAAACACCCATCTTACATTTATAAAAATATTACAAATAACCCCTTCAAACCTTGAGGGGTATTTGTAATTTTCAAATATCTCTGCGATGTTCTGTAATTTACCCAAACCTTAGGGTAGTTTTTGCAATTGTCACTAAGTTAAATTTACTTACATTGAATGCTGTAGACAATGTCAAGTGATCGAATCCAGAAAGCACCGATGCCGGATATGTTCCACGCAATGAAGAAAGACTGACAACATAATTCAGAAATCAGCATAATTATTTAAAAAAAAACCCAAAATTAACTTGGAAAAAAATAGTAAATTACCTGGAATGTGTTCCATCCCAAGCTCTGTGATGTATCAATGCTGCAAATAACATGAAGCCTTTGTCCCTCAGCTGTGTTGATTAAATAAAAGCCGAGCCGGCCTCGATTCTGTATATATCTCCCATCTTCAAACTCCTTTCCACCAGTTCATCTTTGTATATATGTCCAACTCTTGCTTCCCCTGCACTCAATTAATTTGGTTAGAAAAAAATTGCCATCACTCAGATAAAATCAAGAAATACATTCAAATTCTACTAGCAGTCTATCTTGGAGTTAAAAGAGTTACTCAAATTTTATGTAAACAATCCATAAATTAATTATAAGATTTCCAACAGTAAACAATAATCTGATATATTTACAATAAAGCAGGGCTAATAATTTCTTTAAAATTGATAATCTGCCTCATTTTAATCCCATCATCAAAATGAACCAATTTTCATCAAGTCCAGCTGAATATTTACAGATCAGCCACTAATCCTTCTAATAATAAGGCTATATAGAGGTAAATGTAAAACTTGAAGATGAAAGAAGGGGATATCTCTATATAGCACTGTTACAAAATCCTCCTATCCCCTGTTGGGGATACGTTATTATTCAATTAGGCACCGCCTAACTCGATCAAATCTCACCTAACCCCGCTAGGCTAGGCCTTGTTTGCCGCCCGACTAGTGGCAGAGAAATATTATCCTTGAAGTTTAATCTAATTACAAAACCAAAAAAAAAAAAAAAACACCAACCATATTTCAAAATTACTAATACCTCCCCATATATGTGCATCTGTTTTACAGAACTGCACCTACTAAAGGGTGTGATTTGTAAAACAGAGTATTAGGCAAACACTTAAGGTAATTTTTTTAATAATCAACACACACACACAAACACAAACACACACACAAATCATGGATATAATATACCTCTGCGAATGAAGATAATGCAGCTGGAATCAAGATACTGAGGGATGAAAAGGCTTTTAGGCTCCATAGTAATAAAACCAATATGCATAGGATTCTTAATTAATCTGCCTCCAAAACCCTTCACCACTCTCATATCCCCTGCATCTGTCTGTATCACACGCTTTAGTCCTGCAACAAGAACCCCTCCTCCCCTTCCCTCCGCCCGTTCCGCCTTCTCCGCTCCTCCCGCCACCTCTTCCTCCGCGGCTCTCTTCCCGACCGCCGCCTTCTTCCCCACCGCCGTCCTTCGTCTTCATGGCAACTCACAGCCACCACCAGCGCCACCAGGGCCAGCACGAGCAATGCCCTTTTCTTTTCCATTAATTATAATTACTTGAATTTTTTCAGAATTAATTGGGAGATGATTTTTTAATTTCTTGTTTTGTCGAGAGTGTGCATGGAGTTTTGATTTTTGGGGTTGAGGTGGTGTTTATGTAGAGAATAGAGGGGAACAGGTGTCAGTCATGCATGAATTGTTGGTCTCGCTGGCGGTTTCTTGTGTAGACAGAGTTGAGGGATATTCGTCTCACCTTAGGACAAGGTCCATTCATTGCATGAAAATATTGGATTCCAGCTACTTAATTAATTTACCATCTTGTGTTAAATCTCGTATTTGTTTTCATCTCATATTGATTCTGTAGTTGTCATTAATACATCATCATTTATTGATTTACATATGGTTAAGATGTTAATCCTTATATATTAGAGATCCATTAATTTGTTATTTACTTTCTTTTTATTTTTAGTACAAATATGGAAGTGAAGGGAGCAATGTTGTAAAAAATCCGCCTAGGTGGTCGACTAGGGCGCTAAGCGCTCCTATGCCGATTCGATTTTGCCAAAATCGGTCAAAAATCATTTTGGCTGAAAATCGGCCTGGCGCTAAGCAGGGCAACACCAAATAGAAGCTAGGTGCTTGTCTGTGCAAGCCAAAAATCGGGCACAGGCGCCTGCTAGCAAAGCTAAAGCGAAAAAAATCGTAAAAATCGGTAAAAAAAAAAAGAAAATAAAATAGTGTTGTTTCTGGCGCGGTCTGGGCCCTGTAGGCGCCGGTTCCGCCCCGACTAGCGCCTAGTAATTTCGCAATCATGGAAGAGAGTGGTGGGAATCAAATCCTAATTTTTGGTGTCTAGACTTAGTCTTTAACTTGCTAGATCACTATCCGATTTCATATTTATTTCTTTTTATTAAGAAGTGCTTAATACATTAAAATGTTACATGTGACACATATAATTGTATGAATAATTTAAGCTTTGATGGGTTCTCTTTGAGTTTGAGATTTGGGATCTTCAAATCCAATTCCCGTTTCATTTTATGTTTCCATATATTCGGATGGATGTCCAAGATAATGTCATTAATTACTATTATATACTTATTCATTTTTTTAGTACAATTACAAAGTCTAATAGGGGTAGAATGGATAGAATTTGATCCCAAATCAATAACTGATTACAAATGCTCAAACCAACTGACCTACAATCAATTCTCTTATACACACATTCATTTAAAGTATAATGAATAAGAGATCTCAATTGCATGCCAAGTAGTATAGTATTTTTTTTTAATTATTTGGAACATAGTTTATCAGCCTTGAAGAAATTTTTGGTTCAATGGTTTCTTAGAATCTGGAAATTTGGTCCACCTTTTTATGTGTCAAGCCTAGGATAATCTAGCATTTCCATTAATAAAATGAACAAGATCCATTTAATTTTCTACGTGGGATACAAAAAAATCTTTTAACTCCAATTTTACACAACAACACTCCACATATTTCAAAATATTTATAAGGAAAAAGATTGGATGATTTGTTGATTACTAAATTAGAGTGTAGAATGTTCGAATCCGATTATGTTTATATGGACTCTTAACCAAACTCTAAAATGATAAGATTTAACGTAGAAAATTTTTGGTAAAGTTTGTAGTTTATAATATGAACCAAGATCTTTATTAAAATTAATACCAATCATAATACATCTCTATATATTTTGTCATTCAATGTTGTGTTGCGTTAGCCGCTAAAGGCCATTGTGCATTTGGTATTCATGGGTGATTTGGAGACATGCCAAAATCTCATAGGAGAGAATCTCATATACACATTGCTTCAAAATCGATTTACATGAATTAATGTTTGTCATGTCACTAAAAATAGCGGAAAAATAAAACTTTCCCAATTTTAGTAGATGACGTGTGATGCAAGTCACGTGTCGATTTTCTGGTTTTTGTAACATTTACAAAATATGACTAATTTGAGCAATTTCAAAACTCACAGACCAAATTAGAAATCTAAAAACGAACAAGATCAATTTTGACACTTTCTTAAATTACATGACCAATTTTACCTAATTTATCATTTTATTTGGAATGAAATAGTTTGATTTTTTTTTTGCAACTGGTTGTGATAAATTGATTTTTTTTTTTTCACATCATGACATTGCCACTATTATAAAGTCTTCACTTAGCCTCAAAGCGCTAGGCCCACTGCCTAAGTTTTCTTCCCGATTCTGCCTTTACCTTACTCAAACCCCGCTGAGCGTTAGAAGACACTATGATCGCTTTCTAGTGCCTAATTTTTTTTAGAACACTCATTGAAAACTAATAAGTACCATTATCGATAGTCGATGATGGAATTAAGAAAAAAATATATTATACTAGTATTGTGTTTAAGAGAAATGTAAGTTTAAAAAGTTTTTAATTAAAGAGTTGACTTTTTATCTTGCGCCACTTGCATGCGATTTTTTTTGGTACAATGGCATAGTAGGAAAAAGGAAATCATCATTATTATGAGATCGAATTTGTTTAATGAGAACAAGTCTCTTACCATCAAATATAAGATTGAACGCTTAGGGAGAGATTATTATGTTTCCACTAGTGGATTAAAAACAATGCTTAACTTAAATTTGATTAATGTGACAAATGTATTTCCTTTTCTATATAAACAAAATCATAAAAACTTATTTATTTGACTAATGTATATTTAAATGATAAATTAATCTTTTGAAACTTTGCTTCAAAAGATTTTGAGTCCAGTCAGAACCAAAATGGGCTGAAACAAAGGACCAATTTTTTTTTTTTGAGGAAAAACAAAGACCAATTACTCTAAACAAAAAAGACCAATAATATGTCATAGAAGTATAAAAATTATAAAACAAAATATTATTTTGGTATCTACTACTACATTTTTTTTTTTTTTTACTAGTTTTGATACCTATTTAGTATTTAGTTTTCGCGACACGTATAGATCACAAATTATGTGATTTTTCTACAAACAAAGACCGCAATACTTCACATACACTCAAACATGGCATGAGCTGTTCCCTCCCCACCGGCAGCGGTTCCAACGGCCACTTTCTCCCGCATGAAAACCGTCGCTAAACCGCTCACAACATGGTCCATTCACCCACCCACTTCCTTTCTTCTCCACCACCACTTACTGATCCAAACTGCTCCAGAATCATTCGAATTCGTAAGCGTAAGAAGAAAATGGCACTTTTTCAGGCTGCATTCGCCGCCATCCGCCCCGCCGCATTTTTATCACTCAGTTTCGCCGGACTGCCAGCCCTATTTCTCTCTTGCCTAAGCGTGGGCTCGCTGGTTGTGCGGAAACCGGCAGCGGACAGGGCTTGGATCCGGTTGTCGGTCCGTTCGAGAAAAGAAAATCGGAACCAGAGTCTTTTCTTCTCTGCATCGGTTCCGGAGAAGCGTTTTCTCTGTCTCCGACTTTACTCGCGCAGTAATTATCAATATCTACGTCTTGAACTCAATTCAAAAACATTGATGTATTTGTAGTTTTGAATGATTTTTTATGTTTGACCATTTCGTTGCTGGATTTTTACCGAAAGTCTTTTTCTATTATAGTATAGATTGCAAATTTTGTTGGCTGGAATATTATATTGAACCTGATATATATCTATATATTTTGGGAGGAATATGGAAGGGTTATAACTTTTGATATTTATGATCATTAAAGCACTATGCTGTTTGTTTGTTTTCCTAACCCATAGTATGCCCACACTAGTCAGGCATAGACCCTGTTCGTCGGAATATGGGACATCAGGTAATCTAATCTATAGGGAGGGGTTAACCCCAATCCTCGCTCCCCAGTTAGTCGAGTTAAATCAGTACCTTGAGGTTCAGAATTGCGACTCTCAAAGCCTCAAGAGCGACACCCAGGTGTAAGCACTATGTTGTTCATCGTGTGGTTTTGTTTTTGAAAAACGGATATATGATGGCTCTTTGCCGTCACCCATGCAGCAGC